>OZ012740.1:446315096-446915096 GCA_963859935.3 Lathyrus sativus | reverse complement strand
TTTGCTAGTAACTTCCTCACATACACGTCGATGCTTTGTCAAAGCGCCAAACTAAAGAAAGTGTCCTAACCAAACACTTGAACAAACGTTACGGAAACAAAATATATACAACACTTGAACAAACGTTACGGAAACAAAATATATACAACACTTGAACAAACATAATGGAAGACAAAAGCAAAACAAGTATCTATACAGGCATATATACAATTATGTGCAAATCTTATAAATATAGAAACTATCGCAATGCGACTCAATATCAAAACCAATCCCCGACAACGACGCCATTTTGTTGAAGCGGTAAAGCGGCAAGCAAAAAATATTATTTTCGGAAGAATTTCCTCCGGGATTTATATCGTCTTCACATGGATCAGTGTGAGGGAAAAAATGCCATTCGACAATCTCCACGTCTCTAAGCTTGGGTTTAAATGGTTTGGGATAAAAATGCAAAAGGAAAAACATAAAGCAAGAAAATAAATACATTCTTAAGAAATGATAAAACTCATCAGGAGTTGTATTTCGTTCTATCCATCATGCAATAAAAAATATATGGATCAAATGAACGCAACCTAAATCGCTCATCAATATCATCACGTATCACTCACAACAGAGGTTATGTCTAAAGCAAAGTCAAGAGATCAACTGTATCATCTCATCGGTGATGTCTCACACAACTCGACAACACAGAGCATTAAGAATCGATACCCACGTGAATATTAGTCCTAAATCTATGTCTAGAGTTTAGAATCTAACAGATGTTTATCTTAGATCGAGTTCAAACTGTATATGTCTATATCAATCCAAACCCATTAAGTAAAAAATCAAGATAATCATCGATAAATATTTGTAAAAGAGATTTTATACAACGACTCATAAATATACATTCAATCAAGATAAACTTACATACAAAACTCCAACAAGTGAAAAATACATAGAGAGGAAGGAAGAAGAACACAAATCTCACGGTCTGTCAACTCCGATTGAAGCGGATTCGACTCCGGATCATCAAGATGCACCCTCCAATGTTGTTTCTAAGCTAAATCTACTCAAGAATGTGTTTGATGAAGTTGGGGTAAAAAGTTCCCCAACAACATAACCTAAAAAATGCTGAAAAGATTACTTAAATAGGAAAAAATGGGTTTCCGTGTTCGCCTAGCGAAGTCCTGTTCACACGGCGAACTTATGCATCTTTTGCTACTGTCAAAATTGTGTTTTTCACGCGTTTTAGAACTTTTGTTCGCATTGCGAACATGATGGCAAACCAGCACTTGTTTTGTCCATAACTTTTAAATTGTAACTCCGTTTTACGCGCAGTCGGAAGCGTTGGAAAGCTTATTCAATGCTCTATAAGAAAATGACAAAATATCATTGCTTGTATATCTACAAAAATGAGAGAAAAACAATTAAACTCAATGATATTTGCGTGATACGCAATATATACACTAAAATATAAAATATACAACATATGCACAAAAGTTGAGGTTTATTGGTTGAATTAAGTTAATAAGTGCCAGTTACTCACACTCAAAATTAGTACAATTTAGCACTTATCAATCATCCCAACAGCACAAAGACTCGTTTCATAAAAAAAAAGAAACAATAATTCTAGATGGGCTAGTAAGCCTGCTGCCTCACGGACAGCCCACCAAGTAATGTTGTATAAAAATAAAAAAAATAAACAACAAGCCCACGACTCATTAAATCCAAAACACAGTAAAAACATAGCAAAAATCCATCACTATCAACATTAACAAGCAACCGGGAACGCGACTTCCAATTTCGAAAAGGGCACAACGTACATAAGGGACACCAACGTACATCCCTGACCCATACTCAGATGACTCAAATTCGTATAAAACTCTAATTGAATCTTAAGGCACACATCCTTTGAACCGTACATATTAGCCTTGATCCAGATGAGATTGAATCCATTGCCTGACTATACACACCAAATTAGGTCAATACCACTCACCTCATTTAAAACCTGCCTTGATGATTTTGAGTTTTAGTCTTGCATAACCTCAAGCTTATATGACCAGCAGAAGCAACACATTTTTATTTATTTTTCGAGTATGACTAATTCATGCATCTATATATGAAGGTTATACACAAGTAGGATAAATTTTGGGTATGACAGTTGTGAAAGAAACATTGTGGCTTGAAGGTTTTGCTAAGGAGCTGAAACTTCAAGGTTATGTTATCACTGTTAAATGTTATACTCAAAGTGCAATATAATTGTCAAAGAATTCAACCTATCATGAGCGAACCAAGCACATTAGTGTGAGGTTACACTTCGTCAAAGAGATGATCAAGCATGGAGAAGTCTAAGTACTAAAGGTTTCGACTGATGACAATATTGCTGATATGATCACCAAGACATTGCTAAGTAGCAAGTTTTTCCATTGTATGCAATTAATAAAGGTGCATGACGAAAACTAGTGTGTTCCCTTGTTGCTGTATAGGTTGTTCCAAGGTGGAGATTTTTGGTATTTGGATCGAACTCTAGTGTCGACAAGAGTAGTTTAATAGTTCGACGAGAGTTGTGCATGCTGGAGCCGAAGTCTTTTCAAGCATGTTGTCGAAATATGTTAGCTTTGTGTTTAAGTTAGCATGTCAAATTGGGCCTTGCTTGTAAGCTTAATTGTTAAAGTTTGCGTGTTCCTCAAGTTAGCTTAGTAGTTAATAAATGGGCTAGTTCTCTCAGGTTGTCGAGAGAGGTTAATTGTTGGTATTCACTTGTAATCTTTGAACCCTTATTGAGAAAGTGAATTGTAATCTTTGAACCCTTATGTAAATCTTTGGTGGATTTTGCTTCTCTGGCTGCAAATGGATTCAATCTGCGTTCCATTATTGATGCTCAAGGATGGACCAAGTACTTTGATAGACTATTTGGGCCAGTTTATCCAGTTTTAGTGAAGGAGTTCTGGATTCACACTCATGCTTATCCCAAGTTCATAGTGTCATATGTTATGGGAAAAGA
The DNA here is from genome assembly GCA_963859935.3 of Lathyrus sativus. Lineage (NCBI taxonomy): Eukaryota > Viridiplantae > Streptophyta > Magnoliopsida > Fabales > Fabaceae > Lathyrus > Lathyrus sativus. The sequence continues at coordinate 446,912,116 of OZ012740.1, read as the reverse complement.
AATAGTGATTACAGAAGATCAAATAAGGAAACCTATTGGATATGAGGAAACTGATGGAGTTTCTCATCTGACTGGACGTATCAACATGGATGTTGTGTATGAAGAAGTGATTGCTTATGGAGAACCCTCTAACAAGTTCAAAGATTTGAAACCTAATTACAAGATCTGGGCTAAAATCTTCATGGGTTGCATTCACCACAGAAAGTCTACCAATTCACCAGATTATATGAACAATGATCAAATTTACTTCATGTATTGCCTCAGTCAGAGAAAAAAGGTAGATCTGCCTCATCTGCTCTTCTCTCATCTTTGGAATCATGTCAAGGCATCTAGAGAAGACATGAAGACAAAACATACTAAGGGAAGAATTGGATCCCTTGTGGAAGGTTGATTTCAGAAATTCTAACAGAGAATGGTCTGGTGGAGCATCTTCATGTGACTGGATTGAAAGAGGAACTTACATCCATTATGGGAAAAGTTTTGAACGCTAAAAGTTTACAGAGGCTGAAAGTTATTGATGAACTTGCTTCTGCTCCTAACAAACTAAATACAGAAGAAGTGAGCAAAAGAAGAATTCTGGTAGAAAACTTCCCAACATTTTATGCAGAAGAACCAAAGGAGGTTCTGATCAAATTTGTTGGATCTTGTATGGAACAAGGAATTCCACTTCCAGAAGGATTTCTAAATCGTGAACCAATGCCAGATCATTATGTTGAACATAAGAGACAGAGAAAACAAGAGTTAGAAAAAGAAGAAGCTGAAGGCTCACCTCAGAAGAAGGAAGAAACTTCTGAAGAACCTCAGAAGAAGGAAGAAACTTCTAAAGAACCTCAGAAAAAGAAGAAAACTTCTGAAGAGCCTCAGAAGAAGAAGAAGAAAAGAAAAGCTTCTGGAGAAGCTCCTTCTGCACCTCTCAAACGCATCAAGATAAAAGGTACTAAATCATCTTTACCTTCTATTTCTGAAATTGCAGTAGAATTATCAACAGTTAGTTCTATAACTGAACCTCCTCCTTCTCAAACTCAAACCACTTCTCTTCCATCTCAACCCTCTGAACCACTAAAAGTTTCTGAATCATAAATTCCATTTGATTTTGTACCCACTAAACCACAACAATCATCTGACATTCCTACATCAGAACCACAAACAACAGAACCAACACCAAGACCACAATAATCTGAACCAATACCATCTGAACTTATTGTATCTGAACCACCAAAATCTATACCTTCTACTCCACAACCTAATCCACAACCAGAACAACCCCAACCTACTGAATCATATATATTTGATTCTGAAATTTTGGATGTCCAACCCCTCAAAACTATGTTTGATGTATCTTATACATCTTGTAACTCATCTACCTCATCTGATTCATCTGAATCTAATGTTCATCCAGATGTTAGCTCACCCCCTTCTCTCAGAGGATATGAACCAAAACAACCAGATACATCTATTTCATCTGATGTTATCATTCCTACACCCACTCCAGAACCTAAACCAAAACCATCAACTTTTGTTCCTGTAATACCCCAAATTTTACCCTTACATTTAGTCAGTTTCATTTCACATAGCATTTCATTTTGCATCCATTAATCACTAACCAATCATATGAGTGCGTTTTATTTCAGGAATTACCACAGGGGCATTTTGGTCATTTCACGTGGAGTCTGTAATTTTGAGACAAGTGGGACAGTATTCCTGAGAGGAAGCAGATACTGCTAAGGTTATTTGGAAAGCAGGAACTCAGTTTGAGTTTTGGTCAGATTTAATCCGGTTACGGTAAGCAGACAATTAATATAAAGAGAGTGGATCTCATTCATAATATTGTCCAATACAAAAAGGGAAATGAGTTTAGATATTTGTGAATATTATTCGTGAATATTTATAATTTACAACTAAGAGGTGAGTTTAAATATTTTTGAAGCTTTATTCATAAGTATTTGCAATTTACATCTAAGGAGTGAATTTAAATAATTTTCGAATTATTATTTACAAATAAGAAGTGAATAAATATTTTTGAACTTTATTTCATAAGTATTTAGTTTACAATGGAAATGGATAAATAATTTTGAACTTTATACCCACTGGTTTACAAAAAGGTTCATTACATTGGCTATCTATTCTAAAAAAGTTCTAAGTCCTAAGCTTCTAAGTGTTCTTCATAATCTTCCTCCCTTGAGTTCTTCACGCGACTCTTGATCACCTGCACATCAAAGCAAAAACAAACCACAGGAAAAGAGGTTAGAAGATTTGTTTGACACTCTCAGAACATTATCATCATCGAGTGTCGGGAGGGTACGACTAAAGCCGCATCCTACTCCCGTTACCAATCTGAGCCACCGGCGTCAGATCAGGTAGTCATTATTCTTATCGTAAGGGACATCCGAGAGATAGAGAAAATAAAAGAAGTGGGGCTGATTCGTTTTGCCGCGATTGGATTTCCAGACTGATACGAGAATAAGGCAACATAGGCAAGTTTTGATTCAGACCCGGATGCCGGCGGGTCTGAGTCATTTTGGTTCCGAAACTTCCACACCTGAAAAGTCATAAGCCCCATCAAAACATAAACAATTCATGAGCAGTATTAACCCTGGACCAGTAGGTGAGGACATGGAAACCAAACAGAGGATCGAAATGCAAGCCAAAATTGCAAACAGAACACCAGATGCAATGCATCGGGAGGCAGGTTTATGCGCAAGGAGGGGTCCTACAAATCTGTCGTGACAGAAAAACATGCAGCAGTATCCAAAGAAACAAATCTGCATCTGCAAATATCAACAGTGCAGGTCCAAAGCAAACCAGCAATTCTGCAGACGTGGTTGCCACAAAACACCAAAGCCAGGGCTCAGCTATTATACATCACGGCCCCTCACGAATTCATGAGAGGAAGAGATCAGGGTACGAGAAGCAATGGACGAAAGGATCACGTATTACACCAGCATAAGCAAATCAACTCAGGTTGAAATCCTCAAATATCCAAAGCACATCGAAAACAAAGCCACATGAAGGGCTCAGTCGAAACATCATGACCCAACACGCAGGTTCTGGTTTAGTCACGTAAGCATTACCCTCGCGCTGAAAATGAGTATCAATGGAAAGCATATCTGGGTAACACGTGCCGTAATCCCGCTCAACTACACAAGAAAGTCGAATGTTAGAAAGTTGATAGCATCAGTAAATAGGTGGTTCGAAAACCAGAAGAATCAAGTTCGAATAGATCATGAAAGAATCAGATTACCACAAGGAAACTCGAATGGGAGCATAACAGATAGTTCAATTAATTGAAGCCTACCAAATCCGAACCAGGTATCCAATGTGAAACTGAAGCAAAACATGATATCCAATTGATCAAAGTAAATCCATTTCCTAAAAAAACAAGTCGAAGCAGATCCAGTTGTGTCAAACAATCAAAGACAAGGCAAGTAGCAATAGGAATGGTAGCATCATGTTCCGATGGCTCAGACAGAGCGTCATCATCGCCGTATACCCCTTCTCGACATTTGGTTCGACCAAAGCCTTAGCACCAGTTCTGAAAGAAGAAGAGGAAAAGTTAACTGCATCAAAGATTGCCAAGTCGAAAACGCATCAGTACAGTCCCAAATTGAATTCAAACAGGACAAAATAAATTAATCCCGATATCAAACAGATCAAGTAAAGGCAACCCAATCAGAAAATGATCAAACACAGTCGAGCTGGCAAGGGAAAGTTCCAAGTCAGATCCAAATGCATCAGGAAACATCTCCTTCGGAGCCAATCTGAATCAATTGGATTCAATCTGAATCAATCAAACAAATCAATCAAACAAATCAGTTCGAAATCAAATGAATCGGTATAGGCAAACAAATTAACGTCAGATGAAATCATGATCACGTCAAAATACCAATCAAGTTCTAAAAGAGGTAACACAATCCAATCAAATCCATGAAGAAATTCCAAAAGAAATCAAAAGCTGTGCGAAATCCGAAAAGGGAAGGTTTCCCAAAATCAAATGGCAATCGAATCATATTAGAAGAGAAAAAGAAATCAAATCTCAATAACGCAAATCCATTGTTAACAAAGGCCCAAAAAGAAAAGAGAGTCAGAAACTATAAGAAGGGGACGATTTCACCTATGAAAGGACCCTAACGGAGGATCGCGAAAACCCTAGACCAGAAGCGGCGAAGCAATCCTCGTTGAAACCCTAGGGAAGAAACCATTTATCGAAGAAACCCTAACATCACGAGGAGAGAAGGTTCTCACAAAAAAGGCGGCCATCAGACGAACGCAAATCATCATCATCGGCCATCAGACGAACGCAAATCACCATCATCGGCCATTAACGAACAGTAACCGTCACCACAGTGCCACAAACACAGAACAGACCCACCGTAAGCCTTCGTTCCATTATCAAGCATATTAACGATGTCTTTTTTCTGTTTTTTTAGCGTGGAGAAGAAGATATGAAGGGAAACATGGCGGAGACAAGAGAAAACGAGAAACGAAACGAGAGAGATGCGCCGCGGGAGGGATTAGGGTTTTGGAAACCCTGATTATCCTTTTTGTTACTTACATCAACCGGGTTGGGTCCGGAGGTGATGACCGGCCCAACCCCTTATGTTTTTATTTTTTTTTTTTATTTATTTTGTCATTTTTAAAACTATGTTTTTTATTTGTTTTAAAACCTTTTTGTGAAGATGTTATAAATAAATAAAACCCTTTTTTTTAATATAATAAAAAACTTTCTTTTAAAAAAATAAAAATTAAACTTTTTTTTAATATAAAATTAAAACTTTTTGTAAATATAAAAATGAAAAACTCTTTTTTAAATAAAATAGAAAAAACTTTTTTTAAATACAAAAATAAAACTTTTTTTAATTAAATTTCTTTTGCAAGCTAACATTTAATTAATATTCTTCAAATAAAACAATAATAAAATTTCAAAGTTGCATCTTTTTCTTAACTCATTTGATCACCGCCTAACTCTGCCCACTAATGCCCTTTGTTCATTTTGCAGCTCATTACCTTTACCGTTACTTATCACTTTTTATTACTATATTGTAACTGCTTCTCATATGTAACCTCGCGAACCAATAATCGCGCTTTAAATTTCTGCCTTTAAATTTCTGTTTGTATGGTTTTAATTGCTGTCATTATTCTCTGTTTGCAATTCAGTTATCTCACACATTCATCAATCATTCCTGTCACACTACACACGTCCGAAGGTTAGGTCTAGCTTTTGGTCGCCGCGCCAATAGTCCTCAACTCCAACCCTTACAAACTACAAACCCTAAATTTTCATGCATGTCTCGCTGTGGACAAGATTACAATTTTACCCCTAGCATTAGGTCAAAGAGCCGCCGTGCTCATTTTAGGGTTTCCCGCCGTGGAATCCCTAACCTAACCTAATTTAACCCTAATTACCACTCAACATTTCAACGTAGAGATTTGGAGTTTTCTACACTCCATGTAAGCGTGTCCTTAAGATGCGTTTATTCCCCTTGAGACCTTGACCACAGTCAAGAAGTTTCTAACCTCCCTATTGAGGGGAACTACGATTACTCTGATTCCATTCCCGTAAGGATACGTAGGCACAAGATGCGATGTCTTGCCGAGTAAACTTAGAATTAACCCCTTAGGTTTCTTTTCTCACTTTTAATCCTTAGTACATATACCTTAAGCAAATAAATAAAGCAAATAGTAAACATTTGAACAAAAGGTTCCTGTAGAGTACTACAGAAGTTTAGGATGCTAATACCTTCCCTAAATTTAATCAACCCCCGAACCCTAGAATTTCCCCGCATTGTGTTTACGATGCAAAATAGGTTTTCCCTCTTTTGACCTTTTCCTTCGGATAAATCAAAGAGCGGTTGTGAATTGAATTGTGATTCAAACTCATTAATAGTTTGTAATCCTATTTCCACCGCAACAGAAAATGGCGACTTCACTGGGGACTCCTTCAACTTTTGAGGGTTATCCCTAACTTGTTCATATTTATTACTATCTGTGATATTATTCATTTGCATGTATATATTTGTGCTTTGATTGTGGGACCGTTCCTTGTGCTGTGAGATAGGTCCTACACCCGGATCTAGTGTACCTTAGGTAAATGGCAATAGACCAAGGAAACTGTACGACGTATATCGATACGGTTGATCTGGTGGCCATAGTTAGTGCGACTTCTTGGTTGGTGCTTATATTCCTTAAGTCAAGTTGAGGATAATATTGAGGCTGCCATATGTTGTCAATGCACTAACTGACTTTTAGAACCCTAGTTAACTCATCTTGGCCTTTAGAAAGTAGTGAGGTAACCGGCTTTGGTGCAGACTGAAGTTGGTTGACACTCGATACTACGCTCATTGAGATCTTAAACTTGGAGGGTTTTGGTTGGCAAGTAAGTTGCCTTCTGAACAACCACCCTGGTGAAGGATCAATGATATTGAGATCCCTTAGAACCTGGTTACTTTTGTAGGACAGGATGAACCATCTAACTTCAAGGGAGGGTACTTGCCTTTGAACCTCATGCAAGCCTTTAACCTAGGACTTTGTGTGTTTTCATGCATTGCATCCATAAAGCACCTCATTGCATTGTATTTCATGGAGTTCAAATATCATTTATGGATATCGCGGGATACCATAAATAAATAAAAATATAAAATGAAAAAACAAGAAAAAGATTTCCTTGGTACCCCACGACATTCGTAAATGTTTTGAATTCCATGAAATCTTCATTTACATTCACATTTTAGCATCATACTCTTGCATTGCATGTGTCTCCCGATTTCTCACACTCGGTTCTCTCACCTTCCAGTTTCGTCACCCTGAGTTCTCGGCACCAATACAACACCAGAGCTCAAACTCGAAAAAGAATGGAGGATCAGGCAAAAGAGATTGATCGCCTTAGCAATGAACTTGAAGACCTTCGAGGGGGTATGGGGCGTATGATGGAATTGTTACATGTCATGAATGCTAAGATGGATACCCAGCCCACTGTTGTTTCTGAGATTACCGGCGTTACTGTGGACCCTTCACCAAGTGTGACCGTAGCAAGGGACCCACCTTATGGTCTTGCTCCCGGTTTTGTGCCTCCTCAAGCCACTGTTCCGATTAATCAGCCTGTTCAGCAAGCCGTGCCCTTGTTTTCTGAAGTTTCTAGGGGGGCTCCTATCTTTGCACCACCTGTTGTACACACTCGTGCGCAACCGTACTTCAATGAGACAGCTTTTGATGATCTTGATGAGAATGTTGAGGGTTATGAGAGACATGATAAGCTTCGTGAGGAAGTAAACACTATCGTCCAGAGATTGAAAAAGGTAGAGGGTGATCAAATTTTTGGGACTGCTGCAAGGGATGTTTGTTTGGTCTCGGGTTTAGTTATTCCCCCGAAGTTCAAAACTCCGAACTTCGATCGTTATGAAGGTGCCACCTGTCCTAAGAGTCATCTGATCATGTATTATCGCAAAATGGCTGCCCATGTTGAGAATGATAAACTGATGATTCATTGCTTCCAAGACAGTTTGAAGGGTGCTTCTTCCAAGTGGTATTTAACTTTGGACCAGTCCCGCGTTAAGAGCTTTCAAGATTTATCTGACGCTTTCATCAAACACTACAAGTACAATATGGATCTGGCTCCTGACAGAAGACAGTTGCTGAGTATGTCACAAAAGAATTCTGAGTCATTCAAAGAGTATGCTCAAAGGTGGAGAGAGACTGCTTCACAGGTAGAACCTCCTTTGACCGAGAAAGAGTTAGCTGATTGGTTTGTCGACACGGTCCGTCCAGAATTTTACGAAAGAATGGTGGGTAGTGTGACTTCAAATTTCTCCGACATCGTTGCTGTGGGTGTCAAGATTGAATTGGGTATGAAAAGTGGTAAAATGACAAATAATCATGGTACTTCTAAGGATCAGCCGAAGAAACCTCCGTATAGCTCCCAGAAAAAGAAGGAGAGTGAGACTAATGCTATATCCTCTGGTAGACCAAGGGAACGCTTTTATCGACATCCGCAAGGTTATGCTCAACCTCAAGGGTACCCAGTCCAATATGCTCAACAACCCTATGTGGCAGCTATTACACCTTCTTTCAATCAACAGGTTCCCATGTATCAACCTATGCAACAACCTCCTGTTTATCCACCTCCTGTCAACTACCTACAGGCACCCAATACTCCTGCTCCTCAACAGCCAAAGAATCCGGCTCCTCGCCAGAATGTTCCGAACAGAAGAACGTATAAACCTTGTCCGCCGATCCCAATGACTTTTACCGAGTTGTACCCCTCTTTGGTCAAGCAAGGTCTCATCACCACTCGGGCTTTGGGTCCGCCTCCTAATCCTCTACCCGCCAATTACAACGCCGCCGCTCATTGTTTATTTCATGAGGGTGCGCCTGGCCATGATCTGGAGAATTGCTATGCTCTCAAAAATATTGTCAGGGATTTATTGGAAAAGAAAATTTTGACATTCGAAGATCCTCAACCAAATGTTAAGAAGAACCCTTTTCCTAACCATGAGAGTGTCAATGCCGTTAGTGTTGATTCGGGGGATGGTTATGCCCTTGACATTGAACAGATTAAGACCCCTCTCAGATTGTTCCATTCAAAACTGTTTGAAGCTGGTTTAGTAGATACTTCCCACGTTGCATGTGTAAGTTGTGAAGCCAGTACTAAGGGTTGTGTGGTGGTTCAGAATGATGTTCAGAGATTAATTAATGAGGGTGTTTTACAAGTGACAAGCCAAGCCAAGAAGGATGTAGTCGCCGTGGTTGAGCCCGTCTTCCATCAGCCTGAATCAAAGAGTAAGGTACCCGTGTTTAATTTATCAGGGGCAGGCTCCGCCAACCTCGTGTTCGATATACCGAGGTCGTATATCCCTGAAGTGAATCAGCCTAAGCCTATAGTTATTCGAAGACCGAGTCCGTTTCCTTTCAGTGATCCTAAAGCTGTGCCTTGGAAATATGACGTGACGATGATTGACAAGGAGTCCGGGAAGGTTATTCCAAATGAAGAGGTTAAGGGCACGGTGACCAATATCGCAGAGGTAAGCAGGATGACCCGCAGTGGCCGTGTGTATACTCCCCATTCCAGTGAGGTCCCACCTAAGGAAACAGCTAGTATCCCAGTGCCTGCCAAAGACAAAGGTAAGGGAGCCGTTACGAACGATGAAGATGCTGAATTTTTGAGGATCATCAAGAAAAGTGACTATAAAGTTATTGATCAACTTCATCAGACTCCTTCCAAGATCTCAATTCTATCTCTGTTAATGAATTCACCCGCTCATAGGATGGCCTTGCAGAAGGTTTTGACTCAAGCACATGTGGATCAAGATATTAGCACCAGTCGGTTTGATAGTGTGATTGCCAATTTAACCGCTTGTAACACCCTCAGTTTCAGCAATGAAGAGTTACCGAAGGAGGGTCCGAACCATAATCGTGCTTTACATATATCGGTAAAATGTCAAGAGGACAATTTAGCGAGAGTACTAGTGGACACCGGTTCTTCTCTGAATGTTCTACCCAAGAGGATTCTTGATAAGTTGGCTTGTAAAGAGACTGTGTTGAAACCTACTCCTTTGGTTGTCAAGGCTTTCGATGGCTCTCGCCGGTCGGTAATGGGGGAGGTTGAGCTTCCTATCCTGATTGGTCCGCAAATTTTTAATATCACGTTTCAAGTCATGGACATTAATCCCAATTACAGTTGTTTACTCGGAAGGTCGTGGATTCATGCCGCTGGGACAGTGACCTCAACGTTACATCAAAGGATGAAATTCGTGATCGACGGAAAGTTGGTTATTATACACGGTGAGGAAGATCTGATGGTCAGTAACCTGTCTTCTTTCCGTTACATCGAGGCCGATGAGAATGCTTTAGACATCTCCTTTCAAGCACTTGAGATCGCCAATGCTGTTCTGCTGGAAGTCGAAGAGACAGTGGGTCAGGGTAATCCATCTTTTGCATCTCTGAAGAGTACCAAATCAACAATTGACAGGGGCATTCCTGAAGGTTGGGGAGAGGTAATCGATGTCAAAACCAAGACTGATCGCTCTGGGTTGGGTTACAAACCAACTCAGAATGGAGCTGCCACCACTGTCGAAGGGCGTCCGAAGGTTATCCAAGAAGTATTTGTCAGCGGAGGCTTCCAAATCAATGCCATCAGCAACTGTGAAGAAAATGAAGAGCTGAGCAACCTGGTGTTTAAGGGTGATGCAGTTTTGAACAACTGGGAGGCCGTAGAGATCCCTGTTATTTTTCCCTTGTCAAAGTAATTGTTTTTTAAAGTTTCATTTACATTTTCAAATAAAAATCTGTAGCTCTGCCCAAGGCTATAGGGTTGTTTTGTCGGGCCACCTTTCATTCATAAAAAGATATTAATAAAAGTATTTTGTTCGATTCCACTTTGTTTCATTTGCGTTTTTTCGTTTTCACCTTTAAAAATGAAATTGGCAATCTTTCTTCCAATAATAAAAATAAAAAAAATAAATAAAAAAAAAAAACAGCATTTCATTCTTACATGTCTTCGAGCATTTTAATTAAGTAAGCCTTCCATCATGCAGAGATATCGTAAACCTTGTTGGATCCGATGACTTTACTGACACTCCTGACTGGGATGCACCCATCAATCAAGCTGAGGACGAGGGTGAAGAAGATTTTGAAGTACCCGCGGAACTGACAAGATTGATTGAGTACGAGTACACAGAGCTTCGACCGCATAAAGAGCAGGTGGACCTAATTAATCTCGGTACAGATTGTTGCACCCTAAAATTTGACCAACCGATTCTCCTATCTGACTCGTGGGTTAAATTCATATTCGCAAATCAGACGGATGATTTTTGTGCAAACAGGGGATATCAGAGTTTACAGCTTGATTTTTGTCCATCAGATATGGCAGATCCAGTCCAGATTATCGGGGTTTTATTTTCGGGAAATTGTGCGCTCCTCATTGATTTTTAGCTTGCACAGTGATTTTGATGATATTCTGATGCCCGGGGATCTCTGTTCGATTCGATCTGGTCTCGTGCGTTTTTTTATGGGGGTCATGTGCATTCATCTGCATTTTTAGGGTTTAATAGGCTTTTGTGAATTTTTAACAGGCTTTACAGATTTTTCTGGAATTTAAATAGGGTTTTTGAATATTTTAATAGCTTAATTCTCTTTTTTGGGATTTTATAGAATTTTTAAATAGATTTTTAGAATAAATAAGATTTTAAATAATCTTTAGAATAATAAAGAAAAGGGGAATATAGTTTTTCTTTTATTACCAATAGATAATAATAGTTTAGAATTTTTCTATAGATTTTAAATAGGTTTAAGTGTTTTTAGATAATATAGAAAATAATATAGTTTTTTTTCTTTTATTAATGATAGATTTTAATTGATATTAAATGATATTAGGATTTTAATAGAGAATTAGTAGAAGTTTAGAGTTAATTAGAGCATTAATCTCTTTTTAGAGTTTAATTAGATCTTAATTGTTTTTTTTAGATTTAATTAGGATAATGTAGAATTAATTAGACTTTTAATCACTTTTTAAAGTTTAATTAGGTTAATTAGATTTTTTAGAGTTAATAAGGATTTAGTTTAATTTCCAGATTAGTGGGTTTATTAGTTTAGTTAACTAGTTTTTTTAATAATATTGTTTTGCAGTTTTTCTGATTTTTTTATGTTGAGTTCGTTGGGCCCAATTGGGGAGGCCCAGTGTTGCTTTTTTTGTCCAGAAAAGTGATCCAGCAAGTCCAAATGTCCAGCTGTTCCCAGAAGCTTCTGGAAGCTTCCAACGATTTTCAGTGATTTAAATAGCGGGCGCCACGTGTTGGCTGAAAGGAGGCCCCACGCGTTTCGTAGTAAGCGCGCCACCACCACTCAGACTCTCCCAGACTCTCCCACGTGTCCCCCAGCTGTCCTCCACACTCCCTCTCTCTGCCAGTTTGCTTGACACTTGTCCTCGCCTCGTTTCCTCACCGGAGACTCCTCGCCGGGCATGCAAAACCGGCGACAACGGCCTCCGACCACCGCTAACGGACTCCGACCGCCGCTCACTCTGCCGGAGAACGCCAGAATCATCAGAAATTCATCCTTTGCACGTTAATCTTCTTCCAGTTCCCTCCGATCAACATCAACCTTCATCACTTCTCCAGAAATCGCTCACACCTTCATCAGAAACTTTCCAGAACACGATCTTCATCGTTATTCAACTTTCCAGAACACGATCTTCATCGTTATTCACTTTTCCAGAATCCCCTCCAAGATTCATCATAGCGTCTACGTTCATCATCATCATTCAGAATCTCGTAGATCCATCGTTCTTCAACATCAATCGTCAAGGTTTTCGTGGATTCATCAGGGACCTTCATCCGTCGGTTAGTTTTCCAGAAGATCTTTCTGAGCTTCATCTGAATCTTCAACGAAACTCAAGAACGCCTTCAGCCTGTTCTTGCTTCATCCAGGTACGTAGCCTTCCAATATTGTTTCATGTTCGTCTATGTTGGCAACACCGCTTCAGCTTCAATTATTTCACTACGAGTAACGCTAGTTTAGGGTTGTTTGTGATTCGTGTTTAACTGTGAGAGAACTGTGAGATTTTGTGTTGATTCATTTGAGTGTGGTGAGATGTGTGAAGTCTGGTTGAGGTTTGTTGTTTTCTGGGAATGGATTGGGAGAGGGGGACGAGTTGCAGAGAGAGCGTGAGGGAGAGGATGAAGACGAGGGAGCGGCTAGGTTGAGAGTGAACAGTGTTAGGGTTTGGGGAAGGGGATCAGTTTTGTCTAACTGAGTATTGGATTAGGGTTTGGACGTTGGGCTAAGCCCAAGTGTGTTTCTGAACACTACACCCCGTTTCACTCAATTCCCCCCCCCCCCCCTGTTTGAGAGACCTGAGTGAGTTGGTGTGGGCCTTAGGCCCTATTTGCTTTCAACACCCCCCTCGTTTAAGCCCATGGTAGATAATAACTGAAATTCGTTGCTGACTGCACCCCCCATATGTTTTTTTTCTGATTGTTTGATCTCAAACTTGGGCCCTACGCCCTTTGCTGTTGGCACCCCCAGAATGTGAGCCCAATGATAAATAACCTAAATCCCTTACTGTTTGAACCCCCCAGCTTTAGTCCATTTTCTTTTATTTTGTTTTTTTTCTTTTATATTTTCATATTAAATAAATCATAATAAATGTAAATAATTGTTTTTTCTAATAACTCTTTTTTCTACCATTTCATGAAAATGTTTAGAAAATTAAATAAAAAATAAAAATGCCATTTTATTTTTATTTCCTATTTTTTGGTATATTTTCCATTTTAATTGATGTTTTTTTTAATATTTTCAATGCATGCATATCATTAGAAAATTCATAAAAAATGGTAGATTTAGTCAAATAATTCCGTTCTTTTTTCTGTAGACTCGTGATTCAGTGTAGAATTTTATAGTATAAAAACCTTAGCTTAATTATGCATTTTCATTTTAATTGCATTTTTCCACTGATATTGATGTTGAATAAACTGGTTTGTGTATATGTCTGTGTTGCTGATTTTAGTTCTTTCACCTGGTGTTGAATTTTGTTCTGATTTTTCAGTATGTTACCCTAGAGCCATGTAGGCTTCCCATTAGATTTTGTTAGGTTTTTGTAGGGAGTCCCGATATGATTTGTCTGAGCCTGAAGATAGGAGAAGTCTGGATGACTTCTGACTGTGAAGTTCAACTGTGGTTGAACTTCGGAGATAGTCTCTTGTGGTTTATTGGCCTGTGGGTTCTTCTTGAAGGTGGGAGCTGATTGAAGTCCTGTTGGAGCTTGCAAGGATGCAGTGGATTGAGGCTTAGTCTAGGAGCTTGTTGTCTGTTTGTGAGGTTCGAGATCCTGAAGTTTGAAGGGAGTTTATGGTACTTTCCTGAGGAAGGCACTATGAATGACTTTCATTCTTTCTTCTCACCTCTTTCGTAAGTATCCAATGATGTCGGAGCCGACTTGTGAGTTTAATTTCTCCTGAGGAGGAATGCAAACTGATCACATGTTGTTGAGCCACATGGGATACGATTCCTAAGTGGAAGCCTCCTAGTACTTTCCTGAGGAAGGTCCTATGGGTCTATTCACTTAGTTCCATTAGTTTATCTAGGATTTCTCAAGTATCCAGTGATGTTGGAGCCAACTTGTGAGTTTAATTTCTCCTGAGGAGGAATGTAAACTGATCACAGTTGTTGAGCCACGTAGGATACGATTCCTAAGTGTCAGCCTCCTAGTACTTTCCTGAGGAAGGTCCTATGAGTCTGCTCACTTAGTTCCCTTAGTGCATATAGGTTTTCTCAAGTATCCCGTGATGCCGGAGCCTTCATGTGAGTTTAGTTTCTCCTGAGGAGGAATGTAAACTGATCACAGTTGTCGAGCCGCATAGGATATGATTCCTGGGTGGTAACCTCCTGGTACTTTCCTGAGGAAGGCACTATGGGTTTGTCCGCTTAGCTCCCTTTCTTTGGTAAGCTTGTTCTGAAGCTTGGAGACTGGGATTGATTCCTCTTGCTTAGGGTTTTGATTAGAATTGTTGCTTAGATCTTTGCTTAGGGTGCTGTATAGAGCCTTGTTTAGAGATAGATTAGGAGCTTGTTTCAGGTTTGTTAGGGGCCTTGCCCAGGAGTAGCTTTTTGTTTTGTAGATAGGGGCCCTGTTCAGGGTTAGTCTCTTTATGTTGTTTGACTTGTGTGATGTTATGTTGCATTAGACTTAGGTATTCATCTAGATAGTTCTGAATAGGTGCATCTTAGAAGTATACTTTGTGTGCATGAGAAGTTGAGGTGGTCCTCCTTCTGCTTGTTTGTTATTGAGTGGCTTTGCTTGTTGGTATTTGGTAGAGCTGAGCTCCCTTGCCTTTGTGGTTTGCGGCCTTTGCGCCTTGTTTGTTTAGTTGTTGCATTCATGCATATTTTCAGTATTTCTTTATGTTGCAGTTTCTTGTTTGTAGTTTAGTCCTGTTGCCATGATCCCTTAGGAGCTCTGACTTCTCCGCTGCGGAGTTGTTATGATAGACATTAGGGTGGTCAACCAGGTGTGATAGCAGTAGGTAGATTCCCCTGTTTCTCAGCTATAGTTCTAGGGTTTCCCTTTCCTTTCTGTAGGAGCTTTTTGAGTAGCTTGACCCGTAGTTAGCTGAACTACAGCTGCTCTGATTCTTCGTTCCAGACGAAGATATGTAGGCATAGGATGCGATGTCCTAGCGAGCACACTAACAACTAACCTTTGTTCTCTCGCGGCTGTGCGATCGAGACTTTCCCGCTAACGACTAATTGTTTCCCTTTCTCTTGCCCGAGCGCATTTGAAGACCAGATCGTATTTGTAGGTTCCCGAGCCTTTAGGACCAGTTTGTTTTCTCACTGCTGTGTGAGAGCCCCCCTGTTTGCCCGTAGTTGGCCGAACTACGTTTGCTCTGATCTTTCATATTAGATGGAAGTACGTAGGCACAGGACGCGATGTCCTGGCGAGCAACCTTTCCCCCGTTTAGACGTAGGAAGTCGAACTACGTTGACTCTGACTTTCCCATTGCACGAGGGAATACGTAGGCCCAGAACACCGTATGTTCTGTCGAGTCCTGTCCTTTTATTTTCTTTTCAGACCAGCCATTAGCGTAGATAGATAATACACCCTTTTACCTATAAACACCAAGCGTGGATCCCATCGAGTACGATGGACGTGAGGGGTGCTAATACCTTCCCCTTGCGTAACCGACTCCCGAATCCAGGTTTTGGTTGCGATGACCATACCTTTTTCCCGTCTTTGCGAGGTTTACTTCGAGCGTTTCCTTTCCCGCTCTAAGGGATAAATAACGCACGGTGGCGACTCTCCTGTCAAGCCGGCGCCGATTTTCGCAGTAGCGACAGCTGGCGACTCTGCTGGGGACTTATAGCATCTAGGGACTTTTCCCATCCCTTATGCTGGGACCGTTTCCCATCCCCTACGCGAGTCAATCCTAGCGCTTGGGTGTTTATTTGTTGGGTGTTGTGCATATTGTGTTTTACTTTTCTGCACTTTACTTTTCTGTACCTTTACCTTTCCGCATTTATTTTCCAGCATTATATTATCATGATTATTGCTGTGGGCAAAGGGAGGTTACTGTGAGTGAAAAGCCGGACCTGGGCTTGAGTACACACCTAGATATAGTTGCGGAGAAGTAGTAGACGAACCTGTCTGCTGAGCAGGCACAGTTCCCTACGAAAATCTGCGCTCAGACGAGATTCTTGCAGAGGTGCTCCTTTCCGGTCCTGAGGATCTGAGGGGAGTCCAGACGTGAGGATTGTCGACTCTGGGGACCGATCATTTGGAAGTCAGCTAAGTGAGGCCTCTTCATGATTTGATGATGCCACTCCTTCTGGGAATCGTATCGTCACTCATGAAAGTCTGTGACGCTGATGACCGCATAGGATGCCGTACCTTTGTCCGTGGATTAGGTCTATCCTACCTGTGAGAGGGACTGGGTTATTGCAGGAAAACTGGCCTTCAGAAACCATGTTTCAGTATCTTTATCAGATGGTGTTCTTGATTCATCTCCAGGTGTGTTGTCTGGGTCAGATGGGTTTCTTATCTGAGGTTGAGGCTATTATCAGATGGTATTCTCGTCAGATACAGAGGTTCAGATGGTTTTCTTGCCAGGGGATTGATATTTTGAGTATCAGATGGTAGTTAGTGGCATGAGATTCTGGTGACCGTGTTGGTTTTCTGTTCTTGATCACAGAGATATTCCTCTTCAGGCTACAGCATAGCCCCTATGTTCGCAGATTGCATTATTTATCATATTGCATCATTACATTACCATCTGCATTCAACTAACGTGTGTGTATTGCAGGTACATATTTTCCCTTCCAGTTCTGGTGTTTGTTCCTAGCAAGACATGGAAAACATGAAGAGAGTATTGCCCTATAAGTTTCCGTCGCCGAATATCAGTCTATTGTTAGAGTTGATTGCTATTGCTAAGAAGAGGGGAATGGGTGATTTCAGAAAGAGATATGGGAGGATTCTGACCTACGTTTATCATCCATCTGCCTACGAGACCAGCGGCATCTATACTCTGTTACAGTTTTACGACGCGGAGCTCAGGTGTTTTGTATTTCCCGACTTTGTTTTGGCTCCTACCCTGGAGGAGTACTCTGCACTTCTGGATATACCAATCCGTGAGCAGATGCCTTTTTATCGTACGGGCGCTGAGCCTAAGCTGGCTGAGCTTTCTACCATCCTGTGCTTGAAAGAGTCTGAGCTGTCTGGGAAGATGATCAGAAGAGGAGACGTATGGGGATTTCCATTGGATGTCTTAGTGGAGAAGGCTCGAGAGTATGCCCAGAAGGGTAGCTGGAGTGTTTTTGACGTCATCCTTGCTGTATGTGTGTATGGCATCGTGTTATTCCCGAACATTCCTGATTTCGTTGATTCTGATGCCTTCTATATTTTGGCTGCGAAGAACCCAGTTCCTACTTTGCTGGGAGATATCCACCATTCAACTCATTACCAGAATGAAAAGCGACGAGGAAGGAATGTGTCTTGCTGTGTACCTCTCCTATGCAGGTGGTTCACCAGTCATATGCCTAAGTCAGGCCCTTTTGTCACATCTATCAATTCTCTAGGATGGCCCGAGCGCTTAATGGGATTGACTGCTGAGAGCGTGGTATGGTCCAATAAAGAAGTATTTGGAGCTGAAGTCATACTCAAAGGCGAAGGATTCCCGAATGTTCCGTTAATAGGAAGGAAAGGTTGTGTCAACTATAACCCTTCCTTATTGATCAAGCAATTTGGGTACATACCTCAAGGAGCGCCAAAGCCCGAGGAGATACAGGAATCTCTGTATCTCACCGGGGCAATTGGGAAAGAGATGCTGACCAAACTTGAGAAAGCCTGGAAAAACTTGCACAAGAGAGGGAAGCTTTCAGGTAGCAGAGGGGATACTCGAGTTCCTAGCCCATATGTAGAATGGATTCGTGAGCGAGCTGTGAAGTTCCTTATGCCGTATCCAGCGGTTCAGCCGTTGCATCCTTCTCCAGTGGAGGAGCCTACCACTGTGGACATTCAGGTCTATAAGCAGCTGATGGCGGAGAAAGAAGAGCTAGCCAGGGCTAAAGAGGTTTTAGAGCAGGAAAATGCCCAGCTTCGGCATGAAAGGATTGAAACAGGATACTTTTCTAAGCAACAGGCTGAGACTCTGAAACATCTGAAGACTACGCTATTGGAATTGACTGAAACCAAGAAGCGTCTAGAGTTAGATGTAGACTCAGTTAGTAGTGTGCTGGCCACCAAGAAGCAAGAGCTGGAAAGGGCCTACACAAAGCTAGCCAAGTTCAGAGAACACTGGGATCTCACTATGACCAAGCGCAAGGAGCGAGAAGAAGGGCTGAAGACACAGATTGCTCAGTTAGAAGAACAGGTCAAAGTGAAGAACGAAGAGCTTGAAGAAGAAGCCTGTCGCCGATACGAGGCCGAGCGCAAGTTGACAGATGCCATAAAGAATTTGGAAGATTTCCAGCATAGAGCAGATGCCAAGAGACCCAAACCTGGGGACGGTGCCAATGATAAGGCTTGGGAAGACTTTGTCAGAGACATCCAGGGGACGGTCAGGAAGAGGGATCGACTGATAGAAGGTTTGATTTATCAACCAGATCATGCAGAGACAAAGAAGATGGTCGAGGACTTCCGCAACCGTACCCGTATTTGATTTCTCTCTTGTATTCTGTATGTTGAGATCACCACCAGGCATGTTGGCTGGGATCCTCCTTATCATATCAGCTGTATGGAGCGTAGTTATGTAACTTCTTGACAAGACTGTTATGCTAATCAATATATGAGGGTTTTTTTCCAAATATTGTCTCTATGGGTTATCTCGTCTTGCTACCACTGACACTGGAATTGGAGGGAAAATATCTCCAATGCACACATGCACGTTAGCATTTTTATTTCTGTTCGCATAAATCATACTGCATAGCATTTCTCTAGCAGGTCAGAGCACTTATCCAGCCTTTGTTTTCACCAGAAAGTGATTCTCGGGGAATTGTTTGAGGCAAGAGTAGAGTGCCGAAGACGACCAAGGGGGGCTGAAGCAAATTTGAGCAGAATCAAGCATAGTCGGTTACAGGTAATTGGTGGCTATGTCTGAAGGCAATTTCCAGGCTCCTAACACTTTGGCAAGGTTCGCCATGGCGCCCAACCATCAGTATGATTCTATGGAAGGCTTCCCGCAAGCAAACAATCTTACTGCAGCCCAAGTTGTGCAGCCTGCTGTTGAGAACAGAGATCGGCATGAGCAGTTTCTTGCCCGAAATGAACGCTATCCTCCTGTTAACAATCAATGTGTTGCTTTCCCTGTGATGAATTACCGGAGAGATATTCCAATGACCGGGGTGGTAGATCCAAGAAGACTCCGAGTGTTGGAAGAGCAAATGAAGGCCTTGGAAGCGAAAGATGCCGTTAACCTGGATGCTGTAGCCATGTGCTTGGTCCCTGACCTCGTGTTGCCGTACAAGTTCAAAGTGCCGGAATTTGAAAAGTACACGGGAGATAGCTGTCCAAAGCTGCATTTGATGATGTTCTGTCGAAGGATGACTTCGTTTGTGCGAAATGATAAATTAATGATCCATTGCTTCCAGTATAGCCTGACTGGGGCATCCCTGAGATGGTATGTGCAATTGGAGAGTAATCAGATTCGATCGTGGGTGGATTTAGCCAGAGCTTTCATGAAGCAGTACGATTACAACTTGGATTTGACTCCTAGTCTCGTAGATCTACAAGAATTGTCTCAGGCGGAGAATGAATCGTTCAGAGCGTATTTGCGAAGATGGAAAGAATTGGCTGCTAGTGTTCAACCACCGCTTCCAGAAAGGGAACTGGTTGACATCTTCTTGGGTACTCTGAAAGGCCATTATTTTGACAAATTGTTCAGTTGCACAAGCTTTGTGGGCCTGATGAGGCTGGGAGAGATTGTTGAGAGAGGACTCAGGAGTGGAAAGTTTCGAGATGTTCCTTACGTCCCAGTTGATAAGATTAAGTCAGTTGTCAGTTCTCAAGAGGAGTGGGAAGGAGATGACGCCACCTCAGAATCTCTAGCGTCTCAGGATCAGTTTTCAGACACTTCAAGTCAACGGTCATCCTATCGCCGATCGCGTCAGCATGCTCCACGAAGACCAAGGAAGCCTGAAAGGCAGTTTACTCAGCTACCAGTGTCGTACAGTCAGTTGTTGCCAGATCTAGTCAGAAGCGGATTGATAGTGCCGAAAGAGACTAAGCCGGTGATTCCACCTTATCCTCCAGGTTTTGATGCCAGCGCCCGCTGTGAGTACCATGATGGGGCACAGGGGCATTCAACCAATGATTGTAAAGTGCTTAGAAGTCAGGTTCAAGATCTGTTAGACTCTAGCCGTATTTGCATCACTCCTCAGGGTTGTGTTCAGATTAATGATTTTCCATCTTCCAGTTGTGCGGGTTCGTCAGTTAATGTCATGGAAGACTCCACAGGAAGTGTGTGCTCTGAAGATTGTCCATCAGAGAGTTCAGTTGAATATGGGGGAAGTTTCTAGAGGTTTCTGTGCCGGGTGTCGCATCTGTTTTCTCTGCATAACCCGTTTAGCTTTTGTGCACTAGTGTCTGCCGACCATCGCCAGGATTGTTGGCTGGGGTCGTTATATTCATACTCATTTGTGCTTACCTGCTGATTTTGTTGGTTGTACATGTGTGGGAGATGTTCATCTGTTTGCTTATAGCTTGGGTTTCTCTTTATCTCGTTGTGAATATGTGTTGGCTTTCTGCGATGCATTATCATTTAACAGGTATATCAGAACCGTGGGTCTTATTTCCTCATCGTCCAGTTTGTTGCAGGAATTCCTTCAGAGATATGGAACAGAATCAATTTGAATTGATCGAAGTCCAAAGCCAGTTGGGGCAGATGATGAGAGACATGCAAGAGATGCGTCTAGAGCAGAAGATTCTCAAGGAGGAGAACAGTCAGCTGAAGACCCAAATGAGCTTGATCATGGAAGTAGTCAAGAATGTGCTTAGGAAAGAGGACGATCAACTATTTGAAGCCGCAATGAAGAAGCTCGCGCCACCTGTGCATGTGGAACCTGAGCAGCAGCAACAGAAGATACACCCGGCTCAGCGGAAGATCCAGGAAGGGAAGCCAAGGAGAATATTTGAGGCGCCCCCTATGACCTATGCTGAGCTCTTGCAGATCTTATTGAGGTTTAATCTGGTTGAGAAGAGAACGTTGGCACCACCAACGAGAGTGTTTCCCCAAGGGTACGATGCCAGTAAGCAATGTGAATTTCATTCCGGGGCATTCGGACATGACATCGAGGGTTGTCATGCTTTCAAGCACAATGTTCAAGACCTGATTGACTCGCACGATATTGAATTCACGCCGAGCGGCGTAGCTGTGCATATTGCTCCTGTCTCGATCGATGCTAAGACGACAGATGTTTCCAAAGCTGCAGTGGGTCAGAAGCGTATCCTGGACTCCATGGTGTCAGAATCTCCAGGCCCACAACTGTTGCCTATTCCTGGGGCAGATCTAAGAAAGAAAATGGTTAAGCATAAGGAGAGCATTAATCAGTACATTGAAGGTCAAGAAACCAATGTTGCATTTGATACAAAGGGTGTTCAAGGGTCAACCCGGTACCAGCAGCAGCAGCCTCAGCAGGGGGCACAGCAGGCTCAACGAAGATTCCAGGGTAGTAAACCGAGAAGAGTGTTTGAGAAGCCTCCTTCAACATATGCCGAGTTGTTGCAGACATTGTTGGGATTGAATCTGGTAGAGAAAAGAACCCTGGCGCCAATAACGGGAGCTCCCCCGTTTGGTTATGACGCAAGCAAGCACTGTGAGTTTCATTCTGGAGCCCCGGGTCACGATATAGAAGGTTGCCATGCTTTTAAGCACAAAGTGCAGGATCTGCTTGATAGTGCAGCAATCAGCTTCGGGCAGAGAGGTCCCCAAATCATCTGAATGAAGGAGGAAGGGCTCTATAATTTGGCTGGGTCGTGGAAAGCAGATCAGGCAGCATCAAATTGTCTCTAAATAACTGATTGCGAAGATAGCTGGTTCAGCAGCAGGGCAGATGTGAAAGCCCGGTTCTCAGAAGCTAGCATATTTTCTTTGTTTTAGCTTGTCATTTCTTTACATTTGTAGTTGCTTTCCTGTTTGAATTTGTAAGCTTGTTTGTAAAACTTGTTGTGTTCGTTCAAATTGATGATAATGAAATAAATATGCATGTTTTGATTAAATCCATTCATGTTCACTAACTGTTTTGCAAATGTCCAACACTTGGTTAAGAAGAATTTGGGGAGGATGACGAAAATGACCGACATGCAAATTCCGATTGTATGCTTTTGAAATAAACCTGCTGATGATGTACAGGCATTGTTTCAAACCCCCAAACACCGGAGACATAAGGAAGATAATCCCTTGTCAACCCCTTTGAGCCTTGTAGTAGGAGTTTTCTTTCTGAAAACGAAAAAACCCTCAATCATAACCTGGGGCAGGGTAGGTGTTAGCTAATTTGACTGAGCGTCCAAATCGCAAAAGGAGTGTCCGTTCGAGGATCAATCACGTCCCTAGAGGTCGTGCCTAAAAGACCACAATGATTCAGTCAAGAGTGGGACAGCCACATCATTCCCCAAAGAGTCAAACAACCAGTGTCACACGACTTGTTCGAAAGAAAAAAAAAACGAAAAAAGAAGAGTCAAAAGCCCGCTAAGTCAAGAAAACTTCAAAACAAATGACTTAGGCAAAAATGAGGGCATCCCGCTGGACTTAAAAAAACCAAAAGAACTCAAGAGTAGTCAGTCCAGGCAAAAGTTAGGAATATGAAAAGAAAAAGATGAAAAGGATCAAAAGAAAAATCCTCAAATGAAATACGAGTCGTGTGGCCTCAAGTGTCGAAGATGAAAAGTGAGTGGCTGTCACTCCAGAATCCAAAAGTCTCGAACTATCATTCCTATTTTTTCAGCCTCTGAGAGGTGAGCGCTAAGGTCGAATTAGCTGAACGTAGGATGGGAGAACATCAAGGAGAATGGGTGGGTTAAAATAAACTTTGAGCCTTTATCCTTTCTTTCAAAACCATGAACCTGACCATGTTACAACCTTCAAAAGTCCTAATTGAAGCAGGTTGTTTCGAAAGCGTACTCCGGTAAAGGTCGTGTCGATTCTGACTCCTAAAAAAGGTTCCTCTTACCACGTTGGTACTGATGTTGACGAATGTTTTGTGCATTATATGCTATAAACTGTTTTCCTTTTCCCAGTGAACAGATTGGATGTCAAAGCTGTCATATGTGTTGCATTAATACATCTTTTATGCAGAACAACTTGTTTTACTTGCAAGTAAACGCTTGACAGCAGAAAAGCTTCCTACAGTGGAAAATATGGTCAAGATAGAATGCAGAATGCCCGAAGGTTCCAAGGGCAGGGGCAAGCTTTATTGTGATCCCCAGTCAGGTCAGCTTTTCGAAGTCAGTTACTCTGGGGCAATCAGGTTAAGATTCAGGTGAATACGTCGTAGTCAGGAGGTACTACTCTGAATCAGATAGTCGGGGCAAGGTCATTGCAGTCAGGGGCAGACCATCTTAAGCACGCAGAAGTTACGCGAGAAGCAGGTGAGGTGAAGTATCTCTCAGAAGTTCAGAACACTGAGGCACGTTATATCAGACCATCGAGGCAACAGATTTGCAGATTTCCCTTCAGGGACTATCCCCACAGAGGTCCCGTAGGCTGGGGCATATCAGAAGAGAAAGGATTGGTCTTTTCCGTACCAGCGAGGCCATTCAGAGTTATTCGAGCGGATGCAGTCGATTTTCGAGAGCGAGATGAATGCGGGAAGTCGTGTCACTATCCCTTGACTCTTCACTAAAAGGCTGTGTATTCAGGAAAAATGTTTTCCAGCGGCAGTTGTATCTGACCCAATAAGATAAGCTTAAGAGCTCTAATCCATGATTGCGATTACTGTGAAGCCCATCCGTGTTGGTGCATCAATTTCCAGATCCGAGCTTCATCAGCGCGCAGGAGGACTCCCTCCATTGTCTCCAGCAAAGACCAATTTGTCGTTGGTACGGGTAAGCTATCCCCCAGAGGAGTCCAATCATATTCAGCACGTTTGCTATTTCACAACGAAGTTATATCCCCCAGCAGGGTATTACTTCGTCGAGGTGTTCGGTTAAGTTCCTAATATTCCCAGCAGAGTTGATTTCACTCTCCCAGCATTTATTTTGCTGGGATAATTCAGTGATATCCAGTTTATCCCCAGCAGAGTTGGCCTCGCCTTCAGCATTTATTTTGCTGAAGTAGTTTTCTGTACCTAGCTCTCTCCGGCAGCTCGAGCCTGCATTAGCATAATTGCATGCATCATCATATTTGCATCATACTTGCATATCATCGTCAAAATGCGTAGCATTTCCATCTAGAATGGAGCATTACGCCGTGAAGAGATTAAAGCATTTGCATATGCATACGAAGCATGAGTCAGATTTTCTATCAGCCTCATATGGCGCGTGAATTACTCTGTGATCAGTTCAGGGGCATCTATCCAGCAACAGTATTCAGACAGTTCAGCAGATTATTTGTATCCCAGGTCAGACAACGATCATGCTTTGATCAAGCAGTCATCTGATGTCGACAGACTTTTCTTCCCGTCAATTCATATTGACGATGTGTTCCTCCAATAAGTGGATTTCTCCGTCTAGCATTAGACGTCTTGAGTACGAGTGTGGTTTTCTTTCCGTCTATCCATAGACGATGTGAAGTTGCGGGTGGTCGCAGTAAGGTTTCAAGAAGGGGTTTCCCCAGGATGTGCTCTTCCTTCCCGTCTATCAGTAGACGATGTGAGGTTTGATGGATTTTCAATAGGGTTCAGAATAGAGTTTTTCTAGCAAGTGGCTTTCCTTTCCGTCTGTCAGCAGACGATGTGAAGTTTCGAGCTACTGTTCAGCGGGTTTCTTATTGCCAGATCATATATATGATGAGGTGTTCCCCCAGCGAGTCTTCTCCGGCTATCCTTAGTTGTTGAGGGGTTTCAAAATGATTTTGAATGTTGGTTCTCTTTCTGTTTATTGGATGAGATGACGTTTCAAGAGGTACTTTTCTGACTGTCAATCCTTATTGATGGCGAGGCTCTTCGAAGAATGTTCAGTTTGCGTGATCGTTGATTCTTATTGACGACATGATTCTTTAAAAGGTGGTTTTCTTCCCGTTAGTCCATACTGACGATGTGGCCCCTTCAAGGATGTTGATCTTTCCATCAATTCCCGTAAACAGAAGAATTCTGAAATTCAAGGGTTGGTGTTGAATCGCGTTATGGTGTCTTTCCGTCTACCAGTAGACGATGTGAATGTGGAGATTTATGTTGTCTTGCCGTCTATCTTTAGACGATGTGAGTGTGCGATCAGGAGGATGCCGTCTACCCTTAGACGATGTGAATATGGAGATTATGGTGACTTTCCGTCTATCCCTAGACGATGTGTGTATGGAGATTAAGAATTTCTTCCCGTCTATCTTTAGACGATGTGAATTGATTTGTTCATCAGTCAGGATGATCCCGTCTACTCTTAGACGATGAGAATATTGATTTGTTCATCAGTCAGGATGATCCCGTCTATCTTTAGACGATGTGAAATGATTTGTTCATCAGTCAGGATGATCCCGTC
The DNA here is from genome assembly GCA_963859935.3 of Lathyrus sativus. Classification (NCBI taxonomy): domain Eukaryota; kingdom Viridiplantae; phylum Streptophyta; class Magnoliopsida; order Fabales; family Fabaceae; genus Lathyrus; species Lathyrus sativus. The sequence continues at coordinate 446,886,510 of OZ012740.1, read as the reverse complement.
TACTCTTAGACGATGAGAATATTGATTTGTCCAACAGTCAGGATGATCCCGTCTACTCTTAGACGATGTGAATATTGATTCGATCAGGATGATGCCGTCTACCCTTAGACGATGTGCATATGGAGATTATGAATGTCTTTCCGTCTACTCTTAGACGATGCAAGTACGGAGATTATTTCTTTCCGTCTATCTTTAGACGATGTGAATTCGGAGATTATTTCTTTCCGTCTATCTTTAGACGATGTGAATTTGGAGATTATTGCTTCCCGTCTATCCTTAGACGATGAGAATATTGATTTGTTTCATCAATCAGGATGATCCCGTCTACCCTTAGACGATGTGAATACGAAGATTTACGGTGTCTTTCCGTCTATCCTTAGACGATGTGAATTTGGAGATTATGTCTTCCCGTCTATCTTTAGACGATGTGAGTATGCGATCAGGATGATCCCGTCTACCCTTAGACGATGTGAATATGGAGATTATGGTGTCTTTCCGTCTATCCTTAGACGATGTGAATTGGGAGATTAATGTTGTCTTTCTGTCTATCTTTAGACGAGGTGAGTATTCAATTAGGGTGTCTTCCCGTCCATCTTTGGGCGATGTGAGTATATTTCTCTTCCTGCCTATCGGTAGGCAATGTGAAAGAATCAGGTATTTTGTTGCAGTCCTCGAGTTTTGTTACATGGGGTATCACAAGCAACGGGTATTCAATCAGGAGTTCTTTATCAGATGATTAATCAGTTTGGTGCCGCAATAACTGGACTCGGTTTTCTGGACTTTATTCCCCAAGCAGTTGACAGTATATGCCCGCGGTTGGCAAATTTTCGGGTTTTATTTGTATTCAACCGTCTCGTACCTCTGAATGTTTGAAGGCTGAGTGCTCTTCAAACCCTTCAGGTCCAAGTCGCTTGAATAGGGGCAGCTGTTGCACCCTAAAATTTGACCAACCGATTCTCCTATCTGACTCGTGGGTTAAATTCATATTCGCAAATCAGACGGATGATTTTTGTGCAAACAGGGGATATCAGAGTTTACAGCTTGATTTTTGTCCATCAGATATGGCAGATCCAGTCCAGATTATCGGGGTTTTATTTTCGGGAAATTGTGCGCTCCTCAGTGATTTTTAGCTTGCACAGTGATTTTGATGATATTCTGATGCCCGGGGATCTCTGTTCGATTCGATCTGGTCTCGTGCGTTTTTTTATGGGGGTCATGTGCATTCATCTGCATTTTTAGGGTTTAATAGGCTTTTGTGAATTTTTAACAGGCTTTACAGATTTTTCTGGAATTTAAATAGGGTTTTTGAATATTTTAATAGCTTAATTCTCTTTTTTGGGATTTTATAGAATTTTTAAATAGATTTTTAGAATAAATAAGATTTTAAATAATCTTTAGAATAATAAAGAAAAGGGGAATATAGTTTTTCTTTTATTACCAATAGATAATAATAGTTTAGAATTTTTCTATAGATTTTAAATAGGTTTAAGTGTTTTTAGATAATATAGAAAATAATATAGTTTTTTTTCTTTTATTAATGATAGATTTTAATTGATATTAAATGATATTAGGATTTTAATAGAGAATTAGTAGAAGTTTAGAGTTAATTAGAGCATTAATCTCTTTTTAGAGTTTAATTAGATCTTAATTGTTTTTTTTAGATTTAATTAGGATAATGTAGAATTAATTAGACTTTTAATCACTTTTTAAAGTTTAATTAGGTTAATTAGATTTTTTAGAGTTAATAAGGATTTAGTTTAATTTCCAGATTAGTGGGTTTATTAGTTTAGTTAACTAGTTTTTTTAATAATATTGTTTTGCAGTTTTTCTGATTTTTTTATGTTGAGTTCGTTGGGCCCAATTGGGGAGGCCCAGTGTTGCTTTTTTTGTCCAGAAAAGTGATCCAGCAAGTCCAAATGTCCAGCTGTTCCCAGAAGCTTCTGGAAGCTTCCAACGATTTTCAGTGATTTAAATAGCGGGCGCCACGTGTTGGCTGAAAGGAGGCCCCACGCGTTTCGTAGTAAGCGCGCCACCACCACTCAGACTCTCCCAGACTCTCCCACGTGTCCCCCAGCTGTCCTCCACACTCCCTCTCTCTGCCAGTTTGCTTGACACTTGTCCTCGCCTCGTTTCCTCACCGGAGACTCCTCGCCGGGCATGCAAAACCGGCGACAACGGCCTCCGACCACCGCTAACGGACTCCGACCGCCGCTCACTCTGCCGGAGAACGCCAGAATCATCAGAAATTCATCCTTTGCACGTTAATCTTCTTCCAGTTCCCTCCGATCAACATCAACCTTCATCACTTCTCCAGAAATCGCTCACACCTTCATCAGAAACTTTCCAGAACACGATCTTCATCGTTATTCAACTTTCCAGAACACGATCTTCATCGTTATTCACTTTTCCAGAATCCCCTCCAAGATTCATCATAGCGTCTACGTTCATCATCATCATTCAGAATCTCGTAGATCCATCGTTCTTCAACATCAATCGTCAAGGTTTTCGTGGATTCATCAGGGACCTTCATCCGTCGGTTAGTTTTCCAGAAGATCTTTCTGAGCTTCATCTGAATCTTCAACGAAACTCAAGAACGCCTTCAGCCTGTTCTTGCTTCATCCAGGTACGTAGCCTTCCAATCTTGTTTCATGTTCGTCTATGTTGGCAACACTGCTTCAGCTTCAATTATTTCACTACGAGTAACGCTAGTTTAGGGTTGTTTGTGATTCGTGTTTAACTGTGAGAGAACTGTGAGATTTTGTGTTGATTCATTTGAGTGTGGTGAGATGTGTGAAGTCTGGTTGAGGTTTGTTGTTTTCTGGGAATGGATTGGGAGAGGGGGACGAGTTGCAGAGAGAGCGTGAGGGAGAGGATGAAGACGAGGGAGCGGCTAGGTTGAGAGTGAACAGTGTTAGGGTTTGGGGAAGGGGATCAGTTTTGTCTAACTGAGTATTGGATTAGGGTTTGGACGTTGGGCTAAGCCCAAGTGTGTTTCTGAACACTACACCCCGTTTCACTCAATTCCCCCCCCCCTGTTTGAGAGACCTGAGTGAGTTGGTGTGGGCCTTAGGCCCTATTTGCTTTCAACACCCCCCTCGTTTAAGCCCATGGTAGATAATAACTGAAATTCGTTGCTGACTGCACCCGCCATATGTTTTTTTTCTGATTGTTTGATCTCAAACTTGGGCCCTACGCCCTTTGCTTTTGGCACCCCTAGAATGTGAGCCCAATGATAAATAACCTAAATCCCTTACTGTTTGAACCCCCCAGCTTTAGTCCATTTTCTTTTATTTTGTTTTTTTTCTTTTATATTTTCATATTAAATAAATCATAATAAATGTAAATAATTGTTTTTTCTAATAATTCTTTTTTCTACCATTTCATGAAAATGTTTAGAAAATTAAATAAAAAATAAAAATGCCATTTTATTTTTATTTCCTATTTTTTGGTATATTTTCCATTTTAATTGATGTTTTTTTTTAATATTTTCAATGCATGCATATCATTAGAAAATTCATAAAAAATGGTAGATTTAGTCAAATAATTCCGTTCTTTTTTCTGTAGACTCGTGATTCAGTGTAGAATTTTATAGTATAAAAACCTTAGCTTAATCATGCATTTTCATTTTAATTGCATTTTTCCACTGATATTGATGTTGAATAAACTGGTTTGTGTATATGTCTGTGTTGCTGATTTTAGTTCTTTCACCTGGTGTTGAATTTTGTTCTGATTTTTCAGTATGTTACCCTAGAGCCATGTAGGCTTCCCATTAGATTTTGTTAGGTTTTTGTAGGGAGTCCCGATATGATTTGTCTGAGCCTGAAGATAGGAGAAGTCTGGATGACTTCTGACTGTGAAGTTCAACTGTGGTTGAACTTCGGAGATAGTCTCTTGTGGTTTATTGGCCTGTGGGTTCTTCTTGAAGGTGGGAGCTGATTGAAGTCCTGTTGGAGCTTGCAAGGATGCAGTGGATTGAGGCTTAGTCTAGGAGCTTGTTGTCTGTTTGTGAGGTTCGAGATCCTGAAGTTTGAAGGGAGTTTATGGTACTTTCCTGAGGAAGGCACTATGAATGACTTTCATTCTTTCTTCTCACCTCTTTCGTAAGTATCCAATGATGTCGGAGCCGACTTGTGAGTTTAATTTCTCCTGAGGAGGAATGCAAACTGATCACATGTTGTTGAGCCACATGGGATATGATTCCTAAGTGGAAGCCTCCTAGTACTTTCCTGAGGAAGGTCCTATGGGTCTATTCACTTAGTTCCATTAGTTTATCTAGGATTTCTCAAGTATCCAGTGATGTTGGAGCCAACTTGTGAGTTTAATTTCTCCTGAGGAGGAATGTAAACTGATCACAGTTGTTGAGCCACGTAGGATACGATTCCTAAGTGTCAGCCTCCTAGTACTTTCCTGAGGAAGGTCCTATGAGCCTGCTCACTTAGTTCCCTTAGTGCATATAGGTTTTCTCAAGTATCCCGTGATGCCGGAGCCTTCATGTGAGTTTAGTTTCTCCTGAGGAGGAATGTAAACTGATCACAGTTGTCGAGCCGCATAGGATATGATTCCTGGGTGGTAACCTCCTGGTACTTTCCTGAGGAAGGCACTATGGGTTTGTCCGCTTAGCTCCCTTTCTTTGGTAAGCTTGTTCTGAAGCTTGGAGACTGGGATTGATTCCTCTTGCTTAGGGTTTTGATTAGAATTGTTGCTTAGATCTTTGCTTAGGGTGCTGTATAGAGCCTTGTTTAGAGATAGATTAGGAGCTTGTTTCAGGTTTGTTAGGGGCCTTGCCCAGGAGTAGCTTTTTGTTTTGTAGATAGGGGCCCTGTTCAGGGTTAGTCTCTTTATGTTGTTTGACTTGTGTGATGTTATGTTGCATTAGACTTAGGTATTCATCTAGATAGTTCTGAATAGGTGCATCTTAGAAGTATACTTTGTGTGCATGAGAAGTTGAGGTGGTCCTCCTTCTGCTTGTTTGTTATTGAGTGGCTTTGCTTGTTGGTATTTGGTAGAGCTGAGCTCCCTTGCCTTTGTGGTTTGCGGCCTTTGCGCCTTGTTTGTTTAGTTGTTGCATTCATGCATATTTTCAGTATTTCTTTACGTTGCAGTTTCTTGTTTGTAGTTTAGTCCTGTTGCCATGATCCCTTAGGAGCTCTGACTTCTCCGCTGCGGAGTTGTTATGATAGACATTAGGGTGGTCAACCAGGTGTGATAGCAGTAGGTAGATTCCCCTGTTTCTCAGCTATAGTTCTAGGGTTTCCCTTTCCTTTCTGTAGGAGCTTTTTGAGTAGCTTGACCCGTAGTTAGCTGAACTACAGCTGCTCTGATTCTTCGTTCCAGACGAAGATATGTAGGCATAGGATGCGATGTCCTAGCGAGCACACTAACAACTAACCTTTGTTCTCTCGCGGCTGTGCGATCGAGACTTTCCCGCTAACGACTAATTGTTTCCCTTTCTCTTGCCCGAGCGCATTTGAAGACCAGATCGTATTTGTAGGTTCCCGAGCCTTTAGGACCAGTTTGTTTTCTCACTGCTGTGTGAGAGCCCCCCTGTTTGCCCGTAGTTGGCCGAACTACGTTTGCTCTGATCTTTCATATTAGATGGAAGTACGTAGGCACAAGACGCGATGTCCTGGCGAGCAACCTTTCCCCCGTTTAGACGTAGGAAGTCGAACTACGTTGACTCTGACTTTCCCATTGCACGAGGGAATACGTAGGCCCAGAACACCGTATGTTCTGTCGAGTCCTGTCCTTTTATTTTCTTTTCAGACCAGCCATTAGCGTAGATAGATAATACACCCTTTTACCTATAAACACCAAGCGTGGATCCCATCGAGTACGATGGACGTGAGGGGTGCTAATACCTTCCCCTTGCGTAACCGACTCCCGAATCCAGGTTTTGGTTGCGATGACCATACCTTTTTCCCGTCTTTGCGAGGTTTACTTCGAGCGTTTCCTTTCCCGCTCTGAGGGATAAATAACGCACGGTGGCGACTCTCCTGTCAAGCCGGCGCCGATTTTCGCAGTAGCGACACAGATGAGAACAAAAAAGAGGTCAAGATTGGTGCAATGCTTGGGACGGAGATTAGGCCGAGATTGATTGAGTTGTTAAAAGAGTATATTGATGTGTTTGCGTGGTCGTATCAAGATATGCCGGGCCTAGACACGGACATTGTTGTTCACAAGTTGCCACTTAAGCCAGAGTGTCCACCTATCAAACAAAAGCTTCGAAGAACGAGACCCGACATGGCTTTGAAGATTCGAGATGAGGTTAAAAAGCAGTTGGATGCAGGCTTCTTGACAGTCGCAAAATATCCAGATTGGGTTGCCAACATTGTACCAGTGCCCAAGAAGGACGGTAAAGTTAGGATGTGTGTGGATTACAGGGACCTGAACAAAGCAAGTCCGAAAGACGACTTCCCTCTGCCACATATTGATACACTGGTAGACAATACGGCCAGTTTTGCGTTGTTTTCATTTATGGATGGTTTCTCTGGCTATAATCAGATCAAGATGGATCCCGATGATCGAGAGAAGACTACTTTCATTACTCCTTGGGGAACCTTCTGCTACAAAGTCATGCCTTTCGGTTTAAAGAATGCAGGGGCAACTTACCAACGTGCTATGACCACTCTTTTTCATGATATGATGCACAAAGAAATTGAGGTGTATGTGGACGATATGATAGCCAAATCTCAGAGTGAAGAGGAGCATTTAGACCATTTGGTGAAGCTGTTTGAACGACTCAGGAAATATCAGTTGAAATTGAATCCTGCAAAATGTACCTTCGGTGTCAGATCCGGAAAATTGCTTGGTTTCATTGTTAGCCAGCGAGGGATTGAGGTGGATCCTGACAAAGTCCGAGCCATTCAAGATATGCCGGCTCCGCGAACAGAGACGCAAGTTAGGGGTTTTCTGGGACGTCTGAATTACATTTCCAGGTTTATCTTTAATATGACCGCTACTTGTGAGCCGATATTCAAGTTGCTTTGCAAGGGGCAGACAGTTGAGCGGAACCCAGATTGTCAGAAAGCGTTTGAGAAGATTAAAGGTTATTTGCAAGATCCCCCTATTCTGATCCCGCCCGTACCTGGAAGACCGTTGTTTATGTACCTTACTGTTCTCGAGAAGTCTATGGGTTGTGTGCTTAGACAACATGATGAGACTGGGAAAAAGGAACATGCGATTTATTACCTGAGCAAGAAGTTTACTGATTGCGAGAACAGATACTCACCATTGGAGAAAACTTGTTGTGCATTGGCATGGGCCGCTAAGCGCCTTCGGCAGTATATGGTCTGTCATACCACGTTATTGATTTCTAAAATGGATCCGATCAAGTATATTTTTGAAAAACCTGCTCAAACCGGGAGGCTAGCCCGTTGGCACATGTTGTTATCCGAATATGACATCCAGTATGTACCCCAGAAGGCGATTAAGGGTAGTATTTTATCTGATTATCTTGCAGACCAGCCAGTTGAAGATTATGAACCTCTTAAGCTCGATTTTCCTGATGAAGATATTTTGTTGATTAAAAGAGATTGCGAAGAGCTAGATCCGAGCGAAGGTCCAGAACCAGGTCTTTGGTGGAAAATGATGTTTGATGGTTCCTCAAATTTCAATGGGCATGGTATAGGCGCCGTTTTGATGAACCCAAAGGGTGGATTCACTCCATTTACAGCAAGGTTGGACTTTGAGTGTACTAATAATGTCGCAGAATATGAAGCATGTATCCTCGGCCTCGAAGCGGCGATTCACCTCCGAATCAAACTTCTTAAAGTAAGTGGTGACTCAGCTTTGGTTATTTACCAAGTACAAGGCAAATGGGAAACGAAGAATGAGAAGTTAATCCCTTATAAAGACTATATTATTGAGCTGATCAAGTATTTCGACGAGATAGAGTTCGAGCATGTTCCTAGATCCGAGAATCACGTAGCTGATGCATTAGCCATGTTAGCATCCATGTGGAAGGTTAAATTCGTTAATGAAGCACCTCTTATCCATATTGAGCGCAAGGTTGAGCCCGCTTACTGTCAGTTGGTCGAAGAAGTTGAGGTGGATGAAAAGCCTTGGTTTCACGATATCAAGAACTATCTCGTCAAGCAGGAGTATCCCGATGGTGCTAATGGTCTGGACAAAAAGACATTGAGAAGACTGGCGTCCAAATTCTTTATCAGTAATGGTGTGTTGTACAAGAGAAATCACGACATGGTCCTGCTCAGATGTGTTGATAAACGGGAAGCGGACATGTTACTGCAGGAAATTCATGAAGGGACCTTCGGGACTCATGCCAATGGTTACGCTATGTCCAAGAAGATGTTAAGGGCTGGGTATTACTGGTTAACCATGGAAGCCGACTGCATCCAATACGCTAGGAAATGCCATAAGTGCCAAATCTATGCTGATAAAATGCACGTGCCTCCGTCACCGTTGAATGTTTTGTCTTCACCATGGCCGTTCTCTATGTGGGGCATTGACATGATTGGGGCAATCGAGCCGAAGGCTTCTAACGGTCATCGTTTTATTCTTGTTGCTATTGATTATTTCACCAAGTGGGTAGAGGCTGTCTCCTACGCCAACGTGACCAAGCAAGTGGTTGCCCGATTCATCAGGAAAGAGATCATCTGCCGCTATGGGGTCCCAAGCCGGATAATAACTGACAATGGCACCAATCTGAATAATAAGACGATGAAAGAGCTGTGTGACAACTTCAAGATCACTCACCACAATTCTTCTCCGTACCGTCCTAAAATGAATGGGGCCGTTGAAGCTGCGAATAAGAATATCAAGAAGATCCTGCAAAAGATGGTTGTGACTTACAAAGATTGGCATGAGATGTTACCGTTTGCTTTGCATGGATACAGAACCTCAGTAAGAACTTCGACAGGGGCAACACCCTTCTCATTGGTGTATGGAATGGACGCCGTGCTCCCCGTCGAAGTAGAGATACCCTCGCTAAGAGTGTTAATGGAGGCTGAACTTGAGGAAGCTGAGTGGGTTCAAGACAGATTGGATCAGTTGAATCTCATTGACGAGAAGCGTTTGACAGCCATGTGCCATGGGCAATTATATCAGAAACGGATGAAAAGAGCGTTTGATAAGAAGATTCGTATCCGTGAGTTCCGTCAAGGAGAGCTCGTACTCAAAAAGATCTTGCCAGTACATAAAGATATGCGTGGAAAGTGGATTCCCAATTATGAAGGCCCATTCGTGGTAAAGACTGTCTTCTCCGGAGGGTCTCTAATACTTACGACAATGGACGGTGAAGAACTAGCACATCCCGTGAATTCTGATGCAGTCCGAAAATATTATGCCTAAAAACCCGCTAAGTCGAAAACCTGCAAAAGGCGACTTAGGCAAAAGTAAGGGTTGAAAAAAATAATAATAATAAAAAGCTCGCTAAGACGAAAACCCGAAAGGGCGGCTTAGGCAAAAAAGAGCGTCCCGGTGGATTGAAAACCCGAAAGGGCGGTCCAGGCAAAAGTTAGGGACAGAGGCATTTCATTGCATCAGAAGACACTGATTATCTCGAACACACTTTCCGCATGAGAGCCATGTTTCAGTTCCTCCATCCTTGCCCAAAGCAGGATTCTGGATTAGTATTAGTGTCAGTAGGTGTTATTGGATTCAATGTAACCTTTTTCCCATGTTGCCAATTTCAAAATGTAATCATCTGTGGAGCTCTGCCTTCAGCAAGCTATCACCCCTTTAATAAAAGACGCCATCTCGTTACTTACATTCCTTGGTGCATTGCTCTTTATTTTCTATTGTTATGCAAAATGCGTTTATTCTTAAAATTTGAAAATGAAAGGTGCATTGTAGATTTTTCAAAACTGTTTTTCAAAAAAACAAACAAAATTGAAATGAAACAAATTACTTTGACTAATGGAAATTCCGACAGGATCTCTTCATTCCCCGGAAATGTCATTATTGCAGAAACACTTTCAAACCATTGCCCAGCGATAGTCCCCAGAGAGACTATAAGCTGACAACTTCTTCGTGGGGTGACTTAAAAGTGTCCCTCAGGTTTTCTTCTCCCCATATGAAGACGTGATACTGTACGCCCAAGCAGATTACCTTCTCCCCAGAGAATTCAGAACTTTAAAACCAGACTTGGTTCTACCATTGATCTTTCTTGCCCATGATTGACGTATTGGTTGCAGAGAGCGCAGGGTATTTCCGTCGAGATGTTTATTTCATCTCTCGTCCTGTCTCTAGTCTGTTTCGTCAGCATACGCAAGGGCATAAGCATCACATGCCTATTTCATTTCATACTCATTACATACTCATTTCATAACATCTTGCATATTTGACTACATACATAGACATTAACATACATTCACATATGCGTTAGCATTCACAGGTTCATTGCGTCTCTATCCTTGGTCGTTACCGCCGAGTAACTGGGTTCGTCCATCCTCTCCAAATAGATTGTCAGCCCTAAGCATAAAATACATAGGTGTTTCCAGTCTCCCCATAGAGATCGATCCTCGTGGATGACGGTTACTTCGGCTATCTTTCCTCGTCAGGATAAGATATCTACCCTTCGAGTTCATTCCCTCGATGGAGTCTTGATTACCAGTCTTCTTTCTAGCTCGACCCTAGATTGAATCTCAGTCTTGTCGGTCGTCGAGCCCAACCGGACGTGCATTTATTTTGCACCATCTAAAGGTTTTCACCATACCATGACAAACACACGACATTTCTTAACTAAGAAGTCGATCATATCCTCGTTATGACTCGCAGCAAATGGCCATCTCCATGGAGCAGTTGGGCTTCCATTTCCCTGCCGTCTTGAGGTTTGAACCAAATCGTATTCAGGAGAGCACGATCTTGAGTTACGGGGAGGTTTGAGCAGTTTCATATTCAGGAGAGCACGATTCTGAGCATGAAGAAGTTCATTTATCCTTTAGTAAAAGAAGGAGCGGAATCATATTCAGGAGAGCACGATTCTGAGTTATGAGGAAGTTCAGTTGGCCGTTTTTCAGGAGAGCACGATTCTGAAGAATGAAGAAATTTCAGGAGCCGAATCATATTCAGGAGAGCACGATTCTGAGTTATGAGGAAGTTCGATTATCCAGTTTCATATTCGGGAGAGCACGATTCTGAAATATGAAGAAATTCAGTCATCCAGTATCATATTCAGGAGAGCACGATTCTGAAATATGAAGAAGTTCAGTTTACCCGTTTTATGCTCAGGAGAGCACGATCTTGAAGCATGAAGAAGTTTATTTATCCTTCAGTAAGAGAAAACTCAGAATCGCATTCCAGGCGCCGACCTTAAAATGCGAGAAGATTTATCAGATAAGCAGCATCCTCTTTATTTGAGTGCTTATCCATTTTGGCACATAACTCCCTTCCAACGATGAGTGACAGTTCTCCCGCGAGAAGCTTATCAGGGCACTTCCCATCAAAGTCCATTTATTTTGGCGTACAGTCAGTTTTTTACCCTGTATATTTGCTACGGAGTTCCGAAAAGTCCGTTTGATCCTGTCACGAGGGGTAGTTTACAGAAGCTTGGATGTTATTCTTTGCTCAATGCTCCAGCATTCTGTAATCGATCTTACCATCGTACGTGATCCAGTTCCCCAGTGGAGGCCGTCTCATAGGTACCATCCTCATTTAAGGATCTCGGTCCTTTTCTAAATATGACAATTGGTCATTCGCACCAGTTGACTATCATTTTTAGAATTCCCCAGTGATGTACTGTGTCTCAGCGCGTCATTTTCCCCAGGGTGTTTCTTCTCGTGGCGTCTGTCTCGGTGTCGTCATGTTTCGTCAGCATTTTCGCATTCATCATCCCAGCGTACGCATCATATCATATTCATGGCGTGGTCTGCATTAGTCTGTTCTCGTTTTGACCATAACATTGCATATCATCGCATATAAGGGCAAAATTTTCGGTTATCTATATTTAAATCTCTCCACCACGATTCCTCGAGTCTCCGTCACTCAAATCATCCGGTGTAGCTATTTAAATAGGGGCAACTGTAATACCCCAAATTTTACCCTTACATTTAGTCAGTTTCATTTCACATAGCATTTCATTTTGCATCCATTAATCACTAACCAATCATATGAGTGCGTTTTATTTCAGGAATTACCACAGGGGCATTTTGGTCATTTCACGTGGAGTCTGTAATTTTGAGACAAGTGGGACAGTATTCCTGAGAGGAAGCAGATACTGCTAAGGTTATTTGGAAAGCAGGAACTCAGTTTGAGTTTTGGTCAGATTTAATCCGGTTACGGTAAGCAGTCAATTAATATAAAGAGAGTGGATCTCATTCATAATATTGTCCAATACAAAAAGGGAAATGAGTTTAGATATTTGTGAATATTATTCGTGAATATTTATAATTTACAACTAAGAGGTGAGTTTAAATATTTTTGAAGCTTTATTCATAAGTATTTGCAATTTACATCTAAGGAGTGAATTTAAATAATTTTCGAATTATTATTTACAAATAAGAAGTGAATAAATATTTTTGAACTTTATTTCATAAGTATTTAGTTTACAATGGAAATGGATAAATAATTTTGAACTTTATACCCACTGGTTTACAAAAAGGTTCATTACATTGGCTATCTATTCTAAAAAAGTTCTAAGTCCTAAGCTTCTAAGTGTTCTTCATAATCTTCCTCCCTTGAGTTCTTCACGCGACTCTTGATCACCTGCACATCAAAGCAAAAACAAACCACAGGAAAAGAGGTTAGAAGATTTGTTTGACACTCTCAGAACATTATCATCATCGAGTGTCGGGAGGGTACGACTAAAGCCGCATCCTACTCCCGTTACCAATCTGAGCCACCGGCGTCAGATCAGGTAGTCATTATTCTTATCGTAAGGGACATCCGAGAGATAGAGAAAATAAAAGAAGTGGGGCTGATTCGTTTTGCCGCGATTGGATTTCCAGACTGATACGAGAATAAGGCAACATAGGCAAGTTTTGATTCAGACCCGGATGCCGGCGGGTCTGAGTCATTTTGGTTCCGAAACTTCCACACCTGAAAAGTCATAAGCCCCATCAAAACATAAACAATTCATGAGCAGTATTAACCCTGGACCAGTAGGTGAGGACATGGAAACCAAACAGAGGATCGAAATGCAAGCCAAAATTGCAAACAGAACACCAGATGCAATGCATCGGGAGGCAGGTTTATGCGCAAGGAGGGGTCCTACAAATCTGTCGTGACAGAAAAACATGCAGCAGTATCCAAAGAAACAAATCTGCATCTGCAAATATCAACAGTGCAGGTCCAAAGCAAACCAGCAATTCTGCAGACGTGGTTGCCACAAAACACCAAAGCCAGGGCTCAGCTATTATACATCACGGCCCCTCACGAATTCATGAGAGGAAGAGATCAGGGTACGAGAAGCAATGGACGAAAGGATCACGTATTACACCAGCATAAGCAAATCAACTCAGGTTGAAATCCTCAAATATCCAAAGCACATCGAAAACAAAGCCACATGAAGGGCTCAGTCGAAACATCATGACCCAACACGCAGGTTCTGGTTTAGTCACGTAAGCATTACCCTCGCGCTGAAAATGAGTATCAATGGAAAGCATATCTGGGTAACACGTGCCGTAATCCCGCTCAACTACACAAGAAAGTCGAATGTTAGAAAGTTGATAGCATCAGTAAATAGGTGGTTCGAAAACCAGAAGAATCAAGTTCGAATAGATCATGAAAGAATCAGATTACCACAAGGAAACTCGAATGGGAGCATAACAGATAGTTCAATTAATTGAAGCCTACCAAATCCGAACCAGGTATCCAATGTGAAACTGAAGCAAAACATGATATCCAATTGATCAAAGTAAATCCATTTCCTAAAAAAACAAGTCGAAGCAGATCCAGTTGTGTCAAACAATCAAAGACAAGGCAAGTAGCAATAGGAATGGTAGCATCATGTTCCGATGGCTCAGACAGAGCGTCATCATCGCCGTATACCCCTTCTCGACATTTGGTTCGACCAAAGCCTTAGCACCAGTTCTGAAAGAAGAAGAGGAAAAGTTAACTGCATCAAAGATTGCCAAATCGAAAACGCATCAGTACAGTCCCAAATTGAATTCAAACAGGACAAAATAAATTAATCCCGATATCAAACAGATCAAGTAAAGGCAACCCAATCAGAAAATGATCAAACACAGTCGAGCTGGCAAGGGAAAGTTCCAAGTCAGATCCAAATGCATCAGGAAACATCTCCTTCGGAGCCAATCTGAATCAATTGGATTCAATCTGAATCAATCAAACAAATCAATCAAACGAATCAGTTCGAAATCAAATGAATCGGTATAGGCAAACAAATTAACGTCAGATGAAATCATGATCACGTCAAAATACCAATCAAGTTCTAAAAGAGGTAACACAATCCAATCAAATCCATGAAGAAATTCCAAAAGAAATCAAAAGCTGTGCGAAATCCGAAAAGGGAAGGTTTCCCAAAATCAAATGGCAATCGAATCATATCAGAAGAGAAAAAGAAATCAAATCTCAATAACGCAAATCCATTGTTAACAAAGGCCCAAAAAGAAAAGAGAGTCAGAAACTATAAGAAGGGGACGATTTCACCTATGAAAGGACCCTAACGGAGGATCGCGAAAACCCTAGACCAGAAGCGGCGAAGCAATCCTCGTTGAAACCCTAGGGAAGAAACCATTTATCGAAGAAACCCTAACATCACGAGGAGAGAAGGTTCTCACAAAAAAGGCGGCCATCAGACGAACGCAAATCATCATCATCGGCCATCAGACGAACGCAAATCACCATCATCGGCCATTAACGAACAGTAACCGTCACCACAGTGCCACAAACACAGAACAGACCCACCGTAAGCCTTCGTTCCATTATCAAGCATATTAACGATGTCTTTTTTCTGTTTTTTTAGCGTGGAGAAGAAGATATGAAGGGAAACATGGCGGAGACAAGAGAAAACGAGAAACGAAACGAGAGAGATGCGCCGCGGGAGGGATTAGGGTTTTGGAAACCCTGATTATCCTTTTTGTTACTTACATCAACCGGGTTGGGTCCGGAGGTGATGACCGGCCCAACCCCTTATGTTTTTATTTTATTTTTTTATTTATTTTGTCATTTTTAAAACTATGTTTTTTATTTGTTTTAAAACCTTTTTGTGAAGATGTTATAAATAAATAAAACCCTTTTTTTTAATATAATAAAAAACTTTCTTTTAAAAAAATAAAAATTAAACTTTTTTTAATATAAAATTAAAACTTTTTGTAAATATAAAAATGAAAAACTCTTTTTTAAATAAAATAGAAAAAACTTTTTTTAAATACAAAAATAAAACTTTTTTTAATTAAATTTCTTTTGCAAGCTAACATTTAATTAATATTCTTCAAATAAAACAATAATAAAATTTCAAAGTTGCATCTTTTTCTTAACTCATTTGATCACCGCCTAACTCTGCCCACTAATGCCCTTTGTTCATTTTGCAGCTCATTACCTTTACCGTTACTTATCACTTTTTATTACTATATTGTAACTGCTTCTCATATGTAACCTCGCGAACCAATAATCGCGCTTTAAATTTCTGCCTTTAAATTTCTGTTTGTATGGTTTTAATTGCTGTCATTATTCTCTGTTTGCAATTCAGTTATCTCACACATTCATCAATCATTCCTGTCACACTACACACGTCCGAAGGTTAGGTCTAGCTTTTGGTCGCCGCGCCAATAGTCCTCAACTCCAACCCTTACAAACTACAAACCCTAAATTTTCATGCATGTCTCGCTGTGGACAAGATTACAATTTTACCCCTAGCATTAGGTCAAAGAGCCGCCGTGCTCATTTTAGGGTTTCCCGCCGTGGAATCCCTAACCTAACCTAATTTAACCCTAATTACCACTCAACATTTCAACTTAGAGATTTGGAGTTTTCTACACTCCACGTAAGCGTGTCCTTAAGATGCGTTTATTCCCCTTGAGACCTTGACCACAGTCAAGAAGTTTCTAACCTCCCTATTGAGGGGAACTACGATTACTCTGATTCCATTCCCGTAAGGATACGTAGGCACAAGATGCGATGTCTTGCCGAGTAAACTTAGAATTAACCCCTTAGGTTTCTTTTCTCACTTTTAATCCTTAGTACATATACCTTAAGCAAATAAATAAAGCAAATAGTAAACATTTGAACAAAAGGTTCCTGTAGAGTACTACAGAAGTTTAGGATGCTAATACCTTCCCTAAATTTAATCAACCCCCGAACCCTAGAATTTCCCCGCATTGTGTTTACGATGCAAAATAGGTTTTCCCTCTTTTGACCTTTTCCTTCGGATAAATCAAAGAGCGGTTGTGAATTGAATTGTGATTCAAACTCATTAATAGTTTGTAATCCTATTTCCACCGCAACAGTTCCATATTTTGATAATCCAAGAGTTGTCATCCCATCCATTCACAAAATTAAACCATTCTTTCGCATTATGCCTGCTCAAAAGAAACCAGCTTATCCTCGCCCTCTATTCATCATTCCAAAATTTACCATACCACCTCCACCAGTTCAATCCAAGCCATTCACTCTGGAAACCTTTCTTAAACCAAAACCTAGGCCAAATGTTGATATTTTATTTGCTAATTTTATGAAAGAAATAAAGATGAATTTAGACTCTGTGAAGAAGAGATGCTTGTCAACCATGAACTCAGATGAATCTGATGCTATTTGGAATAACTTCATCTCCAGATTCAATACTGTTGCTTCAAATCTGAAGAGTGTTTGCTCTGATGATGCGAAGATCAAATTTGCTGAGACTACCAGAACCATGCTATGGAATCTGAAAAGATCTCCACCTTTGTTTCTTAAGGATGTACCTTCATCTTCTGGAGTATCTGTTACAGAAACCATTGAAGGACCTGTTTCTGAAGTTATTCTGGAACACAACCCTTTAGCTATGACAATTGTGGATAAACCTTCTGAATCTGTGATTCCAGACTCTGCAACTCCAATGGAAATTGACTCTGCTCCTACTCCTGCATCAGAATCTGCTCCGTCTACTTCTACTGAGATCAAGAAAGATAACCCAGACTTAGAAGATAAGATTGTTGTGCTGGAAGCTGGGCAATCTGAGATTAAGTCATGGATGGCTAGGCAAGATCAGAAGACTGAGAATATTGAGAAGTGGATGTCAAAGCAAGAAGAATCTTCTTCTGAGATCACCCACCTTCTGAAGATGATTCTCTCCAAACAAACCTAGATTTATATTTTTCTTTATCTGATGTTTGAGCACTTGTTTTGAATTTCTATTCTGATGACTTGTCTGTTTATCTAATTAGTTAAATGCATAAATGAACTTAAATGTTTTTCTCTATCTGACTGTATCTTTTCTCTCTGTTTCCTTTTATTTGTCTTTAAAAGTTTTTCTTTTTGATTATGACAAAAAGGGGGAGAAAATGAAATTTTGTCTGTTCAAATAAATGTTACCTGAATGGAATTCAGACATATCAAATTACAACTAACATGAATTTTTAGTCTTTCAGAACTACATTGATAAATCTGACAAAATTCATTAAAGTAACTCTGAGATCCCCAGATCAAGTTTTAACCAATCAGGCTCTAATTCTGAAACGTTCATCCAAATCAAGCACTAATTTTTTGGAACAATCAGGCTCTGATTCTGAAAAGAATATCATGCAAAAAGGTAAGTTTCTATTCTTTCTAAGTATTCAATTCAGGGGGAGATTCATTATCTCAGGGGGAGTTATAATTTCTCTTTATTGAACAAATTTCCTATGTTTTTGTCATCATTAAAAAGGGGGAGATTGTTAGAACACAGATTGGTTCTTAGTTATATCTCTATGTTTTGATGATAACACTTACGAAATTTTGTATTAAGAAATTATATACTCTAAAATTTGTTCAAGTATTTTTGCTACAGATATTAAATTTAATATTCTTCTGAAAGCAGAATGGATTTGAATGTTGAACTATGCAAGGCTCTGAAGCGTCAGAAGCATCTCTTAGAAGACTCTGAGCGTTGCCTACAGAAGGATCTGAAGCAGAAGCTACAGAAGCATCTGAAGCGTAGACTAAAGACTTTGTATGAAGAGTTTCAAGCACTGTTTATCAGAAGACTCTGATAGTACTGTTTGCTGCAAGTACTGAGGATCTGATCTCCAAACTCTACTTTGATTAATTACACGCTGAAGCATACTTGCTGCAATGCTCTGATGCAGCAAACTCTGATAACATCAAAGGCTCTGATCACTCAAGGCTCTGATGTAGATTGCTGTGAATTAGAAACTTGTTGAAGAAGATTATTTGAAGTTATATTCGTTGGTTATGCCAAACGACTCTTTCCTCTTTTATGCTAGACACAAGAACTCAGGCAAAAAGGATTTCTCTGAACGTTCTACTTCTAGGAAAGGTCAAGTGATGTGAAGACAGAAAGGTTACAGCTACTTTGCAGACACGGTCTTCAAGCTTGCAAACGTCTTGGACTTCTGTGCCTATAAAAGCAAGACTTCAACATCTTTCTCAAATTGACGATTCATTGAAAGAAATTCATTGAAAAGCTCTCATACAAATTATTACTCTTTGCTGAATTTATTTCATACGTTATTAAACTTAAGTGTAAATCACAATTGTGATATAGCTTTCTTAGAAGCATCCAAACACTTGTTTAGTTTTACATTTGATTGTAAAATTTCCTTGAGAAGACCAAGTTGTGGTCAGTAGTTCTTGAGAAGACTAAGAACAGTTGCTCTTAGTGGTTACTATTGTAATCAGTTTGATTAATAGTGGATTAAGTCCTTGTGGAGAAAGGAAAATCACTCTTGATAGGGTGGACTGGAGTAGTTGAGTTCAACGAACCAGGATAAAAATCTTTGTGTTTTTATTTCCATAATATTTTCTAAATCCTTATTCAACCCCCCCCCCCTTCTAAGTATTTTCTCACCTTCAGCCACTGCTTCTTTACAACATTTGGTTATTGAGGATTTTCAAGGTGAATATTTAAAGATCTCCTCTTTTTACTATCCCTAACTTTTGCCTGAGTTATTTCTTGCGAAGACTACAGTCAGCGGGATGCCCCAATTTTGCTTAAGTCCCTTTCATAGGTTTTGACTTAGCGGGCTTTTTTCTTTTGATTTATATTTTTTAAAAGAAAGAGAGTGATTGTCTGGCCTTAATGATTGTAGTGAACCATCATCGGCTTTTGACTTGGAAAACATCTTCGACACTTACTTGCGGCGTGCGAAGGAAAACTTGTGAATGCAAACTTTATATGAAGGGTGTATTGCAGGAAAGCACAACCAAGTTAACTGAGAAACTACCCATCCCAAGGTTAAAATTGCGGGTTTTTTGTAAACAAAGAAACTCCAACTTCTAGGCTCGAAGGGGTTAACGAGGGATTATCTTCCTTATTTCTTCAGTGTTTAGGAGTTGAAACAATGCCTTACATCGTCAACAAAGTTTGATTGAAAGCATACTGACAGCAGTTATGGGTATAACGTTTTCATCATCCTCCATCAAATATTTGTATATCAAAAGTTTAAACAAAAGGTGTATATTTTTAAAAGATAAATCATAAAGATACAAATATTAGACAAAATGAATTGAATCAAAAGTTGCAATGCTCATTCATTAACATAAAAGTACAAACATAGTTTGAAAGCAAACAACCTAAACAAAATGAAGGAAAGTACAAACAATGAGAAACAAAAGGCCTAGTGACTAAATCAGGAAAAGGATGAGCCGTCTTGTCTGAAACACTGGCGTTTAGGAAGATAGCCTGCTGAAGTCGACCAAAGCTTCACTTTTGATGCTCTGGCAATGGATTGTTCTGAACATTCAGATGGCTATCTTTAAAATCAAGGATTCCAGTTTTAACCAACTCACGTACTCTGGCTTTCAATGCATAACAATGTTCCAAGTCGTGGCCTGGGGCACCCTCATGAAAAGCACAATGGAGATCAGCCCTAAATCCAGCTGGAGGAGGATTAGGAGGAGGTTGAAAAGCCTTTGTAGTGATCAACCCTTGTTGAACCAGATCAGGATAAAGTTCTGCGTATGTCATGGGAATAGGATCAAATTGATTCCTATTTCGATACTGGTTCTGTCCAACAGTTGGACGTTGAGGAGTCTGAGCTGGTCGTGGAGCAGCAGTAGCAGTAACGACAACAATAGTAGAGTGATTATACCTTGGTTGGGGACGAGGATTTCTCACTTCAACCATGACAGCGTTAGTTTGATCTTCTTTCTTCTTATGGAAGGTCCCAAAGGATTTCTTCACACCACTAGAAGATTCAGCAGCTTTGGATACCTTGCCATTTTTCAGACCTTCTTCTAACCTTTGGCCAATGGTCACCAGATCTGTAAAGCTCGAAGAGACGCTCCCAATCATCTTTTCCCAATAGAAAGGAGACAAAGTATCCATGAACATTCCAGTTAGCTCCTTCTCTGCTAGAGGGGGTTCAACTTGAGAAGCCAACTCTCTCCATCGCTGAGCATACTCTTTGAATGACTCTTTTTCATTCTGAGACATGTTTTGAAGTTGACGACGATCAGGAGTCATGTCCAGGTTGTATTTTTACTGCTTCATAAAAGCGTTGGCGAGATCTTGGAAGTAGTGGATGCTATTATGCTCTAAGTTCATATACCATTTGAGAGAAGCCCCACTCAAGCTGTCCTGAAAGCAGTAGATGAGCAGCTTCCGATTGTTGGTGTAGGCTGCCATCTTTCGGAAGTACATGACCAGATGGGTTCTTGGACATGAGTGACCCTTATACTTCACAAACTCAGGAATCTTAAACTTAGCAGGCATAACGAGGCCAGAAACTAAGCACATATTATCTGCATCAACGTTGAAGAAGTATGTACCCTCGACAGCCTTGAGTCTCTTGTCTATGTTCTAAAACTGTTCACGAACAATCTCAGGCTCAACAAAATCTTCATGGTCTTCCCCTTGAGCACTGGCAGCATGGTAGTCAGAGAAAGGAGTCTCAAAGGGAGTTTGGCCATTCTGGGCAACAGTATGGACTACCGATCTGGGCTCTGTAAAGACGGGAGCTTAAAAAACTGGTCTGACAGTCTGACCAATCATAGAAGTAGATGCAAGGGGTGGAGAGTAGTTGGGAGATAAACCAAACTCTGGCCAAGTTGAAGGCGGTATTTGAACAGAAGCAGGATCAACACTTGAAACTTCCTAAATGACGGTCCTTTGAGATTCTCCTCTGGCCATTGAGACTTGAAGCATCTCGGTGAGCTTGGTCACGCCTGATTTCAATTCATCGATCTCCATTCGTATTTCTGCATTGTGTACTTCTTGCTCTGACATCTTATATCTATAATTAGCTCTAGTCCGATATCAGTGTCGAGGAATCAGTTTGACGACTCAAAGGCACACTGGAAGATGAAGACAGTTGGAGATGAGCGACTGGACAAACAGAGGTATGCAACGAACCATGGAAAGATGCACATGCAATGCAATACGATGCAAGACTGGATGCAAAATACATATAATAGGATCAAAGGTTCAAGATCACAGCATGAGGTCTGGGTAACGAACCAACCATAGGGCGTGTACTAGGTAAAGCACCTGCATAACGGGTTCTAACAAAGTTCCCGGAGTCCTCGACCCATCTTTCAGATATTATCGACACACCAGCTACTTGGAAATCAATAATATTCTCAAGAGAGTCTCGTCTGAATGTAGTATCGTGTATCAACTACTTCGGGAATATTCCCTCATAGCCATTGCACTACGTACTAAAAGGCCAAATGGGGGTAAAAGGTAACTAAAGGTCCTCAGTGTCACAGGCTCCTAGGTTGAAAGTAGTATTGTTTTCACGAACACTCGTTCAACAAAACTACTCCCAAGAGGGCCTCTACTGAGCGGTGGTTTCTCAGGTCAGCTTGGTCGGGAATCAACTCCCTATAAGCCTTCTTGAATATACCACCTTCCTATCATAAGTGCACTCAAGTTCGGGTATAGGACTTTTATCCTCACACAAAGTAACAACCCTGCACACAGCAAATCCCAGGCACAGACAGATATATGTACAAATATACAAATATACAAACAAGAAAACATATAGAAAACACAAATATAAACAAGGTGGGCTTAACCCTCTTAGGGGAGTCCCTAGTGAAGTCGCCATTTCTGTTGTGGTGAGAATCGTGATACCAAGCTATTGATTAACTTGAATCTTAATTCTTAACCGAACTTTAATTTATCCAAAAAGGAAAGGTTTAAAGAAAGAAAAACCTATTAAAATGCAAAGCAAAAAGGCAAGACCTAAAGCTGAGCAAAGAGAGATCTAAAGGTTCGGGGGTTGGTTATGCCTAGGGTAGGTATTTCACATCCTAAACATCTGTAGTACTCTACAGGAACCTCTTGTTAAAATTTGTGTTTGCTAAAGTTTGCTCACTAAGGGAAATGTGCTAGGGGTAAATATATAAAGTATAAAGTGTGTACAAAGTTTATAAAGTATGCTCGCGAAGATATCGCATCTCGTGCCTACGTATCCTGACGGGAATGGAATCAGAGCAACCATAGTTCCCCTGGTGGGGGTGAAGAACTCTTGACTATGGTCAATTTTCCAAAGGGAAAATAAATGTCTGCGAAGAGACACCTACATAGAGTGCGACAACTCTAAACTAAAGTTAAGTTAGCAAAGAAGGGAATGTCCACGGCGGGACGACTAAATAGAGCACGACGACTCCAAGCCTAAGTTGCAAAGATAAACAAGGGAAATGTCCACGGCGGGACGACTAAATAGAGCACGGCGACTCCAATTCTAAGTTGTAAATGTTAACATGAAGTTAGTTGTTAGTGAGTTAATGGGTTAATTGGTTAGTGGGCTCGCCAAGACGTCGCATCTTGTGCCTACGTATTCTTATCGATAAATAAGAAATCAGAGGGTTTGTAGTTCCCCTATCTAGGGGTGAGGAACCCTTGGTTGTGGTCAAGGTTCCATGGGGATGTAAGCATTCATAGGAAAGTACTTACATGGAGTGCGGCGACTCCTGAATCTATGTTGAGATTGTTGTGGTAAAGAATGTCCACGGCGGGACGCTAAATAGAGCACGACGAATCCAATCCTAAGGTTAGGATAAAGGGTAAAGGATGTCCACGGCGGGACGCTAAATAGAGCACGACGACTCCAATCCTAAGGTTAGGATAAAAGGGTAAATGTAACCAACAAGTTATTACATATAAACCAATAATGTCACAATAATGTAAACAAAATGGTTCAAAATTCTCATGGGGATAATCAAAAGTTTTTAAAGGTGAACCACCTAAATGTGTACAAGAAAAGTTGAAATTCAAACTTAAATGCCCAAGGAATCTAACAATCCATGTTCATAATCTCAAATTAAAAACTCAAAGAGAATGAAATCCAAATGTTTGAAATAAAGAAGGAAAGATAGGAAGGTGAAAACTCTAAAATGAGTTATAACTTGCTCATAATGCAAAGTGTTTCTAAAATAGGATTTTTAGAATTCTTTAAACATTATATAGAAATATGTTACAACACAAGAATTTTGCAAAAAAGAACCACTTAAAAATGATTTAAAATGGAGAAGTTATGTGGTTTTTAAGTTTTTGAACAAAACATAAAAATCTAAATGATAAAAAGAATAAAATGCACATGTGTCGCTTGCGCGAAAATAAGGTGCCGGCATGACAGAAGAGTCGCCACCTTTCGTTATTTATCCCTCAGAGCGGGAAAGGAAACGATCGGAAAAACCTGACGAAAAAGGGTAAGACAAGGTCATCGCAACCATTGTCTGGGTTCGGGAGTCGGTTACGCAAGGGGAAGGTATTAGCACCCCTCACGTCCGTCGTACTCGACGGGATCCACGCTTGCTTGGGTTGTCTAAAGGATGCAAAACAATCTATCTACGGCTGCTAAATCTAAACAGAAGGGAATTGACTCGATAGAGCGTCGCACTCTATGCCTACGTATTCTCAAAAGAGAAAGTCAGAGTCAACGTAGTTCGGGACTACAGGGAAATTGGCTCGCCAAGACCTCGCGTCTTGTGCCTACGTACTTCCACACTGCATGGAAGATCAGAGCTTTACGTAGTTCAGACTAACTACGGCTAAACAAAGATATTCTCACACAGCAGTGAGAAAACAACTGGTTTCACAGGGTCGGGAACCTATGGGCAAAACTACGGCTGGGTCTCAAATGCCCTCGGGCAAGAGAGAAAAAAAGGGTAACAATTAATCGTCAGCGGGAAAGTCTCGATCGCACAGCAGCGAGAGAACAAAAGGTCAGTTGTTAGTGTGCTCGCTAGGATATCGCATCCTATGCCTACATATTCTCGTCTGGTACGAGAAATCAGAGCAGCTGTAGTTCGGCTACTTCAGGACCACAGCTCAAATCTCGTTTTATTAACATTCTGAAAAATGGTTACAATGCTTGCATACTGAAAATAAATCTCCTAGGAAATACTATCCTATCTATCATGAAAAATCGAATGAAAAAAGTCCCCTAACAAGTGGACATTCTAAACTATCCTAAAATCGTAAAATAATCTCTATGAAAAATATATCCTAAAAGAAAATGTGCTTTAAAAAATATTAAGTCTACTTTAATATTTTTTCCCTTTTTTTTCTTCTTTTCTTTTCAAAATATCCTCTCTTTACTTTTTCTATTTTTTTCAATATATCTTCCTCTTTATTTTTCTCTATTTTTTTCAATATATTTTTCTCCTCTTTCTTTACTATTTTTTTTCTATATTTTTCTTTTTCCTTTTTATGTATCTATTTCTTTTTCTCTTTCTTTTTCTTGCTATTTCTCTTTTTTCGATTTATTTTTCTATTTATTTTTTTCTCACATGAAACAATTAAACTATATAAAAAAATAGAAAAAACAACAAAAAAAATACAAGGGAGGGGGGTGTGCTGGTACAGGGGAGTGATAAGCAGAAATAATAAAAACAGACTAAGGGCCCAGCCCAATAAGGAACTCAGAAAAAAACAATTGGGAGGGGGTGAGATGTGGAAACGGGGGGTGTGTAAGCAGTTGTCATGTGGGCTCGGCCCATTCACAGCAAAAAACGAGGGGGTGTGGTATCTCCAAAAATTTGATTGGGCCTGGCCCAATCCATCCTTCTCCTTCCTCTCTTCCCTTTCTCTTTCTGAAAAAAACCCTAATCCCTATCTCTTTCCCCTTTGCTCATGGCGTCGCCGCCGTTCTCCTCTTCCACTGCATCCACCCTAACTCAGACAACCCTCACCTTTCCCAATTAACCTCAAACCAAGCTTGATCACCAACTCCAAGTTTTGACAATCTCAAGGGAAGCTCGTGAAGATCCGAAAGTCCAGGTAAAACATCCAATCCACGATGAAGCTTACGAAGATCCATGGCGCTCGTTCGTAGGTGACGGTTAGAGGACTTTGATGGTGTTCTGGAGATTTTCAATGAAGTGGATGAACCAGATCTGGGCGCGTTTGAAGGTTGCGGTCCTCTTGCATGAAGATCTGGGGAGATCTGGATGGGAGTTGTTCGTGGATGAAGTCGTTAACAAAAAAAAAACCTGGAGATCTGAGAGTGCTCTTGATTCACGATGAAGGCGTTCTTGAAGCTCTCATTGCTATGATGAAGGAGATCTTGCTGACGGAATGTTGATGAAGAACGCGTATTGTTGACGAAGGTTGTTGCATGTTCTTGTTGGAGCTTCTTTCTGGAAATTCTGGATGAGCGATAATGCAGTTTGTTGTTGAAGATCCTGAAGGTTCTAATGGAGTTCTTGAGGGAGAAGTTGAAGAACGAAATGCTTGAGGGTTTTCTGGGGATTACGGTGAAGATTGAGGCTGATGAAGGTTAGAGGACAACTTTGATGAACACTTGAAGGTCTTTTACGAATCTTGAAGATTCTGGGAATCGATGAACCAGACGACGATGATGAAGCTCGCGGTTGAAAATTGTGATGCTGATGATCATTTCTTCCGGCGAGGTTGATGAAGATCGTGGCAAGAAGCTTGATCATGAATTTCTGGGGATGAAGATTTAAAGGATTGTTGATGAACGGTTGTTTCTGGTGAGATTGATGGTGGTGATGAGAGGAGGACGAAGAAGTTCATCGGAATCTGGGTTTGTGAGGTTTCCGGTGACCTTCACGGTGGTCGCCGGCCATGCAGGCCGGTCGGTGAATGACTCAGGCGAGGACCGGTGGAGTGGTGGCGTGGAGACACGTGGCCAGGGATAGTGGGGTGAGAGAGTGCATGGCCTCCACGTGGTGATGCGTGGCAGAGAGAGAGTCTGAGAGTGTGCGACGTGGCGCGTGTGGAGGTGAAAATGTGGGTCCTCCTCCTTTGTTACACGTGTAGCCTGAAGCTTTATACCTTGAGATTATTCTGGAAGCTTCTGGAACGATCTGGAAATTACTGGACATTTTTTGGACTGATGCTGGATTTCTGGACTGCAAACTGGGCTGCGAATTGAATGGGCCCAAAAACGAAAATGCCATCAAAAACAATCAAAAACTGAATCATGATTAATGAAAATAAAAAGGATTAACACTAATTAACCAAAACCTAATTAACCTAATTAATTCTGAATTAAATCTAAAAAAAGAGAAAAAACTCTATTAATTCTGTAATATCTACTAAAGAAAAATCTATGAAAAATCTATATTCTATATTAAGAGAAAATAAATCTATCCTTATTAAAATGTTATTTAAAATCCTATAAAAAACTATAGTATCTATATCTAGAATTAAAAAAATCATTTAATTTCTATTAACAAAAACTATTTATTTAATAAGAAAAAAACTATATCAAAAAAGATTAAAAAGCTATTAAAACTATTTAAAAAACCATTAATATTCTAAAAATTCTATATTATCTTAAAAAATCTATTAACTCCTAAAATGATTAAAAATCTATTTAAAAAGAATTAAAACTATTAAAAAATCCTATTAATATTCTAAAAATGAAAAATGCTATTAAATCCTAAAATGATTTAAAAACTATTAAAAATCTAAAAATGGTCAATAAAATCCAGAAAAATCCCAATAATTCCCAGAGGAACAAAATAAGCACCGAACGACACATAACACCGTGAGAGCGCACCAAAATAGCCGGTAAAAATAAACGGGCACCGAAATATCCCAAAAATACGATTCTACCTATCTAAACTGATAAAAAACACCTGAAACACGAGACGAGAGCTGTGATCCCTGATAAAATCAAAACAAATGAAAAAATGCACTGTATGCAATATGCAGATGCGAATGCGATTATGCGTCGAAACCTCGAGCCAGATACGAGACCCGGTTGGTCAAATTTTGGGGTGCAACAGCTGCCCCTATTCAAGCGGCTTGGACCTGACTGGGTGAGGAGCGAACGGCTCTCAGCCAATCAAGGTGCGAGACGGTTGAATACCGGTAAACCCGAAAATTTGCCAACTGCTCAACTCGTCAATCACTGGAATAATAGCTGCACGACAACTATCTGGAGAAATACTGATCTGACATCGCTGTCAGTCAACCAAGATATCCCGCATCGCCGCTGGAGAAAATACAATACTGAACAAAATACCCCGCATCGCCGCTGGAGAACTACATCTGACATACCCTGCATCGCCGCTGGAGAACTAAAGGATCTGCATCACCTAACATCGCCGTCAGAAGACTGGATAAACTTGACACGCCCAACATCGCCGCTGGAAAACTGAATCTGACATCGCCGTCGGAAACAAACATCGCTCTGAGAGACACTCGACATCGCCGTCGTACAAACATCATCTCTGCTGGGGATTTAAAGAGTTTGACCTCGCCGTCAAACGTTCAACCTCGCCGTCGAACAAAACATAATCTGACCTCGCCGTCAAATCCAAACGTTCAACCTCGCCGTCGAACAAACATCCAACCTCGCCGCCAGACAAAACATAATCTGACCTCGCTGTCAAATCCAAACGTTCAACCTCGCCGTCGAACAAACATCCAACCTCGCCGCCGGACAAAACATAATCTGACCTCGCCGTCAAATCCAAACGTTCAACCTCGCCGTCGAACAAATCCATACTATGACCCGGGGGTTCACCCCTGGTAAATGGAACAAAAGGTACACTTGCGTATTTGAAACTACTCCGCTGGGAATGAGAGACTTAACCGAGCACACTCTGATCTGGGGTTCACCCTCAGAACCATAACGAACATCGGAATACTACTGCACACTGCCCACCGTAGAACTTCAACATTAAAGATATATGAAACCCTGGCCCCTGGCCATTTCCAGCTTCAGCTAGAAAAAACATTCAAGTATTTCTGAATATGAATGAAACCCTGCCCGTCGGCGATTCCAGCTTCAGCTAGAAAAGATCTTCAAGTACTTCTGAAGATAAACATCCTTGACCTTCAAGGATGTAAACTTTGCCCGTCGGCAACTCTGCAGGAGGTATCTTCGACTTCAGTCTGAAGAAATGGTCCTTGGCCTTCAAGGATACATGGGTCTGCCTTCAGGCAACTCCACCTCTGCTATAGAGCATCCGTGACTTCAGTCAGGGATATACTTCGGCCTTCAATCCGAAAAATGAATCCTAGGTCATTCATGACCTTGGGGATAACCTTGCCCTTAGGCACCTTCGCTTCAGCTTGGGAAATCTGTGACTTCAGTCAGAGAAATGGTATCCTGAGCCATTCATGACTCTACGGGGATTCAAACACTTTGCCTTCAGGCAAAACTCCGCTTCAGCTGGAGAAACATCTTTGACTTCAGTCAGAAGAAACATCATTCACTTGATCGCAATCAATCATCACCTCAGGACAACTGACTTGGTCTTCAAACCAACACGGATCATCTTGAATACAAAATTTGGAACCTTGTCTTCAGCCACACGTTGATTCATCAACAAGGAAATCTGAACTCACAGGAACCTTCTGATACCCCCTTCAGGCGTTTACGAAGTCAATCTTTGGATTAGACATCACTGTTGGAGCAAACATATCACGCTGCTAAGAACTTCAAGAATCATCTTGAACAAACTCCGTCGGGCACCTTCAAGAATCATCCTGAACCGATAACCATTTTGGAGACTTCATTCCGCTGGGTATTCCAGGAATCTTCCTGGGCAACTCTTGCTGGGGGACGCTACTGGGGAGCTCAAGAACCCTCCCAAGCAAACCATTCGGGAACCTGCACCGAGATCTTAAGAATCACCTTAAGCATACGACCCTGATGAGGAATTCAAGAATCGTCTTGAACTGAAGACTTCGCTGGGGATCTCAAAAATCATCTTGAGTGGGCGACTGTGGGGATTACACCGGGGTCTTAAGAATCCTCTCAATAAAGCGACCTTGTTGGGGAGAATGTCAAGGATCGTCCTGAGCAACTGGTCCTTCGGTGGAACACCTGTAAGACAAGAATGATAGTAACCTGGATCATGCTTATGATGCATATGCTTCGGTGCCATGCCCCACACGGTGGGAATGCTATGCGTTTATGCTAAATGTTATGCAATCATGCACAATGCTATGCAACGTTAAATGCTATGCAGTGTTAAATGCTATGCAGTCATGCACAATGATGCGATCCCGTCAGCAAAATAAATGCCGAAGGGGAATTCTCCTGTCAAGAAGAAAAGAACTACTCCGGTAGAGGAATCATCCTGCTGAGGAGAGCGCGGACACGCCAATATCAATTGGACTCTGTCTGGGGAATCAATCTTCCGTTGACTGCTGCAGGGAAAACAACTTCAGCTGATTTCTGCAGGGGACGAAGCTCTACGAGAACCCGAACCTGCTGAAGGAAAGCAATGTCAATCGCGGGAGTGAACTGCGTGGCCGTCATGGCTACTCTTCTGGGGATAACCACTCTGTGGGGAAACAACTTCAGCTGCTCAACACTCCACTGGGGAAAAACCAATCATGATCTGATCAACTTCCAAGGACTCGGCTCTCTTGGACATCTGCAAGCTCGGCTGAGAAAGGAGAAATCATTCTGCTTCGCTGGAGAGAGTGCGACTCTGGGGAAATACAGCATCGGCTGTTCTTACACTCTACTGGGGGAGAGGGAATCATCCCACTTCGGGAGAGAATACGACTCTGGTGGGGAATCTCAATCCTGCTGGAGACTTCAGTCTGGCACCATTAGTTACAGCGTATTCCGGTGTACGAACAATTTCATACGAAACCTGCGCTTGTGACCCGGTGCTGGGGAGACACCTGCTTCGGCGACTTTACTGGGGAAAGAAAACAACTCTGCTTGGGGATGCTTCCTTCAAACCATTGACAACTGATTGTACTCTGCGGGGATTGACCTAAACTGAGGTTGATTGCGCGCGGCACACTGCTGGAAATGCCCATACTATCAAGGATGTCGATCTTAATCTGCTGAGGATCCTTCTGATCCTACTCTGATACGGGGTAAAATACGATCTCGACTCTTCCGGGGATAATAAGCAACTTTCATCTGCTGAAGAGTGGCAATTCTGATTTAACAACATCCACAAGGAATTCAAACATTACTCGGAGCGCTGGCATCCGTCGAGCTTCGTATCGGGGAACATGACAACATGCGGGTCATTGGGAAATACTGTGTCAGATACCTTTAGGTTTTTTTGCTTTTCCGGTTTAGGGTAAACACAGACTGTCTACACAGTGGGAGATATAAGAAATACTAGACGAGAACTAGCATTCGAAGGTGGACTACCAAACGAGAGCTGATAGCGAAACATGTTAGGTTGTCAAACGAGAACTGACTTACGGGTTCTGGATATCAGACGGGAATTGATTTGGTTTGGACATCAGACGGGCTGACTGGATAACAGACTGAGGTATAGACAACCAGGCGAGAACTGGCTGAAAGCTGACGTATACCAGATGAGAACTGGTATAACACATAGGTTAAAACACACGATGATCAGACGAGAACTGGTTACGCGACGACATGTACCAGACGAGAACTGATACAACACTTGAAGAAACGGTGACCAGACGAGAACTGGTTACAATAAAACTGCACCAGACAGGAACTGATGCTTACAGAAGGGTGGGCCAGACGAGAACTGGACTTTGGAAATGACTGGTTACCGACACGCAACAGGTTTAAACTGTAGGATAATGATCCAACGACAACACGGCTTTTTCCTTATTTGAAAGGTTCAGTTTTTTTGATAAGGGTATTGACACGATTCCCCAATACTCAACTCTAGCTGGGGATAAACAGACTGGTTTGAACAACTTGCTTCAATACAATCCAACTTGCCCCAATCTAGCTCTTGGGAATACCTGCTCTGAACAGCTTGCTACGAGAAGACTTCGAGAATATTTGCCCCGACATCTGTACAACAACAGCATTCAATCTCCATTAGACACCTATCACCCTGACTGGTTTCATCATTCTCTGCGATGACTTGCCCCTGAATGAGCGTTCTAGCGACTTAACCCGATCTGATTATCCACTGGAAGTATCTGCTTTCAAATCTCCGCATTCTGTATAACTGCCCCTGATTGGCTCTCGAGAAAACTCATTTCTGATTAACTGCTTTTCAAACAAAACGCCCCTGATCAACTGAAACTTCGGGACTGGTCCTCAGACTAACTGATACTGAACTTACTGGAAGTCAATGCCCCTGATTCAGAGGTCTTCCCAACATACACCCTTCTGGTTCAGACTGCTGAATTACTCAGTCCTGTTCGATTACTCCCTGGTGGAATTTCTTTCATGTCAACTACTAACCTGCAATTAGAATCGTCTGTTCACGAATGGTAATCTTAATGCAGCGTTTATGCAGATTTTGAAAAAATTTGGAGCTGTCACTCGTTTACATGCATATGATTGTGAGTGACGAATGAACCAAAGTTCAAACGTAGTGCTTACGTGGTCAGTGAAAAATACAATAAAGATGTGACTAGCAAGTCAATAAGGAGTCAGGTTACTCAACCTTATCGTAATGCGCTTCAGACTAACCTTACCTCAATTAGGTCTTTTAAGGGTTGTATCGTGGTCGGGTTCACGGTTCGTGAAGCAAAGGATATTTGGCTCAAATTTGATTTGTACCCACCCCGTCTACGTGATGATCTCCGATCCTAAGGTTCAGTTAACCTGGCACAAGCACTCGCCTCTTCGAGAAGTATGTTGAATGGTAAGAACCATAGCTAAGGAATTCACAATGCTTTTCTTCTAGAGTGATAGTTACTCCTTCTTCGCTTTCGGTGTCTGTGTACACGACTTTGTGATTTGCTGGGGAAAATTTTCTTTTTAATCCCTCTTTTTCATTCTTTTGATTCCCTAATTTTTGCCTGGACTGACTCATTTTGAGTTCTTTTTGATTTTTTCGATTTCTTTTGAAGTCCAGCGGGATGCCCTAATTTTTGCCTAAGTATTAGCTTTCTCAGCTTTTTCTTTCTTTTTACTTAGCGGGCTTTCTTTCTTTTGGAACAAAGTCGTGTGACACTGGTTGTCTTGATTGCTCCGAAAGGATTGTAACTGTCTCACTCCTGATTGGTGAGGTTTAACCATTGTGGTTGATGAGGTACGACCTCTGGCGAGGAATATGATGTGATTGGTCCTCGAAGGACAACACTCCTCTATAAGACTTGAACGCTCGATCAAGCTAACTGACAACTACCCTGCCCCGGGTTAAGATGTAAGGGTTTTAAAAGTCCGAAAAAACTTCTACTTCCTGGCTCGAAGTGGTTAACAAGGGACTAACTCCTTATATCTCCAGTGTTTAGGGGATTTGAAACAATGCCTTGTACGTCATCGGTAAGGTCTTATCTGAAAGCATACGATCATGAGTTATGAGTTTAGTTTCGTCATCCTCCCTCCAATCTTTGCTAGCCACGGTGATAAAGTGGAGTGAATAAAAATGCAAGTGTCAGTGCAATGCAGTAAATGAGCGACAACGACATGATTAATTTAGAAAAATGCATAGTCACTTTATTATTATCACCATTCGAAACATACAATGTTTAACAGCAATTAACAGAAAGGAATTACAAATGCAAATGATAACAAGTCCGAGGACTGCCAAGGCTGAGGATGTCTGCCTGTCTGGATCACTAGCTTTTGGAAATACCCTTCTGAATCTGCGAGCTCAGACAGCTGAGGGGTTGTCATGCACAACCAAAACTCCATCTGGAAAGGAAATGCACCCTTTGTCGATCAATTGTTGCACTTTCGCCTGGAAAGCTTTGCAATCTCCAGTTGAATGCCCTGGAGATCCACCATGATAACCACACTGAGCATGGGGATTGTACCCTGGAGGGTAAGGCTCTGGCATGGGCTTGAGAGCTTTTGGTTCCACCAAAGAATTCTGAATCAAACGCGGAAGAATCTGGCTATACGGCACAGGTACTGGATGGAAAGGAGCGTTCCTTCGTTCCAAGTTATTACGAGGTCGGCTCTGATTCTGACGCTGATTCTGATAACCTCGGCCACGGGCTCGTGGACTTGCAAGAGGAGCGACATAAGGTTCCCAATGGGGTGCCCGAGGCACAGTTGTCTGTCCAGAATAACGAGACACAGAAGATACTGACCGCTGAGAAGACGGAGAACCAACAGATTTCAACGATTCGACTTGAGGATATCCAACATCTGTCAGGACCGCATTGATCATAGTTTCATCTTCAGATTGAGAGCTATAGAGAGATTCAGTTTCACTGGCCTGACCTCTTGAAACATTCGGGATTCTTCCAGTCTTTACACCATACTCGATGCGCTCTCCCGTTCTTACCAACTCAGAGAAATTTGGTGCGGTTTCAAACATTCTTTCGAAGTACGGGCTCTGCAAGGAGTTTACGAACATGCCTTTCAGCTCTTGGTCTAGGAGCGGTGGTTGCACTCTACCAGCAAATTCTCTCCATCTCTGAACATACTTTCTGAAAGATTCATTGTTCCCTTGAGACAATTCTTGCAGTTGCACGCGAGTAGGAGCTTCGTCAAGATTATAGTCGTACTGCTTCAGAAAGGCATTGGCTAAGTCCATCCACGATCGGATCTGATCACGCTCTAACTGCATGTACCAACTCAGAGGTGCCCTAGTCAGACTATCTTGAAAGCAATGAATCATCAGCTTGTCGTTGTGCACAAATGAAGTCATTCTTCGGCAGAACATCACCAAATGTTGCTTCGGGCAACTATCTCCTTTGTACCTTTCAAACCTCGGCATTCTGAACTTCGGAGGTAACACTAGGCCAGGAACCAGACACATATCTGCAGCGCTAGGAGTAACAGCGTCTTTACCTTTCAAGGCTTTGAATCTCTCATCTGATGCAAGAAACCTTTCAGCATACACGGGAGCTAATGGGTCTTCATTCTTTGCTGTCGGGACCTCTCTTCGGGGCTTTGGCACAGGGAAGGCAAAACCCTGGTAGTCTGAGACATCAACAGAAGGAGAACGTTCACCTCGGGCAACAAACTGCTCACGCAGACCTTGGTCTTCAACAGATGGCTGCACAAGCTGAGCTGCAGTAAGGTTGTTTACTTGCGGAAAGTCTTCGTCGTGCGGAGATCCATACAAAGGATTGGACGTCACGGTGAAACCTGACAAGGTATCAACAAACTGGAAGCTGCTCTCTGACATAGCTACCGACAACTGTCAGCTGACTTTACTGCTTGACTCTGATCAAATCTGCTTTAAATCTGCTTCAACCTCTTGGTCGTCTTCAATATTCACCTTCAGAACCAAAATAATGGCTGGATAAGAGCTCTGAATAACTGGCGAATGGTATGCAATATGATGCGAAGATGCCTATGCAAATGCAATGCGACAAACACGGGATCACAGCCCCCACACAATCTATATACTGCTGCACTGCTGACGGAGTACGGTTGCTCTGAAGAGAAGACCAGAATAACGGGTAGGTTGGAAGTCAAGTTTCCTGCACACAACCCCCCCCCCCCCCCCACTCACAGGTGTGGACCTATATCTGACAAGGTACGGCATCCTATGCGGTCGTCAGCGTCACAGACTTTCAGAACTGACGATACGATTCCCAGAAGGAGTGGCATCATCGAGTCCTGAAGAGGCCTCACTTAGCTAACTTCCAAATGATCGGTTCCCAGAGTCGACAATCCTCACGTCTGGACTCCCCTCAGATCCTCAGGACCGGAAAGGAGCACCTCTGCGAGAACCTCGTTTGAGCGCAGATTTTCGTAGGGAACTGTGCCTGCTCAGCAGACAGGTTCGTCTACTACTTCTCCGCAACTATATCTAGGTGCATACTCAAGCCCAGGTCCGACTTATCTCTCAATCATAGAACACCCGTAACACTCCAACAGCAACAGATAATATCGATAAATAAACCCCAATAGACAAGCAAACAAGCGCTAGGATTGACTCTCTCTTAGGGGACGTTGGATCCCACATGCATAAGAACTATCGTAGTCCTTAGCAGCCAGGGGACGTTGGATCCCCAGCAAATACTCGCACAGGGAACTATCGCAGATTCCCCAGCAGAGTCGCCAGCTGTCGCTTGCGTGAAAATAAGGTGCCGGCATGACAGAAGAGTCGCCACCTTTCGTTATTTATCCCTCAGAGCGGGAAAGGAAACGATCGGAAAAACCTGACGAAAAAGGGTAAGACAAGGTCATCGCAACCATTGTCTGGGTTCGGGAGTCAGTTACGCAAGGGGAAGGTATTAGCACCCCTCACGTCCGTCGTACTCGACGGGATCCACGCTTGCTTGGGTTATCTAAAGGATGCAAAACAATCTATCTACGGCTGCTAAATCTAAACATAAGGGAATTGACTCGATAGAGCGTCGCACTCTATGCCTACGTATTCTCAAAAGAGAAAGTCAGAGTCAACGTAGTTCGGGACTACAGGGAAATTGGCTCGCCAAGACCTCGCGTCTTGTGCCTACGTACTTCCACACTGCATGGAAGATCAGAGCTTTACGTGGTTCAGACTAACTACGGCTAAACAAAGATATTCTCACACAGCAGTGAGAAAACAACTGGTTTCACAGGGTCGGGAACCTATGGGCAAAACTACGGCTGGGTCTCAAATGCCCTCGGGCAAGAGAGAAAAAAAGGGTAACAATTAATCGTCAGCGGGAAAGTCTCGATCGCACAGCAGCGAGAGAACAAAAGGTCAGTTGTTAGTGTGCTCGCTAGGATATCGCATCCTATGCCTACATATTCTCGTCTGGTACGAGAAATCAGAGCAGCTGTAGTTCGGCTACTTCGGGACCACAGCTCAAATCTCGTTTTATTAACATTCTGAAAAATGGTTACAATGCTTGCATACTGAAAATAAATCTCCTAGGAAATACTATCCTATCTATCATGAAAAATCGAATGAAAAAAGTCCCCTAACAAGTGGACATTCTAAACTATCCTAAAATCGTAAAATAATCTCTATGAAAAATATATCCTAAAAGAAAATGTGCTTTAAAAAATATTAAGTCTACTTTAATATTTTTTCCCTTTTTTTTCTTCTTTTCTTTTCAAAATATCCTCTCTTTACTTTTTCTATTTTTTTCAATATATCTTCCTCTTTATTTTTCTCTACTTTTTTTCAATATATTTTTCTCCTCTTTCTTTACTATTTTTTTTCTATATTTTTCTTTTTCCTTTTTATGTATCTATTTCTTTTTCTCTTTCTTTTTCTTGCTATTTCTCTTTTTTCGATATATTTTTCTATTTATTTTTTTCTCACATGAAACAATTAAACTATATAAAAAAATAGAAAAAACAACAAAAAAAATACAAGGGAGGGGGGTGTGCTGGTACAGGGGAGTGATAAGCAGAAATAATAAAAACAGACTAAGGGCCCAGCCCAATAAGGAACTCAGAAAAAAACAATTGGGAGGGGGTGAGATGTGGAAACGGGGGGTGTGTAAGCAGTTGTCATGTGGGCTCGGCCCATTCACAGCCAAAAACGAGGGGGTGTGGTATCTCCAAAAATTTGATTGGGCCTGGCCCAATCCATCCTTCTCCTTCCTCTCTGTTGCACCCCAAAATTTGCCCTCACAATACAAGACTTTGTGTTCCAAGAAGGTTCACAAGGTTCACAAAATTCACAATTGGTCAGAAGAGTTGACAATTCCCTCAGACAATGCACCTCCTAAGCAGTGCATCCAAAACTAGGGTTTTGACTTTAATCAGGCTAAATGGACTTCCAAGACTTCAAGTGAGCTTCATAACATCTTATATGTGTATAAGAACCCCCATGTCAAGTTTCAAGACTTTTCTCAAAAGTTTGCTCAGTCAGATGATCAGATAAGTCAAAAGCAGTCAATGCAGTTAAAAGGTCAAACTGAGGTCAACTGTGGTCAAACCAAAGTCAAACTTCATGATTTTTTTTTTGCCAACATCAAAGAGAGGTTGGGTGAGAAATATTATCATAATAACTGTAATACCCCAAATTTTGCCCTAAGATTTGTCGTCGCATTTCATTGCATTTAATCAATTACTAACAAATTTGTGTAGTCGTTTGACTTTTTGCAGGTAAATATCATATGGCATGCATTTTTTTTCTAAAAAGTAAAAATGGCAAAATTGGCAGGAGGACATGTGTAAGGAGTTATGAGTGTGAGAGGTTGAGAGTTCGAATCTCACCTTTGTCATTTTTTTTGTTTTTTATTATTTTTACTCTAAATTTTTCTATCTTTCATTAAAAAAAATAACAAAAATAGTTTTTTATTATTATTTAATTATTATTTTCGTATTTTAATTAAATCATTTTTTAAAATATTATTTTTTTCACTTTTTTCTAAATTATTCATAAAAATATCCAAAAAATCATAAAATAAAAAATATTGAAAAATTTTTTGTTCTTTTTATAATATTTTTTATTTTAGGAATCAATAGGATTATTTGTTTTTATTTTAAGTTTATTTTAATTATTTTAAATTATTTAAATTTTATTTTTTCTTAACTAATTATTTAGTTTGGGCTTTAAAATGGGCTTTAGGGACATTATTGACAATTTGGTGTTAACCCTAATTTGTTCCCTATATATACATGTGTTGCCTTGTTGGAAAAAAGGAGAGAATGAAAAAAACCTAAGAGGAGTGAGTGTCGTTTGCCGTTATTTAGTTTTCTTCTTCATCCATTACTATTGTTTCTTTTTCTTCATCGTTTACCGTTATTTCTTTTCCTTCATCTATTACTGTTGTTTCTTTTTCTTCATCTTTTACCGTTATTTCTTTTTCTTCATCTATTACCGTTATTTCTTTTTCTTTATCTATTACTGTTACGTTTATATATATATAATTTTTAAATTGTTAGAGTTTATATATATAAGATTTTTGATCGAATTATGTCGATACGATGTTTGCACATTTGTGTGCATGACGCGTGACATTTGTGTTAGTTCGATCTGGTTGCGATGATCGCATTTTTGTGTGAGCAATAATACTATTTTTTGCTTAATTTCTTTTTCTTTGCGATAAATTTTGTTTCGTCCGATTTAGATCTGGTTGCGATGAGCGCATTTCTGCGTTAGCAACATTGTTGGGTTATTTGGCACATTTAAAATTCATTATTGCTTTATTATTATTATTATTATTATTATTATTATTATTATTATTATTATTATTATTATTATTATTATTATTATTATTATTATCATTATTTATTATTATTATCATTATTATCATTATTATTACCATTATTATTATTATTGTTATCATTAATTTATTAAAATTTGTTATAATATAAAAATCTGTTTTTTAAAATAAATAACATTAACATCTTTTCCAAATTAATATGAAAACCTATTATTTTTAAGAAAAACTTTTTTTAGATAAATTTAAAATAATAACTAAAATCTTTTTTTTAAAATAATAACTAGAACCGTTATTTATTTTATTTTATTATTGTTCAATTCAAATTTCATTATCATATTGTATCTGCTCCTCTCATGTAACCTCGCGAACTTAACAATCGCTCTTTAAATTCTGCCTTTAAATTTCTGCTTGCATGGTTTAAATTATGACATTATCTCTCTGTTTGCATGATTCAATTATCTCACGCGTTTACTATTATTTCTGTCACATTGCACACATCCGAAGGTTAGGTCTAACTGTTTGGCCGCCGCGCCAATAGTCCGTAAAACTTCACACATTCAATTTCAAATCCTCAAAACTACAAACTACAAACCCTAATTTTCACAAATGCCTCGCCGCAGGCAAAATTACAATTTTACCCTTAGCATTAGGTCAAAGAGCCGCCGCGCTCATTTTAGGGTTTCCCGCCGTGGAATCCCTAATTTAACCCTAATTACAACTTAACATTTCAACGTAGAGATTTGGAGTTTCTACACTCCACGTAAGCGTGTCCTTAAGATGCGTTTATTCCCCTTGAGACCTTGACCACAGTCAAGAAGTTTCTAACCTCCCTATTGAGGGGAACTACGATTACTCTGATTCCACTCCCGTAAGGATACGTAGGCACAAGATGCGATGTCTTGCCGAGTAAACTTAGAATTAACCCCCTTTATTATTTATTATTGCTTATTTATCTTTGCTATTTAATTATTTTGCTTATTATTTTGTAATTGTTTCTTGGATGTAAAGTTGTTTAATTATTTAATTATTATTATGGTTAGTAATTAGGGAGTGTAACAACATGTATGTAATATTAAAATAAATTTAGATCACTTTTAAATAAAGATAATTAAAATAAACACGTCACACACGTAAGTCGATTTTAATCGCCGTCTCACTTCCTAAGGATATCCCTCAAGTTGCCTACGAATAATGGTTAAGTGGGGTGTATAAAGCAAGTCCCTCAAATAAAAAAATCATCAAAGTCCCTTATGGTTGCCTTTACGAATCAAGTCCCTTTCGAAAAATGATGATGGTCCCTTATATGTGCTTATTACATCCCACAATGGCCTTCAAAGTCAAATTGTCCCTCACATACCCCTTAACATCCAAAGTAAGGACTACCTACTCCATTATAGTAGGGATAGTCTTACTAAAGGAAAGAATGAAGAATAAGAAAGACCTTTAAACATTAGGGTAGGTTACTCCTAGGTGCTTGCTCACTTCAAAATTGTTTCGCACTTAAACAAATTTTCAACAAGTTTTCAAACAAGTTCTTAACACATCCTTACATGGATTATTTATTAACTATTCTGAAAATTTTCTATTCACACACTACAATTTCAAAACAATTCAAAAGTGAGCTTAAGTACCTAAGAGCCCATGGATAACCATGGATGAAAAGGATGTTAATACCTTCCCTTTTCATAACCTACCCCCCGGACCCAAAATATTCTCTAAGGTCTTTCCTGTTCTTTTATAACCTTTCCTTATGGATAAAATAAAAGTCGGTGGCGACTCTTGCTATCCGCAACATTGTTTAAAGTCAGTTCACCGGGTTACAGAACTGGCGACTCTGCTGGGGATCTATTTAAGAGGGGTACCCTTAGGAATTAAGATCACTTTAAATTGTTTGCCTTGTTTGCTTTATTATTATATTGTTGGGGTGCTCTTATGTGTGAAAGGTCCTAACCCGGATCTAGTGTACCTTAGGTAAATGGCAATAGACCAAGGAAACTGTACGACGTATATCGATACGGTTGATCTGGTGGCCATAGTTAGTGCGACTTCTTGGTTGGTGCTTATATTCCTTAAGTCAAGTTGAGGATAATATTGAGGCTGCCATATGTTGTCAATGCACTAACTGACTTTTAGAACCCTAGTTAACTCATCTTGGCCTTTAGAAAGTAGTGAGGTAACCGGCTTTGGTGCAGACTGAAGTTGGTTGACACTCGATACTACGCTCATTGAGATCTTAAACTTGGAGGGTTTTGGTTGGCAAGTAAGTTGCCTTCTGAACAACCACCCTTGTGAAGGATCAATGATATTGAGATCCCTTAGAACCTGGTTACGTTTGTAGGACAGGATGAACCATCTAACTTCAGGGGAGGGTACTTGCCTTTGAACCTCATGCAAGCCTTTAAACCTAGGGCTATGGTGTGACTTGTTTGTGTGTACCACATGTTTGTGATTGAGCATGACATCATGACATCATCATGCATCATAAGCATATCATTTTTCCTAACCATTTCAAGGACCAAAGGATTTATCTTTGTTCTTTGTTGCAGGTCATGGCTTCTGCTCGTAGAAACACCATCAGGATCAACTTTGTAGGGATACCTGCTAAGCTCAAGGAGTTGGTTTCTCTAGTGCCTGATCATTCCCAGTTCAACAAGAGACATGGTCACTTATTGGATCTAGTTACTTCAGGGTTCAGTGAAGACATGATGAGTGTGCTGTTTCAGTTCTTTGACCCTAAGCACCATTGCTTTACATTTCCCGATTATCAGCTGGTTCCAACCATGGAGGAGTTCTCTAAACTTCTGGGTATACCTGTTCTTGATCAGAAGCCATTCACAGGCTTAGAGAAGGAGCTTAAACCAGAAGTTATTGTTGCAGCTCTACATCTGAAGAAGTCTGACATTGTTCTAGAGACGAGAAGTGGAGTTAAAGGTATTCTTGCCAAGGTATTAGTGGATAAAGCTCAAATGTTCTTGAAGGCTATGAGCTACGATGCTGTTGAGGAGATCTTAGCCTTATTGATTTATGGCTTAGTGTTGTTCCCCAATCCTGATCAGTTCATAGACGTTCACGCCATCAACATATTCCTGAGTCACAATCCAGTGCCTACCTTACTTGGAGACATCCTACATTCTCTTCACACCCGTACTACAAGGGCAAGAGGAACTTTGATGTGCTGCATACCTTTACTTTCTAGGTGGTTTATTTCTCACCTTCCTCGCTCAGTAATGAAGAATGAGCAAGGGTTCAGATGGTCCAAGAGGATCATGTCACTTTCTCACTCAGACATCCATTGGTGCTCCAGATCTATGGAGAATGTCACCATCATTGACCGTTGTGGGGAGTTTCCTAATGTGCCACTTCTAGGCATAAGAGGAGGCATCACCTACAACCCATCTCTAGCTTTACGACAGTTTGGTTATGCCCGGAGCGATGGTCCACATGACATGTTGATTCAGGGCATTGTGTTTGATTATGACAACGATCTTCAGGGTTACCGTCAGAGATTCATCCGAGCTTGGGGAAAGGTAAACAGGATTGACAGCAAGACACTGGAGCCTAAGTACACTATTCCTATGGAGGCTTATCTCAGATGGGTACGATCTCGTGCTCAGACACTCATGATGCCATATCCTGCCGTCCTACCAGTTACCATGGAACCTGTTGCTGAAGGAGACACAGCTTATACCATCCTTCACCCAGACATGCCTACTGATATGGAAGACTTGCAGAGATCATGGATCCAACTGAAAGAGCAAAGGGATGCTTTCGAGGCTCATTACAAAGCAAGCCAAGCAAGGATCCTAGAGCTAACAAAGCTACTTCATGAGGAACGAAACCTCAACTCATACCTCAACACAAAGAGGAAACGTCCATGGGAGACTTAAAACCCCATCTTTTGTACTTATTTCGTTTTCATTTTTTGTAAGCCTAAAAGGCAAAACAAGTTATTACTAATAAAAAGTTACTTTCTTGTTTGTTTAAGCAAATTTAAATCCTGCGGTCCTTGAAAACATTGCATATGCATTCCCATATCATTGCATCACAGGTTTATAATTGTGCACAGGTTTCTCATCTTCTCGCTGTTTATTTCAGCAATGGGTCCCATTAAAATCACTTCAAAGGGTCCCATTAAAATCACTTATCAGGGCCCAATCAAGATTACTGCTGAAGGTCCTGTGAAAGTTGTCGCTGAAGCCAGAGTAGCTCCTCTGATCATTACCACTCCTGGTCCTATTTCTTATACATCTGACAAAGCTGTGCCTTGGCACTATGGGTCTGATGTTTACATCCATGGTGTCAAGCAGGAGCCTTTACCTGATATGCCTGTTGACATTGATAATATTGCTGGATCTAGCAAGATCACTCGTAGTGGAAGAGTCTTCTCTCCTCCAGTTGCTTCTAAGAGTGCAGTTACTCCTGCTGTTACTTCCACCACTGATGCTCGGGGCAAGGGTCCTGTTATTGAGCCTGTATCTACTGATGTGCCAGCTGCTGATGACCTCTCTAAGCAGATGGAAGAAGTATTGAAAATCATTCGCAAGAGTGATTATGATATTGTT
The DNA here is from genome assembly GCA_963859935.3 of Lathyrus sativus. Classification (NCBI taxonomy): domain Eukaryota; kingdom Viridiplantae; phylum Streptophyta; class Magnoliopsida; order Fabales; family Fabaceae; genus Lathyrus; species Lathyrus sativus. The sequence continues at coordinate 446,843,523 of OZ012740.1, read as the reverse complement.
GATCAGCTGGGGCATACTCCCTCAAAGATTTCTATGCTCTCCCTGTTATTATGTTCTGAGGCTCATGCCAAGTCATTGATCAAGTTTCTAAAGATGGCTCATGTACCCAGTGCAATTTCTGTGGACCAGTTTGAGAATTGTGTTGCTCACCTGACCTATGACAACGGGTTAGGATTTTCTGATGCTGACTTGACCCCTGCCAAGAGGGATCATAACAGGGCCTTGCATATTTCAATTGAATGCAGGGGCACTACCCTGTCTCATGTGCTGATAGACAATGGTTCCTCTCTGAATGTGTTGCCTAAGGAAGTCCTGAACAAGCTGAGTCCTGAAGATACGGTATTGAAGCCCAGTAATATTGTGGTAAAGGCTTTTGATGGTTCTAGAAGAGTAGTGCATGGGGAGATTGATCTTCCAATCAAGGTTGGCTCTCAGGTGTTCACTGCTACATTCTATGTGATGGATATTCGTCCTTCGTACTCATGTCTGCTTGGTCGTCCCTGGATCCATGGGGCAGGTGCTGTGACCTCCACATTACATCAAAAGTTGAGATATCCGGTGAATGGAAAAGTTGTTACTGTCTTTGGAGAGGAAGAATACTTTGTCAGCCATGTAAACACTTTCAAGTATCTGGAAGTAGAAGGTGAATACATTGAAACTCCATGTCAGTCATTTGAAGTGGTTCCCTGGGCTGTTAAGGATTGTGTGACTCCTCCTGCTGTGAAGAAGGTTCCCGTGGTCATCAGAAACCCTCCAACAATGGCAATGGCCTCCCTCAATGATGCAAAAGCTGTGGTGGAAGAAGAGTCCCAGAAGGCTGTTCGTCGTGCTCGTGCTGTTCGTATCACCAATCAAGGGGTTATCAATGCTGTGGGAGATCAAGATGAAGACTACAACTTGGAGGCATGGATTTTTCCTACTGTGGGTGCTGGACTCAATAATTGGAAAGCTGAAGATGTTATCCCTATCTCCTTTAGTCAGGAGTAAATACTATTACTGTGTTATGTTTTTAAATTTATAATTTCTGGAACAATTAAAACTTTCAAGCCATGTGCCTTACCCGGGGCACAATGGTGTGCTTGTTACGGGTTGTCATTTCATTTGCATACTTCATTCAATAAAATCAGTGGACGTTTCGTTTTCGTAAATATTGTGTTCCTTGTCTTTCTTTTTCTTTTATTTTTGCTTTATCAGCTATGTGTTCTTACACACACCCACGTCACTAAAATGCAGATCCTCATCCACTCTGGATCCAGTTGATAACAGTTCTACTATTGCCAATTACAATTTCGAGAATCCGATCTATCAAACTGAAGACGGAAACGAGGACGATTGTGAAATACCTGTAGAGCTTGCTAGGTTGTTACAACAAGAAGAGAAAGCTATACAGCCACATGAAGAGCCAGTCGAAGTTGTGAATCTGGGAACTGAAGAAAACAGAAAAGAGGTCAAGATAGGGGCTGATTTAGAGGACAGTGTCAAGAGCAGGTTGATTCAGATGCTACGTGACTATGTGGAGATCTTTGCTTGGTCTTATGAAGATATGCCAAGGTTGGATACAGACATTGTGGTTCACCGTTTGCCAGTGAAAGAAGATTGTCGTCCAAAGAAGCAGAAGGTTCGTCGTATGCGTCCTGAAATGTCAGAAAAGATCAAAGCAGAGGTAATGAAACAATTCAATGCAGGGTTCTTGGCCGTAACTTCTTATCCTCAGTGGGTTGCAAATGTGGTACCAGTTCCTAAGAAAGATGGTAAGGTACGTATGTGTGTAGACTACAGAGATCTGAACAAGGCTAGCCCTAAAGATGACTTTCCACTTCCTCATATTGATATTCTGGTAGACAACACTGCTCAGCATAAGGTATTCTCTTTTATGGATGGTTTCTCTGGTTACAATCAAATCAAGATGGCACCTGAAGATATGGAGAAGACTACATTTGTGACACAGTGGGGCACCTTTTGCTATAAGGTAATGCCATTTGGTTTGAAGAATGCAGGGGCAACATATCAGCGTGCTATGGTGGCTTTGTTTCATGATATGATTCATCATGAGATAGAGGTATATGTGGATGATATGATAGCCAGGTCTCAGAATGAAGAACAACATCTTGATCATCTGCACAAGTTGTTTGAGAGGTTGAAGAAATACAGGTTGAGATTAAATCCAAACAAGTGTACTTTTGGAGTTAGATCTGGAAAGCTCTTGGGTTTCATTGTCAGTGGAAAAGGTATTGAAGTGGATCCTGCAAAAGTGAAAGCTATACGAGAGATGCCAGCTCCCCGTACTGAGAAGGAGGTTAGAGGTTTCTTGGGACGATTGAACTACATTGCAAGATTTATTTCCCAATTAACTACCATCTGTGAGCCAATCTTCAAGTTGTTGAGGAAAGATCAGGTGATGGAATGGAATGATGAGTGCCAGACTGCCTTTGATGAAATCAAGAGATATTTGCTAGAACCTCCAATTTTAATGCCACCAGTTGATGGAAGACCCTTGATTATGTATTTAACAGTATTAGACAACTCAATGGGGTGTGTATTGGGGCAACATGACGAGTCTGGTCGAAAAGAGCAGGCAATATACTACCTTAGCAAAAAGTTTACCGACTGTGAAACAAGATACTCACTGCTCGAGAAAACTTGCTGCGCTTTGGCATGGGCTGCTCGCCGACTAAGACAGTATATGTTGACCCATACTACCTTGTTGATTTCGAAGATGGATCCAATCAAGTACATATTTGAGAAACCTGCTCTCTCCGGAAGAATTGCAAGATGGCAAATGATCTTAACGGAATATGATATACAGTATACCACTCAGAAGGCCATTAAGGGGAGTGTTGTTGCTGATCATTTGGCTCATCAAGCAGTAGATGATTACCAGTCAATGAATTTTGAGTTCCCTGATGAAGACATTATGTCTGTTACCAAAGAACCTGGACAATATGACGGACCTGAACAAGGATCCCGATGGACTATGGTTTTTGATGGTGCCTCCAATGCACATGGTAATGGTGTTGGTGTTGTGATTAGTTCCCCTGAAGGTTGTCATACCCCGATTACTGCCAGACTTTGTTTCTATTGTACCAATAACCTGGCTGAGTATGAGGCATGTATCATGGGTATGCAAGTTGCTATTGATATGAAGATTCAGTTCCTTGAGGTGTATGGAGATTCAGCTCTGGTAGTAAGTCAGATTAAAGGAGATTGGGATACAAAGCATGATAATCTCATTCCTTACAGAGAACATGTGTTGTCTTTGATCCCACATTTCAAAGAGATTACTTTTGGACATATTCCACGAAGAGAGAATCAGTTGGCAGACGCATTGGCCACCATGGCATCTATGTTTGAGATCAGCTGGGATGATGAAGCTCCCAAGATTACCATTGATAGATTTGAGAAGCCTGCATACTGCAATGAGATTGACACTGAAGGGGCAGAGGAGAAGCCTTGGTTCTATGAAGTGAAAAACTATCTTGAAGCTCAGGAGTTCCCTGAAGGGGCATCTGTCAAAGATAGGAAGTTCCTGAGAAGGTTTTCTGCTAAGTTCTTTCTGAGTAATGGCATTCTGTATAAGCGTAATCATGATTCAACTATGCTTCGTTGTGTGGATAAGAAGGAAGCTACAGAAATTATGGAAGAGATGCATGATGGGACCTTTGGCACTCATTCTAGTGGTCATACCATGGCAAAGAAGATTTTGAGAGCAGGTTACTATTGGTCTACCATGGAAGATGATTGCTATCAACACTCCAGAACATGTCACAAATGTCAAATCTATGCTGATAAAGTACATGTACCTCCATCTCCATTGAATGTGTTGATTGCTCCTTGGCCCTTTGCCATGTGGGGCATTGATATGATTGGTGAGATCAAGCCTACTGCTTCTAATGGGCATCGTTTCATCCTGGTTGCTATTGATTACTTCACGAAGTGGGTAGAGGCAGCTTCATTTGCATCTGTGACTAAGAATGTTGTGGCTCGGTTCATTAAGAATAATCTCATATGTAGGTATGGTATCCCTGAAAGGATTATCACTGACAATGGCTCTAATCTGAACAACACTATGATTACTGATCTCTGTACGCAGTTCAAGATTAAGCATCACAACTCTTCTCCGTATCGTCCAAAGATGAATGGGGCAGTTGAAGCTGCTAATAAGAACATTAAGAAGATTGTACAGAAGATGACTGTTACTTACAAGGATTGGCACGAGATGTTACCATTTGCTCTGCATGGTTATCGTACTACAATACGTACTTCAACAGGGGCAACCCCATTCTCCTTAGTCTATGGTATGGAAGCAGTTCTGCCTATTGAAGTTCAGATCCCCTCCTTGAGAATTATGAAGGATGCAGGCTTGGATGAAGATGAGTGGATTCAGACTCGACTTGACCAGAAAAATTTGATTGATGAGAAAAGGTTAGCAGCAGTTTGTCATGGCCAGATGTACCAGAAACGGATGATCAAAGCTTTTAACAAGAAGGTTAAGCCAAAGGTATATCAGGCTGGTGACTTGGTAATCAAGCGTATCATATTACCACAGGGTGATCCTAGGGGCAAGTGGACTCCAACATATGAGGGACCATTTGTAGTCAAGACAGTGTTCTCAGGAGGTGCCATGATACTGACTACAATGGATGGTGAAGACTTCCCACAACCTGTAAACGCAGACATAGTTAAAAAATACTACGCATAAAAAGAGACCCGCTAGGTTGACAGGCCTAGGCAAAAATAAGGGCATCCCGGCAAACCAAAAGGGTTTGGGCAAAAATTAGGGATATATATATAAAAAGATGTACACCCGGCAAGTCGAAAACCTGAAAAGGCGGCTTGGGCAAAAAAGGGTATCCCGGTGGATTGAAAACCTGAAAGGGCAATCCAGGCAAAAGTTAGGGATTAAAGCGTATGACTATGTCTCGTTTGGATCACTCATGAAATTGCAACCAGTTGTACTACTTACTCAAGCTCAAACAGATGAAGCTCAATCCAATCGTTTCCGTCTCAACAGCAAGAAGATGAGATACTTGAGTGGCAATAGTAGAATTGAAACTCAATAGGATTATTTCCCACATAGCTGATTCTTTTTGTAAAACTTCATGACCAAATTCTCTTACTAGGGTTTATGTCTCCTTGTACAAACTTACCCGTGTATGGGTCACTTTTGATATAAATAAACTCCATCTTTTGAATCCAGATTTACTTTTACCCTATTTACATAAGCGAAACGTCCATTGGTTGTGTTTGAATGTATGTATGCCTTTGAATATGATTGATGTTTACCAAAAATGCATGTATGCTTTTAATATGATTGATGTTTACCAGAAATGCATGAAAATGCAGTAATAGTATTTACTAAGGACGAACGAGGGAAGGATTTCAACGAAGCTTCGCCGGTTCATCTTTACAAGACAGTAGGACTAATCCATTTTCACAAAGTCTAATCTCCCCTGGAATTTATATCCATCTCTTTTATCCTCATACGGATATACGGGAAATTACTTTCCAATAAGGGCACGATGAACGAAGACGGAATGTTATACTTATCCTACTATCAAACGAAAACGAAGGTTATCTATACCCTACTATCCCCAACAACGGGAGGTTATCTATACCTTGTTATCCCCAACAACGGGAGGTTATCTATACCTTGATATCCCCAGCAGACGGAGGGTTATATATTCTTCAACAACGAATCGGGATTTATTTTCCTGGGCCAGCAGTTGTTATACAAGGATATCCAGACACTTCCAGCAGTGTCATATCATACATACATCATTTACATCATACCATAACATATATGTCTATAGTACATTACCTAAGTGCATCATGTCATACATGCATACATAAAGCATAAACTAATGTTGTTATACAGAATGCTACCTTGTTTTCAGGTTAATTATCCAACAAACAATCTTATGATCTTTGGGACTGCTTTATTGTAACCTCAGGGTTACTTTATCCTCCTGATGAGCTTCTTATTACTTTGGGACTGCTTTATTGTAACCTCAGGGTTATTTTATCCTCCTGATAGCCTCTCATGACTTCAAGACTGCTTTAGAGCTACTGATTACTCTATCCTCCTGAAATCATCCTATTACTTCAAGACTGCTTTAGAGCTATTCATTGCTCTATCCTCATGAGGTCATATTACTACTTCAAGACTGCTTTAGAGCTATTCATTGCTCTATCCTCCTGAAGCCATCTAATTATTTCAAGACTGCTTTAGAGTTATCCATTGCTCTATCCTCCTGAAATTACATTATTATTTCAAGACTGCTTTAGAGCTATCCATTGCTCTATCCTCCTGAAATCATTACTTCAAGACTGCTTTAGAGCTATTGATTGCTCTATCCTCCTGAAGACATATCACATTATTATTTCAAGACTGCTTTAGAGTTGTTGATTGCTCTATCCTACTGAAGCCATTCTATTACTTCAAGACTGCTTTAGAGCTATTGATTGCTCTATCCTCCTGAAGCCATTATTACTTCAAGACTGCTTTAGAGCTATTGATTGCTCTATCCTCCTGAGGTCAGATTTATCACTTCAAGACTGCTTTAGGGTTATCATTATTGATTGCTCTATCCTCATGAAGACATGCTGTTACATCAGTATTACTCCAGACTCCTGACAGTTCTCATTATACTACTGAAGAACTTTCCCCTAGTGGCATCTTTAAGCCCACTCAATCATGTTCAACCAACCATCAATATCACTCCATGCACTGGTGAGTGCAAATTTTTGGGCTTTTGTGTTCAATCCCCTTCAACCTTCCAGGTTACGACTGGCAAATATACCAATCTAACCCCTCAGGTTTCAGAAAATTGAACAGGGGCAGCTGTTGCACCCCAAAATTTGCCCTCACAATACAAGACTTTGTGTTCCAAGAAGGTTCACAAGGTTCACAAAATTCACAATTGGTCAGAAGAGTTGACAATTCCCTCAGACAATGCACCTCCTAAGCAGTGCATCCAAAACTAGGGTTTTGACTTTAATCAGGCTAAATGGACTTCCAAGACTTCAAGTGAGCTTCATAACATCTTATATGTGTATAAGAACCCCCATGTCAAGTTTCAAGACTTTTCTCAAAAGTTTGCTCAGTCAGATGATCAGATAAGTCAAAAGCAGTCAATGCAGTTAAAAGGTCAAACTGAGGTCAACTGTGGTCAAACCAAAGTCAAACTTCATGATTTTTTTTTGCCAACATCAAAGAGAGGTTGGGTGAGAAATATTATCATAATAACTGTAATACCCCAAATTTTGCCCTAAGATTTGTCGTCGCATTTCATTGCATTTAATCAATTACTAACAAATTTGTGTAGTCGTTTGACTTTTTGCAGGTAAATATCATATGGCATGCATTTTTTTTCTAAAAAGTAAAAATGGCACAATTGGCAGGAGGACATGTGTAAGGAGTTATGAGTGTGAGAGGTTGAGAGTTCGAATCTCACCTTTGTCATTTTTTTTGTTTTTTATTATTTTTACTCTAAATTTTTCTATCTTTCATTAAAAAAAATAACAAAAATAGTTTTTTATTATTATTTAATTATTATTTTCGTATTTTAATTAAATCATTTTTTAAAATATTATTTTTTTCACTTTTTTCTAAATTATTCATAAAAATATCCAAAAAATCATAAAATAAAAAATATTGAAAAAATTTTTGTTCTTTTTATAATATTTTTTATTTTAGGAATCAATAGGATTATTAGTTTTTATTTTAAGTTTATTTTAATTATTTTAAATTATTTAAATTTTATTTTTTCTTAACTAATTATTTAGTTTGGGCTTTAAAATGGGCTTTAGGGACATTATTGACAATTTGGTGTTAACCCTAATTTGTTCCCTATATATACATGTGTTGCCTTGTTGGAAAAAAGGAGAGAATGAAAAAAACCTAAGAGGAGTGAGTGCCGTTTGCCGTTATTTAGTTTTCTTCTTCATCCATTACTATTGTTTCTTTTTCTTCATCGTTTACCGTTATTTCTTTTCCTTCATCTATTACTGTTGTTTCTTTTTCTTCATCTTTTACCGTTATTTCTTTTTCTTCATCTATTACCGTTATTTCTTTTTCTTTATCTATTACTGTTACGTTTATATATATATATATATATAATTTTTAAATTGTTAGAGTTTATATATATAAGATTTTTGATCGAATTATGTCGATACGATGTTTGCACATTTGTGTGCATGACGCGTGACATTTGTGTTAGTTCGATCTGGTTGCGATGATCGCATTTTTGTGTGAGCAATAATACTATTTTTTGCTTAATTTCTTTTTCTTTGCGATAAATTTTGTTTCGTCCGATTTAGATCTGGTTGCGATGAGCGCATTTCTGCGTTAGCAACATTGTTGGGTTATTTGGCACATTTAAAATTCATTATTGCTTTATTATTATTATTATTATTATTATTATTATTATTATTATTATTATTATTATTATCATTATTTATTATTATTATCATTATTATCATTATTATTACCATTATTATTATTATTGTTATCATTAATTTATTAAAATTTGTTATAATATAAAAATCTGTTTTTTAAAATAAATAACATTAACATCTTTTCCAAATTAATATGAAAACCTATTATTTTTAAGAAAAACTTTTTTTTAGATAAATTTAAAATAATAACTAAAATCTTTTTTTTTTAATAATAACTAGAACCGTTATTTATTTTATTTTATTATTGTTCAATTCAAATTTCATTATCATATTGTATCTGCTCCTCTCATGTAACCTCGCGAACTTAACAATCGCTCTTTAAATTCTGCCTTTAAATTTCTGCTTGCATGGTTTAAATTATGACATTATCTCTCTGTTTGCATGATTCAATTATCTCACGCGTTTACTATTATTTCTGTCACATTGCACACATCCGAAGGTTAGGTCTAACTGTTTGGCCGCCGCGCCAATAGTCCGTAAAACTTCACACATTCAATTTCAAATCCTCAAAACTACAAACTACAAACCCTAATTTTCACAAATGCCTCGCCGCAGGCAAAATTACAATTTTACCCTTAGCATTAGGTCAAAGAGCCGCCGCGCTCATTTTAGGGTTTCCCGCCGTGGAATCCCTAATTTAACCCTAATTACAACTTAACATTTCAACGTAGAGATTTGGAGTTTCTACACTCCACGTAAGCGTGTCCTTAAGATGCGTTTATTCCCCTTGAGACCTTGACCACAGTCAAGAAGTTTCTAACCTCCCTATTGAGGGGAACTACGATTACTCTGATTCCACTCCCGTAAGGATACGTAGGCACAAGATGCGATGTCTTGCCGAGTAAACTTAGAATTAACCCCCTTTATTATTTATTATTGCTTATTTATCTTTGCTATTTAATTATTTTGCTTATTATTTTGTAATTGTTTCTTGGATGTAAAGTTGTTTAATTATTTAATTATTATTATGGTTAGTAATTAGGGAGTGTAACAACATGTATGTAATATTAAAATAAATTTAGATCACTTTTAAATAAAGATAATTAAAATAAACACGTCACACACGTAAGTCGATTTTAATCGCCGTCTCACTTCCTAAGGATATCCCTCAAGTTGCCTACGAATAATGGTTAAGTGGGGTGTATAAAGCAAGTCCCTCAAATAAAAAAATCATCAAAGTCCCTTATGGTTGCCTTTACGAATCAAGTCCCTTTCGAAAAATGATGATGGTCCCTTATATGTGCTTATTACATCCCACAATGGCCTTCAAAGTCAAATTGTCCCTCACATACCCCTTAACATCCAAAGTAAGGACTACCTACTCCATTATAGTAGGGATAGTCTTACTAAAGGAAAGAATGAAGAATAAGAAAGACCTTTAAACATTAGGGTAGGTTACTCCTAGGTGCTTGCTCACTTCAAAATTGTTTCGCACTTAAACAAATTTTCAACAAGTTTTCAAACAAGTTCTTAACACATCCTTACATGGATTATTTATTAACTATTCTGAAAATTTTCTATTCACACACTACAATTTCAAAACAATTCAAAAGTGAGCTTAAGTACCTAAGAGCCCATGGATAACCATGGATGAAAAGGATGCTAATACCTTCCCTTTTCATAACCTACCCCCCGGACCCAAAATATTCTCTAAGGTCTTTCCTGTTCTTTTATAACCTTTCCTTATGGATAAAATAAAAGTCGGTGGCGACTCTTGCTATCCGCAACATTGTTTAAAGTCAGTTCACCGGGTTACACTCTCTTCCCTTTCTCTTTCTGAAAAAAACCCTAATCCCTATCTCTTTCCCCTTTGCTCATGGCGTCGCCGCCGTTCTCCTCTTCCACTGCATCCATCCTAACTCAGACAACCCTCACCTTTCCCAATTAACCTCAAACCAAGCTTGATCACCAACTCCAAGTTTTGACAATCTCAAGGGAAGCTCGTGAAGATCCGAAAGTCCAGGTAAAACATCCAATCCACGATGAAGCTTACGAAGATCCATGGCGCTCGTTCGTAGGTGACGGTTAGAGGACTTTGATGGTGTTCTGGAGATTTTCAATGAAGTGGATGAACCAGATCTGGGCGCGTTTGAAGGTTGCGGTCCTCTTGCATGAAGATCTGGGGAGATCTGGATGGGAGTTGTTCGTGGATGAAGTCGTTAACAAAAAAAAACCTGGAGATCTGAGAGTGCTCTTGATTCACGATGAAGGCGTTCTTGAAGCTCTCATTGCTATGATGAAGGAGATCTTGCTGACGGAGTGTTGATGAAGAACGCGTATTGTTGACGAAGGTTGTTGCATGTTCTTGTTGGAGCTTCTTTCTGGAAATTCTGGATGAGCGATAATGCAGTTTGTTGTTGAAGATCCTGAAGGTTCTAATGGAGTTCTTGAGGGAGAAGTTGAAGAACGAAATGCTTGAGGGTTTTCTGGGGATTACGGTGAAGATTGAGGCTGATGAAGGTTAGAGGACAACTTTGATGAACACTTGAAGGTCTTTTACGAATCTTGAAGATTCTGGGAATCGATGAACCAGACGACGATGATGAAGCTCGCGGTTGAAAATTGTGATGCTGATGATCATTTCTTCCGGCGAGGTTGATGAAGATCGTGGCAAGAAGCTTGATCATGAATTTCTGGGGATGAAGATTTAAAGGATTGTTGATGAACGGTTGTTTCTGGTGAGATTGATGGTGGTGATGAGAGGAGGACGAAGAAGTTCATCGGAATCTGGGTTTGTGAGGTTTCCGGTGACCTTCACGGTGGTCGCCGGCCATGCAGGCCGGTCGGTGAATGACTCAGGCGAGGACCGGTGGAGTGGTGGCGTGGAGACACGTGGCCAGGGATAGTGGGGTGAGAGAGTGCATGGCCTCCACGTGGTGATGCGTGGCAGAGAGAGAGTCTGAGAGTGTGCGACGTGGCGCGTGTGGAGGTGAAAATGTGGGTCCTCCTCCTTTGTTACACGTGTAGCCTGAAGCTTTATACCTTGAGATTATTCTGGAAGCTTCTGGAACGATCTGGAAATTACTGGACATTTTTTGGACTGATGCTGGATTTCTGGACTGCAAACTGGGCTGCGAATTGAATGGGCCCAAAAACGAAAATGCCATCAAAAACAATCAAAAACTGAATCATGATTAATGAAAATAAAAAGGATTAACACTAATTAACCAAAACCTAATTAACCTAATTAATTCTGAATTAAATCTAAAAAAAGAGAAAAAACTCTATTAATTCTGTAATATCTACTAAAGAAAAATCTATGAAAAATCTATATTCTATATTAAGAGAAAATAAATCTATCCTTATTAAAATGTTATTTAAAATCCTATAAAAAACTATAGTATCTATATCTAGAATTAAAAAAATCATTTAATTTCTATTAACAAAAACTATTTATTTAATAAGAAAAAAACTATATCAAAAAAGATTAAAAAGCTATTAAAACTATTTAAAAAACCATTAATATTCTAAAAATTCTATATTATCTTAAAAAATCTATTAACTCCTAAAATGATTAAAAATCTATTTAAAAAGAATTAAAACTATTAAAAAATCCTATTAATATTCTAAAAATGAAAAATGCTATTAAATCCTAAAATGATTTAAAAACTATTAAAAATCTAAAAATGGTCAATAAAATCCAGAAAAATCCCAATAATTCCCAGAGGAACAAAATAAGCACCGAACGACACATAACACCGCGAGAGCGCACCAAAATAGCCGGTAAAAATAAACGGGCACCGAAATATCCCAAAAATACGATTCTACCTATCTAAACTGATAAAAAACACCTGAAACACGAGACGAGAGCTGTGATCCCTGATAAAATCAAAACAAATGAAAAAATGCACTGTATGCAATATGCAGATGCGAATGCGATTATGCGTCGAAACCTCGAGTCAGATACGAGACCCGGTTGGTCAAATTTTGGGGTGCAACAACATGGTAAGACAATGAATCAAAAAAAATTGATTATTTAAACATGTTAACAAACATGTATAAATAATACAAGATCAATATCACAAGAAAAATCAAGTTACAAGTTGAAAAAGTTTAAGAACATCATGGTAAAAACCCTAAAAACAGTCATGGTAGCATGTAAAATGCAAATGGAAAGTTCACATTTATGAGTTTTAGGTTTACCTCTTGAAGAAAGATTAAGTAATAAGAAAACCAGAGATATTGAAAAATCTTCCAAGATCTTCAAATGTTCCTAGGATGATGAATATATGCTACAAACAACCTCCAAGCAAGCTAGTGGACGAAATGCCTTGTAAATGAAGGAAAATCTCCAAAATCCAAAGATTTCAAAGACCAACTCATTAGAACCTTGTTACATAAATATGGAAGTGATTTGGATAGCTTCAATACATCATATTTGATGTGTTTGAAGTGTTTCTTGAGTTGGAAGAAGTTTGGAAATGGTTTTGAAAGGTGTTTTGCAAAAGTAGATTTTGAGGGATTTTGGAAACTTTATGAGATTTTGCAAGAACTTGTGATTGTGTAAGGAATGGAGTTCTAGATAGTTTCTAGCATGAAACTTGTGTATTTGTGATGTAGGAAGTGAGTTCTATTTATATCCAAAAGCCTTGGATCAAGGTATGGGTAAAAGTGAAGAAAATTGTCAATTTTAACCTTCCATCATAAATTTTTTTGAGTTTTTCAATGCAATCTTCATCTTTGTCTTTAAGCCACTCTACTAAGATATTATCCATGCCCCATAGATTTTTTTCATCATGATTGATAGGATAGAAGGTGACTTGTTGAATTAAAGTTTATGATTTGACAAGGGTAGCCACCTTTTTTCTCTTTCTTCACTATTCACTTTTGCAACTTGCATTAAATAATGATTTCCTTTGATCTTTGTGTCATTTTCGTGGGAATTGATATACAAATGTTCATTATCAATATAAACATCATAAATGAGGCTTAATCTTTGATTAGCATCGATTTGGAGAGGTTTTAGAATCAAACAACTCATGCTGACCTGGTTTTGCTAATGCGAGTTTTTGCCAACTTGTGGACCTCGGTTCTCTCTAACCAGGAAGAGTTATGGAACACACTTGTACTTTTTAGAAATCCCTAATTATGTAATACAATATTTATGTTTGTTTTAGTAACTCATTCCTCTTGAAACTAGGTCAAAAACCCTTGTGTGGTTAAGGAGTTATGGCTTTGCCCTTTTCAAAACCTTAATTCCCCAACTTTTCGATTACTTCTCAATTCTTGATCAATTGGTCACAAAACTTCATGATTAGATATTAAATGATGTTGGGAACATATTTGGCTTCAATTTTGGGTTAAAACCCTGTTGGTCAATGGGTTTACTTTTCAGTCAGACGAACCGAACGATCGAAAACCTCTGAATCGACTGTTAGTGTCGTGGGTCTTCTGAGGCCTTGAAACTTCTTTAGTGGACTTCCCTAATCCATATGAGCTTCATGGACCATAACTCCATCATTGGAACACCTTTTAAATCAAAAGTCAAACTACATTTGACTTTTCCTAAATAGAAACCCTAATCGGGTGTCCTGGATTGCACTGTTCTTGATCTTTGGGTGACAAACTCAAATTGGACTCATACTTGACCCAATGTAGTATCTTTGATGATGTAGAGAATTGTTTCATGGAGAATAAATCCAATACATTGACTGATTAAACCATCGAAACCTTAATTCCTGACTGTATGGAACCCTAATTCACCTGTATCTTAACAAAGACAAACTTGAAATAGGTTATGGTTAGATAAACAAATGGAAATGATCCTAGAATGATGATGAAGATCTAAGGGGGTCAAAATTTGGGGTGCAACAGACGAATAAAGTTCGAAAAAGGATCCCACTCCTTCAACAAATGATAAGGACATTACAGAAGATAAAGAGTAAAACTTACATAAGGAAGAAAAACAAGAGAATTCAAAACAGCTGCCTCAATATTGGACAATCGCAAAGAATCATCTGTTAGATCAAATTTCAGGAGACATAAAAAAGAGAGTAAGTACTAGCTCATGGGTTAATAATTTGTTTAAGTGTTTCGCTTTCATTTCTTATATTAAACCTAAATCGAATTTGATGCCTTACTTGACGGAGGATGGTTACTTTCTATGCAAGAAGACTTAATCCAATTTAAATGTAACGATGTTTGGGATCTTGATCCACGTCCAATAGATAAAACAATCATATGCACAAGATGGGTATTAATAACAAAGTGGATGAAAATTGTGTAATTACAAAAAATAAACTAGGTTAATGACAAAAGGATATAATCAATCTAAAGGAATAAACTACGGTGATATTTATGCTCCTGTAGCCTGTCTAGAGGCTATTAGACTCCTTTTGGAATTCACTTGCTGCCTGGACTTTAAGCTTTACCAAATGGACTTTAAGTATACTTTTCTTAATGGCCACATAAACGAAGAGGTGCATGTCTCACAACCTTCGGGCTTTGAGGATCACGATAATCCTAATCATGTTTTTAAGTTGAAAAGAGCCCTTTGTGGTATAAAACAAGCTCATAGAGTTTGGTATGAGCGATTGAGTGGATTTTTTATCAAACAAGGATTCAATTGTGGGAAAGTCGACACCACTTTATTCATAATACATAAGGAAAAATATATTGTCTTAGTTCAAAATTATGTAGAGGATATCATTTTTGGGTCTACTAATGAATCTCTTTATCAAGAATATGCTAGTTTGATGCATGAGGGAGTTTGAGATGCCACTTATGGGAGAACTAACATATTTCTTAGGATCTCAATCAAGCAAGTTGAAGGCACTTTCATAAGTCAAATGAAATATTATTCAGAGCTTCTCAAGAAGTTCGAGATGAAAAATTCCAAGAGTATCTTAACACCAATGGCTTCAAATATGTTTATTGACAAAGATGAAAGAGGATTGTATTTCTATGTAACCAAATATAGAGGTATAATTATACCTTTACTCTATTTAAGTGCAAGTAGGTCGTATATCATGTTTAGTGTGTGCATGTGTGCTAGATATCAAACATTGCTTAAGCATTCGCACTTTAAGATCGTTAAACGTATTTTGAGGTATCTTAAAGGAACCTCCCATCACGATCTTTGGTATTCTAAAGGAAGTGTTTGTAGCTTAGTAGGCTATTATGATTTCAATTTCGCGGGGTTCAAGTCAGACAGGAAGAGCACTAGTGATACCTACCACTTATTTGGAAGGTGATTAGTTTCTTGGCATAAAAAGAAACAACATGGTGTTGCTTTTTCTATCACTGAAGATGAATGTGTACTCGATGGTAGTTATTATGTACAAGTATTATGGCTAAAGCAGCAATTATTAGACTATGATTCAAAACTTGGTTGTGTTCCAATTAAGTGCGATAGTACTAGTGCAATAAGCCTTACTAAAAATCCGATACTACATTCACGAACCAAACACATTGAGATCCGACACCATTTGCTTAGAGATCATGTGGAAATGGGGTATTGTTTTTTGAATACGTTGACACTAAAAGTCAGCTTGCTAACTTTTTTACAAAACCATTATCATCAGATTCCTTTCACAAGATTATTAGGGATTTGGGAGTCTTAGACTCTTCATGTCTTAAATAGAATGAGAATTTGTTTAGTTTCATTTGTTATATATGTTTTGTTTTCACTAACACTATTTTATAGCAAATCATAGCTTTTATTGAACTACAATGGCATGTCTCTATAACTCTTGTATCTGGTTTACATCATTCTATGTATTTGTTCTAGAATTATGCATTGGTTTGCTTATTTCCTCTTTATTTTACTCATTCATCTCTAGCTTATGTCTTTGATTGTTCTTATTTTCATTTAAGTCTTTTAAATACATGTTGTTAATTATGTGCATTTGACCATTTGTGTATTTGTTCATCCATTATTTATGACTGTTAATGCATACCTTGACATACAAGTTTGATCACTTAATTGTTAGTTGTTAAATGTTGACGTTGCATGTTTATTTGCATTGTGTTGCTTGTAACATGTCTATCTTCGTATTTTATATGAGATCATTGTTGTTATATATTCTTCTTATATGTTTAGCTCATATGTTCATTGGAATTTTGTTAGTGGTTGTTTACTTGGTTTTAGACGCATTTTGAACTATCTCTTTTGATGTTGTCAAAGGGGGAAAAGTTGTAATGAGTCTAGAATTGTTTATGCGTTTTTGTGTTGTGAGCGGTTTGTATGCAATGTTTAAGAAGAAGCATACATGTTATACTCAAAGTTAACTCAATTCCAAGTGAAAGTTTGCCAGGCATAAAAAGGGGGAGAAGGCATGGCAACGCGGTGGGTTGGGGACGGTTTTTACCTCCTCTAAACCCAAACCCAAATCCCCAAACAATTCTTGTTCCTCGCCCCAAACCCAAACGAGGATGAATAATTAAAAGCCAAACCTGTCTCAAACATGTTCGAGTTGGGTTCGGGTATCCCCTCCCGCCACCATCCATTTAGTAAAATCAATTTTTAATAGAAATATTTATTTTTTCCAAAATCAAATTACATTTTAAATAATGAAATAAAATAATCTCAAAAAATTTCATACATACATTTCAAATGTATTAAATAATTAATACGAATCAAAATATCAAAAAATTGGCCACATATTTAATATTCTAAATTATTAAAACTAAATAATAATGTACTTAATGAAATAAATGGTGCGGGTACTAGTGTCCCCATTACCCGACCCGTCCCCATATTTTTTATTCGGGGAAAACCTAAACCTGAACCCAAACCTAGTCAAAGCAGGTTTTCCCATCAACTTTGGGACGAGTTCGGGTGGGTATGAGTTATGTTTCCATGCCTAAGGGGGAGATTGTAGTTGCATATCCCTAATTCATTCAGGGGGAGCATCTTTATCCAGTTATTTTGCTGCTTATGTTATCAATTTCATCTTTAATTTAATTTATCTAAATTAAATTTGAAAAGATTCATTTTTAGCATGCATAAAACTTTGGTTAGATTTGATCTTTATCATAATATTTTTTATCAATTGCGTGAGTAAGTGGAATGAAAACATTTTATGTTTTTCACTTGAGTTTGATTCAAAGTAAAATATCAAAGTTCCTTTGAAAATATGAAAATTTGAGATTTTACATGTTTGATTTGAATCGTGGAGTTTACACACATTGATCAAATTGGGTAATGGCAAAACTGGGTCATTTGATTCGAATCATTTTTAACATTTGATTCAAATCATTTTCCTAACGTCCACTTCTGTTTGATTTGATTCGAGTCAAATTTATAACATGATTCGAATTACACCATTTTTCAACATTTTCCAGTTAGGGCTATGACATTTGATCCAGGTCATTTTTTGTTTATGATTCAAATCACATAGCTCATGATTCGAATCACTTTTTTCTCTGATTCGAATCAACGAAATTTTTTTAAAATTATGTTTTTCTTTTATTCCACTTTACTTGTTCGTTTGATTCAAATCATAGATTCCTCTTGAGTCGAATCTAACTGACTTTTTAAACCATTTTGTGTGTTTAACCTCAAGCACATATACAAGTTTTTTTATCATAATTTCTCACATAATACCTATCATTCTGGTCATAATATTAAGTGTGATTTTAATGAAAAACCAATTTCCTTTGTTTTGAATTTTCAAATTTTGCAAGGAAGTTTTTGCATCTTCAACTTTAATTTGGTTCAGATCTTAATAACGAGAGATTTTTGATTGATTGAAGGAGATACATCCTTGAAACTAATCGTTATTGGAGATCTTGTTGACTTTTTCAGGTTGTTAGCAAGATTGAGGTGATTGTCAATGGTGGTGACAAATTCCACTAAAAGAAGTAGGTTCTTCTCTCCAAATTTGCCTTAGTAGTGATTGTGGAAGGCTACGGATAAGGCAGAGTTCTTCTCAAATCTTCGGACAATACACCACTCAAAAAATAAGTAGGATAAAGGGGTTGATAGCTACACAAGAAGGCTTTGAGCAAAATTGGCAATATTGGAAGATCCAAGAAATGTAGTTCAAGTAAAGATTGTGTATAAGAGTTTGGTTTTGTCCTTTATACACGTCAAGATCCAAATAGGATATTTTATTTTCTCAGTTGTATTGTGGATTGGTGATTGTATGAACTCTTGAAAATGTTTTCCAAATAACAAGTAAATATGCAGGTTACAATGGGAAAGCGAGGATGAACGCCGAAGCACTCTAAGTTCCAGTGTCATCTCTCTCTCTCCCTCTCTCTCTCTCTCTCTCTCTCTCTCTCTCTCTCTCTCTCTCTCTCTCTCTCTCTCTCTATATATATATATATATATATATATATATATATATATATATATATATATATATATATATATATATATATATATATATATATATATATATATATATATATATATATATATATATATATATATATATATATATATATATATATCTTGCATTTAAATTTGCAGCATTTGCATGCTTAGGTTTTTCAATCCCGTCATAGTTATCGTTTATTCATTGATAGCGATTTATTACGTAAGCATTAAGTTTTGTTGGAATTGGATAACTTGTTAAGGTAGATTGGTGATTAATGTTCTGTGAAACAAATTGACATTAGAACTCTATTTATTAAATCATTGTGTATACACTTTTTGTCAATTACACAATTGAATCAACCCATACCAAGTGTTTCATCATATTAACCTTTGATATTTATGAAATGGTATATGTTAACTTAATCAATATTTGAATAGTATAATTTTCATTTTCGCGTTAAACCTTTCGCTTGCAAACCATTTTTGAAAACACTATGATTTTGAAAAAGACATTTGAATTTTTTTAATTTGGGTTTATTCACCCCCATCTAGACCGTTTTTCTACTTCCATATTCACACCCAATAATATTCAATGGTGTTGATAATAACATGTTCAGACTTATCAATACATGCACTAAAGCTAAAGAAGCTTGAGAGATTCTCAAGATTGATCATGAAGGCACATCCAAAGTATGTATTCAAGGCTACAACTCCTCACAACACATTTTGAGAACCTGAGAATGAAAAAAGATGAACCCATATCTGATTTTAACATTAGACTCAGGGACATTGCCAACACTTCATTTGCCTTAGGAGAGAAGATGTCTGAAGAAAAACTAGTCAGAAAAATCCTAAGATCTTTACCTATGAAGCTTGACATGAAGATTACAACTATTGAAGAACCCCAAGACTTAAGCAACATGAAAGTTGATGAAATCATTGGTTCTTTGCAAACTTTTGAGATTTCTATAAGTGATAGATCTGAAAAGAAGAACAAAAGCATGGTTGTTGTGTCTAACTCTAAAAAAAGATAAAGATCAAGGTGGAGAAAGTTTTTCAGAGTCTATAGCTTTTGTTGGGAAAAACTTAACAACTCTTTGAAGAAACCTGACAGAAGATGGAGGACAAATGTTCCATATAAGGTGCCATACACCTGTCCCTTAAACATAGGCAAAGGAGTTTAATGTCATGAATGTGAAAGGTTGGGTCACATTAAAGATAAATGTCCTACTTTTATAAAGAAACAGAAAAAAAGGGTTATCAATCACGTGGGTTGATTCTGATGATGAAAGTGAAGGAGAAATAACTAATAAAGTGATCACTTATACTGGTAAATATGACTCTTGTAGTGAGTCTAGTGATAAAGAGATGTCATCAGAAGAAATTGTTGAAACATATAGAGAATTGCTCACTGAATGGAAGAAATCTTACTTGAGAGAAGAGAGACAAAATAAAACCATACGTGCACCACTCCTTGAAAAAGAGAAGATTGGTTCAGCCATTACAGGTTTGGAAGACGAAGTCACATTGTTAAAATCCAAACTTGACAATATGATAAAATTTGTTCGTATGTTAAAAAATGGTGTTAATGTGTTAAATGAGATATTGGAGATTAGAGAGAGGAGATTATATGGTTTAACTATAGTTCCACTACCAAAAAGGTCAAATTCCCCACTAAGAATTTTGTTGCTCCATAAAAGAAATCTGAGTTTCTAATGAAGGACCAAATGTCCCAGCATCTCGCTTAACATGTGTCCCCTTGCAGCAAAAGAAAGAAGAAATCATCTTAGAGGTGTCATAACTATGGAAGATATGGCCATATAGGACCCTTTTGCTATAGTCTGTATGATTATCCTCAGCATGATAGTCATCCAAGGAACAACATAAGGAAAGGGAAGACAACTCAAGCAAAGAAAGTTTGGGAACCCTGATGCGTCCGCAAGTGCACGGAAATATTGAAGTAATATAAAAGATTTTTCGAACCCACAGAGACCAATGTCAACCTACTGTTATCTATTGTCGCGGCGTAAAGCTAAGGCTAATGGAATTAGGAAAGTTAAATGTGAATGAAATTAAATTTAAAGGAAATAAAGGTTATTGGTTTAAGGAAAAGCGGTAAAGGGATATTGGTACGTAATGCTTTAGTTTTCGGGGATTCGACAGGTCGCCGGTGCTTTTTAGTCTCTGCAAACACTTTTCAGGAGAAAATACTCGTTTAAAGACTTTTGTCTCACATTGGTTGTTGACGCTAGTCGTAACTATAAGGCGGAATGTACGCTTTCGCTGTCCCATTCGGGGTTAAAATCACTTTTTGAAAACAACTAAGTTCTGATTTCTTTTAAAGCGCTTTCGCTGTGTTTAAAATTAATGCCTAGTTCTTACTATCTGGTTTGAACCCCAGCTTTCGCGTGTCGGCTCGTGCCTTAATGAATTTCCCACTTTCGTGGCAAAACTACTGTAAATAATTTCTCGCTTTCGCGACGAAGGTTTATTTAGAAGATTTTGATTAAAAACTACGACCAAAAAGGTGTTTGTAAAGGGGAAGGTGCACCGGGTATTATCAAATCTCATCCTACTAATTCGATTACATACCGATGAAACTAATTTAGCTAGACATGATAATTAATGAAAATGTAAATAAACATAAACAACACAATAATAAAATATGCATTATGACGGAAACAAAATAAATATTAATAAAAACCTGTAAATCGTACTGATCTCGTATCCTCGAGTAGTCCTCCACAATGTCGGCAGCATTCTACCTTGGCGAGAAGTAAAGGTACGGGAAGGAAGTAAAGCGGTACAAATGAGAATAAAAAGGAAAGGAAATGGGAAAATAATGCAAGAACGTAAATTCGGCTTCAATAGAAATTTCGGCAGCACTTCGATACGTCGAAGCCCCCCCTAAATGCTGTGAATCTCAGGCCTATTTATAGGAGATATTTCATTTATCAACTTCTAGAGATCATGCATGAGTTATGGTGAAAGTGGGAGTAACTTCCAGTAGTGGGCAGTTAGTGGAGAAAGTGTAGGAGGAGATTAAGTTGAACGTGCTCGTGGCCACTTCTGTGTTTGACGTTACTCTGTTTTTGAGAGCATGACGATCGTGATGAATCTGTGACAGGGGTGATGAACGTGACGACCGTGTTGCTCTGTGACAATCATCATGACCGTGATGATGTTGTGACGAGCGTCACACGTGGAAAGTCCATTTCTCTGTTATTTTCTGTTTTTCTTCTCTCTTTTCCTTCCATTTCTTCTTCTTTTCTTTCTTTAATCCAAATTCTCTAAAATATGCAACACAAAGTAAATTAACCGTATAATAGAACATAAATCAAGATAAATTAACAATAGTCACAAATAAATGCATGTAAATCAAGCCAAATAAACGATATGATTTCGTGTTATCAAACCCGAGGAAACTATCATTTGTCATATAGCTCATACATCTCTTAGAGTTCCCTCGAGAGAAGATTGTTATTTTGATGATGGATGTTCAAAGCACATGAGTGGTAAAAAAAGCTATCTTAAAAAGTTAAAGCCATACTCTAATAGCTATATTAACTTTGGTAATTGAGATAAAGGAAGAATCAAAGGCAAATAGTATAGGTTTTCCTCATCTTGATAATGTGTTGTTGGTAGAATGATTAACTTCTAACTTGAACAACATAAGTAAAATATGTAGTCAAGGTATGAATGTTAGCTATAACAAGTCTTAATGTATTTTCTCTAGCAAAGATCAAGAGGTGCTAATGAATGGTTCAAGATCCAAAGGCAAATGTTATAAGTGGATCTTTGTCCCTCATCCAAGGTTAAAAGCATTAAGGAGATCATATCTAAAGATGTTGTCAAGGGATTTCCAAAACTCATGATTGAAAAAGGCAAAATCTGTGGAGAGTGTCAAATTGGGAAGCAAACCAAGATGTCATACAAGATGCTTCAATAACCTACTCATGTTTCTGCATTACCACTTATGGACTTTATGAGACTCATGCAAAGAGTTCTCATTAAAGGGAAAGTTGATGGCCAGGCTGAAGGTTATCCCAACATTGAATAACCAACAATGGTTGAGAAGAAGAAGCCAAAGAAGATTAGCGATTATTACATAATTCTTCCTATTAAGGTTCCTTCTTATAATTTTCGAATTTTCACTATTTAAAACCAAGGTATCATGTTAGGTGTAGCAGCAATTGGTGTTCCTCTTGGTGTCGTAAATCTCAGGTATAAATTGTATGATAAGAAACATATCTTAGACATTGTTCCCCACAATATTCCATATTTTGATGATGTGACACCTGAGAATAATTTTGCGGGTGATGATGATCATGTCCAAGAAGATGTTGAGGTTGATATTATTGTAGCCCATGTCGAGGTTGTTAATAACAATAATAAGAAAATTCATGGGATTGTTAGTAGAAAGAAAGCTCAACTTGCAGAACAAGTTCACACTGAAGACTCTACTCCTATTGCTCATCTTGAAGCCATCAGAATGCTGTTAGGTTTGTCTTGTAGCCTTATGTTCATTCTTTATCAAATAGATGTGAAAGAAAAGTAACTTCCTCAATAGGTACATGAATGTAGATGTCAACCGGGATGTGCCAAATAAGTTGTATGACATGTTGGTGACTGGGTTACCAACTCAGAGGAAAAATGCGCAAGTTGCCCCTGTTAATTCTAAAGTGAATGACATGGTGAATAATTTGAATGACAACATTAATGGTGTTGTTAATGATTCTATCAATGCTAATGAGGTTTCTATCCATAAGAACAATGGAGTTCATGTTGTATCTATTCATATCAATGAAGGTGTTACTAAAGATGTTGGTCTTAGTAAAAGGTATGACAAAAAGTTAAATAAAATGGTGGAAAATAGAAATGTTGTGTTGAAGGCTAAAAGGACACCTTATAATAAATATGTGATTGTTAATAAGAAATCAGCTAGGAAGAAAATGAATGTTGCTCATCATATAAAAATGGCTCTTGAAAAAGAAAATTGTGTTGAAGCACTAAAATATAATGAAATTATGGAGCCTCTTAGTGATACTCAGTTATTGAAGACAATGTTGAGTGATGAATCTGGTTATCCTAAGTTGGTGAAGGAATTTGTGATTAAGAATTACAGTATTCCTCATGGGTTGTTGAATTTCAGTTACAAGTTGTTTCTTGGGAAAGATGTCATAGACACTGTGTCACACATTTATGCACCTATTGATGAACTTGATCTATTTTTTTATGGAGAAATGTTGGAGATTTGTCACCTAAACTTGTTGTTGTTATTACTACAAGTTTGTAGGGTTCTTGTTATCTAGTGTGTGTGCCCTTATTGGGCTGGTTTGCTTTGTTACCCATTGCACAATTTAAGAAAATTAGAAGGAGGTGATGTTATGATGATACTCAAGAAAGGGTGTTGCTTCAGTATGGTGTTTATAAGTAGTTGTGTGTTGTTGTTATCTGAAGAATGACCGGGGAATATGTAAAGTATAATGCTTGTCAGCAGGATCTATTGTTGGTTTGTTTGATTGATGGTGGTCTTATGTCATTCGCGTACTTCAAATTTGTTTCAAGTTTGTTCAAGTCTAAGTTTTTGTTGTAGTTTCTTTGAAAGGGTATTTGGAAGATTGGATTTGCATTGAATATGAAACCTACTCAAATGATGATAAAGACAAGGTTAATTTTTTTCATCATGAGTTATTCTAACTTCAGTCCTGATGTTCTGGCTTTCTGTTCAATATATGTGCTCGTGTTGTTGTTGATAATTTTTACTCCTGATTTTGTGTGATTTTGTCTGACACATTCAGTGAGTGTGCTCATGGCTATTACTGACCAAGTTATTGTTAACTATGCTAATGGAGCTTTGCCAAATTATGGCAAAAAGGGGGAGTAATGGCGTGACTACTAACTATTGAAGTATGGTGTATGAGGTTCCACTAATATATATTAATGTGCTTAATATTGACTCATATTCTGCTTAATACTAATTGATGATTTGTGTGGACACATGTTGAAGCATCTGGACCTTAACCTTGTGTGCTAGTAGTAGCTTCTAACCTCTGACTACTGATTACTAATTGTATGTGCATGCATGACTAGCCTATCACGAATGATTTCATGTTAATTGTGTATGAGAGCATCTTTGTGACTCAATTGTCTGATGTGTACAAACTAATGTGCTACTGATATGTGCTTCTGCTGCTGATGTATGCTATGATGTTTGTGCTTCTACTGCTTCTGATGTTTGGTTTGAGTATGGGATATTCTTGATACTCAGTTTTGTTTATGCTTGAAGAGTTGTTTTGCCAAAATTTTCCAAAGGGGGATTGTTGGTCTTTTTGGGGTTTACTGCATTATGCAAAACAACACAAAACATGTTCAAGTTGTTTTTGGTGCAGAAGGGACGCATGTGGAACACGTTGTTCTAATATGTGTGTTGCAACATCTGGTCTCTGGTAATAGAAAAATGATATTGCAATTTTGGTTCAGAATTATTCTATCTAAGATTCACTCTACAAAAAAAGATCTGCAATTCATGGAGAAAACTTAATTAGGATGTACTGGTGCAACATGGAACACGATGTTCAAAAATTTGCAATGCAACATCTGGTCTTGTCAATAGGCCATGAAAGATGTTGCTTGGTTCAAACTTTCTGATTTGATTTCAATCAGGTTTGTTGCAGATTTCTTAGCAAAGCGTGGTTGATTTGCTTGACAACTATTGAAGATCAAACCAAATTAAAATAGAGATTTAAACTTGAATTTGAATGTAACAAATCATATCTTTTGGGTATTTTTATGGAGCA
Source organism: Lathyrus sativus (assembly GCA_963859935.3). Classification (NCBI taxonomy): domain Eukaryota; kingdom Viridiplantae; phylum Streptophyta; class Magnoliopsida; order Fabales; family Fabaceae; genus Lathyrus; species Lathyrus sativus. The sequence goes on along the minus strand of OZ012740.1, from coordinate 446,818,002 downwards.
ATCAGTTCCTACAAGATTATCTATTATTTTGGACAAATTTAAGTCACATATCCACAAGAAAAAAGCCCATAAGACATTGTTATATAAGGAAACTAAATTCTCATGTTTTACTTTAGGCTTTCTACATAATATTAAATTCTTTGTGCCTAGGGTTTGTGAGTATGTTATTTCATGTATTCCACACTAATGTTATATTAGTGTTGGATTTGCTTTATGTACACCACATCATGTTTCAGTAACTTGGCATAATTGTTGGTTTGTTAGTTGAGTTGTAAAGCTTCGTTCCAAGGCACTAATTATATAAGCTTGAGAATAAAGTGGTTGTGTTGATTGTACATCACGTTATTACTTTAGCCACATTGCATAATGTTAATATTGCTTAGTTGAGTTGTATTCAACATTCCTCAAAATTGTTTATTGAGCTTGTCACTTGGGATTATTGATTAAAAGAAAGGTTATCATATTTAGGGGAATAACTAAATAGAAAGTCATTATGATTAGGGGGAGGCATAAAACTGCATAGGGTTTTGGGTTCTTATAAGACTAATTGATCTAATTCAAAGTAGTGAATTTCCTTTCTTAGGTAGAGTGCCCCCCTCCCCCAGACATAGATGTGGTTTCACCGAACTGGGTTACCAATTCTCTTATGTCATTTTATTGCTTTCTGGATTGTATCATTGTTAATGTTATATTGTTGTCATACTAGTTTAACAAGTTGGACCAGTTGTCCCAACATCGCGTCTAACATTTGTCCCCTCGGGGACATAATTTTAATAGTTATTACTGTTATGAAAGTTGTTCACATTTTTTTTGTTAACTTCCTGGGTGGTATTGATGTTTTCGTGGCCCATTCCTTTGGCTATAGGGCTTGACTTCTTTAAACATAAAAGCTATCTCATTCCATTGTCACTGACCCACTAAATTTGTATTCATTTTCTATTGAGTCGTCCCCATATTGTCTGCATCCAAATCTTTTAGTAAATAATTGTCTTTAATTGGTTGGGCCCAATTTCCCATTAGCACATTATCACCTTCACATGCAGGTTCGTTCACTTTGTTTCCTTCTTTAATTGTTGGTTCTTCATATGTTTTACATTTTCATTCTCTCATGTTTTCTAGCGCCACTTTATCTGACAAATCTATGTTTTCATTGGTCGGTTTCCATTATGCATCAAAAAGGTTTGGTTTTCCCAAAGTATTCATTAATTTTCCCTTCTATTGATGGTGTTGACAGAGGAATGAAAGACTCGTTAGAGCTGGTTGAAACATCATTTCTTTTACATAATTCCTTTATCAATCTAATAAGGAATTTTTCCTTTTTAACCTTTACTCATATCACCTTGTTGATGAATTCTAACATGGATGTTCTTACAAGCAACTGAGCCACGTATAATATTTGCATGCTCTATATCATTATCTATTTATATTAATGTCCCAAAGGTTATTATTAATGTTGAGAACACCCTCATTTTCCAAGCATGTACCCGGACCTCGAGTACTCGAACCCACGCGAATCATAATCCCCATAAGTTTCTTGATTCCCATTTTCTCAATATTATGAACCATTATTGGAACACACTTTCATACTCTTTCACCAACTTGTTTAGGTCTTCATCATCTTCAACCTTTACAAATACTTTGTCCCCCAATGGAATCACCTTTATAGATCTAATTTCTTCATTAACCATAAGATTCTGTAGCATATGTATTTTATTGGCATTGCGAACAAACCCAGTGAAACCTTTTTTAGCCAAAGTCATCTCTTCATTGTTCATTGTTATCACAATTCCAACATCCTGTTTTATTTTTTCTTTTTGTTTTTCTTCTTTTAGTTTTGGTCTCCACACATATGTATGAGTATTGTGTTATTATTTTCTTTTATTCATTCTTGCTTCTGCATATGATTTACCTTCTCTTTTAAAGTTCTGACCTGCCCCTGATTAGGAGTACTTGGTTTCCTACTGAGCCTCGAGAACCTAAAAGTGTTAGCTCAAACCTTTTAGGACCCAATCCAAACATCTCTTAATTGCTCATCAAGACATTTTGAATCTCTTATGTTAGCATATCTAATGAAGCCAAACATCTGTCCCATCTTGTGCCTTTTCCTTGCAATATAAACACCAATAACTTTTCCTCAACACTCAAAAGTTGTTAGCATTTCTCTTTCAGTTATACCTTCCGAGAGATTAATGACATATCAAATTAATATTCCATCCTTGATTAATTCGGTCTTGTCGTAACAATCACTCTTTGATCTATGAGCTCTCCTCCTTCTTGGATACGTAAGTCCATCCCTCGCACTCTCGCTCATTTTCTCAGTCTCTTATAATTTTAACGTACCTGGTAATATTGTCTTTTCCTGACTTTGTCTCTTTTATTATTGTTGTAAATGTGCCTTAAAACTTTTGTTGATGAAGATAAAGAAAACATATTTTGGAGATTGCATTTACCGCAAAAATCAAACGAAAAGTCAAGAAAAAATCGGCCAGTGAATAATGCAGGCCGTATGGTGAATAGTAACGTTCGCACGGTGAATAGTGTTTTTGAGTTTTCGGGCTTTTTTCGATTCGGTCCATGGATCCATATGATTTTGGGCTTTGTTTGTTGGATATTTGCTATTATAAATATGTATCTCTTATATGTTTGGTGTGTGACAATCTTAGAGTTTACACCAATAAGGGAGAACAAGGGTTTAAAAGCATAACATAGGGTTTCAGCTATTCACAAGGAAAATCTTAGAAAAACAAAGGTTTAGGTAAACCTTTGGAGTTGTTTAAGGTTATTGTGAAACACTGTTACTCCTTGGGTTTGAGTGATTCATATATTGAGAGTTGAAGAGATTGAGAAACACTTGGATAGAAAATAAGGTTGTTCTTGAGAACCTGAAGACGAAGGCTATTTTCTTGTAACTCATTTGTAATCTCTTGTAACAACTTTCTGAGTATAGTGAATTGAAAAGTTGCTTTCTCCCCCAGAGTAGATCGTTCGATCGAACTGGGTAAACAAACCTTCTATTTTTTCTTGCCTTATTCTGTTATATTATTTGTGTAAGGATTATTATTTCTGAAGACAATTTATTTTAGTTGCTATTGTTCTTTGCCTCACAAATTGATATTGAATTTTGTCATAATTCACAACAAGTGGTGCAGTGAGTGTGGAACAAAGAGATATTATTGACAAGTGAGCACCATGGTTAGTAGATGGCAGATCGAGAAATTTTCCGGTAACAATGACTCCGGGTTATGGAAAATTAAGATGCAAGTAATTTTAATTCAAGAGAAATGTATCAGTGCTTTGAAGAGTGAAGCATTTATGCCTATAGGGCTTACACAGGTACAGAAGACCGAGATGATGGATAAGGTCGGGAGTGTCATTATCTTATGCCTCGGGGATAAAGTTCTAAGAAAAGTCGCAAGGGAGCAAACTACAGTTGCTATATGGGCAAAACTTAAATCATTGTATATGTGTTGTACCTCGAAAAATACGATCCTCGCGATGGACGCGGAAAATACATTCGAACAAAGTCGCCACCGAACTTTATTCATTCCAAGGAAGGAATAGGAAAATATCGATAAAACCTTTAAAGGGATAAGAGCATGGTCATCGCAACCACATTCTAGGTTCGGGAGTCGATTACATTAGGGGAAGATATTAGCACCCCTTATGTCCGTTGTACTCAACGGGAACCTCTTGATTCGATTCGAGAGTAAAGTTATCTACGCTTGTTTGTTTTCTTCTAAGGTTTCTTCTATAGGGGAAATGAGTGGTTTTAAGATAGGGTGCTCGCCAAGGATTGGGGCCCTTGTGCCTACGTATCTTCACTTGTAAGAAGTGGAAAATCAGAGCATTCGTAGTTCGTGGGACTACGGGAAAAAGAGGGAATTGTGGAATTGTGGGGAATGTGCTCGCCAAGATCATCACAATCTTGTGCCTACGTATCTTACATTCAGAGAAGAATGAAGAATCAGAGCAACCGTAGTTCGGCTAACTACGGTAAAAGGGTTTGAATTGAACGAGAGTTTAGGCCGCATTCTAAATACTAAACATTGGCTTGTCTGCTCGCTAGGGGAGGCTGAAGCACGAGTTTTTTATGCGCGGAAGAAAGGAATAAACAATGTTCTTTGAGAAGTTGTTTGAGTTGAAAATCGCACGAGGGCGAGGAATTAATGTTTAAGAAGATTCAATCGCACGAGGGCGAGAAAAGAGTTGGAATGGTTGAATATTTTAAGGGAGAATGACGACTACTCGATAAACGAGACGTCGGTATCGCAATCAATTAATCAGGATATCATTGGAATGCTAGATCCCAACGATACCTTTTTCATTCAATTTCGAAAGTTGTGTTTGATGAACGGTTTGGACGCGAAAGAGTTTGAATTGAAGGAGATTTAGATTCAATCACACGAGGGTGAGAAACGAGGTTAGACGGGTTGTATGTTTAGGAGGAATGACGAATATTCGATAAACGGGACGTCGGCCTCGTAACCAATGAGTCGGGATATCGCTGGAATGCTAGATCCCAACGACACCTTTTTCATTCCATTAATTATGAAATATGATTATTGGAAACTGAAATTACTTGTCCAAATAATTATGAGAAGTGTTTTAGGAACGAAAGTTCGAGTGATATGCTAATCGAGGTGTACACCTCAATAGTTGTCACTCTCGAATTCAAGGAATGCGCGACTCCAAGAACTCGATACTTTCGTAATTTAATTAAGAAAAATGATTTGAATAGGTTTGCGTAGGTGGGTTAAACTATGGTAGGCATATTGTTCGAATTAGGGTTCACCTACTTTGAAAGGTTTAAATAAGGTTGGGTAGTTTTAGCGATGAAAGACGAAACAACCACAACTCAAGGCGTACACCTCGAGAGCGGTCGCTTAAGGATGCAAAGAGTGTTAGACTCCAAGGATCCACCACTTTCATATAAATTCAAAAAATGATTTTCATTCATTCTAATATAAAAATAAAATGTTTTGAATTAATAAAAAGAAAAAAAAAAGAAACAAATTAATAAGATTCTAAAAAAGATTTCTAGGTAAAGTCATATTGTAATGCAAATATTATCATAATTTAAGAATAAAATCTAAAATACATTACTGATATTAAACAGTATTACTACTAATAATATACTATAATAATATTACTGATAATATACTTTAAAATATACTATAATAATACTATTAATAATATACTTTAATGATATACTATAATAATACTTAATAATATGTTATGTAATTAATTCTAAAATAGGGCCCTATTAAGTTCACTAAACCTTATTTAAATTAAATGTCATTGTAATATTATCTAAAAAAAAACTTCCACGCCTTAATTAAAATCTAATATATTCCAGACTAATGTTGATTAAACCTTCACACTAACCAAAGTTAAAGTGGAAAAGAAACGGTCAAATTTCATAGTAAATGAATGTCATTTACTGCTTTCTCCACGTGCCAAGCTTACTGAGTAGATTACTCATCTTTTGAAAACCCAGATTCAAAATAATATTGGCCTCATAAAATATACCATTCTCCTTCTCTCTTCAGACTCGAAACGAGTCACTCCCACTTCATTTCATTCTCAAAAGAAACACTAAACGGACAACCCAATAAACCAAATCCATAACCCCTCTTCTTCCTCTCTCTGGAACTTAACCCCAAATCGAAACACAAAACCCTAAACCCTCTATTAATTTTAACAAGCAAACTCAAAAAGCTTAATCAAAACAGAAGATAACATATTCAAGCAAAAGAATCATGTTTGACGAGCTAAAATCAACTGAACAAGGGAACTCACCAGCTTTGAGCTATTCTGACGGCGAATCCGCGAGGTAGGTGGTCCGTGCTTTATCTTTTCCGCTTTTCTTCTTCTTGGTTCGTGTCCTGCTTGCTCACGTTTTTTATTCGAGTGATATGGCTGAGTTCAATTTGGCTAGAGCTTCAATGTGAAGCTCTATCAACCTTTTAAGAAGAACTTTTGAGTGATTTTAGGTATTTTGTGGATTGAATTTCACAGAGCTTCGCTAGGGTTTTTTTTCTCTTTTCTGCTGCCGCCCCTCTCTTGAACGAACAATATCAAATATATAGGGGCGAGCTAGGGTTTTTTCCTTGCAAATCGTGTGAATTTTTGGGTGTCACCTGGGTTGCTTTCGGACTCCTTTATTGTGATTTTTATTTGTTATCCGTTTCTGGAAATATCTGTTTTTTACCCTGATTTTTGCTGTGTGAATTCATCACTACGTGATTTTTTACTGTTGGTGATGTGGGAGTCACTAATTCTAACTTGTGCTACTTCTGTTTTATGTTAAAATGATGCAGGGCGCCATTTTTGAATGTCTAGGAATCATGGTGACAACTTAAGCTCACAATTTCAGCAAATTCATCCATAGCTTGTAATAAAGCCATGCTACCGGTTTTGAAGGATTGGCGAGAGTAAAAATCAGCAAAGGTAAACATTTCTTCTTATGACCTTTTTTGGTGATATTATATCCACTAGCTTCCTTCCATAACCTTCTGCATATGCCTTTGACAGCTTGGATATACAACACATATGAGAAGACAGCACCAAAGTCCATTGAAGCTGACCTCCATGTGATCTGAAAAGGACCAAGTGATTCTCATTTTGTATAGGCTACGGGTTCACTACGAATTGTGTTAACCGCTTCTTGTTTCTTTCTTTTTCATGTGAATGCCTCGGGCTTGATGTCTGTACTGTGGTGAAAAGGAGAATGGAGCTTGGACGAGTTATGGCTAGAAACGGTGTACGCAGCCTGAAAGATGGATCTCTATGGAAACAAAGTTGTATTCATGGCTTGGTTTGGAAGTTGCTTGGCAAGAAAGTTAATTCCAATGTCTTGTATTGTAATTTCAATTATTTAAGTTTCCTTTAAAAGCTACCTGTGACTTTTGCTTGTTTTGTTCTTGAACTTTATGTGGCTATTCTTCTCTCGTGGCAGGGCTTGAGTTTGGAGATTTGGGTATGGACGGCAAGCACACGAATCACAGCTCAATACATGGAATGACTTAGCCGGCTATGCAAGGGTATGAGGACCAAAGTCTAGGTAATGAGCAATGTTAGATGGCATCCCTGCAATTACTCCTTAGCTCTTGCACATGTGATCTTATCATAATGATGTACGCGTTTTGCGACCTAGCTTTTTTAATCATTTGTCAGGCTCTATGGGACATTTAGAATCCTTAATCATAATACTCTGTATACTAGATTTATGCTTATCACAAAAAATGCTCTATGTAGATGATTCCTTGGCTTTGTGTTTAACTCTGAGTTATGAACTAACCATGACTGTATCATTTTTCATGTGCTTATTGCATCCTATTGTGAGGAGAATGAAATGATAGCTTTAATGGCTGCTAAGTCGTGTGTGATGTGGGCATCGAGAACAACATGTCTCAACAACATACTTTTGTTTTTTTTCCTTGGAGCTCATCTATCACTACTGTCATGATCTTCAAGAGGAATTTTTATGTGAGTAATTGTTCTTTTTATGCTTGTATCTTTCCTCTTCTGTCATTGCTTTGGTGTGAGTAGTCTTGTGAGATTTTGAGGAAGGCCCGCAACTTTCTGTTATCTCTAGTATTGATACTCCCTTCCTTTCCTGCTTGTTTTGATGTTGTCTAGGCTGAACTCGGGAACTTGTTCTTTTTTGAAGTGTACTTATGGCTCACAATAACTTAAAACTGGTTGTAAAACTATGTTCGGCCATATCTCGCTCTTGGTTATCTCATTGTCTTTGCATTACAAACTGACTGTGGCTTATTTTGTTGAACGCGAGGTACATGTGATTGCTGTCAGTTGGAGGTTGAAGTTGTCGTCGGTGGATTAAAGAAGATATTGAAGAATTGGCGTAATTCTGAGACGGTTTTGGTACGGTGCAAAAATAGCGGTTGAAGACCGATGAAACTCTACGGAAAATGATTGAAGGTAAAAAGTGAGTATTGAGGATGCTAGGTGTGATTTGTGAGAAAGAATGAAGGTGATCCCCCCACTCTGCAACCGGCTGTAGCTTGTAGTTTATGTTTTTTCTTTGAATTCTCTCTGTCTGCATCTTTTGTCTCTATGGTTTTGTTTTGGATTTAATAAGCTGCTACTGGACAGAGCTTGTAATCTGAATTGTGAATGAAATTTTCCTTTGAATCCATGACTTATGAATGGTGAGCATTGTAATGTCTGTCATGGAAGCTCTTTGTAATGTCTGTCATGTATGAAATCTTACTTGAATATCCCTGATTTTGATGACTTTGGACCAAATAATTATTACTTTGCTTTGATTAGAACTTAGGGATCTGAACTATACTTTATGAACTGGATGTGAATTGCACATGAGTACTGGTGACCTTAGCCTTATAGTTTGCTTGGCTTTCAAAATTCTGAACGTGACCTGCAGCACGTCCGATTATGCATTACTCAAATTTGGCCATGATGCTCTTGACTTAAAAACAAGAAAAAACTCAATCCTAGTTGCAAATCAAAGCTATAACCCACACATGACTTGAAATGAATTTATTCAACATTGCTTGATAATCTTACAAAGCAAGTTTTTTTGAAAGAAAGCCATTCGTTCATGGCTTATGAAAATCCAAGGAATTTGGTGAATCTACCTTTTGGCATGAAAACTTATCTTAAAACGTGCCTCCGGTTTGGAAAAATTGTACCGTTTTAATCACTTATTTGGCGACCAACTTGAGAATTTAATTAAGAATTATAAAGAAACTCAAAGTATAACTTGGTCTAATTCTCCAACATGACTTAAATTGTACCATGATCTCTCATCAGTTATGGTACAAGATCCTAATTCATATTTACCAAAAATAAAAACGGCTTCTTTTGAACCGAAAAGACTGTGGATTACACAAGCCCTTAAAATGAATCGAAATATCTCCTGAAATAATTGCATCTAACTTCTAATGACTTGAAATTTGCAAGTTAAATCTAAGTTTGTCACAAACCAATTTAGAATCCAAACATAGCTTGATGCTTGCAATCAATTCGAGCAAAGCTTGAGGCTAAATCAACCGTGTCCAAAAGCAAGTACCTTTGAGCATCTTGAATTAAGTGCACATCGTAACAAGCAACTTATAGTGAGGCCTAAACAACCTTTAGAGAAGCTTAAAATCGGGTAGAAATAGGGTTTAAACTTCAACAAATATGTTGCAAGATAGATCCAATCATGTATTTGATGCCATTAACCATATCATGTCTGTCTGATCGTGAGAACAAGGACACACATGAGTTTGGGTGTAAGGGGATGGAGGCGCGCTCCTCCCACAAGAATTCAGCATAAATTTCTAGGGATTATAACCACAATGAGCACACACAAGGTCTTTATAACGAAACCTTAGAGAGTCATGGCCAGAAGTCATGAAGCAGTAAAACATCCATTAAATACCGAAGTAGGACAAATTTGGGGTATGACAATATGACAAAGTCTTTGGCTCACATGTTGTATATGAAACAACAACTTTATTCATTCTGAATGGTGGAAAACAAATCCATAGTCGAGCAGCTCATAGAATTTCACAAGATTATTGATGATCTTGAGAATATTGAAGTGAAGATTGATGATGAGGACAAGGCTTTGCTCTTGTTGAGTTCATTACCCAGACCCTTTGAGCACTTTAAGGATGCCCTTCTTTATGGTAAAGAATGTACTATTACTTTGGATGAAGTCCAGACGGCGGTGAAATCCAAAGAATTTTCAAAGTCAAAAGATTTGAAGATTGAAGATAGTGGTGAAGGCTTAAATGTGTCAAGAGGAGGAAGTGAGTTTAAAGGGGTGTCCAAATCAAAGAGGTCTGACAAGTCAAAGGTAAAATATTTTAATTGCCAGAAAATTGGTCACTTTGAAAGGGATTGTCCTAAAAGAAAGGTTAATGAAGATTTTGTTCAAGCTAGTTGCATTGGGCGAGGAAAGTTATGAGGATGCTGAAGCACTAGTTGTATTGAGTTTTAAAATTGATGATAGTTGGGTCATTGACTCATGTTGCTCTTATCACATGTGTCCAAGAATAAAATACTTTGAAACTTTGAAGATGGTGCAAGGCGGAGTAGTTTGCCTTGGTAATAATAAGGCATGCAAGGTTCGTGATATTGGTACACTCAGATTTAAAATGTTTAATGATCGTGAACATCTTATCACAATGTGAGGTATGTTCCAGAACTCAAGCAAAATTTGTTATATATAAGTAAGTTTGATGATCTAGGCTATTGTACTAGAGTTGAATGTGGAGTGTTGAAGATTTCGCGTGATGAATTGATTATTGCTAAAGGGTCTAAAATATGTGATCTATATATTTTAGAAGGTTCACATGTTATTATTCACTCATCATTAACTAGTGGAGGCTTTTATGATAAGGGAGAGCTATAAGATTTGAGTTTAAGGCGTTATGAATGCCTTGAGAAAGTTTCAGAGGAGTACAATGTATTTTCCAGAAATCAAGGGATAAAATGCATGTAACCGCTGAGTTGTTATTGAGTTTTTGGGGAAGAGATGAGGTTAAAACGACTTACTTGGTTGGTAGAGAATTTCTTCAGAAGAAGAATAGTGAAAACCAAGGGAGAAACTATAACAGAGAAAACTCAATTTGAGGTGGAGTTTCCTACTATGGATGCTAGCAGTAGTGAGGGAACAGTTATAGAGATCTCTGATTATCATTTGACTCATGATAAGGTAATGAGGGTTATTGTAGCATCTCAAAGGGATGGTTATGTTAGCCTTGGATATTATGTTTTTAATGTGGCTGAAGGACTACAAAATAAAAAATAAAAACCTTCAAGGAGACATTTGAAAACAGGTGGAGTCAAGGGTGGTTACAAAATCATACTTGTAGGCTTGTTAAATTACCTAGGCAGAAAAGGGTAATTGGGAACAAGTGGATTCAAGTTGCGAGATCAAAATTCAAGGGTTGCTTGAATTTGATCAAAGTTATTGATTAAAGTTTCAACTTGGTAGAGAGCAGCAATGTTATTGATTGTTAAATTGGTATCAACACAGTTTAAAGTCAAGGTGGAAATTTTTGTAAATGTGCCTTAAAACCTTTGTTGATGAAGAGAAAGAAAACATATTTTGGAGATTGCATTTACCGCAAAAATCGAACGAAAAGCTAAGAAAAAAATTGGTCGATGAATAGTGTCGTCCGTACGGTGAATAGTGTTATTCGTACAAATGAATAGTGATGTCAGTATGGTGAATAGTGTTTTCCGTACGGTGAATAGTGTTTTCGAGTTTTCAGGCTTTTTTCGATTCGGTTCATGGATCCATGTGATTTTGCGATTTGTTTGTTAGATATTTGCTATTACAAATATGTATCTCTTATATGCTTGGTGTGTGACAATCTTAGAGTTTAAACCAACAAGGGAGAATAAGGGTTTAAAGGCATAACATAGGGTTTCAGCTACTCACAAGAAAATCCTTAGAAAAGCAAAGGTTTAGGTAAACCTTTGGAGTTGTTTAAGGTTATTGTGAAACACTATTACTCCTTGGGTTTGAGTGGTTCATATGTTGAAAGTTGGAGAGGTTGGGAAACACTTGGGTAGAAAATATGGTTGTTCTTGGGAACCTAAAGGCGAAGGCTATTTTCTTGTAACTCATGTGTAATCTCTTGTAACAACTTTCTGAGTATAGTAAATTGGAGAGCTTCTCTCTCTCCCAGAGTATATCGTTTGGTCAAACTGGGTAAACAAATCTTCGGTTTTTTCTTACCTTATTCTGTAATATTATCTGTGTACGAATTATTATTGCTGAAGACCATTTATTTTGGTTGCTATTATTCATTACCTCACAAATTGATATTGAATTTTGTCGTGATTTACAACAAGTGGTGCGGTGAGCGTGGAGCAAAGATATATTGTTGATAAGTGATCATCATGGTTAGTAGATGGCAGATCGAGAAATTTTCCGGTAACAGCGACATCGGATTTTGGAAAATTAAGATGCAAACAATTTTAATTCAAGAGAAGTGTATTGATGCTTTGAAGAGTGAATCATTTATACATGTAGGGCTTACATAGGTACAGAAGACTGAGATGATGGATAAGACCAAAAATGCTATTATCTTGTGCCTCAGAGATAAATTTCTAAGAGAAGTTGCCAGAGAGCAAACTGCTGTTGCTATGTGGGAAAAACTTGAATCATTATATATGACAAAGTCTTTGGCTCACAGGTTGTATCTGAAACAACAACTATATTCATTCCGAATGGTGGAGAACAAATCCATAGTTGAGCAGCTCATAGAATTTCATAAGATTATCGATGATCTTGAGAATACTGAAGTGAAGATTGATGATGAGGACAAGGCTTTGCCCCTGTTGAGTTCATTACCCAGATCCTTTAGGCACTGTAAGGATGCCTTTCTTTATGGTAAGGAAGGTACTATTACTTTGGATGAAGTCCAGACGGCGGTGAAATCCAAAGAATTTTCAAAGTCGAAAGATTTGAAGATTGAAGATAATGGTGAAGGCTTAAATGTGTCAAGAGGAGGAAGTGAGCGTAAAGGGGTGTCCAAATAAAGAGGTTTGACAATTCAAAGGTAAAATGTTTTGATTTTCAAACAATCAGTCACTTTGAAAGGGATTGTCCTGAAAGAAAGGTGTAATACCCCAAATTTTACCCTTTCTTTTTTATTTTTATTTTAAAATTCTTATTAACTTAATAAATCAACCTTTTTTTTAAATCTTATTTTTTTAACTAATAATAATTTAATTAAATTTTTTTTATAACTTTACTAATATTTTTTATTAACTTTTTTTTTTCTATTTAGTTTATTTATTTTAAGCTCTTCTTACTAACTTTTAGGATTTAGATTAAAATTTAACTTTTTTTTTTTTCTTTTCTTTAAGAGTAAATTTTTTTTATAACCTTTTTAAAATTAATTTCTAACACATTTTTTTAATCAAATTATAATACTTTTTTTTTAAAATAAAAATCTAACTTCTTTTTAAAATTAAATCTTTTTTCTAACTTTTTTTAAGCTAAATCTTTTTTTCTAACTTTTTTAAAGCTAAATCTTTTTTTTCTAACTATTTTATAAATTAAATCTATCCTTTTTTTTTTTTTAAAATTAAATCTAAATCTTTTTTTGACACCTTTATTTTTCAAATTAAAATTCTAAATTCTTTTTAAAATTAAATTCTAACGCCCTTTTCTTTTTCTTTTTTTTTTTTTTAAATTTTAAATTCCTTTTAAAATTAAATTCTAACAGTTTTTAAAATAATTCTAACATTTTTTAAAACCAACATTCAAATATTTTTTTTTTTTATTCTAACTCATTTTTTTTTAAAACTCTAATTTTTTAACTTGAAACTCTAATCTTCTTTGCTAACTTTTTAAATTTAAATCTCAACATTTTTTTAATCTAATCCAATCTTAATGAATTCCAGATAGAGTTAAATCAAATCAATCAGATCAATCATCATCATAAGAAAATCAGATCTAAATATCAACATCACCATCATTGAATCAAATCTGAAATCATCATAAAAATTCATTCAAATCAAATCAGAGATTGAAAAAGATTGAGATATTCAAATTAAATCTGAGATTAAAAAAAAAAGATTTAAAAATCAAGTATAAAAGGGACGAAAATCATAACAAGAGGGAGGAACTTTTTTCGTAAAATCCAAGCAAACTCCGTCAAAAATCCTCTAGCCTCAGGACAAAGCATCATCGGCCATCATCATTCCGTAAGGATCAAAAAATATAATTACAATTTTTGTGTTGCTTTTCATGTTTTTCAGGAAAAAGAGATGAAGAAGACAAATCGGCGGCCATGCAAAAGAAGAAGAAGATAACATCCGTGAGAGGCAAACAAGAAGGAGAGGAACACACGCAAACTCAGAGAGCAGAGAGAAGAAGAGTGATGACCGACCCAACCCTTTTTTTTATTATTTATTGTTTTTCCATTTGTTATTTTATTTTGTTCATCTTTTTTAAAAAAAATCAAGAAGGCCCTTTCTTTTTTATAACCAAAAACCTTTTTCAAATTAATTAAAACTCTTTTTAAATAAAATAATCAAATGTTTTTTTCAAATAATAAAACTTTTTTATAACTTTAAAGTAAAACGTGTTTTTAACTAACATTAAGATTTTTTAAATTAAACCAATTGTTTTTTTTAATGATTAAATCTTCTTTTCAAAATATTATCACTAAAACTCCTTTTTTAGAATAATTAACCAAACTTTCACTTTTTATTAATAATTTTTTTTTTTAAAACTCAAAACTCTTTTAATTAAAATTAATCTCTTTTCACAAATTTAAATCCTTGGTTAAAAAGACCATAAAAGTCCTCCAAAATTCATACGGTTTGTTTCTCGTTCAATTTTGATTTCGTTTTCGTCTAACCCCACATACTGACATTTTTGTTTGTTTTGTTTCTTGCAGCTATTATGTTCAATTTGAAACTTATTTTCGGTTTTATATTTAGCTATTATAATTGTAACTGCTTATGGGATGTAATTTTGCGAGACAATTGTCGCATTTATCTTTCCGCACTTTATTTTCTGTCGTTGTATGTATATTTAATTTCATCACATCTTTATAGTTAATTTCACATCCGAAGGTTAGGTCTAGCTTTTGGTCGCCGCGCCAATAGTCCTCAACTTCAACCCTTACAACCTCACAAACCCTAATTTTCACAAATGCCTCGCCGCAGGCAAGATTACAATTTTACCCCTAGCATTAGGTCAAAGAGCCGCCACACTCATTTTAGGGTTTCCCGCCGCGGAATCCCTAACCTAATTTAACCCTAATTACAACTTAACAATTCATAACGTAGAGATCGGAGTTTAAGACTCCATGTAAGCGTGTCCTTAAGATGCGTTTATTCCCCTTGAGACCTTGACCACAGTCAAGAAGTCTCTAACCTCCCTTTTGAGGGGAACTACGATTACTCTGATTCCACTCCCGTAAGGATACGTAGGCACAAGATGCGATGTCTTGCCGAGTAAACTTAGAATTAACCCCTTAGGTCTCTTTTCTCACTTGTAATCCTTGTACATATACCTTAAGCAAATAAATAAAGCAAATAGTAAACATTTGAACAAAAGGTTCCTGTAGAGTACTACAGAAGTTTAGGGTGCTAGTACCTTCCCTAAATTTAACCAACCCCCGAACCCTAGATCTTTCCCCGCATTGTGTTTACGATGCAAAATAGGTTTTCCCTTTTTGACCTTTTCCTTCGGATAAATCAAAGAGCGGTTGTGAATTGAATTGCGATTCAAACTCATTAATAGTTTGTGATCCTATTTCCACCGCAACAGAAAATGGCGACTTCACTGGGGACTCTAACTTTTGAGGGTTATCCCTAACTTGTTCATATTTATTACTATCTGTGCTATTATTCATTTGCATGTATATATTTGCGCTTTGATTGTGGGACTGTTCCTTGTGCTGTGAGATAGGTCCTAACCCGGATCTAGTGTACCTTAGGTAAATGGCAATAGACCAAGGAAACTGTACGACGTATATCGATGCGGTTGATCTGGTGGCCATAGTTAGTGCGACTTCTTGGTTGGTGCTTATATTCCTTAAGTCAAGTTGAGGATAATATTAAGGCTGCCATATGTTGTCAATGCACTAACTGACTTTTAGAACCCTAGTTAGCTCATCTTGGCCTTTAGAAAGTAGTGAGGTAACCGGCTTTGGTGCAGACTGAAGTTGGTTGACACTCGATACTACGCTCATTGAGATCTTAAACTTGGAGGGTTTTGGTTGGCAAGTCAGTTGCCTTCTGAACAACCACCATGGTGAAGGATCAATGATATTGAGATCCCTTAGAACCTGGTTACTTTTATAGGACAGGATGAACCATCTAACTTCAAGGGAGGGTATTCGCCTTTGAACCTCATGCAAGCCTTTAACCTAGGACTTTGTGTGTTTTCATGCATTGCATCCATAAAGCATCTCATTGCATTGTATTTCATGGAGTTCAAATATCATTTATGGATATCACGGGATACCATAAATAAATAAAAAATAAAATGAAAAAACAAGAGAAAGATTTCTTTTGTACCCCACGACATTCGTAAATGTTTTGAATTCCATGAAATCTTCATTTACATTCACATTTT
This sequence comes from Lathyrus sativus, assembly GCA_963859935.3. NCBI lineage: Eukaryota > Viridiplantae > Streptophyta > Magnoliopsida > Fabales > Fabaceae > Lathyrus > Lathyrus sativus. The sequence continues at coordinate 446,801,915 of OZ012740.1, read as the reverse complement.
AGCATCATATTTTTGCATTGCATGTGTCTCCCGATTTCTCACACTCGGTTCTCTCACCTTCCAGTTTCGTCACCCTGAGTTCTCGGCACCAATACAACACCAGAGCTCAAACTCGGAAAAGAATGGAGGATCAGGCAAAAGAGATTGATCGCCTTAGCAATGAACTTGAAGACCTTCGAGGGGGTATGGGGCGAATGATGGAATTGTTACATGTCATGAATGCTAAGATGGATACCCAGCCCACTGTTGTTTCTGAGATTACCGGCGTTACTGTGGACCCTCCACCAAGTGTGACCGTAGCAAGGGACCCACCTTATGGTCTTGCTCCCGGTTTTGTGCCTCCTCAAGCCACTGTTCCGATTAATCAACCTGTTCAGCAAGCCGTGCCCTTGTTTTCTGAAGTTTCTAGGGGGGCTCCTATCTTTGCACCACCTGTTGTACACACTCGTGCGCAACCGTACTTCAATGAGACAGCTTTTGATAATCTTGATGAGAATGTTGAGGGTTATGAGAAACATGATAAGCTTCGTGAGGAAGTAAACACCATCGTCCAGAGATTGAAAAAGGTAGAGGGTGATCAAATTTTTGGGACCGCTGCAAGGGATGTTTGTTTGGTTTCGGGTTTGGTTATTCCCCCGAAGTTCAAAACTCCGAACTTTGATCGTTATGAAGGTGCCACCTGTCCTAAGAGTCATTTGATCATGTATTATCGCAAAATGGCTGCCCATGTTGAGAATGATAAACTGATGATTCATTGCTTCCAAGACAGTTTGAAGGGTGCTTCTTCCAAGTGGTATTTAACTTTGGACCAATCCCGCGTTAAGAGCTTTCAAGATTTATCTGACGCTTTCATCAAACACTACAAGTACAATATGGATCTGGCTCCTGACAGAAGACAGTTGCTGAGTATGTCACAAAAGAATTCTGAGTCATTCAAAGAGTATGCTCAAAGGTGGAGAGAAACTGCTTCGCAGGTAGAACCTCCTTTGACCGAGAAAGAGTTAGCTGATTGGTTTGTCGACACAGTCCGTCCAGAATTTTACGAGAGAATGGTGGGTAGTGTGACTTCAAATTTCTCCGACATCGTTGCTGTGGGTGTCAAGATTGAATTGGGTATGAAGAGTGGTAAAATGACAAATAATCATGGCGCTTCTAAGGATCAGCCGAAGAAACCTCATTATAGCTCCCAGAAAAAGAAGGAGAGTGAGACTAATGCTATATCCTCTGGTAGACCAAGGGAACGCTTTTATCGACATCCGCAAGGTTATGCTCAACCTCAAGGGTACCCAGTCCAATATGCTCAACAACCCTATGTGGCAGCTATTACACCTTCTTTCAATCAACAGGTTCCCATGTATCAACCTATGCAACAACCTCCTGTTTATCCGCCTCCTGTCAACTACCTACAGGCACCCATTACTCCTGCTCCTCAACAGCCAAAGAGTCCGGCTCCTCGCCAGAATATGCCGAATAGAAGAACGTATAAGCCTTGTCCGCCGATTCCAATGACTTTTACCGAGTTGTATCCCTCTTTGGTCAAGCAAGGTCTCATCACTACTCGGGCTTTGGGTCCGCCTCCTAATCCTCTACCCGCCAATTACAACGCCGCCGCTCATTGTTTATTTCATGAGGGTGCGCCTGGTCATGATCTGGAGAATTGTTATGCTCTCAAAAATATTGTCAGGGATCTATTGGAAAAGAAGATTTTGTCATTTGAAGATCCTCAACCAAATGTTAAGAAGAACCCTTTCCCTAACCATGAGAGTGTCAATGCCGTTAGTGTTGATTCGGGGGATGGTTATGCCCTTGACGTTGAACAGATTAAGACTCCTCTCAAAATGTTCCATTCGAAACTGTTTGAAGCTGGTTTAGTAGATACTTCCCACGTTGCATGTGTAAGTTGTGAAGCCAGTACTAAGGGTTGTGTGTTAGTTCAGAACGATGTTCAGAGGCTGATTAATGAGGGTGTTTTACAAGTGACAAGCCAAGCCAAGAAGGATGTAGTCGCTGTGGTTGAGCCTGTTTTCCATCAGCCTGAATCAAAGGGTAAGGTACCAGTGTTTAATTTATCAGGGGCAGGCTCCGCCAACCTCGTGTTCGATATACCAAGGTCGTATATCCCTGAAGTGAATCAGCCTAAGCCTATAGTTATTCGAAGACCGAGTCCGTTTCCTTTCAGTGATCCTAAAGCTGTGCCTTGGAAATATGACGTGACTATGATCAACGAAGAATCTGGGAAAATTATTTTGAAGCAACGACTGAAAACTGTTGAAGATGTGACCAGCGTAACTGGGGCAAGCCATGACGACTCACAATGATCGTAAACCAGACGTTCTTTCCATTGAGGCTCCGCCAAAGGAAACTGTTGCTCTTAGATTTCATAAACATTTAGAAGGATTTTTCCGACAGTTCATTTGTTTATTTATATGCATTTCTCTTTGATTAAGCATATTTAGCATGTACGAACTTGTTTATCTTTGATTAATTAATGCAACGCATATGTTTGTCTTGAATAGATCCATTCGTTTCACTCATTCAAAAAACGTTTTCATAAATCATAATGCCAACTTTACCCGATCTCTTGTTCTGATGGAGAATTGGGGGGAGGATGACGAACCCAAAACGTCAGATTTCTTGTCGTATGCTTTCGATTGAAACCCGCTGATGATGTAAGGCATTGTTTCAAATCCCAAACACTGGAGATATAAGGATGTTAATCCCTAGTCAACCCTTTGAGCCTTGAAGTAGGAGTTTTTCTTTCTTTTTAAGAACCTTCATCCTAACCTGGGGCAGGGTAGGTTTCAGTTAAACCGATCGAGCGCTTAGACTCTTAAAAAGGAAGAGCCAACCTTCGAGAATTTATCCTTAGCATCTTAAGAAGTCCAATACAATGGCTATCCCTCGGTTACCTAAGGAGTGGGGCAGTCACGAGTCTTTCAAAAGATTTACACGACTTGTGCATAAAAGAATATTCAAAAAAAATAAGAGCCCGCTAAGTCAAAACCTATGAAGGAGACTTAGGCAAAACTGGGGCATCCCGCTGGACTCCAAAGTCAGATCAAAAGACGTTGTCCAGGCAAAAGTTAGGGAATAAAAGCAAAACTAGAGGGTACAATAAATAATCCCTAGTAAAGAACAAAATCGTGTGAACAATTGCCATTAGAAATAGGTGAGTGACTGCCATGTCCAAAGCCTTGATAAGTTCTCGACCATAGCAAATCCGCTTGAGATATGAGCGTTCGTATCCGGTTAACTGAATTAGGATTGGAGAACATCACGAAGAATGGGTGGGTACAAATATAACTTTGAGCCTTTATCCTTTTGTTTCTTAAACCGTGAACCGAGCCACGATACAACCTTTAAAAGACCTAATTGAAGTAGGACTTCGGTTGAAAGCATACTCGACAAGATCACGTTTCCTGACTCCTACGAGCTATGCTCAGAAAAAATTCATGATGGCATTATAATTAAAACTTATATCCTGACTAGTGATTTCGGTCACAAGTTGTTGCGATATCTTTTTTTCAAAACAAAAATTCAAGACAAATATATGTGCGCATTGACAAGCTCTGGATAGGCATTTCCAGCATGACGACTTTGCTTGATATCTTAGAGATCTACATATGAACATAACCCGTGGAACTTGAAGATCCTGCTAAACAGGGGCAGGCAGTTTCCCAGTTCGCTTACCAACGCGAGTCTGACATTCTTGAAGAGCTGTCTCTCAAAGACTTCATCGTGACACGATTAATTTGTGCCAGTTACGTCGAGACCTGACAAATCTCTCAAAGAGTTTGAGAACAATGGGGCAACCGGACTCGGCGTTCTCTATAAAATCCTCTGGAGATGACCCTACCTCGCAACGCAAATATCCTGGGGCACCATGTTTTTAAAGGAAACAAATGGCGACTACTACAAGATCCTTCAAGATCAAAACCATGTGGTTTCACAACTTTTCTTCATGCCCCCGATGGATTTTACTCACGGCGGCCTTCATTCCCCAGTAAATCTCAGTGTTGCGACATGCTCCTAAACTATAGCCATCACAGTCCCCAGCGAGACTATAAGCTGACAATTTTTTCTTGGGTAACTCAAAAGTGTCCCTCAGGTTTTCTTCTCCCCATGTGAAGACGTGATACTGTACACCCAAGCAGATTACCTTCTCCTCAGAAAATTCAGAACTTTAAAACTAGAGTTGGTTCCACCATTGATCCTTCTTACCCATGATTGACGTATTGGTTGCAGAGAACGCAGGGTATCTCCGTCGAGATGTTTATTTCGTCTCTCGTCCTGTCTCTAGTCTGTTTCGTCAGCATACGCAAGGGCATAAGCATCACATGCCTATTTCATTACATATTCATTACATATTCATTACATATTCATTACATATTCATTACATATTCATTACATACTCATTTCATAACATCTTGCATAGTTACATACATAGACATTAACATACATTCATATTAACATATCCATTAACATACGCGATAACATGCACAGGTTCATCGTGTCTCCATCATTGGTCGTTACCACCTAGTAACTGGGGTTCGTCCATTCTCTCCAAATAGATTGTCAGCCCTAAGCATAAAATACATATGTGTTTCCAGTTTCCCCACGGAGCTCGATCCTCGTGGATGACGGTTACTTCAGCTATCTTTCCTCGCCAGGATAAGATATCTACCCTTCGAGTTCATTCCCTCGATGGAGTCTTGATTACCAGTTTTCTTTCTAGCTCGATCCTAGATTGAATCTCAGTCTTGTCGGTCGTCGAGCCCAATCGGACGTGCATTTATTTTGCACCATCTAAGATTTTCACCATACCATGACAGATACGCGACTATCTCGCTTGAGAAGTTTATCACCGTACCCGGACGTGCATTTATTTTGCACTATCTTTCAAGAAAATCAACTACAATCCTTTACAGATACACGCCAGTTCACGCCTGGAAAATCTATCAGTAAAACACTTTACAATCCTACATGTTACAACACTTTACAACACTTTACATCTTACAACATCGGTATACAACATTTCTCACCTAAGAAACCGATCCTATCTTCGTTATGACTCGCAGCAAATGGCCATCTCCATGGAGCAGTTGGGCTTCCATTTACCTGTCGTCTGGAAGTATGGGGGGTTTTGAACCAAATCGTATTCAAGAGAGCACGATCTTGAGTTACGAGAAGGTTTGAGCGAAATCATATTCAGAAGAGCACGATTCTGAGTTATGAAGAAGTTCATTTATCCTTTAGTAAAAGAAGGAGCGGAATCATATTCAGGAGAGCACGATTCTGAGTTATGAGGAAGTTCAGTTGGCCGTTTTTCAGGAGAGCACGATTCTGAAGAATGAAGAATTTTCAGGAGCCGAATCATATTCAGGAGAGCACGATTCTGAGTTATGAGGAAGTTCGATTATCCAGTTTCATATTCAGGAGAGCACGATTCTGAAGTATGGAAAAATTCATTTACAACCAAATCATATTCAGGAGAGCACGATTCTGAAATATGAGTAAATTCAGTCATCCAGTTTCATATTCAGGAGAGCACGATTCTGAAATATGAAGAAATTCAGTCATCCAGTTTCATATTCAGGAGAGCACGATTCTGAAATATGAGTAAATTCAGTCATCCAGTTTCATATTCAGGAGAGCACGATTCTGAAGTATGAGGAAGTTCAGTTCACCCTTTTCATATTTAGGAGAGCACGATTCTGAAGTATGAAGAATTTCATTTACCCGAAGAGCCGAATCATATTCAGGAGAGCACGATTCTGAAGTATGAGGAAGTTCAGTCAGCCCTTTTCATATTCAGGAGAGCACGATTCTGAATTTCATTTATCCGAAAGAGCCGAATCATATTCAGGAGAGCACGATTCTGACGTGTGAGGAAGTTCAGTTAGCCCTTTTCATGTTCAGGAGAGCACGATCTTGAAGCATGAAGAAGTTTATTTATCCTTCAGTAAGAGAAAAATCAGAATCGTATTCCAGGCGCCGACCTTAAATGCGAGAAGATTTATTTATCAGATAAGCAGCAGCCTCTTTATTTGAGTGCTTATCCATTTTTGCACATAAGTCCCTTCCAACGATAAGCGACAGTTATCCCTCGGGAAGCTTATCAGGGCATTTCCCATCAAAGTCCATTTATTTTGGCATACAGCCGGTCTTTACCCTGTATATATGATATGGATTTCTGAAAAGTCCATTCGATCCCATCACGAAGGATAGTTTATAGAAGCTTGGATGTTATTCTTTGCTCAATGCTCCAGCGTTCTGTAATCGATCTTGCAACCGTGTAGATCCTGTTATTATTAAGCATTCCCAAGTGGAGGTCATCTCATAAGTGCCCTCTCCATTTAAGAACCTTATTCCTAAAGTCCATTTATTTTGGCATACAGCCGGTTCTTTTCACCCTGTATATTTGCTACGGATTCCCGAAAAGTCCGTTTGATCCTGTCACGAGAGATAGTTTACAGAAGCTTGGATGTTATTCTTTGCTCAATGCCCCAGCATTCTGTGATCGATCTTGCAGTCGTACATGATCCAGCTTTACTTTTAGATTCCCCAGTGGAGGTCATCTCATAGGTGCCATCTCCATTTGAGAATCTCGTTCCTTTTCTAAAAAAGACAATTGGTCGTGTTCGCACCAGTTGACCATCATTTTTAGAATTCCCCAGTGTTGTACTGTGTCTCAGCACGTCGTTTTCCCCAGTGAGTTCTTCTTGTAGCGTCTGTCCCTGTGTCGTCGTATTCGTCAGCATTTTCGCATCCATCATTCCAGCATACGCATCATATCATATTCATGGCATCGTCTACATTAGTCTGTTCTCGCTTGGTCCATAGCATTGCATATCGCCACATATAAGGGCAAAATTTTCGGTTATCTATATTTAAATCCCTCCACCATGATTCCTCGAGTCTCCGTCGCTCAAATCATCTGGTGTAGTTATTTAAATAGGGGCAACTGTAATACCCCAAATTTTACCCTTTCTTTTTTATTTTTATTTTAAAATTCTTATTAACTTAATAAATCAACCTTTTTTTTAAATCTTATTTTTTTAACTAATAATAATTTAATTAAATTTTTTTTATAACTTTACTAATATTTTTTATTAACTTTTTTTTTTCTATTTAGTTTATTTATTTTAAGCTCTTCTTACTAACTTTTAGGATTTAGATTAAAATTTAACTTTTTTTTTTCTTTTCTTTAAGAGTAAATTTTTTTTATAACCTTTTTAAAATTAATTTCTAACACATTTTTTTAATCAAATTATAATACTTTTTTTTTAAAATAAAAATCTAACTTCTTTTTAAAATTAAATCTTTTTTCTAACTTTTTTTAAGCTAAATCTTTTTTTCTAACTTTTTTAAAGCTAAATCTTTTTTTTCTAACTATTTTATAAATTAAATCTATCCTTTTTTTTTTTTTAAATTAAATCTAAATCTTTTTTTGACACCTTTATTTTTCAAATTAAAATTCTAAATTCTTTTTAAAATTAAATTCTAACGCCCTTTTCTTTTTCTTTTTTTTTTTTTTTTAAATTTTAAATTCCTTTTAAAATTAAATTCTAACAGTTTTTAAAATAATTCTAACATTTTTTAAAACCAACATTCAAATATTTTTTTTTTTATTCTAACTCTTTTTTTTTTAAAACTCTAATTTTTTAACTTGAAACTCTAATCTTCTTTGCTAACTTTTTAAATTTAAATCTCAACATTTTTTTAATCTAATCCAATCTTAATGAATTCCAGATAGAGTTAAATCAAATCAATCAGATCAATCATCATCATAAGAAAATCAGATCTAAATATCAACATCACCATCATTGAATCAAATCTGAAATCATCATAAAAATTCATTCAAATCAAATCAGAGATTGAAAAAGATTGAGATATTCAAATTAAATCTGAGATTAAAAAAAAAAAGATTTAAAAATCAAGTATAAAAGGGACGAAAATCATAACAAGAGGGAGGAACTTTTTTCGTAAAATCCAAGCAAACTCCGTCAAAAATCCTCTAGCCTCAGGACAAAGCATCATCGGCCATCATCATTCCGTAAGGATCAAAAAATATAATTACAATTTTTGTGTTGCTTTTCATGTTTTTCAGGAAAAAGAGATGAAGAAGACAAATCGGCGGCCATGCAAAAGAAGAAGAAGATAACATCCGTGAGAGGCAAACAAGAAGGAGAGGAACACACTCAAACTCAGAGAGCAGAGAGAAGAAGAGTGATGACCGACCCAACCCTTTTTTTTATTATTTATTGTTTTTCCATTTGTTATTTTATTTTGTTCATCTTTTTTAAAAAAAATCAAGAAGGCCCTTTCTTTTTTATAACCAAAAACCTTTTTCAAATTAATTAAAACTCTTTTTAAATAAAATAATCAAATGTTTTTTTCAAATAATAAAACTTTTTTATAACTTTAAAGTAAAACGTGTTTTTAACTAACATTAAGATTTTTTAAATTAAACCAATTGTTTTTTTTAATGATTAAATCTTCTTTTCAAAATATTATCACTAAAACTCCTTTTTTAGAATAATTAACCAAACTTTCACTTTTTATTAATAATTTTTTTTTTAAAACTCAAAACTCTTTTAATTAAAATTAATCTCTTTTCACAAATTTAAATCCTTGGTTAAAAAGACCATAAAAGTCCTCCAAAATTCATACGGTTTGTTTCTCGTTCAATTTTGATTTCGTTTTCGTCTAACCCCACATACTGACATTTTTGTTTGTTTTGTTTCTTGCAGCTATTATGTTCAATTTGAAACTTATTTTCGGTTTTATATTTAGCTATTATAATTGTAACTGCTTATGGGATGTAATTTTGCGAGACAATTGTCGCATTTATCTTTCCGCACTTTATTTTCTGTCGTTGTATGTATATTTAATTTCATCACATCTTTATAGTTAATTTCACATCCGAAGGTTAGGTCTAGCTTTTGGTCGCCGCGCCAATAGTCCTCAACTTTAACCCTTACAACCTCACAAACCCTAATTTTCACAAATGCCTCGCCGCAGGCAAGATTACAATTTCACCCCTAGCATTAGGTCAAAGAGCCGCCACACTCATTTTAGGGTTTCCCGCCGCGGAATCCCTAACCTAATTTAACCCTAATTACAACTTAACAATTCATAACGTAGAGATCGGAGTTTAAGACTCCATGTAAGCGTGTCCTTAAGATGCGTTTATTCCCCTTGAGACCTTGACCACAGTCAAGAAGTCTCTAACCTCCCTTTTGAGGGGAACTACGATTACTCTGATTCCACTCCCGTAAGGATACGTAGGCACAAGATGCGATGTCTTGCCGAGTAAACTTAGAATTAACCCCTTAGGTCTCTTTTCTCACTTGTAATCCTTGTACATATACCTTAAGCAAATAAATAAAGCAAATAGTAAACATTTGAACAAAAGGTTCCTGTAGAGTACTACAGAAGTTTAGGGTGCTAGTACCTTCCCTAAATTTAACCAACCCCCGAACCCTAGATCTTTCCCCGCATTGTGTTTACGATGCAAAATAGGTTTTCCCTTTTTGACCTTTTCCTTCGGATAAATCAAAGAGCGGTTGTGAATTGAATTGCGATTCAAACTCATTAATAGTTTGTGATCCTATTTCCACCGCAACAAAAGGTCAATGAAGATTTTGTTCAAGCTGTAGTTACATTGGGTGAGGAAAGTTATGAGGATGCCAAAGTACTAGTAGTATCGAGTTTGAAAACTGAAGATAGTTAGGTCATTGACTCGGGTTGCTCTTATCACATGTGTCCAAGAATAAAATACTTTGAAACTTTGAAGATGATGCAAGGTGGAGTAGTTCACCTTGCTAATACTAAGGCATACAAAGTTCATGGTATTGGTACGGTCGGACTTAAACTTTTAATGATCGTGAATTTCTTATTCACAATATGAGGTATGTTTCAGAACTCAAACAAAATTTGTTATCTATAAGTATGTTTGATGATCTAGGCTATTGTACTAGAGTTGAATATGGAGTGTTGAAGATTTTGCGTGATGAATTTATTATTGCTAAAGGGTCTAAAATATGCGGTCTATATATTTTAGAAGGTTCAAATGTTATTTTTCATTCATCGCTAACTAGTGAAGGATTTCATGACAAGGAAGAGCTATGAGATTTGAGTTTAAGGTGTTATGGATGCCTTGAGAAATTTTTAGAGGAGTACAATGACTTTGCAGAAATCAAGGGATAAAAATGCATGTTACGACTGAGTTGTTATTGAGTTTTTAGGGAATAACTGAGGTTAAAACAACTTGGTTGGTAGAAAATTTCTTCAGAAGAAGAATAGTGAAAACAAAGGGGGAAACATGGGAGAAACTATAACGGAGAAAACTCAGTTTGAGGTGAAGTTTCCTACTATGGATGCTAGCAGTAGTGAAGGAACGATTACAGAGACCTTTGATTATCATTTGACTCATGATAAGGTAAAGATAATTATTGTAGCATCTTAAAGGGACTGTTATGCTAGCCTTGGATATTATGTTTTTAATGTAGCTGAATGACTGCAAAATAAAAGAAGAAAAACCTTCAGTGAGGCATTTGAAAACAGGTGGAGTCAAGGGTGGTTGAAAAATTATACTTGTAGGCTTATTACATTACCCATGCAGAAAAGGGTAATTGGGAACAAGTGAATTCAAGTTGCGAGATCAAGATTCAAGGGTTGCTTGAATTTGATCAAAGTTATTGATTAAAGTTTCAACTTGGTAGAGAGCAACCATGTTGTTGATTATTAAATTGGTATCAACACAGTTTAAAGTGAAGGTGGAGATTGTTGTAAATGTGCCTTAAAACCTTTGTTGATGAAGAGAAAGAAAAATATATTTTGGAGATTGCATTTACCGCAAAAATCAGATGAAAAGTCGTGGGAAAAAAATTGAGTGCAGTCCGTACGACGAATAGTGGCGTCCGTACAGTGAATAGTAGTGTCCGTACAGTGAATAGTGTTTTCGAGTTTTCAGGTTTTTTTTTCCGATTCGGTCCATGGATCCATGTGATTTTGGGCTTTGTTTGTTGGGTATTTGCTATTATAAATATGTATCTCTTATATGTTTGGTGTGTGACAATCTTAGAGTTTACACCAACAAGGGAGAGTAAGGGTTTAAAGGCATAACATAGGGTTTCAGCTATTCACAAGGAAAATCTTAGAAAAGCAAAGGTTTAGGTAAACCTTTGGAGTTGTTTAAGGTTATTGTGAAACACTGTTACTCCTTGGGTTTGAGTGATTCATATATTGAGAGTTGGAGAGGTTGGGAAACACTTGGGTAGAAAATAGGGTTGTTCTTGGGAACCTAAAGACAAAGTCTATTTTCTTGTAACTCATTTATAATCTCTTGTAACAACTTTATGATTATAGTGAATTAGAGAGTTACTCTCTTCCATAAAGTAGATCGTTTGATCGAACTAGATAAACAAACCTTCAGTCTTTTTGTCTTGTTCTGTTATATTTGTAGCACCCCAAAATTTGCCTCTTCGTTTTGGCATCTGGCTTTTGTTTCTTTGCATTTTCGCATTTCTGCATTTGCATAGCATTCGTTCTTGAGGTAGGGGAACAAGGTTTTCCCGTGGCTCAGTTTTTATCTCAGTGCATGAACCGGAACAGCGAGCATAAGAGGCTCTGGCATTTATTTTGCCCAACGGTCGAGCGGACGATTTTATTTTATTTTGCAGGATATGTTCAGCTCAGACAGCAGTGTTCAGGCTATCGCAAGCATTTTCATGGTTATGATATTCAAAAGCAAGTTTCAGAAGTTGAACAGAGCTCCAAACAGTTGGAAACGGACAAACGGACAGATTTCCCTCCAAAAGGCGCCAAAATTCAAATTTTTGAGGTGTTAATCGATTAACCTATATGGTTAATCGATTAACCAAGGTAAAATTAGGGTAAATTGGGATTTTTTGAAGGTGTTAACCGATTAACCTATATGGTTAATCGATTAACCAGTGCAATTTTTGCCGGTTGTACCAGAGTAGGATGAAGAAAGCCTTTGATCAAAAACTGCGTCCTCGGTGCTTCCAGACGGGTAATCTGGTATTGAAAAGGATCCTTCCTCCTCAGACAGATCACAGAGGAAAGTGGACTCTTAACTACGAAACTCCATATGTAGTGAGAAGGGTTTTCTATGGCGGAGCCTTATTGCTATCTACCATGGATGGTGAAGATTTGTCGTCCCCTGTGAACGCGAACATGGTTAAAAAATACTTTGCTTAAAAGAGACCTGCTGGACAGAAAAAAGAAAAGTCCAGGCAAAAATGGGGCATCCCGGTGAACCACAAAAAGAAAAGGTGAAATTCTGGTATGCAGATTTCATATGTCCCAAGAACATTGATCTTTGTTGAAACAAGGACTAGGACAGATCATTACCTATTTAATTTCTTTAAATTGTGCAATGTCATGACCAACATCATGACCTCTATTGTGACATCTGCATACTAACAGACTATTTATCTAAACATTTAAATTGTGCAGAATTATAAATGCTGAAGGATAAATAACACAATAATTGTTTACCCAGTTCGGTGCAACATGGCCTACATCTGGGGGCTACCAAGCCAGGGAGGAAATTCACTATTAGTAGAATCAATTCAAAGTCAAACAACCAGTTTGCACTTCTCACTTAATCTCTACCCAATGACACTTCAACCTAGAGACACTCTAGACCTGAGTATACCCACTCATTCCCCCTTAATCACCACAGTGATATACGATTCACAAATACAGAATAAATATGAAGAGACACTTCATACACACCTTGATCTTGCTTCACAACTTTGATCAAGGAACTCACACATTCTTGCTTCTCAGCTTTGAGTGAGACACAACCTATAATCTACCTATCTAATGCAATTATCCACTAGACAATTGCTTGGAGTACAAGTATTCCTAAACAGAATTCACACGTGAAGACTAGCCTTCTTCACTCACAATTATGTCTACCACAATGTATCAAAAGATACAAAGGGTGACTTACACACTTGGGACTCTCAACCCTAGACCTTTATTTTACACTCTGGTTTTTCTTTATGTGAGTCCTTGATTTCTTCTGCTTCTGCTCCTCCTTAAATAGTTGTGCAGACTGGGCTTGGGCTGGTCCAAAGTAATAAACATTAGTTTTAACTAGAGGTGGCAATTAAATCCATTAAGGCAAAATCCATCCAATCCATCCATCAAAAAATCCATCCAATCCATCCACCACACAAAAAATAAGTTAATGGATTGGATTAAATCCATCCATTTATATGCATGGATGGATTCAATCCATCCATTTATATGCATGGATTGATTCAATCCATCCAACATATTTTAAGGATCCAATGGATTATTTTCATTTTTGTTAGATTTTTTTTTTTAAATAATTAAAAAACTATATTTTTTTTTCTGAAATTTTTTTTTAATTTTTTTAAAAAAAATCTGTTTTTTTTTCAGAACAAAAAACTGATTTGTTTTTCGAAGAAAAAAACCGACTTTTTTTTTTGGAAAAAAAATCAGTTTTTTTTTTCAGAATAAAAAACTGATTTGTTTTTCAAAAAAAAAGCCGACTTTTTTTTTTGGAAAAAAATCAGTTTTTTTTCAGAATAAAAAACTGATTTGTTTTTCGAAAAATAAAATAAAATTTTTTCTCGAAAAAAAAACCGACTTTTTTTTTTGGAAAAAAATCAATTTTTTTTCTGAAAAAAATCAATTTTTTTTCTGAAAAAAATCAGTTTTTTTTTTCAGAATAAAAAACTGATTTGTTTTTCGAAAAAAAAAAATTCGAAAAAAAACCGACTTTTTTTTTTGGAAAAAAAATCAATTTTTTTTCTGAAAAATCGTTTTTTTTTTTCAGAATAAAAAACTGATTTATTTTTCGAAAAAAAATAAAATTTTTTCTCGAAAAAAAAACCGACTTTTTTTTTTGGAACAAAAATCGTTTTTTTTTTTCAGAATAAAAAACTAATTTGTTTTTGAAAAAAAATAATTTATTTTTACGAAATTAAAAAAAAAGTTGGATGGATGGATATCCATCCATTAAAAATATGTTAATGGATGAATTGGATGGATTTTATTCTTAATGGATGGATCGGATTGGATAATTTTAATAAAATTTTAGTGGATTTTAATGGACTAATGGATTGTTTGAATCCATCCATTAGCAATCCAATCCATATCCATCCAATCCATCCATTTTGCCACCCCTAGTTTTAACAAAGTAAAACTAATTTCCACAATTCAAGGTGCATTCAAATTAGGTCATGGCTTTTTTGCACTGCCTAGAATCTCTCCTGAGATAACTCAGGAGTCATAACAGGTTTCCTGAAGTATAGCCTGAGTTTCCTCTTGCAATATAACAAAAAACCAAATCCTGCACGCCTGATGTCATACGACCAATGTTATGACATTCAGTCATAACATTCAGCTTCACTTACTCCCAGCTTTCCAACTTGCCCTGCTGAACACTTCTGCAGAATCTTCCTTATGACAGTAGAAACAAATGTTTTATAGTTCCCTAAAAAGTATCAAAGATCCTTTTTATGAACACACATTAAATCTCCACTTTTTTTCTAATAAATCTCTTTGGTCTGCACATACTGATGAGGAATATCCAACACAGTCTCATCAACCCAAACCAACTCTGCCAAGAGATATACACTAGCAGCTCCTTCTGTTGTGGTGCATCAATGTCCTGCTTAAAACACATGACAGCACACCTCACTCACCACCTGTGAGGAACTTCATCATAACTCAACCTGTTGTGGCTGCACACCTCACTCACGACCTGTGAGGAACTTCATCACAACTCAATTGTTGTGGCTACTGCTAAGATAGCTGCTACTACACTCCTAACAACCTTAGGATCACACTTTGATGAGATGACCTTATCAATCCACATAGCAGCTCAGCTGTGCCAGACAGTAATGTCATGATATTCAATATGACAACAGTTCTGTCTTCAGCTCCTGCTGCACCAGATATTAATAACATGATATTGGTCATGACATTCTGATTAAAACTCATGACAGCAGTTCTGTCATCAGCTCTTGTTTGCTCCTTTAGCGATGTCATAACTATGGTAATGACATCCTGCTTAACATTAGTGCAGAGTCATGTTTTACCAAAATTTAGCCAATCATAGGACCATGGATACTCATAGAATCATGGCACTAACAAAAGGTTCAGGCAAAAATTAGGGATAAAAGAAAAAGAATGAACCCACAAAGTTGAAAACCTGAAAAGGAAACTCTGGCAAAAATGGGTATCCCGGTGGGCTGAAAACCCGAAAGGGCGGTCCAGGAAAAAGTTAGGGATTTAAAAAAGAAAATGATCACGGTCTGCGTTCGATCTGTAAGCTTGTGATGGTTATCCCGAAGGAAAGAAATCAGTCCAGTCAGTCTTGTCAGAAGACGAAACATGGGGAACATCAAAGACATACAGGTCATAGCTGAATCGACATATGGTGGTTGTCTGTTTCCATATTGCCGACATTTCTATATTTTATTTTTCTTGCTTTTAAGCAATTACCTCTTTCCAGGAATTGCATTTGAATTGTAATTCGCCTATTTACAAGCCTTTCATCAATAAAGTGTTCACTTCAGTCAAAGAGCTTTCTTTTTCTTGTCCGTTCTACTGTTTTGTTTGTGAAATGTCTGTTATTTAGGTAAACATTGCAGGTAAAAGCAAGAGGCTTTACAGAGCATAACGAAAGCGCTGACTTTGCTCGAGCAGCAAGTATCATGAATGGTAACTGAGGTAGCTATTTCGCATATAAGATATTCCTGGTGTTGTTCTTTGTTGCAGGTTAGCAGGGTTATCCTCAGCAGGTTGAGAGTCCCTATCCTTAGTAGTTCAAAATCGCAGCAAGTGGCAGTTTGTTCCCGGGGTCGAAGTTGATACCTCCGGCAGAGTAGACTCATCCCCAGCAGGTGGAATGCAGTCATGAGTTTTGTTCAGCGACGATGTCGATTCCCCCATAGCAGAGATTTTGCTTCCCCCAGTGAAGTTGCCACGGAATCTCATCGTCGAGTCCGAAATGTGGTAGCCAGTGTAGGTCTGGTATGTATCCAGCAGAACGAAGCTTTGTCTTCAGGTGAAGGTTAATTCCCAGCGGGGCGAATTTGTTCCTAGCAAAGCAAGGTGTAAGGATGTTCCCTCAGCGGCAGGGTAGTCCGATATTCTTTTCCAGCGGAGTCAACGTCTGTGACACCCTTTCCCAACGAAGTTGTTGCTCTGGTGTTTTCCTGGTAATATCGGTATTCAGGATTTTATTCCTCTAGTAGAGTTCAGTGCTGATTCCCTCGACAGAGTGAGTGTTAGAGGAGAAGTGCGGGATTTCCCCAGTGGAGTGGAGTTCCCAATAGGAGTATTCGATATTCCTCGACAGGACAGGTTGATACCTGATGTAATCCCAAGCAGAGTGGTTTCTTTCCTGAGCAGGGTGGAAGATTTCTGGAAAGCCATGCAGGGCTGATTTCCCGGGTAGAGTGAAGGCAACCTTGGCAGTTAGTTGTATTTCTCTTGCAGAGTCGGTTTCTTCAATAGAATGGATTAGGTGCTTGTTTCTCAGCCGAGTTTTCTAATTCCCTAAAAGAGTCGTGTGCTGGTAAGCCATCCAGGGCGTTTTCCTCAGAAAGATGTGATTTAATCCCCAGCAGAGTGGATTTTTGTTCTTGAAAGAGCAGTATTACCCAGGTTGTGTTTCGAGAAGCCACTCAGGGTTTGTTTCCCCAGTAAGTCCAATCGTATTTGGCGCATGATATCTCTCCCCGACATAGTTGGTATCTTCTCTCTAGCATTTATTTTGCTGGGGTGGTTCTTTTGCATGTGCATTTTGCATAGCATCCTCCCAAATGCGTAGCATTTCCATTTCGTATGGAGCATTACGCTATTTTCAAATATACGCATGTGAAACATAAGCCAGGTTGTTGCCTCGTTGCTTTCAGGCGTATCCCCAGGTGATCGTTATCCCTACCCGTATGGTTTTCAGGCCCGACAAACAGCATTTATTTCGTTCTCGGTTTATGGTATTCCCCAGAGATGTCGACAAATTTCGATTTGTGATATTCTATTTTCCAGGTCCGTACAGGTGTTCAGACCTCAGCAGAGGATGTGTAATAGATGCGTTCATCCTATTGTGTGATCCTCATCAGAGTTGCTTGTTCAAGTTTTCTCTTTCCCCAACGAAGTTTCCTTGTGATTGTTATCAGAAATGATTTTAGCTTCGTGTGGATCCGATCTTCGGGTTATTGCTCGCTTTTATTTAGCAAATGCCTGGCGGCGAGACCAGATGTCCTGATCTTTGGGTTCAGTGCTTGTTTGTGTTCAACAGAGGACTGGCGGTGATGCTAGAGGTCTATTAGCTTTGTGAATGTCCGACGGTGATGTCATATTCTTTTACCAGCTTTATGGCAATGTCTGGCGGCGATTTTAGAGGTTTTCTATTAACTTTGAGATATTTCGATGTGATTTCGAGGCCGGACGACGATGTCATGCTATCCTTTAGTCTGACAGCAAGGTCAGATGTTTCTGTTCGTCTGACGGTAATGTCAGATGTGTATTAGATCGGTGTTATCCGGCGGCGATGTTGGATGTTTATTAATAGTGTGTTCGTCTGACGGCGATGTCAGATGTGTATCAGTTGGTTCCTAACTGCGTGGAGTTCTGGTGGCGATGTCAGATGTGTTATCCCCGGTAGTTGGTCTGGCGGCAATGTCAGTGGTTCTACTGATTGGATGTTAATGGCTGGCGGCGATGTCAGGTATTTTATCAACGTGGTGTTGTTCTGGTGGCAATGTCAGGTGTTTCTCAACATTATGTTTGTTTGGTGGTGAAGTCAAATGTTTCTCAGCCTAAGGTTTGTCTGGCGGCGATGTCAGACGTTTGTGGTATTCTGATGGCGAGGTTAGATGTTCAGAATTTCTGGTGGCAATGTTAGAATTTTCATCCCCCGCAGACGCTCGTGGTTTTCTGGCGGAGATGTCCGATCTCCATTAACTTGGTGTTTTTCTGGCGACGATGTCAGATGTGGTTGGTTCTTGGCGGCAATGTTAGATCTTCATCAACTTTGTGGTTCTGATGGCGATGTCAGATGTTTATCGAAGTTGCGGTTTTTGACGGTGATGTCAGATCTCCGTCGATTTTGTATTTCTGGCGGAGATGTCAAATGTTTGTCAGACGTTTGTGGTAACCATACGACGAGGTTAAAAAATGTTTATCCCCTACAGAGAGCTGGCGTCGATGTCAGATATTCTAGATTCGTTGTGTGATTTTTGGGTTTCTGTCCAACTTAGTGTCGATGCTTGACGGCGAGGTTAGATGTTTTGTCAACTGGGTGTAGATGCCTGGCGGCGATGTCAGATATCCTGTATCAGTTATCTCTGGAGGTTTTGTGGGCATTCCTGCTCATATTGGGTTGTTATCCCCAGCATGTCGCATCCCAACTCTTGGTTGGTATTCGCTGTTTTGCATCCTCGTCGGTTGCAAATTTTCGGGTTCTTGTTGTATTCAATCACCTCATACCTTGAATATTTGAAAGCTGATGCTTCTCACCCTTTCAGGTCTAAGTCGATTGAATAGGGCAGCTGTAGCACCCCAAAATTTGCCTCTTCGTTTTGGCATTTGGCTTTTGTTTCTTTGCATTTTCGCATTTCTGCATTTGCATAGCATTCGTTCTTGAGGCAGGGGATCAAGGTTTTCCCGTGGCTCAGTTTT
Source organism: Lathyrus sativus (assembly GCA_963859935.3). Classification (NCBI taxonomy): domain Eukaryota; kingdom Viridiplantae; phylum Streptophyta; class Magnoliopsida; order Fabales; family Fabaceae; genus Lathyrus; species Lathyrus sativus. Next base: position 446,783,213 of record OZ012740.1, on the reverse strand, counting down.
TATCTCAGTGTATGAACCGGAGCAGCGAGCATCAGAGGCTCTGGCATTTATTTCGCCCAGCGGCCGATTTTATTTTATTTTACAGGATATGTTCAGCTCAGACATCAGTATTCAGGCTATCGCAAGCATTTTCATGGTTATGATATTCAAAAGTAAGTTTCAGAAGTTGAACAGAGCTCCAAATAGTTGGAAACGGGCAAACGAATATATTTCCCTCTAAAAGGCGCCAAAATTCAAATTTTTAAGGTGTTAATCGGTTAACCTATATGGTTAATCGATTAACCAAGGCAAAATTAGGGTAAATTGGGATTTTTTGCAGGTGTTAACCGATTAACCTATATGGTTAATCAATTAACCAGTGCAATTTTTGCCTCTGTACGTGAATTCTCAATGCAGGCTGTTTTGGGGTCCAATTTTGGTCATGTCCAAGCTTGATTTTCACTTTGAGAAGGATCTAGAACCTATTTGGAATTTGATTAATTTCATTTTCCCTCCAAACTCCCACTCCTCATTCCAAACCATATTTTCCAAACCTTTCATTTGGATTCAAGCCTAATTGGTATTTAAGTGATTCACTCCAAACCACACACATCTAATCACTCATAATTTCATTTCAAATTCAGAATTGATCTCATTCTCTCTCAATTTTCCAAATTCCAAAACCTTCACCAAAGCTCTTTTCCATTGAATTCTTTGATTCTTCTATGGAATCAATGAATTCTTGAGCTCAAACCTCCATCCATCATCTTCATTGGATCAATTTCTTCATCCAATTTTCGTGCTAAATTGGATCTGAATCTGGAAGTGATTTTGGAAGTGATTATTTGGCTTATTTTGGATTAATCTTGAAGGATCTTCATTGCTATCACAAGAATTGGTGTGGATCTTGAAGTATTCGGACTTCTAACACTGAATCTATTCAATTCCAGTTGAGTCAACACTAACCGGAGCATATCTCCGCTCCGAAGGTTGGATCTGAATCTGTTTTTAGCTTATTTGCATAATCATGTGGATTTTCATCTTTGATTAGCTTTTGGTTAATTTGATCAGTTTGATCCATGATTTGGTTGTGTTAATATGTTCACATGCTATTTAAGTCATGGTTTGCTGGTTTAATTTCGTGATTAAGTGATTATGCGATCATCCGGTTGATCGGATAAGTGCTTATTTGCTGAAAATGTTGTTCTGTTGCTATTTTCCTGCTGTTGGCACAATGTTAATCGGTTAACGCATATGGTTAACCGATTAACCATTTCAAATATTCAAAATTTTCAAAGTTTTCAAGGTGTTAATCGGTTAACGCATATGGTTAACCGATTAACCTGAACAAATTTCCAGATTTTCAAGCATTTTTCAGTGGTTGATCGGTTAACGCATATGGTTAACCGATTAGCATTGTGCCAGTGGTTCTGTTTTGCTGATTTTCTTGCATATTTAGGTACTGTTTCGCATCGAATCATCGTAATTCAATATGATGCGTTAGAGGTGAAATGTTCTGGACATTTTGTCGTTGTTCTTGATTATTTAATCGAGATTTCTTCGACATGTGTGCTTGTTTTCCACTTGAATGCATACTTTCGTATGTCGTTCAACATGATGTTTATCTTTCGCTTGAGTGTTTGAGTTGAGTGGTCGAGATGCGCTTGTGGCGGCTGCTGATCCGCACTTCTTTTCCTCCCACTTGTCTCCGATGATTGATAGCCGACGGTTGTAGAAGGTCACTTCTCCCGTTTTGTCTCATCCACTCTCTTTTGTGCTTGCATGTTCATGTTTGCTTTCCTTCTTGCATTTTTCTTTTTGCATTGCATTTGTTGCTTGCTTCCAAGAGGTTGAGACGCGCTTGTGGCGGCTGCTGCCCCACACTATTTTCCTCCCTCTTTGAATGTTTATCTTTCATGTGTGCATCTCTTACTTGTGATTGAGTTTACTTGGTGCTTTCTTGTGCTTTTTGCCATGATCCCCATAAGGTTCCTAGTCCCTCCGTTTAGGATGGGAGTAGGAGAGACATTAGGTGTTCAATCTAAGCATGCTAACATTAGGGTAGATGTTCCCCCTTTTTAATCCAAACCTTAGGACCACTTTGCATGACAATGTTAGGGCCGAGTTTCCCTTAAACCTTTCACGCATCTCTCTCTTTCTCATCTCAAAACAATTCTAACTCGTCTAATAAATGCGATGAACATTATGCGCTACGAGCCTTAAGCTACATGGGGAATGATGAGTGAAGGGTCTCCTCTCGCTTGTCTAGAGTGTTTAGTATATATCCCGTTTGGGGGCGATACGCGACGCATTCGCTCATATGTCATAGTCTTTAGTGCAACGTGAATCACAAACCGAATTAATTCACTTCACTAAAAAAATATAAACAAATTTCAAACCTTTTTTCTCCGGGATTAATTAAAAACCATTTTCAGAAAAGAGTGTTTTTAAGCTTCGGTTCTACCGCAAACATGCATCGTACCTAACTACTGGAACGGAGGTTTAACCTTACTCGGTTAAAACACTTAATCAACCTGTGGTTTCGTGTCAAGCCGAACTATGTTTGCTCTGATATCTAATACCTGTTGAGAGTACGTAGGCACGAGACGCGGTGTCTTGGCGAGCAACCTTCCCCCCTTTTCCTCGTAGTTAGCCGAACTACGTTGACTCTGACTTTCCCATTGCACGAGGGAATACATAGGCACAGAGCGGCGATGCTCTGCCGAGTCTATTTTTTTTTCTATCCTGTGAGCCTGTAGCGCAGATAGTTTAAACACACTCTTAGATAGACAACAAGCGTGGATCCCGTCGAGTACGATGGACGTGAGGGGGTGCTAATACCTTCCCCTTGCGTAACCGACTCCCGAATCCAGGACTTGGTTGCGATGATCTCGTCTTTTCACTTTTTCGTTAGGTTTTTTCGATCGTTTCTTTTCCCTCTCTTTGGGATAAATAACGAAAGGTGGCGACTCTTCTGTTTTCCGCCGGGTGTTTTTCGCAGTTGCGACAATATTATCTGTGTACAAATTATTTTTGCAGAAGACTATTTATTTTGGTTGCCATTGTTCTTTACCTCACAAATTAATATTAAATTTTATCGTAATTCATAACAAGATTCACAACAATTATTTATTTATTTTTAGTGTATTATTTTACATTAATCATCGTATGTTTTAAAATAATCATCATATGTTTAAATTTATCAATGAAAAAAAGAGCTTGTTTTTCTCAAGGAGTTAATCTAAATTAGGAAACATTTAAAAAATCAGTGGGTAAAGAAGCTTTCAATAATATATCTCATTTCATATCTAACCATTAGATCACAACCCATTCTTTGCATTTGTTTTTTTCACTCACCACTTCCAAATTCTAACTTCCACGTACACACAAAACATTTACCCGAAAGCTACAAAGAAAAATATATTACAATTACAAAGGACAAATTAGTAAACTCACACAACATCATATCTTACCTTATCACCATGAGTCCTTTCCAACTTTCACTAGTAAAATACCCGTGCGTCCGCACGAGTCCATTAATTTTAATTGATGTATAATTTATTTATATGTATTTGTAAATATGAATTGATAAATTTAATTATCTAATGCAAATTAATTATATCAAATGAATAGTATATTAAATGGAATGATTAATTTCTTATGGTAATTTGGTTAAAATTAATTAGATGTAGTAAGTTAAATGTATTGTGACAATTTCCAACTGTTAGATAAGTTATATAAGGTGGTCATTAGAATATATTAAGTAATGGTTGAGCAAGTGCACAAACTAAAAATGTGACAACAATTACATTTAATGCCGAAGATTTCACAAGTGGACAACCTGTCAACAATAGGTCTTCTATAATAAACTTGATGCTGTCTGATTTTCAAAATAGCCCTTCTATAATAAACTAAACAAAATAGCAACCAAATAAATGCAATTCATACAATTTTTGCTTCATTAATGCATTAGCTAATCACATGCGAAGTAGCCCAAGACCAAACAACAACCTTTCATTCCAATTTGTTAAATATTGACACCTTCATCAAAAAATGGTCTTTCCATTGATTAACACCTGCAAAAGGCGTGAGACCATAAAATAATGGTAGAAACACAAGCAAAGTTCCATAGAACCAAAATCGGCGAAACCAATATGGAAGAATTATATTCTGCTTTGTTTGTTGCGATGCAGCAACTGATCCATGAAGGATCTTGAATAAAGTGGGAGTGAAAACAATTGATAAGAAGTGCGCCATGCACAGAACTTCCGAATATAAGAAGAAAATATAACTCACATGCTTATTTCCTAGACTGCGACCCCAAGAAAGACGCACAGTCTGCTTCCCAATCATTGTTCCATTCAATCCCTGAATAGCTTTCTCAACATTCTTTCTGTTACAGGAAGAGCAGAAGGCGTTAAAACATATCGTATATAGCAAGCGAGGTGAAAATAAGACACTACTGATGATATTGGCAATACCACAAGTGTTTTACCTGTCAGCAAGTTGAACAAAGCCACATCCTTTACTAATTGGAATTTTAATAGAGACAACATCACCATATTGCAAAAACGGTTGTCTGAGATCATCATTGCTAATTTCAAAATCAAGCCCTCCAACAAATATTTGTATTTTTCGTTACTGAGATATCAAAAAATGAACATATGATTTTGAAAATTACAAAAAAGCAAACTCACAGTTGTGTTGTTAGAATCCCCTTCAGATTGGGAACCTTGGGCCATAGCACCATTAGAGGAGTGACCACCACCAGCCAACACTACAGCTAGTTAAGATAGGAAAAATTCAGCTATTTGAATTTCTAATCTGAAGCACGATATGTTATATTACTACGTTACAATGATAACTCACTCGTGTTATAAACGTAAAAAAAAGGAAATTTGGAAATATATACAATAAATAATTAGTTTTTATAATGAGACTTGTTGAACAATTAGACCGCATAATATATACCAATTACTACACAATCAATCAAACATGATAACAATTATAAATCAAACCTTGTGAAGAATATTGTTGTGGATTGCCATAAGTTTTTTTGGGCGTTGCAACACCTACACGCATAGGTCTGATAGAATAATAAACGTCGTTCATTTTAGTCACTGCCCTTGTCCTTTCACTTTCATCACCGAACCTAACAAAACCACATCCTTTCGAGCGACCAGTATTAGAATCAATGACAACTTTTGCTCCCTTAATATATGAGAATCCGCTAGCAAACACCTCATGCAGCATAGCATCGATAACATCTATGGCTAAGTCTCCCACAAAAACAGAGAGATCAGAAGTAGCCTCAGAAGAACGCCTTTCACCACCACCGTCGCCGCCAGCGCTGAATGTAGCTCAATTCAGACGAAATGGTTGATCTATATTTGACATCATTGCACCATTAAAGTTCTGCAGGACTTTCTCAGCCGTTCCTCGCGAATAGAACTCGACAAATCCATATCCCTCCGAGGTATCAGTTTGCTTATTACGTATGACCTTGGCCGATACAACCTGCATCAGTAACACAACAAAAGAACTAATCAGAAAACGACAAGCAAAAACATTTCTTCATAAATGCCCATAAGCAAAAACGTCGGAGCGTCAATGTCACCGATCAGTATTTAACATATTTAACATGAAAACATCTTAGAATACATCAAAAGACAAAAAGAACAATTTCCATTAGCCCATTTTCAGAGTACAATTAAGAGATCTATGTTTTATTAGCAAACCTAGTGAAAACATTGGTGAAAATTATCACATTTTAAAAACAATGTCAATTATTATCAAATCCCAGAGATCACAACTGAGACTGGAAATTTATTAATGCTACAAGGAATTTCGAACACACGCAGTAATAATGTAGTGTTGAACATGTAATGTTGAGTTTGATTAATATTGTCATCTATTTTTTTCAATTTATGAAAAGAACCTGAAAAATGAAGACAATAACATGATTATAAAATGCTAACATTATTAGAAATTAGGGACAAGAAAGAATAATCTATTGTTTAATCCATAGACCGCAATGACATGAAAACTAAAAACTTACAATTGAAAGTTTTTTTTGTAAGTTGTTGGTTTGACTTGTGTGTGTGTCAAAAATAGGTGATAAGTCAAAGGCAGAGCTTTAAAAATGTTTTTTAGCAGACAAAAAGTGCATAATTGATTGGCCTTAAATACAATTCTTTTTTAATGTAATGGGCTGCAATTTAAAACGAACTAAACAACCAAAGACCAAGTTGAGATGGAACAACAAATTAGTAAATTGATTACTGCAGAGTGACATGACAGAATGCTGTCATTTATCTATACCAAGATATTGTATACTTACATTCAACATTTTACATGAATTCAGGTATTATACTTGTGCAACTTTACACAAACATGTGGATGAAAAGTTAAATGGTTAGAGAAACTGCAGTGAACCAAGTGAGATTGAGCAGCTAGAGAAAAATGATTATAGGTGATACTATGTGGTTAGTAGCAGCAAGCTACCCAAAGCATGGGTCTGAAATGATGTGCAACAGAGTCATATTAAAAAAAATCAAATACTAAAAGTGTTCAAAATATAAAGTGGAAATTTCAATGTCTTTTATTTGGCTTTAGAGTATCCCTGGTTTGGAGACAAGCTATTAGTATTTTATCACAATGGCATGATTTTGTTGAAACTACATAGTATATAATTTTTATCTAAGTCACGATGATACATCGTAATTCTGTTAAACGTACAGTTAATCCAAACATGCACTCATCATCTACATCTATTATATTATTCCTATGTTTCTACTGCATTTGTTTAATGATGAAATGTAGTTAGCTTTACCTCAAAAGTGGTGTATTTTTATTAATGATTTACACACACACACACACACACACATACACACTTGTTCTATGAAATTAAGAATGGTAGCATAAGAATACCTGGCCAAGATCCCCCATTGTGGTAACTCCATCTAGTATTTTTTGGGTCACATCCTGTTATGATTCTCCATTCATGGGTTTCAAGGGCTGGATAACAAACTTTGACAGGCATATCCCCAATTAGTTCCTCCCACCGTGATTCAATGAGATCCATGATTGCAACTGACTGCTCAGGAGTTGCCAAGCAGGACAAAATTGCAATGCAATTACCAAGCAAAACCAGCGGAAATCCATCCTAGCTGGACTCACATTCCCAATAAAGTATCCACCGTGATGGGGCATGAAATCAAAAATCCAATCTGGTAAAGAATCTGAAATAACATTGAACTTGTTGACTGCGGTATATGAGTACTCTTCTATTTTGAAGCGATATATATCATTAAGTTGCTTCAAATCCAACCAAAAGTGGCTTCTCATATGATAGCTTAAGTCATGTAAGCGTTTTATAATTCGTTCCATAAACTCTTTCCCTTCAGGATCTGGCTTAAGCAATTGTAAGGTACATCTTAAAGACATGAAGAACAATGCTTAAATTTCAATTGGATACCCATAAACACCCTGAAATCATGAAATAGAAAATGAAGTAAGAAATGGATAAATTAACCCCCAGGAATAAAAGTCATAGTAAATCATCTCTCAGCGCCTACATCTAGAATAACTCTGTTAGATTGTCTAGAATAATATAGACATTTGATATTTGCATATTGCATATATAGACATTTGATCATTATAAAAAACACTAAACCAAATATAAAGTTAGTCATTTATATGACAGTGTTGTGATAGAAACACGAACCGTTTTCATAATCTGTCATAAATTATGAGCAGACATACCAACAATAGGTATGCATTCCTTATCCAAAAACACAAAATTACTGACCTTGTTTTCATGCTTCACCTTGATCACAATTTTATACCTAAGAAATATAGAATGATATTAAACCCAAGAAAACGTTGGAAATCAAATTACTGAATTGAATGTCATACATCCTGATTTCAAATGGCATGAAATTGTCACTTGGTTATCGGGGGAGATTTCGTGTCAGAGTAGTTGCAATCCAATTTATTGCCTGGTGATTTGTTAGTTTTGTTACATGTTGGACATATCTCATAATACTAGAACAAACGATTTTGGTTGAACCTTTTTGTAGTACCATAGGTATTGCAAAATGTTTCCTACACAACACAATAGTCAGACACCAAAATAATGTAACATTCTAAAAGGGAACATATGTATTTAGGAAAAAATGTAACTAACATCCTTAAGACATAACATGTCTCCAATAGTAGTGACATCCTTGACAAAAGAGAAAGATCTATCTTCAAAAGAAGAACATTGCATCAAATAGGTCAATGTTAATGTTCTTTAGTTAGTGATACATACTGTTTGTACCTCATTCTCATTAATAACACACCAACATCAAAGAGAACATCATCTAATTTAAAATTACAGCAGCACAACCAATGTTATTATTGAAATTATGCAAGCTAAAGTAAAAGTGACATTTACATCATATGTTTATTTGATTAAAATAAGTACTCACAATCTTATTAGAAAGCTTTCTAAAAGATTTGATTTAGTATATTTTAGATACTCATATAAATAGGGAGTCTAGCTATCAAGTTGAGAGCATGGTTTATACTCACACGATGTACTTTAAACTTCACCCATAATCTGAAGCATTAAGCCAAGTTTCCTACTCAAATAAAGAAATGACAAGTTAGGTATTAGCTTCCCTGCTATGAAATTGTTTTCACTACATTTTTATAACTTAAGATTGGACAAATCAAACTTAAAACATGTATGAGAGATATTACTTACTCGTATTTTTCATACGCTGATCATATATTAATCATGAACCTACAACCACTACAAAAGATAAACAAAGAAACAACGAGTTTAAAATCAGAACAAAGTTCTTATGAAGGTAGAACTGCAAATTAATCATGAACTTGCAAATTAATACTTTTTTTGTTGAATATTTTGTGGTTAGTTCCAAAGACAAACTACTTTCAATAAATGAAGTAGTCAAATGCAAACAACAAAATGGTAGCATGGAAAAAATAGTCACAATAGGAAGTAAGGAACTGGATAACGTAACATACATGAGCTAGAAACGGAAAAGGTACCTTACGCAACAGATAACTCGACATTAAATATCACAGTTTCAATATTGAATGCATTAATTGCACTCTTACTTTCATAAACTTTGCCAGAGCCAATGTAAGTCCTATGGTTTGGAGAAGCAAACCTGTACCGTTTAAATTAACCATAAGAATCAAAGTATGACAAACTGAAATCACATACCAAGTCACTTGGATAAGTTTTAAGCAAGGGAAAAAGTATCAGAAACTGAAATCAATCGACCAAATTTAACCCAAAAAGTCATTACACAGAAATAAACTTAACTTTTGAAGCAAACAAAATATTTGAAACTTAAATCACAAGCCACCAAGCAATCAAAAACTGGAAAATAACTTCACTTGAGATTACACTTTAGTAATTTATATAACATTTACTACTACTGCTGGTATACATTTATATAAATGGATTAAGACTAAAGTCATCAAATACAGAAGTTCATGGCAAAACATCAATGATGCAATTAATCGAACAGGTGGCGTGCGTGTTCATATTAGTTAGTGCCTATAACTAACAATAAAATTTTTAAACAGAACAGAACATATAACTGATACAAATTATAAAACTACAATAGATATTCAAAAATGTAGAACCTTTGAGGATGACCATGAGTGAAAGCTTCATCAATCATCTAGCTCGATCTGTGGTCCATGTTGACGGCTCGATCTACATAAACAGAAAGAAACGGGTAAATAAAAATAAGAAAACCAAATTTCTTGAACCAGATTAACATACATGTGCTCCTCATGTCTCTCAAAGATCATTTTTGGAAGAAAAGAAAAGTTCTGAACATCAAAGGGGCAGCGACAAATTTACGGTTTATGGAGAAAAAGAGAGAAAACAGAGAAAAGGACGGAATTAGGGTTTGTGGAGGAAAGAAGAGAAAATTGAGAGTGATGAAAAACGGGAGAGACAAAGATCAACAACTCTAATGAGCATTTTCCAAACCTGTTTCCCTTTCTCCAAGTCCTTGATGAGTATTGGGGGTCTTGACATGGTTGCTTACAACTTCACAACTGTTTAAATTATTTCTTTGTAAGCAAAAACAATATATTAACAAAAACATGTTTTCATGAAAACAACCTGCATATTTTATAGTGTAAACCGAAGAACCTACAATGTATGAATATCAACTTGCAATGTCAACTTGCAAAACAACACCAACTGAAACGAACCAGAAACAACTGTTAAAACCACAATGTCAACTTGCAAAACAACAAAAAATACCATGAAACGAACCAGAAGAGTTTGTATGAATCAGAAGCAGAAGCAATATAAACCAATAAACAGAAGCAGAAGAAATGAAAACCCCAAAAAAGGTGAAGAAACGAACCAGAAACAACTGTCAAAACAACAATGTCAACTTGCATAACAACAAAAAATACGATGAAGTGAAGAAACGAATGTAAACAGAAGCAGAAGCAAAGGAAACCAATGTAAACAGAAGCAGAAGCAAATGAAACCAATGTAAACAAAAGTTAGCAGAACCAGAAGTGAAGAAACGAACCAGCAGAACCAGAAGTTTGATAATGTCTGTGGGGAGGAAGAAGCAATACAGTGGGAGGACAAGAAGTTTGATGGGTAAGACTCAAAACTCAGAAGTTTGTGGGGGAGGAGAGAAACAAAGCTTAATAGATGGCAAGAGGTGAGGGGTTGCAAAGAGAAAAATATTGACAATTAGTTGTTTACCATTTTGTCCAACTGTGTACCGATTATTTTTGCAGAAGACTATTTATTTTGGTTGCTATTGTTCTTTACCTCACAAATTAATATTAAATTTTATCGTAACTCACAACAATTATTTATTTATTTTTAGTGTATTATTTTACATTAATCATCATATGTTTTAAAATAATCATCATATGTTTAAATTTATCAATGAAAAAAAAGAGCCTGTTTTTCTCAAGAAGTTAATCTAAATTAGGAAACATTTCTCAAGAAGTTAATCTAAATTAGGAAACATTTAAAAAATCAGTGGTAAAGAAGCTTTCAATAATATATCTCATTTCATATCTAACCATTAGATCACAACCCATTCTTTACATTTGTTTTTTTCACTCACCACTTCCAAATTCTAACTTCCACGTACACACAAAACATTTACCCAAAAGCTACAAAGAAAAATATCATACAATTACAAAGGACAAATTAGTAAACTCACACAACATCATATCTTACCTTATCACCATGAATCCTTTCCAACTTTCATTCCCACCGTTCCATCCATTCCATAAATATCACACTCCTCACTCCATTTCCCCAAACCCTCACACAATAAACCCTAATTCCTCTTCTCCCAACCTTATCCATTTCCTCAACAATGTCTACCTCTGCAACCTCCCTAGCCCTTCCATTTCTCCCAACCAAAACCACTCTCTCCTCCCCACAATGTTTCTCTTCACCCTCTTCCTTCTCACTCAACACTACTTTCAAACCGTTTTCCTCTGTCTCTCTTCGTTCGACGCTGTCTCTGAGTAACCGTTTTGTTTCCCGTGTTGCTGTTTCGTCTTTTGACCAGGAAGAGGATACCTTCGAGGACGGAGATACTCGTAGCTACTCTGCTAACCAGAGGCTGTTTGTCGGGAACCTTCCGTTCAGTGTTGACAGTGCGCAACTCGCGGAGATTTTTGAAAGTGCGGGGAGTGTTGAGATGGTTGAGGTAGTTTTCAAAGTTTGTTTTTTTATGATTTGAAAATAATGGGTTTGTGTTAAATTTACTTGGGTTAGTGTCAAATTGTGAAATTGTTTTTGTGTTTTTGCAGGTGATTTATGATAAAACTACCGGGAGAAGCAGGGGATTTGGTTTTGTGACTATGTCTTCCGCTGCCGAAGTTGAAGCTGCTGCTCAGCAGTTCAATGGTTATGTGAGTTTATTATATATCTTCATTTGTTTGATAATTATTATGATATTTTTGTGTAGAATTTCGTTCTTTGTTAGTTGTTTGAAATTGAGTAGGGTAATTGATGGATGTATGTATGTATGGGTGAGTAACTAAATCTGAATGTTATTGTCGGGTGTGATTATGAATGTGAGTTCTGTACTCTAGTACTCAATTTGCTCATTGTTAACGGTTTGTTCATAAAAATTATGATATTAAACTTCAAAATTGAGTATAATCAAGGGTTTGTTTATCTATGAATGTTATTTACGAGTTAGTTGAATTGCTGAGTAAAAGTTACTTGTATTTAGATGTATGGTTTTAATGGTGCATGTATGACTCCGGCTACAAGTATTTTCTTAAAATGTGGATATGGGGATGACTACAGTAGTACCTTATTCATATCTTATCCATTGTAACTCCTATAGTTGGATTTATATGATGTCAAATGTGAATATGTTTTATTATTATTTGTTATGTTATGAATTGATTTGGCCATTTCATATTAATATTGAACAAAATATTTGTTGTTGGAAATTTACAGCTAGTGGATGGAAGAGAATTGAGAGTTAATTCTGGACCACCTCCTCCTCCTCGTGACAATCCTCGTTTTGGTGACAATCCTCGTTTTGGTGCCAATCCTCGTTTTGGTGGTGAAAATTCTCGTTTTGGTGACAGTTCTCGTTCTAGAGGTCCTCCAAGAGGTGGTTCTGATAGCGAACACCGTGTGCACGTGGGTAATCTTGCTTGGGGAGTTGACAACGGGTCACTTGAGGCATTGTTCCAAGAACAAGGAAGTGTTATAGAAGCAAAGGTAATCTATGATAGGGATAGTGGAAGATCTAGAGGCTTTGGATTTGTGACTCTCAGTAGTGCTGAAGAGGTCGAAAGGGCTATTCAATCCTTAGATGGCGTGGTAAGCACAAATCCCTCTATGCAAAAAGAATATTTTGTGAATGTTTCAGTGTATTGATTTGCAGTGTTTCAGTGTATTCTAGAAGACATAAATGGTGCAATTCACATACCAAATTTAGGTTTTTAAAGTTGCTTTTAGATAATAGAGTATTGCATTCGCATGATCTTGATGTATGGGTTTGAAAAGCTACATATTAGAATTCAACAATGATAATATCTTGTTGGTAGCATCTCTGACACTAACACTGTACACACCTTTAATCTTGGATGTTGGTGTCTTGGATGTTGGTGCTACATATGTATTTAACCATCGAAGTCTGATATTATCTTGTATTGGTTGCAGGACTTGAATGGCAGAGCTATACGGGTCTCACCCGCAGGTGCTAGACCAGCTCGTCAATTTTGAGGATTTTACCTTTCACTTGATCAAGAGAGGATTATGGTACTAACTTATACCTATATAATGTTATCTGCTGTGATCTAATGCCAATTTTCCTCACGAATTGGGCTGAATGATTTAACTTCTTGTTGTTAGCAGGTAGTAGAAAGTTATGTGGTGGCAATTCATCAATATCTTACAAACGTTTGCAACTGTTTGCAACTGTTTGCGAAAGAATTCACTTCATACTTGGTAACTGAACTGGTATCTACACACAAGTAGCAGTACCTAACAAGCTTCTTTCTGAAGAAGAGATAATGCTCTAAGGAAACATGAATGTGTGCTCTAGATTTCAATAGTTTTTGTTTTAAACTGATTTTGTAGTCTGTATTTTACTGCTTTATTAGTAAAGTAGATTGCTCGATGATTGATGGTTAATTCAATTCAATTTTGCAACAATAATGTGGATGCGGAATTTTACTATTGTTTGGTGAAAAAAATATGATGTTATCTATCGATCCCGTGATATCTTTCTATTTTGGTATTTTCATTTGTTTTTTATTTATGGATCTCAAGTATCTCAGTTGTCTATTGATATATAAAAACAATTGAACTGTAATGAGTATTTAAAGACTATATTATGTCTTGTGTTATGACTGGCTGGGATCCTCTCCATTTACTTTAGATAGAAGCCACTTGTAGTCATGGAAATGTTTGGTTTGAGGTGGTTGTGCTATGTGACTGTGATGCAAGTCCAGCTATGACTTCAATGCTATGATATTGATTGTATAACCTTTCCAATTTTTTTGGATACCATAAATAAATCTCAACATTTACCCTTAATTTTGTCAAAGGAGTCACGGTTATACTGCCTGGATTTTGTACTATGTTTTGCTATATATCATCTTTTTTTTTTATTTTTTATAATCTATGTTAAAATATGAATAATAGAAGACTTTTAAATCTAACTGTAAAACTAATTTATATTGATTTAAAAACTTCTATGACCAAATTTTTTTACTTGAATGAAATGATTAGAGTCTCTTTTGGCATAACTAAAAGTTTCGAAAAATTAGTATTTGTAACCGTGCCAAGGGGATATTCGACTTAAAACACAAACTAGCTGCAACCGCTCCCAGAGGATGTCGGGTTTAAAAGTTAAAACACAAACAAAATCTTTAGGTTCCTGTTATTCTTCATAACCTGTCTTAAGACTTAGCATTCAGCTTTCTCACATAGTCACAAATACAAACAGTTTAGAGATTAACTATTAGGCTCACAAGAGTTTAACATTGAATTAGAGAACTTCTACATATATTGAGCAGAAAACGTATCTTCTGTTTCTTTTTACTGAGATTAACTTTTACAGCTCAATTTTCATAGTCCTACATTATGTCTCATTTCATTTCACATTCTCGCTTCATTACTTTCATTAAATTCACCATCAAGTCCAAGGAACTATGACTTTGAATACAGGATCAAATTCACATGTCTTACCAAAAAGACTATTGCACCTATGGTTTACTTTACTTGTCCTGCTTTTCAGTCACATGATGTCTGCCTAAACAATGGCGTGGAAATTTAGCTTTGAGATTTTGTGGTTGAGCTCTTTAATCAAACCCTTTCCAAATATTGTTTTTTTACACCTGTATATAAGTTTTCTTGCAGGGTAAAACTTAAACTATAGAACAATGGTTTCTGTTAAATCAAGATCTGTGAGGTTTGCATAATCTTCTTCCCTTTAATGTTGTAATTAATTTATTTGACTTATATAGTTATTACATTTCGATTGTACTATATGATCATTTTCAACTTCATTTCCTTTGATAATTTTCAATCTCCGAAGCATTAGTCCAATGGTTTGAGTTTGGACACTGAATGAGTTCTATGTAGGGCTAGAGTTCAATCTCTGCTACTAAAATTTGGCCGATAATTTTTTTTACCTTTTGCTTTTCATTTTTTATAAATATTTTTGGTGCTACTCAGGTTTCATGATGATCTTGAAAAAGAGAAATTAAAGGAAGTTGAAGAAAATCAAATGGAAACGGCGACGTATGAGATGAGCAATCAACACAAGCATGTAAGGGATGCGAAAACCAAGTTATCATCAAGTGTAAAAGAACTTTCAAGAGTGTTTTCTGAAGATTACGACGCAGAAGAGATTTTAATATTAGATCCTAGAGGACCTAGAGTGAATTTATGGAACAAAATATTCTTAGCAGCGTGTTTGATATCGTTGTTTGTGGATCCGCTTTTCTTTTACTTACCTGTTGCTACGAAAGAAAAGTGCATTGATATGTCACTTGGTCTTGAAGTTTCGCTTACCATAATAAGGTCATTGGTTGATGCATTTTACATTGTTCAGATTTATGTTAAGTTTCAAACCGCTTATATTGCTCCTTCGTCTCGTGTTTCTGGTAGAGGTGAACTCATTATTGACTCCTCAAAGATTGCATCAAATTATCTCAGTAGAGACTTTTGGTTTGATCTTGTTGCCGCACTTCCACTTCCTCAGGTATGTTTATTTCACCCTCCAAAAGCATACACTTTTCAAAGAATCGACTAAAATTTGTAGTTTGCAAAGTTCGCTAAGTGTTTGATAATTTATATATGATGTTAGGTACTGATTTGGGCTGTGATTCCAAATCTGAGGGGTTCAGAAATGATTGCATCGAGGCATATATTGCGCCTCGTGTCCATTTTCCAGTACTTATTGAGGTTGTATCTTATTTATCCTCTATCGTCTGTAATTGTCAAGGCGAATGGAGTCATGATGGAAAAAGCTTGGGCTGGTGCAGCTTATAATTTGACACTATATATGCTTGCTAGTCATGTAAGTTACTTACATGTTAAGCACTTATGCTATAAGCACTTTGTTGCTTTTGATTGATTTCTTAACCTTTTCGTTATCTCAAAAAGGTTTTAGGATCTACATGGTACCTGTTATCGATTGAAAGACAAGATGAATGCTGGAAGAAAGCTTGTACACTTGAATTTTCACATTGTCGGTATCATTATCTTGACTGTCGAAGCCTTGGTGATCCGAATAGGAATTCTTGGCTTAGATCAAGCAATGTCTCGGGTTTATGTGATAATAACAGCGCCTTCTTTCAGTTTGGAATTTTCGCCGATGCTTTGACTTTGGAAATAACTAGCTCGAAATTCTTAAACAAATACTATTACTGTCTTTGGTGGGGATTGAGGAATCTAAGGTAACTCAAATTTTGGGTGTAAAAGTTTGATGGTTCATGAAGAGAAAATTTTGTCGATCTTTCATTCTAACCAATTCTATGCTAAATTTGCAGCTCTGCAGGACAGAATCTATTAACAAGTACACATGTTGCAGAGATAAATTTTGCTGTGATTGTTGCAATTCTAGGATTGGTGCTTTTTGCACTGCTCATAGGCAATATGCAAGTAAGTCTTGTTATTTACCTGTCTAGCTTAATTAACTGCTTGTGTAGAAGCAATTTTTACAACAAAAGATTAACAATTTAAGCTAACCGATTGCGTGGTTAATTTATTTTCTGAATAACAGACATACCTTCAATCGACCACTATACGGTTGGAGGAGTGGAGAATAAGAAGGACAGATACAGAAAGATGGATGCATCACAGGCAGCTCCCTCGTTATCTGAAGCAAAATGTTCGACGTCATGACCAGTTTAGATGGGTCGCTACTCGTGGTGTTGACGAGGAAGCTATTCTTAGAGACCTTCCCGTGGATCTAAGACGTGACATTAAACGCCACCTTTGCCTTAATCTAGTTAGACAAGTATGTAATTCTTTGTTTTCATCTATATGATACAAATAGGGTTTTAACTTCACAGTCATAATATCAATTGTAGTTGCAGTCTCAATCTTTAATATTCTGAAAATTCCTGATCAAATATGAATTATACAATCTCAATTTCGGTCGTGTAAATATGTTGCTTGGGAAACAAGCAAACAAAAAAAGAATGAAGTATTTATTGGACACAATTTGCACAGGTACCACTATTTGATCAGATGGATGACAGAATGTTAGATGCAATATGTGAAAGGCTGAAGCCAACTCTATGCAGTCCCGGAACTTGCATAGTTCGCGAATGTGACCCTGTCAACGAAATGCTCTTCATCGTTCGAGGACGCCTAGATTCTTGCACAACCAACGGTGGCAGAACTGGTTTCTTCAACACCTGCAGAATAGGCTCGGGCGACTTCTGCGGCGAAGAGCTTCTCCCATGGGCCTTAGACCCTCGTCCAACCGTCGTACTTCCTTCTTCAACTCGAACAGTAAAAGCCATCACCGAAGTTGAAGCTTTTGCACTCATTGCCGAGGATTTAAAGTTTGTAGCAGCGCAATTCCGCCGCTTACATAGCAAACAACTGAGACAAACCTTTAGATTCTATTCACATCAGTGGAGGACATGGGCGGCATGTTTTATACAAGCGGCTTGGTTTCGGTATAAAAGAATGAAAGAGATAAACGAAGTTAAGGAAAAGGAGAATCTTATGATGATGGCAAATGTGAAGTATTATGGACATGATGATTCTCAATATTTTTCTGCACCTTTGCAGGCTCCAATGGGATCAAGTTATTCAATGTATTCCGGAAAACTTGTAGGTAGTTTAAGGAAAGGTAGGAGTATGAGATATGGATCTGAACTTGATCTTCTTGGTGCATTAAGGAAGCCTCTTGAACCAGATTTTAATGATGATGGTGATTAAGGAAAAGTAAGGAATGAAAAGTTGTTTGCATGGAGAAGGTTTATTAATGATTAGTGTTGTTAATGTGTGTGTTAATTAGGATCATTAGTAGTTATTAATATGGTAGGCAGGTAGTCATAATTATCTCGATATGTGGTTACAACTAGTTTTATTATTATGTGATAAGTACTAACTTTGAGTATGTGATTAGTAACTAGAACTTAGAAGTTAGTAAGTTAATAACGGTCTAATAAATGATGTAACTAATACTTGTATCACTTATAAACATAATTGAATACCATCATCATTTTGATTTCTTTCAATTTTTTTTTTTTAATTTTCGAAATTCTGTTTTTCAAGAGATAAACGATGGACCAGATATTGAAACAATTTGTCCAACTTTTTACACCGGTACCAAAACAATTTGACACCAATAAGAAAACAATGTAGGAAGCTGTGAAAATAGCATTAGAGATTGTTAATCCAGTTCAATGAAACCACACACATGTTTTGGAGACACTCTACCTAAGAAAGAAAATTCAGTATTTCAAATTAGAACAATTAGTTTTATAAGAACTTTCAAATCCTATAAAGTTTTATGCCTCTTTTTAATCTCAATGACTTTCTATTTAAGTCTTTCCATAAATATGAGAATCCATTCAATTTCTTCTATCACAAAACCTAATGATTAAGTCTGCATATTTATCTGCTTAACTGTTCATGCTTGACTTATCATAAGACATTAATTATCATCATCAAAAGTTGATATCCTTCTTAAATGTATATCACATGCAAAAAAAAGGTTTCATCACATCATTAAAGTGATGAAGAACACGAGGTTAGTGATTATGAAATTAATGATATACTTTCATAAGATGAATTACAAAGTGTTTTTAATGAATTACATGATGAATTTTTGAAACTTTCTAAAAAAAATTCAAAACAAAAGAAAACTATTGTAAATCTAGAAAGTGAGACTAATATCACAAAAGTGGAGTTAAACTTAATAAAAAATTTAGCATGCAATACTTGTTCTTCTTTTGAGTCAAAAATTGTGGAATTAAACCAAGTCATAGCCGAATATGAAAAAGTACAAATTGACTTGGATAATGTAATTAGTAGTAAAAAAAATTTAAATAATAAATATGCACTTGACTTTTTAAATTTGATAAACTTAGTACAAGTAAAACTATCTTTGTAAATGCTACTAGCAAATTCATCAATAAGGAATCAAAGAAAGAACATGTTGTAAATCATAATAAAAGATCTTATGATAGAAATAATGTTTATGTAAATAAAATGAATCACGTTTTAAATCTACTTGTTTTTATTGTAATGGAAAATGTCACACTTCTAATGCTTGTTAGATAATAAATCATGGTATTCTTTATGGTGAGTATGTATGAGTGAGAAAGGGATCTAACCCAAGAGAACCCAAAGAATATTTGAACTAAAGCACTATTAATTGTTTTGTAGGTAGTTGAAGATCATATGCTAGTATTATTAAATTGATCTTTCAAGATACAAAACCATATGATATGGTAATTCTAAAAGTTTCATTGAATGAAAGATGTTTTGAAGAAGCACCAACATTGATATCAACTTTGAATTCATATTGATATCATGTGAATAAGATAAGTTCTCTTATGTTTATATTTTCATATGTATAATTGATTCTTGTATGATTTTATCGTTCATATTTTACCTGACTTCTTCTTTTTGATAATGTCAAAAGGGGGAGAAGGATACATATGCTTGTTATTTTCTTGTTTTTATTTTATTCTAGGAATAAAAGTTTATCAATCTAAAGGAATTTAAAGGTTCATGAGTTAAGGGGAAGATAATCAACCTAGGGAGAGTTTTTTTAGAAATCAACAATCATCAAATGTTTTTCATCATAAAAAAAAGGGAGATTGTGAAGACAACTCTCTTATGAATATGTTTTGATGAAATAAGGAAAAGATTCAACAATGAAATAAGAGTTTCAAAACAAGTTTCAAGTGTCTTAACAAGAATGATTCAAAGATGTGGATTAACGGAATTAATTTGATCAAGGTATGACATTTTGATTTTAATCAAAATAAGCTAAGGCACAATATGTTTTAATGATATAAATCTTAGATGCTCAAATAAAATAATTCAAAACTCATCCTATGTATGATTTTCAAAATGACAAAAAGTGGCATTGGTAAACTTTAAATTTCTCTAAATTCACAAGATGATAATCAATTAACCATGGCAAGGAAAACATAGGCTAATCATTTATCCATGCTTCTGATTGAAGAAAATTTTATTTTTTAACAAAATGATAATCGATTAACCCCTTGTTGAAGGGATCAAGCTAATCAATGATCCGCTCCATCTTCTCACTAATTTTTGCATGTTATAACTAAGGGTAATCAATTAATCTCTTAATGGTAATCGATTTACCTCTGTTTATTTTTGAAAAATACTGTAACATTGCATTTGTTTGTCACCTCTTTTCATCTCCAAACCTTTTCATAACCATGACAACGTTCATGGGATTTTCTCCAAATATTTATTTGAAAAATTAAGAGGTGCATAATCATTATAAATAGTGGACTTTTCAAATTCAAAACACCTCTTTTCTAACATTGGTTGCTTAGTTGAACCTATAAGTTATTCGAAAAACACTAAATTTAGATAAATTATTTTTTGGCCAGAGATTGTAGAATTCTTCAATTATATATATTTTATTTAAATAGTTAGACCGATGAAAGCTTTGACAATGAAGACAATATCATCTGCAAAATAAATATCACAAGTTTGATTCTCACTAAAGATCTGTATGGTAACCTATTTTAAAAAATTGTTTTGAAGTGTAGATGGTTTTAAGGATGTTATTACATTAGTATTATGTTACACAAGTTATCCATTTGATAAAAGGGATGTTTATTGGATGTTGCTAAAGACGCACTTTTCAAATTTTTGTTTTTGATCCTTTTAACTTAAGGGAAAGAAAAAGTAAGCTCAAATACATAAACCATGATTAGTAGAAATTGTCCTAAAGTTGCTCCAAAGTGTACTTGTCCAATATGTGAATGTATGTCAAAACTACCATTGCACAACCTACATTAAACTATTTGTGCTCTAGTCATTTGTCAAAACAATATATTTTTTGATTTACAAGATGTTTTAGGTTGGCTAAAGTTTCAAAAGACAGAAAATCTAATCATAGAAATATTCGATTCAAAGACACTTCGCCAAAGTAGATAAGAATAAGGAGAATTTTTTTTGTCACTCTTATAGTTTGACTTGTCATCTCAAATATTTTAATAATACCCATTTTACTCATGTCAAAATTTTATTAAAAAGTCTGGACAAAAAATTCAATAAGATAAATAAAATATTTAATTCAAATCAAAAAATCTGGTAGTCTATATAAAAAATTATGTATGTCGGATATTTCAAAAAAATCAATAAGTGGTGAAATAAATCGAATTTATAAAAAGTACCTATTTTTACCAGATTTTTTGTTAAACGTGAAAAATCCGATGGTTTAAAAAGTATCAATTTTTTCAAAATCATCCTTCATATATCAAATTTTTAGTGGATCTAAAAATTTGGTAATGTATATTCAAGGGTTGAGATTTTGCCGACAATTTTGTACCTCTATGATTGTACCGACCGTTTTATATGGTCCAAAACAAATTCAAAGTTGTATAAATATGGGTCATGGATTGTAAAACATCTTATAATGTTTCACTATTTACTTAAGGAAGAAGTATACTTCAACGAGGTGAAACCTTCTGTTGAGTTTGGACTCTTGGAGGACACTACAACATGTCTCGTTCTTTTGAGATTCAAGTTGAATAATATTTTGCTCCACACCGATAACATAAAGGTGAGTAAAATCGAATTTCTCGCACCATAGATTGATACTAATAGAAGTGTGAAATACGGTTGTATTGAGTTGAAGAGTGATGAAGATTTGAAGATTATTTAGAGAGCATGTCACTGTAGGCTAATTAAGGGACGAATCAAGTTTTATGCAACAATTTATATATTTGTCGACGAAAAAATCAAGATGTTGAAACGTCCAGAATCATGTGGTAGTATTTAGGTTTTCTTATTTATTATTGTTTGGTTAAGTTATGTAATCAGCTATCTAAGTTATGTAACTGTTTGTCAAATGTTAAGCTATGTTCATCATGCAATAATGGAAGTGCCAAAATGTTATCTAATAAATTGTGTTGTACCAATGTCTGAGTAATACTACACATAATATACAAATAATACAAAATTGGTAATAAGGTCTAAATAGGTCCCCACAGGTTAAGTGTGTTTGTTGTCTCCGATGCCAAAGCATAAACCTCACCATCTGGGTTTACCAAACCTATGAGGTTATCTATAATGACTGCTATCATCTGCAGACACTAAGCATCATTCACACCATATGGATGTGGTGGAGGCGGCGACATGTCATCAGAAGGTCCCTTAGCATGAGAAGATTCATCATCATCTTCATGATGCCTAGGTGGGATGATGTGATGGTGCAATACAATAAGGTACCACTCAAAGTAACCATTCACACACTACACAGAGAACTGAACCTCTGCGGCACAATAGCTAAAGGCATGAGAATATCTGATAACTTGACTAACAAATTGAAAATCAATGCCCTAAGATGGAATAGTAGGGGCTGATCGTGGAATGTCCTGAACATATCCAAATTGGCACAGACGCCTCTCAGATAAGTGTCTAGCCACTAAGGTCTCCCATAACAAATAACTAGAAAAAGAGAAGGGTCATAAAACTCCCGATGCACTCTATGTTCTGCATAGAGTGCCCAAATGACATCGTCTAAGGTTAGCACATCAATCATCTTCCTGTACTCCACAATATCTTCTAGGTGTGTAGGCCTACCCCTTCATCTCTTGGTCTATGTGGACCCCATAGTGGTAGGAATAACCCGCCTCTCACAAATGGACGGGAAATGCTCGTATATCTAACACTGCACAATAACATAGGCAAATTAAAAAATGTCAAAAAACTAAAATAATAAGAAATATTGATTTTTTATACCTAAAATAGACTCATATAATTGGCAAGTTGTCTCGTCTCAAAGACAATCACCTCTCCTAGTGCATCATATAAAACAGTCAATGCAGCACACTCTCATGCCCAACCGACATGCTCAAGGAGGCTAAATAGCCACATGTACATCACATCGATATATACATGAAACTTATCAACTAAGATAGTACATTCTACAAGATGTAACATGTATATCCTGGTGGCTGCCTCATACATGATTAATGCACTAGATCTGTATACCTATCCTAGAGCCAAGATAGGTAAAAGTAAACACCCTTATTAGTTCTACACTCATTTATCACTTGTTCCTCAGTAACCCCCAAGTCATGTACATTAGTAATACGTGCAAGATCTTGGCTAATGAAAGGAGTGGTGAAGAAACTAAATGTCAGGCAAAGATGGAACAGAGAGGAGACAACATCCAAGGTAATCCTCATCTCACCAAATGGAAGATAGAAGGAAGATGTCTCATTATGCCATCGATAAACAAATTATGTTAATAGATGACCGTCAAGCATGGTCAGTGAACAATCCACCACTAGAAGGAGACCACAATCACAAACAACCTCCCTGACCTCTCGTGACATTGAGACATCTATGAACTTCTTCTGCTTCTCCCCGTGGGTGGGCACTTTTAGAGAAAGTCGGTCCTGTAACAAATAAAGTAAAAAGCATAAATGATTTTCAACGTATCAATAATAAATAAAGTCACATCATCGACATATCATATACATATCTCTCCTTGCAAAAATTTGAATGCCATATGATCTGCATATCCAGTGAGCATGAAACAACAACTGGACCCTCTAAGAAACTATAAGTCCCGTGATTTTTGGATTGACTGCATTTTGGTAAAACAACATGCTGTTAGAAAGATGTTGAACCAAATGTTCTGTCATGACAGTCAGACATCATGTTCTGCATGATGTCGTGACATGTTCCAAGACATGTTATACAAGATAGCCAGGGCATGTCTATTTTGGTATTAGTGTGATTTTTGAGTGTGCTCTAATACTAATTGAAATTCTGACACGCATATATCAGATGCCGAGACAGGTGTCACAACACCAGAATTAGCAACAGCTTGAACACACAGGAAAAGATGCAGAATTATAAATGATATAACAATAAAATAAACACTAGAATTATTAACCCAGTTCGATGCAACTCACCTACATCTAGGGGCTACCAAGGCAGGAAGGAAATTCACTATGATAGTATTAGTTCAAAGCTAAACTCGTCCGTTTACAACTTATCGCATAATCCCTACCTTGTGCAACTTTTTCCTAGACACCCTCTAGATATGAGATCCCCCTCTCACTTCCTAATCAGACACATCCCAGTGACAATTCAAAAACAACAAACATGACATAAAGTCATGGCATCTGATCTAACATCAGAACCAACAAATAAAACAAGCACAACAAATGGTTGAATCTTTTAAGCAAGATCAAATACTGTCTTGGAAGTGTGATACTTCTATTGTTTGTTATTTTTGAATTGTCACTGGGATTGTGACTGATTATAAAGTTAGGGGGGATCTCATATCTAAAGGGTGTCTAGGTAGAAGTTGCATAAGGTAGGGATTAAGCGAGAAGTTGTAAACGGACGAGTTTAGCTTTGAACTAATACTATCATAGTAAATTTCCTTCCTGCCTTGGTAGCCCCTAGATGTAGGTGAGTTGCACCGAACTAGGTTAATAATTCTGGTGTTTATTTACTATTCTGTCATTTATAATTCTGCATCTTTTCCTGTGTGTTCAAGCTGTTGTTGGTTCTGGTGTTGTGACATCTGATATTTGCGTGCCAGAATTTCAAAAACCTTTCATTTGTGTGTACATCTCTCTTCATATGAGTCGTCGCTACAACAGTTGTAGCTCTGTCAAGTTGCCTGTAAACTATCGTGTCGTCTGATCCTCTGGTCATCACTGAAAAAACAGTACAATTTGAACTACCGAATTTTTTAAAATAACCGATACAAATAATACATTTTTCCAGAAATTTCAAAATAATCGGTAAAAAATAATGTATTTTTTTGAATTTTTTGAAAAAATGGTAAAAATGCATACATATTTATTGTAATTTTTTAAATATGCGGTAAAAACCATGCATTTTCACCGGATTTTTTAAAAAATACGAAAAAAATGTATGCATTTTTACTGTTTTTTTTTCTTTCAAAAATCAGGTAAAAATGCATGAAAATATGAGTTTTTACCGAATATTTCTAAAAATGCGGTAAATAATGCATGGTTTTTTTTACTAAAAATCCGGTATAATCTAAAAAAGTTAAATTTATTGGTCATAAATTCAGTAGTTTTCTTGAAAAATCCAATAAACATGATAGGTTTTCAAAAAACTCGAATCTTCTAATGGATTTGTGAAAATGAAATTTTATATTTTACAGAGTTAATATGATAAATGCATAAGATGTGTGGGGTGTCAGGTCAAAATATAAGAGTGACAGGATAATTTTTCAAGGATAAGGTAACCGTACCGGGGAGTCCAACACTTAATCCCTTCGCCTAAAGGTCACCTACCATCATATTTAATTAGACAACTTCATGCATCTTACTCATGCGTTATTCACATGTATGATCTCATTTTTATTTGCATTATCACTTATCTTCCATTGCTCACTAACTTGTGCATTGAAATATTAATCTTACATAGGGATGACAAACAAACCCGGGCCCGCCGACACCCGCCCGGGTCCGCCCCGAAATTAACGGGGGAAATCCGATTTAATTGGGTGCAGGTGCGGGTGCGGGTGAAACCCGGTTCTTAACTACGGGTGCGGGTGCGGGTAGACACTAAGACCCGCCCGCACCCACCCCCGCCCCGCCTCAAATAATATATTTTATTTTGATTTCCTTATTTTATTTATTTTAATATTTATTTATTAGTTATACTTTTAATTAAGTTATTAATATTCTTATTGCAATTAAAATAATAAAATTAATCAAGTTAATATTCATTTATTAATTAAAATTTTAATTAAATAATTAATTAATTTATTAAAATAATCAATTTTTTAATTAAATTACTAATTTTTATTATAATTAAAAAAATAATATTTTTTTGCGGGTGGGGGCGGGGCGGGTGCGGGTGCACCCGTTTTCTACTGGGGGCGGGTTTGGGTGGTAAATTTTCATCCCCGATTGGATTTGGGGGCGGGGGCGGGTCTGTTACATGGAGGCGGGTGCGGGTGCGGGTATAGTTAAACCTGCCCCCGACCCGCCCCGTTGCCATCCCTAATCTTACATGTCCATCAGATTCGTCGATTTGCCATACCTGAAGCACTCGTTATAGCTCCGACAGGATTCATTCTCCTTGAGTCTATCATTTTCATTTTCAATATAGAATACAAGTAGAGATGGCAACGGGTAGGGTTTGGACAGGGTACTATAGTATCCATCTTCATACTCGTAGTTTAAAAAAATCTCTGTACCCGAACCCATACCCTTGTGGACACCAACATTTGTACCCGTACTCGTATCCTATGAGTAGCTAAATGTCCATTTGCCCGCATTTCTAATAAAAGATTATCGATCTATAATAATTTATCATGTTATTTCAAAATTTTGACAATATTAAAAATATTTAAGGATATTATTGTTGAGTTAAAGAAATAAATAAACACTTACATTGAAATATGTACAAGTTTAATGTAGATGTATTCAACAAAATTGATAAACATACACATGTTTATAATAATAAAAATTAAAACATAAAAATATATATAGTCCGGGTATGAGACAAGTCGGGTACTAAGGTACCCGTACCCGTGCCCATGACCGCATATTTTAGTAGGTAATTGCTCATGCCCATATCCGTATCTGTTTTGCGGATTTTTACCCTATTATGTGTAATTTTTACAGGTATCCTATAGAGATGAGTAAAATTGTCATCCTTAAATGCAAGAGTTTATTGAGTTGGAGAAAGCAGCTTTATACTTACCTTATCTTCTTGAATCAATCAAACATGCTAGAGTAAAATGTTTAGAGGACAAAATTAGGGAAGGGTACTTTACTTTGTGAATCACCAATTTAGCTATGAAACTTTTAATTAAATGAGATATTATTTTGAAACTTTTTTAATTTCAGGACCAAATTTTCTGTCATGCTACCCCTACCATTTCTTGTACTTCTCCTTCTATTTTCTCCATGAGAATCACAAGGTTTTCTTTCAACCACAAGCATTTGATAGATGATACCGGGACCAACTATGGCTATTTTATTGTCCTTAGATGCATGTGGCACATGATCCGTTAACTTGTAGTTTGAATCCCTTGTGTCCTTTTCTAACACATGGCAATATTGGACACAAAAGAGCCTATATAAACTGAAAGTATGCCCCCCACTCCAAATGTATTTTGGAACAATATGTTAGGTGAATATATGCTATGATTGGCACTTGACTCACTTAAAAAGAATGCTATCTCAAGTCGATTTTATAGTGCAGAAACCGTAAACAGTTAGATCAAGAAAGAGAGAGTTTTGATCGAATAGTCTACGGTCAATTGCGCCATTAAATAGTTCGTAAAAAATTTGTATTTCACATATATCAATCTCATCTCTTGAAAGTCAACTACTTCAATGCAAGTCATAAACATGTTTATTGTATAATTGCACCCATTAATAATTATCAACACTTCACTCTAGTTAAGTTGGACCATATCTAAGAATTTCCCTCAATCTGTTCATTGCCCCTATTATCTTGTATTGTGCTCTTTGTTTATCTTTTGATTTGATTGAGTGGTCTTGTACTGTGCTCTTTGTTTGATTTGATTGAGTGAGTTTGTGTTTGTTACTTTGTTCAGTCTAATAGCACTAGAAGTATATGGACAAAAAGATAGAATTTTGATAATAATTAGTCAATGATATGTGTCGATTTCGTATTGGTGTTTGACACTAGATGCGCGTTTATTTTAAAATGTCAATGCTTCTCGGTAATTATTGATTAGATGAGCGTTTAGTCAATTATTGACTGGATGCGCGTTTATTCTAAAGTGTCGATGCTTTGCAGTGAGAAATAAATTAATTAGTTAAAAGGGTTAAACTAGTTGTCATTGACTAATAAGTTCATTAGCCCCTAGTACTTACAACTTAGAAGGGAAATCAGTTTTCAAAAGAAGTGTGGAAAGTAATTTCACTTTTTTTTTTTTCAGGTCAATCCAAGTACTTTACAAAGGAAATTACTTCATGCGGAAAAAAGAAAAACAGAATAGGGATATTCCACTATAGCTTCTTGAGATGTTATACTCAGCTACCTCCAAAATTCTATCTAGTCTCATCTTCCTTGCACATCAAGTAAACTAAAACATTCAGCTACCTTGCGATGTTATACTCTTCAGGATAAGCTAGCTGTTGTTCCATCTGCCAGCTCAACTTCGAAGCAACGCCTTCGTGACAAGGAACATAATCCTGTTATGAATCAAAAACCAAAACATAAAATATCATTTCTGCTTAAGTCTGCAGAAGAAAATGTGATTGTGTACAAGTACACTTTAATTTTATCTATGAGCCTATGAAAATTATTTACCTCCAATTTCTTCACTAACTCTTTCGATGTAGATGCTGATACAATTATATGACGCGCGTTTGGACTTATAAATCCCTCTTCCACAGCTTTGTCAATGAATGACAGTAACGAGTTAAAGTATCCATCGACATTTACTAATCCCACCTGCAAGTTGTTGTGGATTCTTAAATCTAGTTTCCTTAGCACAATGTGAAATAATTAATTCATAGGTTCTTTAACAAAATGGTACCGGTTTGTCGTGAATCCCGAGTTGAGCCCAAGTTATGACTTCAAGAAGCTCTTCTAGAGTTCCATACCCACCTGCATATAATTTGCAAATGTTTTAATAATTTAACAAAAAGAAACACAGAATAAGAGTGATTGACAACTTTTGTCTTTGTGTGGCATGCCTTCTGTATAAGTCACTATTTTTCAGCATCTCAGAATGATAACTACTACCAGAATTTAATAAAAATCTTCAAAAAGAAGCTTTATTCCATGACAGGTACAGTACAGGTGCCATTTGAAAACATTTTCTTGTGTTGTGTGTGTGACAGTTATTCTTTTGCTTTACTTCCTTACTTTCTCTATCAAAGCCATAAGTGATTCAGTACAAAAACGTCATGATTCCAAGGAAATAGATGCTAAAATGGTGTACTTCAACCTCAGAATCACAGTTGTTCTGAGTCAATGCATTTCAATATTTTAGCCAAAAATGTCAAAAAGTCTCAGGCAAAGTCAGG
This sequence comes from Lathyrus sativus, assembly GCA_963859935.3. Lineage (NCBI taxonomy): Eukaryota > Viridiplantae > Streptophyta > Magnoliopsida > Fabales > Fabaceae > Lathyrus > Lathyrus sativus. The sequence goes on along the minus strand of OZ012740.1, from coordinate 446,753,978 downwards.
TTTTGAAGGGTCACTACTCTCTAATCATCATAGCATTTTGGATATTTTATGAAGTCACAATATCATTTTGCAGCAGTCTCCTATTTCTTCTACTAATCCAAGGGACTAACCCTACCGTCGACTTGCGGGGCCCTATTTAAAGGCAGGGCAAAACTCTGTATGAACTGATCCAACACAGAAATTGTTAGCACCTAACAGAATTCGAACCTGAGATCTTGAGAGGAGGGCACTCTCAGGACCAAGCCTTGACCAACAAACCAACAATTTGATTTGATTCTTCTTAAAAGGAAGCACTAACTAGTCCTCATTATCTTTTACCAATGGCGTGGTAAAACTTTAGGTAATGGTATATGTCAAAAGGGTTCAAAAGGACAGAAAAAAAAGTTAATTAGTTTATTACAGAAAGCATTAAAGACTGAGATATGGTCAATGCTACATGATAAAGCTACAAAAAGCTAGAAGCTATTTGATATAAATTTCTATTACTTTTCTAATATTGTTAGCTCAGAAGGTTTTAAAACCGTCCTACTTATACCAATACTATTATTTACCTTTTTTATAATGAAAAATTAATTATCATTAATTTACACTGTGACAACCGCAACTCACAATCACAACATGTGTACCAATTGAAATCGCAAAAGTCTTTACTTAACGGCGTCGCGACTGCGACCACGGCCATTATTTAAAACCTTAGGTCAGACTAACCTGGTAAGGCAATAAAAGCATCTGAGTGCTTAGCCATCTCAGCCTTCCTTTGATGCATATCTGCTACAGCCTTTACTTCTCCCACGGTTTCACCAGTTAGCTACAAAAGGACAAGATAAACGGAACATAAAATAAGAACAAAAGTTCAAAAAGCGACTAAATAGATAACAAAGCAAAAGAATAGATAAGAAAAATTCCAGCACTTACAAGCACTGAAGTAAAACAAAAGAGTCAAAGATCCATTAATTGATTTTTTTCACACTTAGTTTTACTATCACTTTCACACAAAATAACTCGTGTTTTTTCCACTCAAAAGAAAGCAACTTCAACAACAAAACTGTGAAACTATAACAAGATAAGAACCAGGATGGTAGGAATATATGAATAGAATATAGTATCAATGGAAAAAGGGAGTAACAAAAGAAGAAGAAAAAAAGAATTAAAGTTTAACCCTTTTGAATAATAAAGAGAAAAAAAGACTATAAGCTTTTCTCAAATACAGTACCTCTCTAGGCATAAGTGTCTTGGGAATAACTCTGCAAGAGACAACAGCATGACAAATAAACAGTGTCAATTGAGAAAGAGACTAACATAATAAGCACAAAAGATTAATTATTTCATAAAAATGAAAACTTTGAGAAAAAGACAAGAAAAAGTTGATACTGATATACATACCCTATGACATGTCTACCACCATCATGAACAGCTTGTGAAACCAAACCCATTAAACCAATGCTTCCTCCTCCATAAACAAGATCAATATTTCTTGACACCTTCACAAACCATCCACAATTACATATAAAAAAAAATCATGTTTAGCATCAAAGTTACTTCTATCAAACATGTTATGAGCAGAAATCACATACCAATTCGTTTCCAAGTTGAATGGCAGCATCTTGATAACTAGTTTTCTTGCCATGACTACTCCCACAAAAGACACAAACCCTCTTGAACTTTGATACCCTTATTTCACCATGCGTCTCCATTAGAGCTATGTATAGTTTGTACCCTTATGAAAATGAATGATGTAACTAACTGAATCACTCAGTGGTTGAAATTGAAATGCTATATTGTTTGGTTTATGGCTTCACTACCACTACTAGTACCACAACCACAACACTTTGAAAATGCCCTTTGGGTTTATATAAACAACGCAAATTCCATTCGCACGTGAGGGAATTGGAAGCACGCGCGGACAAGACAACTGTTGATGTGGGGCCTACACAGTGTTCTTGTGTTCTGTTCTGTTCTGCTGCCTAATCAACATTCTTTTCTTTCTATGTTTATAAATCTTGTACTGAGAAACAACATTAGTAGTAGTAACCAATTGTTAACATGTAGTGTAATCATTATTTTCTTCTTGTTTATGAAAAGATAGGCAACAATTACTACTGTATGTTTGTCGTTTAAACAGTTTTCATTATGATAATGGTTTTTTATTTTATTTTAAATAATAATAATAATTGGACTCACCTATTTAAGTTTTGATTGGGTGGAGAGAAGAAATGAAAGGTAGTAAAAAAAAAATAAGTGATAAAGCATACTCATGTAAACCTATTAAATTTATTCTTAAAATACGTTATGTTAGTCTTTTTTTGTCTAAATAGCGACGAATTTAACAATTGATTTATAAATTTTTTCGTTATAAATTAGACGAAAAAGACTAACATGACATGTTTTATGAGTTAAGAGACCAATCTGACACGAAAAATAATTAAGAAACTAATTTGAATCCGAAAGTATAGTTAAAAAATCCTAAAAAATTTTATATAAATTCTCAATAAATTTTTTTAATCATAATTCTATATAATAAAATTTAAAGTTTTATTTTAACAATTCAAAAATTAATAAATAAAAAATTGTTCATCAAGCGTGATATATATCTAAACATCATAGAATAAATATCTAAAATATACACAAGTATATAAAAGATATGATAATCAAAATAAAAAACAAACCACTAATGATATATTTTATAATTACTTAAATTTAATTTATATGTTACCGTCATCTTACTAACATATATTTTATTTTTTATTTGTAATTAGTTCATATCGTTAATATAAAAATATTAATTATATTAGTCAAAAAAGTTATAATAAATTAATATAATATAACTATATTTGTGAAAAAAATATTTAAAAAAATTCAAATTAATATTAAAATAAAAACTAATTTACATTCGTGCATCGGACAGTTCTCAATCTAGTTTTATATTAATTAAGAGATACTCTATGAAATTAAATTAATATGAAAAATATTATAAGATATTTATAATATTATTTTTTAATATAAAACTATAATAATATATTTATAATATTCTAAATTAATATAAGATTTATTATGAGATATTTATAATATTCTAAATTAATATAAAAGTTATTATAAGAAACTTATAATATTTTTATTTTAACAATTAATGAGTTATGTTTTTGTCTATTTGGGTTTCCGCAGTTATAATGTGTATTGCTATCTTTCTTGTCTTTATAATCTTTAGAACTTTATCACATAAAACAAAAAGAAGAGTTTATCTAGTGGGAAACTTAAAGAGACAATTCTTGAAATTCTTTGGAATTTAGCAAATCTTTTAAAGTATTTAAGAAGATTAGAAAACACTTTTAAATATCTTGAATTTGTGTGAATCGTATAGTAAGAGTTGAAGAGAATCAGAAACACTTAGGTACAAATAGAATTTTATTTATGGAATCTCAAATAATTTTTTTTGTAACTCATTTATAATATCTTATAACAACTTTTAAGTGAATCAAAATGCTCGTCTATAGTAAATTGTTTAATTGAATTAGATAAACAAATTACTATGTTTTTATCTTTTTCTAAATTGTTGTGGTTTTGTTTTTATTTTTTTGCCTATATTGTTGTATTGTTTTTTATTTTAACATTAAATCATTCCTCTTAATTAGTTTAATTTAAGTTATTCTACCAATTTTCACAACAATAATATATTTAATCATAACAAATATCTATCGCAACGGTTCAATCAAACAAACCTATATATCAAATACTTCATTAAAAATAAATATAACTTTTTAACATATACATATTCTTAAGAAGTTAAATTTATCTAGAACCTTTAGAAACAAACCTTTGAAAATATTATTTACACGAACAAATCAAAATGAAAGAAAAATACATTCAAAGCATTAAAAGTGATAACAAATTTTATATATATATATATATATATATATATATATATATATATATATATATATATATATATATATATATATATATATATATATATATATATATATATATATATATATATATATATATATATATATATATATATATATATATATAAATATATATATATATATATATACATATATATATATATATATATATATATATATACATATATATATATATATATATATATATATATATATATATATATATATATATATATATATATATATATATATATATATATATATATATATATATATATATATATATATATATATATATATATATATATATAACACTTTTATTGAGGTAAATCATGTTTACATTCTTTATGAGAATTTATATTGTAAACACGAACATTTTATCATTTTATTTATAGTAATTTTTTCAAAGGGATAAGTTGTAGTTAGATTATTTGAGAAGACCAAAAAACTAAGTTGTCCGTCAATTCTCTGTGTTGAGAAATATAAGATAGTGTGGGTTGGACTAGGTGATACATTCGTATTTGTAATAAATTTACTTATAATGAAAAATATATCAAGCATTAGAGATGGCAACGTGGCGGGGTGGAACGGATTTAACTATATCCGCATCCACACCCGCCTCCATGTAACATATCTGTTGCTTCCAATCTTAATCGGCAGTAAAAATTTATCACTCAGACCCGCTCTCAGTAGAGAACGGGTGCACCCGTCCCGCCCCATCCGCAAATTTTTTTTTTAATTGCAATAAAAATTAATAATTTAATTATAACATTAATTGTTTTAATAAATTAATTAATTATTAAATTAAAAATTTAATTAGTAAATAAATATTAACTTAATTATTTTAATTGCAATAAGGGCATTAATAATTTAATTAAAAATATAATTAATAAATAAATTTTAAAATAAGTAAAAGAAGATACTTAAAGTAAAATGCATTATCCGGGGGCGGGGCGGGCGTGGGCGGGTCTTAAAGTCTTCTCGCACCCGTAGTTAAGAATCGGGTTTCACCCGCACCCGCACTCAATTAAATCGGGTGCAGGTCCGGACGGGTGGGGGCGGGTCCTAAATTAAATCAAGATAAATATTTTGTTCTTTTCTATTTTTTTATTTATCTTTTTTGTTTATCTTCAAGAAAACACATATTTTGTTTTTAACTTAACACAATTCTAACCTTGTTTCTTGTACTTTTCCACTGTTAGTAGGCATCCAAAATTCTATCTCTTATTTAAATAATTAATTGTGTAAGGGTAAAGTTTTTCGAGAAACACAGTGGCTAAGAATAACAATAATGTTGAAGAAAATAATAGTATTTCTCACTCAATCAAACCCAAATGTTTAGTGGGGAAAGACTTGACTTTTATAGTGTTGTGAATATAATGTCTTAAAACAAAATATAAATGGTTTCTTTATATTCAAGAAACACACAAGGGTTAGGGTTAACAAAGAAAACAAGCAAGAAGAACAAGAAGAAACAACAAGGATTGGTTATAAACTGCTATTCTTTTCTTTCTCTATCAAACAAGATTACAAAAAATATACAAGAATAACAAATAACCTCTCTTGAATTAGGATTTTATCTTCCTATTTTTCCTTATGCAAGATGAGAGACTATCATGCTATTTATAAGAAAACTAGCACACTAACCTAATAGGTTTTTTTAACAATTACCCATTACAAGCTAACTTAGGGTACAAGCTAACTTAAACAATTGAGCTTACAAGCAAGGTCCAATTCAACATGCTAACAAACCTAGCAATATTGACTAATGCATGTTAGAACAAACTTCGACTACAACACGCATTACTCGCGAACAGGCTTCGACCATACCAGAGTTCGATCTAATATCTCACATATAGAAAAATGAAAAAATTAGTTTCTTCGTATCTCAAGGTGTACATATTTTGGATAATATAAGAAGGATACACATCACCTATAGTTTTGATAACTAGAAAGTAAATGGATTCTGAGTAGAAAAGAACAACAAATTGCATCACAAGGCTATAAGTTTTATAATGAATGTTAGTATCTTCAATGAATTTTAAAAATGTCCTAAGAGAGAAACAATAAAGAATATTTATGACTCTTTGTGTAATGCCCTAAATTTCTCTAAGGTGTCATTAACCATTAGAGTGTGGTTTTAACATCTATAGTGGAGATTAAGAGAATTATCAAAAGCCTAATAAAACCTTAATTAGAAAGTATGGTTGAAGGTAACGGAGACACAAGAAAGGGCTGGGGGGGGGGGGTGAATTGGATTTCTAAAGAGAAAACTTTTGCTACCCAAAATACAAGGAGAAAAATAAGAACAAAAATAATGAACAGAATTATTTTTATCCTAGTTTGCTATTAAGAAAGCTACTTCTAATCCATCCATCAAGGTGATTCCGCCTTATCACAAGGACTAAATACAATATAACTAAACTTGATTATAGCCACAAAGACTAACTATCAATGTCTTCTTAAGTAATTCTAACTAAACCCTAGCCACTTAAGAAAATGCAACCACAAAGATTGAAATACAAAGTGTATTTACAAAATGCTTCTAAGAAAGCAGAATACACAAACGAATTACAAAGTATATCACACAAAATATTTTCTATAAAGGACATGAACAAAAATTCCTTGTGTGTTTGTTTCTCTTTCTCTAAAAAATGTTTGTAGTATGCAATGTTCACGTAAATGATATTCTCTTAAAGTTGGCATTGTTCCATTATTCCAAGACTCCTTTATATAGGCAATGAAAAGATCCGTTAGAGGGTAGAATTAGAATCCACAAATGTAGTTGTATCCTTACATAATGGTGTTAGCTCTGAAATTCGACGCCCATATTAAGTTGGAAGTGTTGATTGAAATGTTAAACTCTTGAAGAGGTTTAAAGGAGTTTTCGACTAGATCTTCATGATAGGTTTAAGTCGAAGGTGCTCACATAAGGAAATGATACTTTTTTGGACTTAGAAAATATTTATGAGTTGGGAAGCTACCTTCAACTGAGAGTACTGATGATGTCTGACTTTAAGGGAATTCAAAATTCAAATAAAGGAGGGAGTAGTTATTCTTGTCCGCTTCTGAATAAGACAAGTGGCGCACATCCAAGGGACAGAAGCATGAAGCGCGACACTTGTCATATGTTAATTGTTTTAGGAAGTTAACAACAGTTAGTTTTGTTATTATAAATAGGAGTTCTAGCAATAGGATTAGGGGGTGTTCACTTTGTACAAGTTACTCCAGAATTACTCAAAGTATCCGCGTGTAGAGAAAAGAGTCTTGGGAGAATATACATGATGTAAACACCATTTTCTTCTTTAATGAAATTTACTTTATCTTTTCATCAAAAGTTATCTTTTACTTTATTGCAAGTTACGCTTCGACATTATGTCTTATTTTTTCAGCCTTTATTTGATGTCTCCAGTCCTTTTTTTTTTCGATTTAATGTTCTTGCGTTTCTTTCGAACCATACTTTTAGATAAACTTCTCTTTATGAATACTGTCGAAGTGTTTAGTCTTCAGAATTTACTTTGAATCAATTGTTAGCACATGTCCTAGGATCAATCCGATCGATCCTGTGGGTCACCAAAGTTAGATTTGGAAGATCAACAGTTGTTTTCCAATTTTCACGGGAAAAAAATTGGCACGCCCAGTGGGACCGTGCTAACTTCTATAAATATTTTTTCTAAGACTTTGAAAATCTGCATTTATTAGTCTTTTCTTTGAGAAAACTTCGTCGCATGTTATTGAGAAGTTGAAAAGTAGCCACTACAAACGAAGAGATACCAAGGAGAAGATACACTATGAAAATGGTGACGAATACTAGTCAGCCAAAAAATCCAAACCCTCGAGGGAGTGGTTCTAATCCTCAATCAAGTAATTCAAATAATCAGCCTAGTAACACTAACCCTCGAAACGTGTCTATGAATGATGCAGTGCCACCCCCAGTTCTTTCGACAGGAGAGCCAATACCGCCTTCTATTATGTCTGAACCAATGCCATCAATGGTAGGTTCAGGGTCGACATATATAAGGGCTTACACTCAACCTGTTTTGAAGTGCATTGGGCCACAAGTATCTAATCCCCAAACTCCACCAGGAGGAACTTCGACGTTTAGGCATTTTCCCCCTCCAGGGTTTTCACAACCATTACCAAGTAATCCACTGTATGGAATGCCAACGTCAGTAATGCAAGGCCTCCAAAATGCTCCCCTAGTATTCTCAGGGAATGTAATGTCTTCGCCATTACAAGGGTCAGGATCTGGGATAAATGTGGGACGAAACAGTCAAAGTGTAGGTGTGGGATATCCCACTGATCAGTGCATTTTAATGTACCTTCCTCTATGTTTAGACTTAGGCATTTCTACCATTTAGTTTATTTAATTTCCTATTTTATAATGTTTTTACAATTTATTTACTTTTAAACTTTATTTAATTTTCGTTTGTTATTTTTCAGCATTAATAGCTTTTAGTGAAAAATTCATAACTGGAGCTACAGGAATCGGATTGAGGCATTCTACCAGTCGTTGGAAAGCTAAGAAAGAGATCTACAACTTTCATGTTGCACAAAGGAGATGATTAGGATTTCTTGAGTCTCGAATAATTCGTTGAAGTTTCTGACTTGTGACAATGTAGTTTTCCTTGCGGGCCTAGTTTAGGTTTCTGGCCCAGTTATTTTCTATTTAAAGTTGTTGTTGTGATGCAAAAAAAGGACCTAGTTTATTTTTCCGAATTTTTTCCTTTGTTTTATAGTTTTCATGGAGAACTAATACCTCCGGGCAAATCCTGCTGTGTACGGTTTCAACACTTTGAGGTTATTATTATGTCAATTTACTCTGATTCATTTCAATCCTTTTCTATGAAGTCATCTGCTTAATTTGATTACAATTGTTTGCTTAATTCAATTGTTGTTCATAGGATAGAATTGGTTAAATTCGATTGTATGCATGTTCCTAAATTTAATTGCGTATTATCGTTTGCTTAATCCGTTAATTCGTCATATTCTTAACCGTTTGCTTAATTCGGTAAACAGGAACATAATTCATTTGATGTTGATAAGCGCTTGTCTGATTAATATCATAATCGAATAGGATTGGTACCGCTTAGGGATTGATGTTATAATAACCGATGATAAGTCGGAACCCGAATCAGTAGGATTAACCGTTTTAGTTTATCTGATAATCACTTTTTTTAATCACTTTTTTTTCTTATTTTATAAATCAAAACTTAAAACCCCCATAAACATTTTCTTTAGTTGGTTGAAATAATACAAGAATCCTTGTGAGAACGATATTTCGAGTCATTTGTCGCTATATTACATTTTTATCAAAACTACTCGTTTTTGATCCGCGAGCGACCGCGGATCAAATTGGCGCCGTTGCCGGGGATTCTTATTAATTTTAGCCAAATGTAAAATTTTAATTTTAGAGTTTTTGTTTTTTTTGTTTTTTGTTTTTTGTTTTTGTGTGTAAATTTTCAGGGTTGCAGTACAGTGGTAAGCGTTTCAGCCTATCAGGTGAGTTTGTAAGCTATTGTTCCGATTTGCTCCGAATTTTTTCCAGAAAATCAGAAATAAATCGTTTAACAATACTCATTTAGAATAGAATTCTAAAAGATTTTGACCCTGAAAATCGCAAATTAGTTATTTTTCTATTTTATTTTATTTTTTTTTCTATTTTCATATTTTCAAAAAAATCCGAAATTTTTTTTTATTGACTCATTTTGATTTTATTTGATTTTTAGTTATATTTTTATAATTTTTAGATTTAATTTTATTCGGTTTTCTATTTTTCCATTCTTTTTCTTAACGGGGACATTGTTGGTATTTTTCTAATTGTTGCTGCATTGCCGAATTTGTTCTTTGTTTTATTTTCTTTGTTGATTTTCCTATTAAATTTAATATGACAAATCAAATAACTCTTAGAGAACTTGTTGCCTATGATACGAACTATAATGCTTTATGTATGGAATATCCTGTTGTTAGTGTACCTTTCGAATTGGAATCTGATTTAATACACTTGTTGCCAAGGCTTAATGGACTTGCAGGTGAGGATCCGAATAAGCATATGAATGAATTCCAAATTGTATGCTCTACACCTTCTGAACCTTCATTAGAGGACCTTGTCAAGCAAATGGCTATAAATGATCTTCAGTTTCAGCAACAAACAGATTCAAGTCTTCAGGCTCTGCAGACACAGATTGAACAGTTTGCCACTATACTGAATGCCATGCAACAAGCTCAAGAATCAAACCAACTATCTGCCCAAACAGTAGTGAATCCAAAAGAGTTACCATCTGATTTAGTTGATGATATTCATCCTGAGTTGTTATCTGATTTTCCATCTTTATTAGATTATGATGATACTTACTCTTGTGATTCATGTACCGACACTAACATTTGTTCTGTTTGTGCTGAGATTAATGCTGCCGTACAGGGTGATGTTTTTCATGCAGATGAAGTTGTTTATGTAGCTAAAACTCTTAACATCACGGCTGCCCCAACCTCACCATCCATTGAACAACCTTCCCCCTTGGAGCTTAAACCACTTCATACCAATCTGAATTATGCTTATTCAGATATGGATAAAAAGCTTCCAGTTATAATTTCTTCTAACCTTGATTTTGATGAAGATAATAAACTTTTACAGGTTTTGAAGAAACATAAGAAGAGAATGGGATGGACCTCGATGGAAGTGGGAAGAAAAGCAATGAAGCAACCCCTTAACCCATTGATCTCTGATGTTGTGGAAAAGGATATCAAATTCACGTGTCCATTCGACACTTTTATTTATCGAAGATTCTTCTTTGATCCTGGAATAAAAGGCGAAGACACTAATACAAATTTCAAGGGCGATGGATGCTATCCAAAGTTACTCCCCACTTTGGAAGAGGAGACGGCAGGAAATCTCTCTTTGGGAAAGGATGCATATGTGATCACTTATCCACCTTGACTCCTCGGGTGTGTTCCTTCCTTTCTCTCACTCTTATTTTATATTTATGTTCTTTCGTTGAGGACAATGTATGCTTTAAGTGTGGGGGAGGGAACCATTTACTTTGTTTTATTTCTTTCAATTTTCTTTGTTTTGTTTTCATTTAATAAAAAAATTGTTTACTCAGAAAAACACAATGCATTTTTTGAAATTTTTGGGTTGTAGATCGATTGGAGGTCAGATTGTAGAGACTTGAGAAAAATTCATAAGATCGGTATCGTTTTAACACCTTGAGTCTCCAAAATATGGAAATCGATTTAGATACTTGTTATGGCTTAGTCTTGAGTTCTCGTTCTTTAATAGCTCTTAAGTAGTTTATCTAGCAGTCAGCACCATCTAAAAATCACATGCTAAGTAATTGAGCTGATGCAAATAAGTGAATGATCCCGTGCTTAATAAGAAAAAAAAAAGAGAAAAAGAAAAAGACAAAAAGTGAAAAAAAAAGAAAAGAAAAGACAAAGAAAAATGTCTAATTATGAATTGTTGAAAAAAATATGGATCACAGTCACTAACAAGCTTAGTTATCATGCGTGTGAATAGATAAAGGGCTTAATGTGATTGCACTAGAATGAAAGAGAGCAAAAAGAAGGATGAGTAAGTTAGACTTAGGCATAACGACATGATTTGGATTGGTTTGTATAGGAGGGAGTCTTATGATCGCAAAATTGCGGATTTGTGTTCTTACGATATCCTTAGTATGCAAAAGTAGTACCGATCAATGCAATCTTGACCAAAGAGGAGTTCACAGCCTAGATTGAATAGCTGAATGATTTTGTGTTTCATGAGTTTTGACAATACTTTGCTCGGAGTGCAAAAGTTCATGTGTGGGGGAATTTGATCAGTGCATTTTAATGTACCTTCCTCTATGTTTAGACTTAGGCATTTCTACCATTTAGTTTATTTAATTTCCTATTTTATAATGTTTTTACAATTTATTTATTTTTAAACTTTATTTAATTTTCGTTTGTTATTTTTCAGCATTAATAGCTTTTAGTGAAAAATTCATAACTGGAGCTACAGGAATCGGATTGAGGCATTCTACCAGTCGTTGGAAAGCTAAGAAAGAGATCTACAACTTTCATGTTGCACAAAGGAGCTGATTAGGATTTCTTGAGTCTCGAATAATTCGTTGAAGTTTCTGACTTGTGACAATGTAGTTTTCCTTGCGGGCCTAGTTTAGGTTTCTGGCCCAGTTATTTTCTATTTAAAGTTGTTGTTGTGATGCAAAATAGGGACCTAGTTTATTTTTCCGAATTTTTTCCTTTGTTTTATAGTTTTCATGGAGAACTAATACCTCCGGGCAAATCCTGCTGTGTACGGTTTCAACACTTTGAGGTTATTATTATGTCAATTTACTCTGATTCATTTCAATCCTTTTCTATGAAGTCATCTGCTTAATTTGATTACAATTGTTTGCTTAATTCAATTGTTGTTCATAGGATAGAATTGGTTAAATTCGATTGTATGCATGTTCCTAAATTTAATTGTGTATTATCGTTTGCTTAATCCGTTAATTCGTCATATTCTTAACCGTTTGCTTAATTCGGTAAACAGGAACATAATTCATTTGATGTTGATAAGCGCTTGTCTGATTAATATCATAATCGAATAGGATTGGTACCGCTTAGGGATTGATGTTATAATAACCGATGATAAGTCGGAACCCGAATCAGTAGGATTAACCGTTTTAGTTTATCTGATAATCACTTTTTTTAATCACTTTTTTTTCTTATTTTATAAATCAAAACTTAAAACCCCCATAAACATTTTCTTTAGTTGGTTGAAATAATACAAGAATCCTTGTGAGAACGATATTTCGAGTCATTTGTCGCTATATTACATTTTTACAAAAATTACTCGTTTTTGATCCGCGAGTGACCGTGGATCAAATTGAAGGTCCTAGTCTGACAAATACTTCTACAACATGTTTAAGACAACAAATGGATAAGAGTAACCTATAAATGGTACAGACCTTGTCCCAAACTATGGGGGAAATTTTCCAGACCTTGATCCAAAACACTACCCAGACTAACCAACAATTAGCAGTGCAATTGGCACGCTTGGCAGAATTTATGGGTGTACCAGCCCCTGTTCGAGGCACAACTGTTGTGGAAAACATTCCACGACGGAGCCTAGGGAAATTACCTGAGGAGAATCTAGAAAATCAGGGGATAGTCGAACCCCTTAGACTCGAACCACCTAGGAACCAAGTGCCAGTTCTAGTAGAGAGGGAACAAGAGGTAGTTATGCTAAATCGAAACCAAGATGCTGACCATGTTATACAACAGGTTCGACGTGACAACATAGCTGCCGATAATGACCTATCAGCCATGGTCAAAAGGATAATGGCCCGAAATGGGGTAAATTTCGATTTTACTAGGCTAAATTATACATCACCGATAGTAGATTACATTCTCCAATCAGAATTGCCTCCTAGGACGAAGGTACCAAAGTTTACCAAATTTTCAAGAGATACTACTGAATCTACTGTCGAACACGTAGCCCGATATATGATCAAGGGTGGAGAGATTGCAAATGATGAAAGTCTTAGGATAAAATATTTTCCAAGTTCTTTCACCAAAAATGCTTTTACTTGGTTTACAACCCTACCTTCTAACTCAAATTGTAATTGGACCCAATTGGAACGTTTATTCCATGAACAATTCTACATGGGACAAACCAAGATTAGTTTGAAGGTGTTAGCTAGCATAAAACAAAAGTTTACTAAGCCAGATTACCTAAATAGGTTTCGATTACTTAAGGCTAGGTGTTTTACTCAAGTGTCAGAACATGAGTTGGTCGAAATGGCCGCTAGTGGCCTTGATTACTCTATTAGAAAGAAGTTGGATACCTAGTATCTAAGAGATATGACCCAACTAGCTGATAGGGTTCGACAGCTAGAACGTCTGAAAGACGAAAAGGCTAAGTTTAATAAGAGTAAAAAGGTAGCCTATGTTGAATATAATGAGAATGTCGAAGGTTTACATGATGAACCATTGTATTCCGACGAAAATGAGATAGATGTTGCTGAATTAAAGCAGGGTCCTTCATATGCTTGTAAAGTGTTAGCTCCTTCGAATGGAGATTTTTTTGTCGAATATGAAAAGAATGACAAGTTTCCAAAGAAAACATATACTTTCGATATCACTAAATGTGACGAAATATTTGATTTGTTAGGTAAAGATGGACAAATGATAGTTTTTGCTGGCGCTAAAATGCCACCTTTAGAACAAAGAAAAAAGAGAGGATTTTGTAAGTACCATAATATTTTGGGTCATAAAAGTTCTCAGTGTTTTCTTTTAAGGGATTTGGTACAAAATACTATCCAGGAGGGCAGCTTAAAGTTCGGAGAAAAGAGCAACAGTCAAATGAAAATTGACTCTGACCCGTTGCAAACAGTGGATGCCCATTATGCTGAGCCCACAGAAGTACATATGGTTGAAGTTGTTGATGACTTCGACTGTTCAATTAATATGGTGGAAATTACTGAAGATTTCTCCAATGATGCTGTGTTAGCCAAGGTACCTGTAGGCCTTGACATCAATGCCATGGAGAAACTTATGAGTGAGGCCACTGATGGCTTTGACAAAGCTACTGATGGCTTAGACGATGGGATCACTGAAGATTCCAACATGATGCTGGTTATCAAAGAAACCACATATAATTTCGTTAAGATGGATGAGGTTGCTGAAGGCCTTGATGTGGACTTCTACAATCTGAATCTTAGTGTTGATGTCGACATGGACATAAATATGGTCAAGATTACACAACATAAAACCATGGAGGTCGATGAAGCAAGCTGCCGGGAAGAGCGCAACAAAGTGACGTATCCAAAACAAAAAGAGACCATTATTAAATTCCTTCACCGCTGCCAAAAGAAGGGATCAGGTGTCATGTTATGCCCCAGATGCAGCGCAATCTTCGATCAAAAGGTTGCTCAGAAGCTTGAAGGGGTACGAAAGGCTAAGCAGAAGTGGGAGAAGGCCAACCATGGCCCCCGAAGTTTCAACCTAAGAAGGTCTGAGTCGAAGGCTAGAGCACCAGGGGTGAGGCCTACTACCTTCAAGCCATTTTCTGAAATTTCTAACGGCAAATGGGTCAAACCAAATGAGGACAGGCAAAAAGGTCAGAAGAAATGGAAAAACTTCGACGTCAAGGGGGCTCTTCGATCACCTATCACAAGGAGTTTCAATCCTCCAACAAAACTGCTCACGTTTCTGAGAACTATAAAGGGAGGAACCCGATGTCACAATCTTAATGGAGGAGAGAACAACGTAGAAGGAAGGCTCTCAGTGAGGCTCAGTCGAAGGACCAAAGAGAGTCTAGTACTAATATCCCTACTGATAATAACGGAGGGAATCAAATGAAGGTTGCTGAAAAAATGCCTGTGGGGCAGAAATTATTTTCCTCTCAAGAGGACAAACATGAAAAGACTGTCGAAGATGATGAAGAAATGATAGACAACTTCGACTATGAGTATGCTGCTTCTTTGGACATCCTAGTCAATGTGGTGTCTGTAATGCCTAGGGACTTCAACCAAATTACAGAGGTCGAAAATTTGGATGCTTACACTGAAGAGGAGATGGCAACACACAAGCATGTGTGCTACTATATCATGAATAATGGGTGCGTTGAAGAGCAGAACTCCTTCTTCGAGTGACCTACATAGGCGATGAAAGGTCACCTGAATCCTCTTTACATCACTGGTAAGGTGGAGAATGTACCAGTGAACAAGATATTGGTGGATTGTGGCACAATAGTAAATCTGATGCCACATTTCTTATTGAATAAGATTGACAAGTATGACACTGATACAAAGCCACATAATATGGTTCTTTTGAATTATGAAGGAAAAGTTGGCTCTACATTTGGTGTGATACAAGTTGACTTAACAATTGGGACAATCACTAGGCCTACTGTCTTCATGGTAGTGGAAACCAAAGCCAACTATAATCTGCTCTTAGGACGTGAGTGGATACATGGCATAGGTGCAGTGGTGTCGCTACTGCGAAAATCGGCGCCGGCTGAACAGAAGAGTCGCCACCGTGCGTTATTTATCCCACGGGAGGGAAAGGAAACGCTCAGAGTAAACCTCGCACAACACGGGAAAGGTATGGTCGTCGCAACCAAAACCTGGATTCGGGAGTCGATTACGCAAGGGGAAGGTATTAGCACCCCTCACGTCCGTCGTACTCGACGGGATCCACGCTTGTTTTCGGGTATGGATTGTTATTCTATCTACGCTAAAGGTCTGGGGTTAAAAGAAAAGAAAGTGAAAATAAAAAATGACTCGGCAAAGTATCGCACTTTATGCCTACGTATTCCCGCCTGGAACGAGAAATCAGAGTCAACGTAGTTCGCCTACCTACGGGAAAGGAGGGGAAGGTTGCTCGCTAGGATATCGCATCCTATGCCTACGTACTTCCACACGGCATGGAAGATCAGAGCAAACGTAGTTCGGGCCACGTACGACACAAGTCTGTCCTTGATTGATTTTATTCCTTCTGAAAAAGGGTTTCTTGATTAGCAGTCCCGGCGGACAAAAATGACGTCTTGATGAGTTCACATTCTTTTACGGAAGAAGTGTCTTTTATTGTGTTTGAAATCTTTATGTATTTTTCTGTTTGTTTTGAGGAAGAAAGAGACAGAACTCTAACCTACGGTTGCGAAGGGAAATAAACTAACCTAATGTTATCATGCATGGGTTAAGACCTAGTGTCTATCATGTTCCTCTCCTGCACAGAGAGAAACAGAGATCCTACGGGATAGGCAGAAACAGAAACAATAACAGATATAATAAAGCGGTAAAATGCATGGATGCAACAGTACAAGCGAGGCAAGGGAGTCCCACTCAACCTCGAACCTAGAAAACAATAGGCGAAAGTGAACAAGCTTCACTTTCAACCTAACAGGGTAAACAGCAAACAATACAACCAGGAAATCCAAACAATACATCAGCAATGAAATACAACAGCATCAGCAGCTCTGACTCAACATCTGACTTCAAGTAATCTCCATTCAGCTACAGGCTTCAACAAGTATTAATCTCCATCTTCATGACCTTCAGGCAAGGGCTTTGATCATCTGTCTTCCATCTTTTCTTCATGTCTCAGGCTAGGATGAACATTAGTCAACCAGATGAGGTGAATGAATGTTAGACAGTTAATTACCTACCAAGGGTGGTTCATCAACTGTTAACATTAAACAGAAAGTTTCCTCTCAAAAGTTCTATCTTTCAAATATATTCACTGATCCTTCCAAAGGAAGGAGGTGGATATTTGAAAGAGACTTTGAATCATAGAGAAAGGATAGAGGCAAACAAAGCCATCTATGTTTGAGAAACAAGCTTTCTAATCTAGAGCTCTGCCTAGCTCCTAAACCCTAGTCTCCTCAGCAGCTGCTAGCAATAACCTCCTATTCAACTCTGACAGTTGATCTTCAATCTCTGGATCTCCAATGGTCTTCATCTCCTCAAATCTTCAACTCTCCCAAGTCCCCAGACAATCCCAATACCCAAGCAAGCAAGCAATAATCCCCAGAGGGCACACCACACTAGTCAATCAGATATAGTAGTATAATAATAGCAGTAGGGGAATCCTGACTTTTTCTAAGGGGATCTAATAACTACCCATAGCCCCTATAGTCCCATAGCTAAACTATTCAAACCCTAAGTCCTAAGGGAAAGAATCAAACTTCCTAAGTCATCACCTAAAAACCCTAATTTGTTCATGTTGTTCAAACCTACGCTAAGCACCTAAATTTATCTTCTAAAAATGGGAACTAAAATATTTCTACAAGTTGAATATCTCATCTAAACAATATAAAAAGAATGACCAAAAAATATTAAAGCATGTAAGAGAACAAAAATCATTAAAATGATGCATGAAATGAACCTATTTAATATGACATTTATTTAGAAAATATGAAAAAAATATGAAATAAAAATAAAAATGCAATTTTATTTGATGAAAATTTCTAGACATTTTGATGAAAATATTGTAAAAAGAATGGATTGAAAATGAATTTTTATGCATTTATTATGAATTTTTGAAGTTGGTAAAATATTAAAATGAATTAAGAAAATAAAATTGAATTAAAATGAGGGAGGGGGGTTAGAATAGTAACCACGCGCAGTTAAAAATCACAATGGGCCAACAATAGGGGGCGCGCTTAGCATTTGGTTAAGCCCAGAATTCATTCAGAATTATTGAAAAGAAAAAAAAACCACGCAGGGGTGAAAATAGCAGCGAAATCACGTTAGAAACTGGAATTGGGCTCACATTGGGGTGGGGATAGCAAAATACACCCAGGCCCGCCCGTTTCAATTAATGAAACGGTGCGTTTAGGGCCAGCACATCTCCCTCCCATTCTGAAATTGAATAACAACCATACGATCTTCCCCTAAGTCAAAAGTCCAAGGCCCAATGAACGGCCACGATTGCGTCTTCCTCACTTGACCTGTTAGAATTAGGGTTTCTCCATTAAACCTCCATGCACGAGCAAGCTTCACCTCCTCTGTTCTCCTTCCACACGCAATGAAATGCCACGCCATAAACATGAAACATGCTCAGAATTCCACACTCTACAATCCTATGGCATTAGATTGCTTTGAAATTCCACGAATCACTCAACCCGATGGCATCAAGCTCTGGCCACCATGAAATTATACTGATATGCACCAACTCAATTCTTCCTCAAACTTGACCTGAACTAATCTATGCCTAATGGAGAGTAACCTGATCAATCAAGCTAACATTCTAGTGCCCTAACCTAATAGATTCAAGCCCTAACAGTTTGTTGCACCTGTTAACAACCATCACCAAATCGTTCCAAATTCATCCTACTTGTTCTCCTAACCACCTACATTGCATCTAAACTAACAACAACATGTTAAACTAACTGAATCAAGCAAATCGAATGAAAACATACCTGGTGTAAAAAGCTTGAAAACAGCTATGGAACTCGTGGATCTGAAGCTTCTAGGTGTTGGATCTTGATCAATCCTTGATGTATGTGATTCTGTATGCAATTCCTTGTTGATTCTTGGCTTGAATTATGCTGTCCAATGGAAACCTCAACTTTGATGTTCTTGAAGAAAGTACTTGAGAATGGATGATTCACACTTGATCCTTGATTGGATGATGATCTATGATGATGATTGAACAAGATTGAATTGATGTGGATGAGAATTGGTGAAGAATTTGTGAGATTTGGAATGAAACTTCAATGTAAAAGAATGAGTAATTTTGTGGAATTCTTGGTGCAAATGAAGCCAACCCTTGATCAATGCACATTTCATGAATATATAGACCTCATATGAACATTCTAGATTCATCTTGCACATTCCCTTGTTTTCCAATTTTGATCCATTTTGGGTATGTTTCTTCAATTACAAGTAACCAAAGATAACTTCTTTTTTTCCTTCTAAACTCAAAAAAGTGTTTGAACCATTGTTCTTAGAATTGTTTTTCCATTCAAAATCATATATTGGAAGTCTCCATTTGGACTTGTAAATCTCCCAAACCATTTTCCATCTTGAATTTATTCACTTTATAAGCCATTTTAGTTCATATTTTGACCAATCATGCAACTCCATGCTATGAGCTTCTCCAATAATTTGTGACCTTATTTCTAGACTTAAAATCCCATTTGGAGCAAGTTTGATGTTGTAAGTTTTTCCATTTGAAGCCTCCTTGTATGAGTTTTGGACATAGGTTAAAATGACCTGTAATTCACAAATGCCCAAAATACCCTTTGCTTGCCAAGACCATAAGTTGAGTTCTCCACATCATATGAAGGCATACTATACCATTCTAGAAAGCTAAGACAATGAGGAACAATTCTTATGTTGACCAAGAATTCATTTGAAATCTCCTTGAGGGGAAAAACTAGCTTGGAAGTCAAGTCACTTTCACAGACAAAAATTCAGATACCTCAGATGACCTGTAACTTGCAAGGACCATAATTTGAGTTCTATAAATCTCCTTGAGGTCTTCCACCACTCAAATTAAAGGTCTTGAGATCCTCTACAAGTTTCATGTTGGCCAAGAAGCCATTTGAAGCTAGCATTTTGACTTATCTTGCTTGGAAATTTGACCTAAGCTAGGGGATTTTACAGAGAAACCCTAATTTAGAAACTCCTCTTCTCCTTGATTTCTCTTGAATTCTCCTTGTCATATCTCCATATCCTTCTTTATATGTCCAATGATGAACCCCACATCTCTCCACTAGCCTTGAATATCCTTTTAAGTCAGTCAATTGACCTAGGGTTGACCTAGGGTTGACCCAGATGAAACCCTAGTTGGCTGTCTTCAACTGTGGCTCTTGTGCTCTCCTCAACAACTTATTTTCTTCTCCAAATGACTTTTTAAGTCTCTCATAATGTCTAGATGCTCTCCATGCCTTCACTTCACAGCTCACCACCCTCTTGTTGATCCTCAAATACCCTCAACTAGGAGATGGACTCAAGGCTTGATCTGCTGAACTCTTCACTTCCAAATCCTTTCCTGATGACTTGAATGAGATTAAATTGGGATGGTAACCTCTTGATAGGCCTCTAGAGATGAGAATAATGATTGGTCCCCTGTTGAATGACTTGCTATGCTTATGCTATGCAGATGGTTAGTCTATGTACATGACTCTATATGCAAATGCTAATGACATTAAAACATAAACCAAGTGAATAAGGTTGGGCAAATTTTAGGGTGCAACAGCTGCCCCTATTCAAGTGACTTGGACCCGATTGGGTGAAGAGCCCGGAGCCTTCAGACATTCGCGGTACGAGACGGTTGAATACTAGTGAAACCAGAAATTTGCCAACCGCAAAAATAAATTGCGCTCCTGCTTGAGGAACGACATTCATCAACTGAATCTGACTGTTACGGCAACCCATTGATCTCGTGCGACTGTGCCGGGGATTGTCTTCATCGTTCTGAAGAGGATTCTGTCATAACAGATTGCTTGCTTGTCCACGTTAGGACTCTGTCCGTCATCAATACGAAGAAATCTCAACTAAAACCTGTCCACGTTAGGACTCCACTTGCTGTTAACCCAGAAAAATCTCGGCAACTCCGCTGGGGATAATTCGTCTGCATTTCCATAAACTGAATCGTCCACGTTAGGAATAAAATTCTTCCACGTTAGGAATAACATCTGTCCACGTTAGGAATCATTTCTCCTGTATCTGCCTTTCACTTTTCCACGTCAGGAAGCAATCTTCTTTCCACATAAGGAGAACTATATCAATCTGTCCACGTAAGGACTCCAATCTTTCCACGTAAGGAATTCAACTTTGGTCCCGAACCTGTCCACGTCAGGACTCAACTTTTCTTGCGTCTGTCCACGTAAGGACCCCCAATTTTTCCACGTAAGGAACCATTTTCTGATTGACCCACGTAAGGACTCCCATCTTTCCACGTAAGGACCTGAAGTTTCTCTTTCTCTTCCACGTAAGGAACACACCTTCTTTCCACGTTAGGCATACTTCTTCTTCTGAATCCGTCCACGTCAGGATTAAATTTTCCACGTAAGGAATCTATCTTCTCCTTCCACGTTAGGAATAACTTCTTTGATCTGTCCGCGTTAGGACTCAATCTTTCCATGTCAGGAATAATCTCTTTCTCTCCACGTTAGGAATCAATCTTGATATGTCCGCGTCAGGACTCAATCTTTCCACGTAAGGAATAAACTCGTCTTTCCACGTAAGGAAACCATTTTTCTTCCACGTAAGGAATGCTCTTGATATGTCCACGTAAGGACTCTGATCTTTCCACGTAAGGAATGCAACCTTTTCTTGATGTGTCCGCGTAAGGACTAAACTTTTCCACGTCAGGAAACACTTTCTCTTTCCACGTCAGGAATCAACATTTTTCCACGTAAGGAATGCCATCTTAATCTGATTTGTCCGCGTCAGGACTCATTTTTCCACGTCAAGAATGCTGTCATTTCCACGTAAGGAATCCTCTTCTGATACGTCCGCGTAAGGACTACATCGTCCACGTTAGGACCCACTTCTCCCCGTTAGGAATAATAATTTCTTCGATTTGTCCACGTAAGGACACTGACCTCGTCTTGATTTGTCCACGTTAGGACTCAGGCGTCTTCGACCCGCTGAGGAAATAAGACTTGTCCACGTAAGGACTCACACTCTCGACCCACTGGGGAAATAACTTGTCCACGTCAGGACACCAACACACAGGGTAATCACTTTCGTCAACGTCATGACCTCCCACTCCGCTAATTTCAAGGAACCGAATCTGCCCACGATAGGACTAACACACCTCACCAATCCAGGGAAATAAACCTGTCCACGTCAGGACGCCCACTTCTGAAGAAATCCCGTCAATATAGGAATAAATCGTCCACGTCAGGACTTAATTCTCCATGATTCTCAACCACAAACTTCTCAGCACTGACGTAACAGCGACTTTGAGATGAACTCTACTGGGGATATCTGGCAACCCACTACCGGACGCCTGTTCTGATAACCGGCAGTGGTCTCTGAAATTCTGATTCATGGAAACCTTTTAAATGTTGACGAACGAACTTTGCTTGGGGATAAGGAGACACTTATCCTGGCAACTCTGGTGAGGAAAATAAGAGACATTTGCATAAATGACTCTACTAGAGACAAAGAGAATCTCATCATGCTAACTCTGTGGGGGAATGCTGTCAAAGCTGACATTTTCGTCGAATGTCTCATGCCGAGATCTTGAATGTTTGGTGATTCATTTGAGCGAGAGCTCTCTCCCCCTGAACCGCTAGAATACAGGAACTGCTTCAGCAAAATAAATGCTGGAAGGACAATGCCAACTCGCCGGGGATAGCCAGATGCTACAGAATTATTCCAGCAAAATAAATGCTGGAAGGGTGAAGTCATCCCCTGCTGGGAAATTGGGAACTCAATCCAAACGCCTTGTTGAAGTAACCCCTTGCTGGGGAATATGACTTTGCCGGGGAGTAGCAGATGTGCCTAGTTCGATCGGACTTTCTGCTGGAACGTGAACTGATATCACCCGTACCTCTGACAAAATAAATGACAGGACCCACCGTCAACTCTGCTTGGGAGAGTCTTAATCTTCGAGTTCCACTGGAAGGAATGAAAAACACTTGCAAAGAGAATTCCGCTGGGGATGGGATAATTCTCTTGGGGAAAATCCACTGACTCCGCTGGGGGGCGAGCATGACCCTGCGGGGAAAGATGAACCTGTCTAAATACAGCCTTACGATCTTAGAATCGCCCAACTCTGCTGAGGACAAATGACTTTTCTGGAGCACGTCCTTTGGATAAGCTACGGCTAGCTGGGGAATTCTATCCTTCTTCAGGAAGAACATGCATGACCTGCGTGGGGATTAAGTCTTTCGTTATCGCAATCTTTTAATCATCCTCCTCGCATGATTATGTAACCTGTAACAACACAAACAAGACACGACAAGCCTGTGCAATCCAATCAATTCAGGTTAGTGACATTACACTCAGTTAATTCAAAGCTTTAATGATTGTTGGCAAGGGCCAGCAATGTTATACTCATGCTAGCTTCAATAAACTTAGGCGTTTTATCATGCACAAAATAGTAAAGAACAGGCATCAAGTACTGAATAACACATTTTCATTGATTGGGCCCCTGAATGGGCGGAGTTTTTGTACACGGGATGTAACTCCTGAAAAGAGGAAGCTACGCAAAGCAAATATACAAGTATGCAAGTATTCACAAGAAGCATAAATATTGACAAATTAAATTTTGTACACATGTCGGCAACTGGATGCAGATGAACATCACGAACTGATCCTCCCATGACTCGTCCGACTCTAATGCTTTCCCGGTATCCCCACTTCTGAAGAGGTTGTATCCGATAACTGACTCCTCAAATGTATTCTCCCGCGTTGATGCTCATTGAATTCGGACCGCAGTCATTTGCTTTTCATATCCCTAACTTTTGCGTGAACCGCCCTTTACGGGTTTTCAGTTCACCGGGATACCCTTTTTTGCCGAAGCCGCCCAGTGTAGGTTTTCAACTTCGCGGGTGTACATTTTTTTCAATTTTATCCCTAACTTTTGCCCGAACCTTTCATTCTGTTTTTGGTTCGCCAGGATGCCCCATTTTTGCCTGGACTCTCTTTTTTTGTCCAGCGGGTCTATTTTAAGCAAAGTATTTTTTAACTGCGTCCGAATTCACAGGTGACGCAAAGTCTTCTCCGTCCATGGTGGACAATAACAACGCTCCTCCTGAAAAGACCTTACTGACAACGTACGGCCCTTCGTAGTTGGGGGTCCACTTGCCCCTGTGATCTGCCTGCGGCGGGAGAATCCTTTTCAGCACAAGGTCGCCCGTCTGAAAGCTTCGCGGAAGTATCTTCTTGTCGTACGCTTTCTTCATTCGTCTTTGGTACAAACGACCGTATGCCAGAGAAGCGAGCCTCTTCTCATCCATCAAACTCAGTTGGTTCAATCTATTCGTTACCCATTCTGCCTCGTCCAGCTGAACGTCTCGCAATACCCTCAGAGAAGGGATCTCAACTTCCAATGGTAGTACCGCCTCCATTCCGTATACCAACGAGAACGGAGTTGCCCCGGTTGATGTGCGTACCGTCGTACGATAACCGTGCAAGGCGAAAGGTAGCATCTCGTGCCAATCTTTATAGGTCACCACCATTTTCTGGACGATCTTCTTGATATTCTTATTGGCCGCTTCGACAGCGCCATTCATCTTGGGTCGGTAAGGGGAGGAGTTGTGATGTTCGATCTTGAAATTCTGACAGAGCTCCTTCATCATTTTGTTGTTCAGATTAGAACCGTTATCCGTGATTATCCGCTCGGGAATCCCATATCGGCAAATGATATCTCTCTTGATGAATCTAGCCACCACTTGCTTCGTTACATTTGCGTAAGACGCCGCTTCCACCCACTTGGTGAAATAATCGATTGCTACTAGGATGAACCGATGCCCATTAGAAGCTGTCGGCTCAATCTTTCCGATCATATCGATTCCCCACATCGAGAACGGCCATGGAGATGACATCACATTCAGAGGACTTGGAGGCACGTGTATCTTGTCAGCATAAATTTGGCACTTGTGGCACTTCCTTGCGAACTTGAAACAATCAGTTTCCATCGTCAGCCAAAAGTAACCTGCCCTCAGCAGCTTTCTCGTCATAGCATGTCCACCAGCATGCGTACCAAAGGCACCTTCGTGAATTTCCTCCATGAGAAGCTTTGCCTCTTTCTCGTCTACGCAATGCAACAACACCAAATCGTGGTTTCTTCTGTATAAGACGCCATCCGGGTTCAAGTAGAAATTACCCGCTAATCTCCTGAGAGTCTTCTGATCTTGACTGGATGCCCCAGCCGGATACTCTTTATTTTTCAGGAAATTAAGGATATCAAAATACCACGGTTTGTCATCAGATGCTTCATCAATAGCAAATACATAAGCTGGCCTGTCCAACCGAGAGATAGTGATTTGGGGAGCTTCGTTCCAGAAATTGACCTTGTACATGGAAGACAAAGTGGCAAGGGCGTCAGCCATTTGATTTTCTGCCCGCGGTACGTGATGCAATTCAACTTTGTCGAAGAAAGGCAACAATCTCCTTGCATAATTCATGTAATGTATCAAATTAGGCTGCCGTGTCTCCCATTCCCCTTTGATCTGATTCACCACTAGAGCTGAGTCTCCGTATACGTCTAGATGCTTGATTCGCAAATCAATGGCTTCTTCAAGCCCCATTATACAAGCTTTGTATTCGGCCTCATTGTTGGTAACGGCAAAGGTCAACCGGGCAGTAAGCGGGATGTGCGACCCGTGCGGCGTAGTGATAATTGCCCCTATTCCGCTACCGTAAGCATTCACAGCTCCGTCAAATATCATCTTCCATTGGGACCCCGGCTCTGGTCCTTCGTCTGGTAGCGGCTCTTCACAATCTTTCATCTTGAGATACATGATATCCTCGTCAGGAAAATCAAATCTCATTGATTGGTACTCTTCAATAGGCTGCTCCGCCAGATACTCAGACAGCACACTCCCCTTTATAGCCTTTTGCGAGACGTATTGGATATCGTATTCAGTCAAGACCATCTGCCAACGGGCAATTCTACCTGACAACGTCTGCTTTTCGAATATATATTTGATTGGATCCATCTTCGAGATGAGCATGGTTGTATGATTCAGCATGTACTGCCTCAAACGCTTGGCGGCCCAGGCCAGCGCGCAACAAGTTTTCTCCAGCATTGAGTATCGAGATTCACAGTCTGTAAATTTCTTACTCAAGTAATAGATCGCATGCTCTTTTCTCCCCGTCTCGTCGTGTTGACCGAGAACACAACCCATACTTCCCTCAAGAACCGTCAAATACATTATCAAGGGTCTACCTGCCACCGGGGGTATCAAAATAGGAGGCTCCTGCAGATACTTCTTTATTTTGTCGAACGCCTTTTGACAATTTTCGTTCCACGTCACAGCTTGATCTTTCTTTAGCAACTTGAATAATGGTTCACACGTGGCCGTTAGGTGAGATATGAACCGGGCAATGTAGTTCAATCTCCCTAAAAACCCGCGCACCTCTTTCTCTGTTTTAGGCGTCGGCATTTCTTGAATCGCTTTTATTTTAGCAGGATCGACCTCTATTCCTCTTTCGCTTACGATAAACCCCAGCAGTTTACCCGATCTCACCCCGAAAGTGCATTTATTAGGGTTCAGCCTCAGCCTGAACTTCCTAAGCCTTTTAAACAACTTCAACAGATTCACCATATGCTCTTCCTCCGTCTGGGACTTGGCAATCATATCGTCAACATAAACTTCGATCTCTTTATGCATCATGTCATGAAAGAGAGTCGTCATCGCACGCTGATATGTCGCCCCAGCATTTTTCAAACCAAAGGGCATCACCTTGTAGCAAAATGTTCCCCACGGCGTTATGAAAGTAGTCTTCTCCATATCCTCTGGCGCCATTTTAATTTGATTGTAGCCTGAAAATCCATCCATGAAGGAGAATACAGAGTACTGAGCAGTATTATCAACTAACACGTCAATGTGAGGAAGTGGAAAATCGTCTTTTGGGCTTGCTTTATTCAAATCTCTATAATCCACGCACATTCGAACCTTGCCATCTTTCTTTGGCACCGGTACGATGTTGGCAACCCATGAGGGATACTTCGTCACAGCCAGGAACCCAGCGTCCCACTGTTTCTGAACCTCCTCTTTGATCTTCATTGCCATATTTGGTCGAGTTCTGCGAAGTTTTTGTTTGACAGGCGGGCAGTCTTCTTTCAGTGGCAGGCGATGCACAACCATATCTGTATCGAGCCCTGGCATATCTTGATACGACCAAGCGAATACATCATTATACTCTCGGAGCATCTCAACCAGTTTTCGCTTGATATCACTCTGCAGTGCGGCTCCAATACGAATATTTTTCTCAACCCCTTCCGACCCCAAATTGATAATTTCGACGACCTCGTCATGAGGCAGAATGGCTCTTTCCTCTTGCTTTACTAACCAAGACAGTTCTTCAGGAACGTCGCTATCTTCGACAACCTCTTCTTCAGTCTGGAATACCGGGTGCTCGAAGTCGGGACGAGTCATAGGTGGCTCAAGGATGTCATCTGAAAATGTTATCCTGCAAAAGGAAGGGTTAAGTGCTTCAAAATGCGTATAAAGCGATTAACCACATTGCCATTTTATTGAAAAATACAAAACAAGAAAGACAGGGATTACAGTATTTGCACATGAAAAACGCCATTTATTTAATGATTAACGAAGCAATGTTTATAACAACACAGCCCTAAGCAAATCCTGATGCCCCGGGCAAGACATCGGATTATTCAACAATTAATAAAGCAAAGCATTACTGTTTAAAAGTCACAGGAACAAGCTCCTGAATAGACCAGTTGCACAGTCCTTGTCCTGGCGTGCTTGGCTGAATCCAGGCATCCATATCACAGTCGCTATCCCCTTCATCAGATTCTGAAGCAGCATTGACAGTTTCGTGGCACACTCCACTGGCAGAGATGATGATTGACTTTCTGAAATGAGGGGCCCCCACGGAAGGAGTTGATGACGACGGTCGGTACCCCAGTCCGAACCGGTCCATCTTCACCGGAATGTCCAACACTTTGCCCCAGCCCTTGGCTTCTCCTGCTTCCACTAGCGCTCGAGCTTCTTTATACGATGAAACAGCTATCTCTGGCACTTTGCTCGGCCCGGGACTCTTGTCCTTGATGCGCAAACCTTCGAATGTCTGGCATGGCGTCTCGTGGATCTCCCCGTCGACTTCCACATATTTGAACGAAGATAGATGGCTGACCAGGATGTCTTCTTCTCCGCACACGGTGACTACGCTGTCCCCGACCATATACTTTAACTTCTGATGCAGGGTAGACGTGACTGCCCCTGCCCCATGAATCCAGGGTCTTCCCAGCAAGCAGCTGTACGCAGGCTGTATATCCATGATATAAAACTCCGTTGCAAACACTTCCGGCCCCACTTGCAGAGGCAAGGTAATCGATCCAAAGACTGTTCTCCGCGTGCCGTCAAACGCTCTGACTACCAAATCACTGGGCGTGCACAAAATCCCTCGAACATCCAGCTTCATCATTGCCTTCTTAGGCAGCACATTCAAAGACGACCCGGTGTCAACCAATACGTGCGACATTGTCGATCCCCTACACTCCACAGACACGTGTAATGCCATATTATGATCCCTCCCTTTCGGAGTCAAGTCAAAATCAGTAAAGCCCAGACTGTGGCCTGCATTTACATGTGCCAATACTCCTTCTAGCTGGTTCACAGAGACGTCCTGGGGTACAAAAGAAGTGTCCAGGACTTTCAGCAAAGCGTTCCTGTGAGCCTCTGAACACAACAGCAATGATAAGATAGATATTTTGGACGGTGTCTGCTGTAGATGCTCCACGATTTTATAATCACTTTTCCGAATTAAACGCATGAATTCTTCTACATCTTTAGATGCTGCTTCTTTTTCACTTGCTTGAACCGGAACATTCTCAACTGCTCTCCCTTTTCCTTTCGCTAGCCTTTCGGCTTCTACTTCAGGAGATATAAAGATCCTGCCGCTCCTCGTCATGCCTCCTGAACCAACAACATTATCCACAATCTCCGCTGACTGCTTGTTCACATCAATCTTAATCCCATCACAATACACCTCCAGCCCATATGACCATGGGACTGCCCTCGTGTTCTCATACGGGATTGGCCCGGCTTTAGTTATGGTAATCGGTGGTCGCTGAGCTGGTGCTGCAATAGTGATCGTCTTCCGCGGAATTGTCACCGTGGCCACATCACTCCGATTATCCACTACTGCCCCTGCAGGCTCGTCAGTTGCTGTTCTGTCAAACTGCAATACGCCATCATCAATCAAGGCCTGGATGCCTTTCTTCAAATCCTCACACCCCCCAGATAGGGCCCAACAGTCTAAGCAGTACTCATTACATCCTGGGTAAACACCTCCCTGCAACAGTCGGCTCTTTATTTCGCTCAGCGGCGTCTTTAAATCCTCAACATCCATAATCAGATTCAACCCTTCCTCCGTGAGCACGGCGTTCGCCCCATGATTAGGCATGGGTTTCTGGACTATATTCGGAACTGCCGTTCCGAAGTTGATAGACTTGTTGTCCAAGAGATCCTGCACAACGTGCTTAAAAGCATGACAACCTTCGATATCATGGCCCGGGGCGCCAGAATGAAACTCACAGTGCCTACTGGCGTCATAGCCGAACGGGGGAGTTCCCGTTATCGGCGCCAAGGTTCTTTTCTCTACCAGATTCAATCCCAACAATGTCTGCAACAAATCAGCATAGGTGGAGGGCGGCTTCTCGAACACCCTTCTCGGCTTGCCACCCTGGAATTTTCGTTGAGCTTGCTGTGCCCCCTGCTGAGGCTGCTGCTGCTGTGGCATTGGTTGCTGCTGAACCGCTTGTTGTTGCTGGATTGGTTGTTGTTGATATGGGATTGTAACACTCGACACTTGCTGCGGCTGACGATATTGATTTCTTCCCCTGCCTCGGCCTCGGCCTCGGCCTCCAAATACAGCGCTAGCTTCGCCCTGACGGCGCCCACCATAAGCTTTCCTATTACTGCCAGATGCAGTTGATTCCTCGACTTGGAACTTTCCTTGCTTAATATTACGCTCAATCTTTTCCCCCATCAGAATCAGGTCTGAAAAACTGGCCAGAGAAGTATGAAACAGCATATCATGAAACAGCCCGGTGAATGTGCCGACAAACATATCATTCATTTCTTTATCTTCCACAGGAGGACGGACCCTGGCAGCCATATCGCGCCACCTTTGCGCGTACTCTTTAAAACTCTCCCCCTTCTTCTGCGAAAGCCCGGCCAACTGGACCCGATTGGGTGCCAGGTC
Organism: Lathyrus sativus; assembly: GCA_963859935.3. Lineage (NCBI taxonomy): Eukaryota > Viridiplantae > Streptophyta > Magnoliopsida > Fabales > Fabaceae > Lathyrus > Lathyrus sativus. Next base: position 446,723,728 of record OZ012740.1, on the reverse strand, counting down.
GCTGTTATACTTGTAATGGGCTACAAATGCCTCTGCTAATTGCTTCCAAGTCTTGATATCAGTTGGCTCCAACCCCATGTACCACTCTAGGGAAGGACCCGATAGACTATCCTGAAAGAAATGCATTAGCATTCTTTCATCAGTTGAGTATGCAGACATCTTTCTGTAATAAGCTCGTACATGCACTTTCGGACATGTATCTCCTTTGTACTTATCGAACGCAGGCGCTTTGAATTTAATGGGCACCCTCAAGCCAGGTACCAAGCCCATAGTTGCCATGTCCAGCCCCACAGCACTCTGGTTTAGGACTCCCTTCATTTGTTCTTCCAGCATTCTAATCTTTTGAGAATCATCCATCGGCCCTTCAAAACCTCCTCCAGAGAAGGCGTCTTCCTGTTGATCCTCTTGCCACATACCGTTTCCAGCCCCGTATCCATCATACGCATTATTACGTCCAGCTCTGATCTGATTCATTCCCGGACCTCGGCCTCTGTTGCCGTACCCTTGAACACCTCCAGCAGGACCAACAGCCATAAATCCAGCACCGTTTCCGTTTCCAAAGCCTCCGTAACCCTGATTGACCATACCATAACCATCTTGCCCAAAGCCTTGAGCATTAAAGCCATACTTGCCAGTGTTGTCGAATCCCTGATCGTTGAATCCGAACCCAGCGTTGACAAAGCCATTGCCTCCGAGATTATCTCCCAAATTGACATCACCCAGCCCAGCATTATGGACAGCAGCATCATTTCCAACTCCGACGTTACCATTCACAGCAGCGGTAGCGTTGTTGACGTTAGCAGCAGTCATATTGATTACGGGCGGAGCCACTGGCGTGGGAGTGCCGTCTCCATGAGCAGTATCAACCCGGACAGACTGATGATCTTCGTTACCATGACCAGCGTTGCGAGCCAACAGAGGCTGGACCATGGCCTGCAAATTCTCCTGCCCTTTTGCTATAGCTTCCATGGTCTGCATGAAGAGGGCGAGCTTCTCGCGCACATCCTGCATCTCGTTCTGAATCTGGTCCATGACTTTCCGACAGTTGGAACGTGTAGAATAGCGGTGCGGATGTTGATCTGGAATCCTGTTAAGTACCTGGTACAGAGCAGGAGATAAGACACCATTCAAAGATTACCTGTTATGCAATATGAGTATGAATGCAATGCAATGTGTCTGTGCATTAGGGAAGTTCATTCCCCCAGTTCTAGTGCGAAAGTGCCGGTGCAGTGACAGTGCTGACAATAGGAATATCGGAGCTGAATCATAGAAAGCCTCATATATTGCTGAGAGAATCAATAAGCCCAGAGTACAATATCACTGAGTACAACGAGAAGGCATGACCTCATCCAACAATCCTGGTGATGGTCAGCACTATGCAAATAAAGCATACAAGCAACTATATGAAATGATCAAATCCTCCCAAAAGTCTGGTACTCCTCTATCAACTTCTTGGTCTCCGGATGGCTTGGTCGATCAAGCAGCCCTTCAACAAGCTGGTTTCTCTTCTTAAGAACACGGCGTACGTCTTCAGCAGTTTCTTCCCATGTTGCTTCTCCGAAGCAATCTTCTAGCTTTCGCTTCTGAGACACTGCTTCATCTCTGGACTTGATTGCCTTGTTCAGTGCATGCTGGACACTATACCGGTTCATCACTTCTTCCTCACACTTCTTGATGCTAGACTTCAACTTCTCTTCGAGGTCGGAAATTTGCTGCTTCAGCTTATCTTCCCTCTTCTTGTTGTTGGTGATTGTAGCATTCCAAGTCTTGTTGCAAGAGGAGATTTCTCGGTGTGCTGCGTCGAGCGCTTTCTTTTTGGCTTCCAGCATGTCATGGGAACTTCTGAACTCTTGCCCCAGACGTTCGCGCTTTTTCTTTTCCTCAGTCAACTCAGCTCCTAACCTGTTTACCAGCTCAATCTGTTGCTGGAAAGCATATACGGCCTTGTTTTTCTCACTGCGTGCTTGGGCTAGCTCTTGCTCTAACCCTTCGTTGACCTTCATCAAGGCTTCCTTTTCCTTCACAACTTGCTCATAGACCTCTCTAGAGACAGTAGTTGGCTCGGCTACCGGAACGGGAACAAGAATTGGTGCATCTGGAAACGGCATCTTCAACTGACTAGCCCTCTCCTGAATCCAAACTCTATAAGGTGCATAGGCCTGACAGTCATTCTTTCCTAACAACGGCTTCCCTCGGCGGTTAATACGCGTCCAGGCATGTTGCAACTTGGCTAACAATTCCCCCTTCAAATCTCCAGTGAAGTACAGAGATTCCTGTACTTCCTCCTCCTGAGGTGGATTCTTCAGCGCATATCCAAACTGGCGAATGAATAGAGAAGGGTTGTAATTAATACCCCCTTTTCTTCCTATCAGCGGCACATTAGGGTACCCAGAACAACTGAAGATGAGCTCAGATCCCAACAGGTCTCGATCAAACCACACCACATCTTCGGAAGATAGCCTCATCAGGCGTTCAGACCAACTGGCTGAGGCTGTACTGTCTACAAATGGTCCCTTCGTGGGGAGATGACTCTTGAACCACATATTCAACAGAGGAGTACAGCAGTACACAACCTTTCCCCTTCGGTTTTCGTTCTTGTAGTGCAATGAATGATAGAAGTCTCCGATCAACGTTGGCACTGGGTTGCCTGCAGCAAACAGATAGAAAGCATCCAAATCCACAAAGTTGGGCAAGTTAGGAAACAGCACAATTCCATAAATGCATAAAGCCAGAATAGCATTGAAAACCACCCAACAACCGTTCTTGGCGTACTCCCGAGCTTTGGCGACTAAGAAATCCAGAGAGAAACCTGACACCCCAAGCCAAGAAGTCAATAACAGATCTGCAGCGTTCATATGCAAGGCTTTGGCTAAGTCCTCCAACTTGGGCTCAGCAGCAGAGTGGATGAAGGGAACTTTGTTCTGCACGGGAAGCTCGGTAAACTCCACATATTCCTCAATGGTAGGTCCCAGAATAAAGTCAGCAAAAGTAAAGCATCTCAATGTGGGATCATAGAACTGCATCAAGGTGTATAGCCCGTTCATCTCATCAGCAGTGGGCTTACAGACTAATCTCAGTAATCTCCCATGGCTCATTCTGAAGCTTCTCCTAACCCCTTCATCAGCAAGAGATATCAGGCCAAGCAACGAAGTAATATCAGGTGAAGGCAGCTTATACGCAACTGTTTTCCTCAAACCAGCCATAATCAATATTCAGAAGTCCGGGCACTAGAACCAGGGAAATGCAAATGCACCTGCAGCACAGACACACGTTAGTGAAATGCACATGATAATGGATATGCAGGGATGCAATGCAAGTATCATGCAACAGGGACCAAAGCTGTAGCTGAATAGCCTAAACCCAATCAAGAAAGGTCTCAGATAGACCATCCAGAAGTCATCAACCCGGGTCTCAGATAGACCTAAAACAAAGCTCCAATACTGGTCTCTGACAGACCTCAAACCATAACTCCAACTGGTCTCTGGTAGACCTCAAATCATATCTCGAATTGGTCTCTGACAGACCTCAGAACTCTCCAAATGGTCTCTGACAGACCTCAGATCACATCTCCAAATGGTCTCTGACAGACCTCAGATCACATCTCCAAATGGTCTCTGACAGACCTCATAACTCTCCATAAATAACCAAGATCTCTGATCAAGAAATAACCGGTAGTCTGAAAGTCTAGTTACCTGCATAACCCTGAATCCCCTCACAGGTGGGCGGCCCTATAACTGGCACAAGGTACGGCATCCTATGCGGTCGTTGGCGTCACAGACTTTCAGGGTTGATGATACGATTCCCAGAAGGAGTGGCATCATCAATTCCTGAAGAGGCCTCACTCAGCCAACTTCCAAATGATCGGTTCCCGGAGTCGACAATTCAGCTGACCAACAACCCCTTCGACCCAAAGGGTAGAAAAAGAAGCCAACCAGAAGAACCTCGTCCGAGTGTAGATTTCATGAGACACTAATGCAAGCAAAGCCGACACGCGCCCACTACTTTCTACTCTAATTCTAGGTGCACTCAAGCCCAGGTCCGGCTTCTCACTCAATATCAGAACACCCGTCACACCCCAAGATACAGCAATAATAATCAATATATAATGCTGAAAATAAAAGGTCAGAAATATAAATCCATACAAAATCCTCGACGGGAAAACAAACGTTAGGATTGACTCTCTTAAGGGACGTTGGATCCCAAATGCATAAGAACTATCGCAGTCCTTAGCAGCCAGGGGACGTTGGCTCCCCAGCAGAGTCGCCAGCTGTCGCTACTGCGAAAATCGGCGCCGGCTGAACAGAAGAGTCGCCACCGTGCGTTATTTATCCCACGGGAGGGAAAGGAAACGCTCAGAGTAAACCTCGCACAACACGGGAAAGGTATGGTCGTCGCAACCAAAACCTGGATTCGGGAGTCGATTACGCAAGGGGAAGGTATTAGCACCCCTCACGTCCGTCGTACTCGACGGGATCCACGCTTGTTTTCGGGTATGGATTGTTATTCTATCTACGCTAAAGGTCTGGGGTTAAAAGAAAAGAAAGTGAAAATAAAAAATGACTCGGCAAAGTATCGCACTTTATGCCTACGTATTCCCGCCTGGAACGAGAAATCAGAGTCAACGTAGTTCGCCTACCTACGGGAAAGGAGGGGAAGGTTGCTCGCTAGGATATCGCATCCTATGCCTACGTACTTCCACACGGCATGGAAGATCAGAGCAAACGTAGTTCGGGCCACGTACGACACAAGTCTGTCCTTGATTGATTTTATTCCTTCTGAAAAAGGGTTTCTTGATTAGCAGTCCCGGCGGACAAAAATGACGTCTTGATGAGTTCACATTCTTTTACGGAAGAAGTGTCTTTTATTGTGTTTGAAATCTTTATGTATTTTTCTGTTTGTTTTGAGGAAGAAAGAGACAGAACTCTAACCTACGGTTGCGAAGGGAAATAAACTAACCTAATGTTATCATGCATGGGTTAAGACCTAGTGTCTATCATGTTCCTCTCCTGCACAGAGAGAAACAGAGATCCTACGGGATAGGCAGAAACAGAAACAATAACAGATATAATAAAGCGGTAAAATGCATGGATGCAACAGTACAAGCGAGGCAAGGGAGTCCCACTCAACCTCGAACCTAGAAAACAATAGGCGAAAGTGAACAAGCTTCACTTTCAACCTAACAGGGTAAACAGCAAACAATACAACCAGGAAATCCAAACAATACATCAGCAATGAAATACAACAGCATCAGCAGCTCTGACTCAACATCTGACTTCAAGTAATCTCCATTCAGCTACAGGCTTCAACAAGTATTAATCTCCATCTTCATGACCTTCAGGCAAGGGCTTTGATCATCTGTCTTCCATCTTTTCTTCATGTCTCAGGCTAGGATGAACATTAGTCAACCAGATGAGGTGAATGAATGTTAGACAGTTAATTACCTACCAAGGGTGGTTCATCAACTGTTAACATTAAACAGAAAGTTTCCTCTCAAAAGTTCTATCTTTCAAATATATTCACTGATCCTTCCAAAGGAAGGAGGTGGATATTTGAAAGAGACTTTGAATCATAGAGAAAGGATAGAGGCAAACAAAGCCATCTATGTTTGAGAAACAAGCTTTCTAATCTAGAGCTCTGCCTAGCTCCTAAACCCTAGTCTCCTCAGCAGCTGCTAGCAATAACCTCCTATTCAACTCTGACAGTTGATCTTCAATCTCTGGATCTCCAATGGTCTTCATCTCCTCAAATCTTCAACTCTCCCAAGTCCCCAGACAATCCCAATACCCAAGCAAGCAAGCAATAATCCCCAGAGGGCACACCACACTAGTCAATCAGATATAGTAGTATAATAATAGCAGTAGGGGAATCCTGACTTTTTCTAAGGGGATCTAATAACTACCCATAGCCCCTATAGTCCCATAGCTAAACTATTCAAACCCTAAGTCCTAAGGGAAAGAATCAAACTTCCTAAGTCATCACCTAAAAACCCTAATTTGTTCATGTTGTTCAAACCTACGCTAAGCACCTAAATTTATCTTCTAAAAATGGGAACTAAAATATTTCTACAAGTTGAATATCTCATCTAAACAATATAAAAAGAATGACCAAAAAATATTAAAGCATGTAAGAGAACAAAAATCATTAAAATGATGCATGAAATGAACCTATTTAATATGACATTTATTTAGAAAATATGAAAAAAATATGAAATAAAAATAAAAATGCAATTTTATTTGATGAAAATTTCTAGACATTTTGATGAAAATATTGTAAAAAGAATGGATTGAAAATGAATTTTTATGCATTTATTATGAATTTTTGAAGTTGGTAAAATATTAAAATGAATTAAGAAAATAAAATTGAATTAAAATGAGGGAGGGGGGTTAGAATAGTAACCACGCGCAGTTAAAAATCACAATGGGCCAACAATAGGGGGCGCGCTTAGCATTTGGTTAAGCCCAGAATTCATTCAGAATTATTGAAAAGAAAAAAAAACCACGCAGGGGTGAAAATAGCAGCGAAATCACGTTAGAAACTGGAATTGGGCTCACATTGGGGTGGGGATAGCAAAATACACCCAGGCCCGCCCGTTTCAATTAATGAAACGGTGCGTTTAGGGCCAGCACATCTCCCTCCCATTCTGAAATTGAATAACAACCATACGATCTTCCCCTAAGTCAAAAGTCCAAGGCCCAATGAACGGCCACGATTGCGTCTTCCTCACTTGACCTGTTAGAATTAGGGTTTCTCCATTAAACCTCCATGCACGAGCAAGCTTCACCTCCTCTGTTCTCCTTCCACACGCAATGAAATGCCACGCCATAAACATGAAACATGCTCAGAATTCCACACTCTACAATCCTATGGCATTAGATTGCTTTGAAATTCCACGAATCACTCAACCCGATGGCATCAAGCTCTGGCCACCATGAAATTATACTGATATGCACCAACTCAATTCTTCCTCAAACTTGACCTGAACTAATCTATGCCTAATGGAGAGTAACCTGATCAATCAAGCTAACATTCTAGTGCCCTAACCTAATAGATTCAAGCCCTAACAGTTTGTTGCACCTGTTAACAACCATCACCAAATCGTTCCAAATTCATCCTACTTGTTCTCCTAACCACCTACATTGCATCTAAACTAACAACAACATGTTAAACTAACTGAATCAAGCAAATCGAATGAAAACATACCTGGTGTAAAAAGCTTGAAAACAGCTATGGAACTCGTGGATCTGAAGCTTCTAGGTGTTGGATCTTGATCAATCCTTGATGTATGTGATTCTGTATGCAATTCCTTGTTGATTCTTGGCTTGAATTATGCTGTCCAATGGAAACCTCAACTTTGATGTTCTTGAAGAAAGTACTTGAGAATGGATGATTCACACTTGATCCTTGATTGGATGATGATCTATGATGATGATTGAACAAGATTGAATTGATGTGGATGAGAATTGGTGAAGAATTTGTGAGATTTGGAATGAAACTTCAATGTAAAAGAATGAGTAATTTTGTGGAATTCTTGGTGCAAATGAAGCCAACCCTTGATCAATGCACATTTCATGAATATATAGACCTCATATGAACATTCTAGATTCATCTTGCATATTCCCTTGTTTTCCAATTTTGATCCATTTTGGGTATGTTTCTTCAATTACAAGTAACCAAAGATAACTTCTTTTTTTCCTTCTAAACTCAAAAAAGTGTTTGAACCATTGTTCTTAGAATTGTTTTTCCATTCAAAATCATATATTGGAAGTCTCCATTTGGACTTGTAAATCTCCCAAACCATTTTCCATCTTGAATTTATTCACTTTATAAGCCATTTTAGTTCATATTTTGACCAATCATGCAACTCCATGCTATGAGCTTCTCCAATAATTTGTGACCTTCTTTCTAGACTTAAAATCCCATTTGGAGCAAGTTTGATGTTGTAAGTTTTTCCATTTGAAGCCTCCTTGTATGAGTTTTGGACATAGGTTAAAATGACCTGTAATTCACAAATGCCCAAAATACCCTTTGCTTGCCAAGACCATAAGTTGAGTTCTCCACATCATATGAAGGCATACTATACCATTCTAGAAAGCTAAGACAATGAGGAACAATTCTTATGTTGACCAAGAATTCATTTGAAATCTCCTTGAGGGGCAAAACTAGCTTGGAAGTCAAGTCACTTTCACAGACAAAAATTCAGATACCTCAGATGACCTGTAACTTGCAAGGACCATAATTTGAGTTCTATAAATCTCCTTGAGGTCTTCCACCACTCAAATTAAAGGTCTTGAGATCCTCTACAAGTTTCACGTTGGCCAAGAAGCCATTTGAAGCTAGCATTTTGACTTATCTTGCTTGGAAATTTGACCTAAGCTAGGGGATTTTACAGAGAAACCCTAATTTAGAAACTCCTCTTCTCCTTGATTTCTCTTGAATTCTCCTTGTCATATCTCCATATCCTTCTTTATATGTCCAATGATGAACCCCACATCTCTCCACTAGCCTTGAATATCCTTTTAAGTCAGTCAATTGACCTAGGGTTGACCTAGGGTTGACCCAGATGAAACCCTAGTTGGCTGTCTTCAACTGTGGCTCTTGTGCTCTCCTCAACAACTTATTTTCTTCTCCAAATGAATTTTTAAGTCTCTCATAATGTCTAGATGCTCTCCATGCCTTCACTTCACAGCTCACCACCCTCTTGTTGATCCTTAGATACCCTCAACTAGGAGATGGACTCAAGGCTTGATCTGCTGAACTCTTCACTTCCAAATCCTTTCCTGATGACTTGAATGAGATTAAATTGGGATGGTAACCTCTTGATAGGCCTCTAGAGATGAGAATAATGATTGGTCCCCTGTTGAATGACTTGCTATGCTTATGCTATGCAGATGGTTAGTCTATGTACATGACTCTATATGCAAATGCTAATGACATTAAAACATAAACCAAGTGAATAAGGTTGGGCAAATTTTAGGGTGCAACAAGTGGCATCTTCGATGTATCAACGAATCACCATATAGAGGCCAGATGACATAGTAGAGAAAATTGAAGCTGATCAGGGGTATTTTAAGGCACCCATAAATCATGTCGACAGGAGACAATTCGACAAGCACCTGGCTCATATTGCCCCTGTGGCCCCGCAGATTTTGAGTTTGTCCCAAATGATGAAACATTTTGCTCATTGTACTTACATCCCATCGATGGTTTCTGGTGGGATAAGGAGGTGCCAGGAGAAATGCTCTCATACCTTGGTGAGCCTACATTAGATCCCACAGGGTGGGGAAGTGAATTCAGTGACAAAGACCGAGTTTGAAGCATTGAGAAGAATTTTGGCCTGCGTGGCTGAAACCAAATTACAGGTGACTTTGGAAGCTGCTAATGAATATATGGCCATCAAGGCCAATTATGGACTCCACTAAGAAGTTCCTGGTAAGGACTTCGACCCAAAGCCACCTAATAAGGTTCAGGGTGTAGAACAGGTCTAGAGGCTTGATGTCATCTATGATGATGAGCCTTTGGGGTTTGAAAAGGATCCGCTGGCGAACAAAATTAAGATGCTAGCACATGATCCATTAGAAGAAATTAACCTAGGAGAGGGGGAAACCAGAAGGCCAACATATGTCAGCACCAATCTTGACCCACAACTTAAGGTCGAAGTCATCCAGTTGCTGCAGGAGTTTAAAGACTATTTTGTCTGGGACTATGATGAGATGCCTGGGCTGAGTAGAAAGTTGGTCGAACATAAGTTACCAATCAAGCCTGAGAAGAAGCCAGTCAAACAGAATCCAAGACGGTTTACCCCAGAAATTCTCTCAAAGACAAAGGAGGAAGTCGAAAGACTCCTTCGATGCAAGTTCATCTGCACTGCCAGGTATGTCGAGTGGTTAGCTAACATTGTACCTATCATTAAAAAGAATGGTTCTTTAAGAGTTTGCGTAGACTTTAGAGATCTAAATTCTGCAACTCCATAGGATGAGTATTCTATGCCCGACTCGGCGATGACCCCCGACGAGGAGTGAAGATTGGAGCCAGTCTCCCCGAGCTAGCGAGGAAATAGCTGAGAGCATACCTCTAGAAGAATGCAGACCTGTTTGCATGGAGTGTCGCGGAGATGCCCAGATTGGACCCTGAAGTGGCCTATCATTATCTCACCATCAACCTCGCCGTCAGAGTTGTTGCTCAATGGTAACGACGACAGTCCCTGGAGAAAATGATGGTTTCCGAGCAAGTTGTAAAGGACCTCTTAGAGGAAAATTTTATATTAGATGCCAAGTACTTCACTTGGCTTTCAAATGTTATACTCGTTAAAAAGAATAATGGAAAATGGCACATGTGTGTTGATTATACCGACCTTAATAGGGCATGCCCTAAAGACGCGTACCCCCTCCCCAACATAGATAAACTAGTTGATAATTCCGCTGGTTTTAAATTGCTATCTTTCATGGACGCCTATTCAGGCTACAACCAAATCCCCATGGCTAAATGCGACAAGAAATACACGGCCTTCATGACCGAATTGGGCAACTATTACTACAACGTAATGCCCTTTGGCCTAAAGAATGTCGACGCTACCTACCAAAGAATGATGAACAAGGTTTTCCGAGGAGAGATTAAGGACATGCTCGAAGTCTATATGGACAACATGATCGTGAAGTCCCCGACGAATTTGATCACACGATCCATTTAAGGTAGGTTTTCGAGCAGGCTAGGAGATACAAGATGCGCTTTAACCCGGTAAAGTGCACGTTCAGGGTACGAGCGGGCAAGTTCCTCAGTTTCTACCTAACGGAACAAGGAATCAAAGCTAACCCCGACAAGTGCAGATCTTTCTCCGAGTTCCCTACGCCGAACTCAAAAAAGTCCATCAAGTCCCTCAATGGGATGCTCACATCACTCTCCTGCTTCATTGCCAAATCTGCCCAGCACGCCCTCACCTTCTTCAAACTCCTCCGCAAGGAAGCCACATTTGAATGGACAGGAGAATGTGACAAAGCTCTCTTCCACCTAAAGTAGGCCCTATCTTCACCTTTAGTCCTCTCCTGACCAGAAAACGGGGAAACCCTCTTTCTCTACCTCGTTGTTGCAACTGAGGCTGCGAGCACAACCCTCATCCGTGAAACCCATGAGGGGCAGAAGCCCATCTATTTCACAAGCAAGGCGTTACAAGGGCCAGAATTACGGTATTAACAGATAGAAATGATGGCTCTCGCCCTTATCAATGTTGCAAGGAGACTAAGGCATTATTTTCTGGCCCACACCATCGTGGTACGCATGGACTAGCCCATTAAGCAACTGCTGGCCCGCCCAGATATGGCCAGAAGGATGTTCAAATGGTCGTTAGAGCTGTCCAAATTTGATATCTGGTACGAAAGCAGAAAGGCCCTGAAGGCTCAGGCACTAGCTGACTTCGTAGCAGAAATGACTTTGCTCGTGCAACCTAACAAAGGTGTCCGAAAGTGGGTCATATTTGTCGACAAGGCCTCCAGTTCGGCAGGTAGCGAAGCAGGTGTCATCCTAGAAAACAAGGAGGGAACCCTCATTGAAGTCTCACTTACACTATCCTTCTCAACCTCCAACAACCAAGCTGAGTACAAATCCTTCTTGGGCAGCCTACGCCTCGTCGAAGATTTGGGAGCAGACGAAGTTGTCATCTGCACCGATTCTTAGCTAGTGGCCCTCCAGGTCCAGGGAGAGTACCAGGTCAAGAATGATAACCTGTCCCGAGCACCTGGCCCTGGTCAAAGAGAAGATGGCGAAGTTCTCTTCCGTAGAAGTCAAATACGTTCCCCACGAGCACAACGTCCGAGCAGATATCCCGTCAAAGCTAGCTAGCATTAAGAAGAAATGGGCAAACAAATCCGTCATCCAGGAGATACTCCCCCGACCCAGCATCGAGAGAGCATCTCCGATATTCGACGTACACAACGTCGGCAACAACCACTGCTGGATGACTCCAGTATACAACTACCTCACTAAAAACAAGCTACCATCTGATCTAGAGGAAGCCAGCAGGGTAAGGCGCAGGTCGTGCTCCTACGTCCTTGTTAAAAATAAAATGTACAGATGAGGATTCTCCATACCTCTCATCAAGTGTGTCGAAGAAGAAATGGCCGCTCACTTCCTATGCGAAATCCACGAAGGGATCAACGCCCAACACCTAGGTGGGAGGTCCCTCGCGAGGAAAGCCCTACGAGCAGGTTACTACTGGTTGACAATGCAAAACGACGCGAAAGAACACATAAAGAAATGCGACAAATTCCAACGGCACGGGAACATGCTCCTAGAACCACCTAATGAGCTCAAGGCGATGTCCTCTCCGTGGCCCTTCGCCTAGTGGGGTATGGACATCCTGGGACCCTTCATCATAGGCTCCAACAAGAATAAATACTTAATAGTAGGCATGGACTACTTCACCAAGTGGATAAAAGCTGAAGCTCTAGCCAAGATAATAGCCTACAATGTAACACCCATTTTATTTATTTAGTCATTTTGGTGTTAATTTAATTATTTTATGTTGGTGTGCCCTTAGGTGGGGTGTGTTGGTATGTGATTGGTGAGTATCCTTGATATATAAGGATCATTGGTGGTGTGGAGATAATAATATAATAGTTAATGGTGGTATTATTATTATTATTATTATTATTATTATTATTATTATTATTATTATTATTATTATTATTATTATTATTATTATTATTATTATTATTATTATCATCATTATTATTATTATTATTATCATCGGTATGAATATTATTATTGGTGGGTGTCCCTGATATGGGAGGATTATTGGTGGTGTTTTGGTGAATATAATAATATAGTGTATAATATTGATATTGGTGGGAATATTATTATTATTATTATATTGATTATAGTTACTATTGTTATTAACATTATTATTATTTTGGTGAGATAATAATAGGATTATTATTACTATTATTATTATTATTATTTTATTAAGTTATTAACATTATTATTATTTTGGTGAGATAATAATAGGATTATTATTACTATTATTATTATTATTATTATTTTATTAAGTTATTAACATTATTATTATTTTGGTGAGATAATAATAGGATTATTATTACTATTATTATTATTATTATTTTTTTTTATTATTATTATTATTAAGTTATTATTATTATTGGGATTAGAAAATTAAAATAGAGAAGGAGAGGGGTTAGCAGTTTTACGATACATTGTGAAAGTTAGAGAAAGTGGAAAAAGAACGATAGAAAGGAGAGAACGGGAAAGGGAACGGAAAAGGGAGCAAAGAACGAAGGATACAAGGGAAAATCAGAATTGGCCAAACCTTGGAGGGTTCTTTCATCGATCAACCGATTAACAAGGTAAGGGGGAGAAACTTGATTTGGGATGGTATATACATGTATAGGGTAGAGGGGATTCCTTAACCCCGTAGGAAAATTCCGATCTATGAAGTTTTATATTGGCATGCTTGTTATTATTGTTGCTAATGATAAATTGATGCTTGACATTGATGAATTGTTGATTGGTATTGGTGAATTTGATGTATATATATTATGGTGATGTTAGTGAAATTATATGTTGTTACTGCAGTGTTGATAGTAAATATAAATAGAGTTTTGGTGAGATTCTGTGTTGTTACTATAGTGTGGGTAACGACCATGATTATAGCTTTGGGGAAAATTATATGTTGTTACTGCAGTGTTGATAGTAAATATAAATAGAGTTTTGGTGAGATTCTGTGTTGTTACTGTAGTGTGGGTAATGACCATGATTATAGCTTTGGGGAAAATTATATGTTGTTACTGCAGTGTTGATAGTAAATATAAATAGAGTTTTGGTGAGGTTTGGTGTTGTTACTATAGTGTTGGTAATGACCAGGATTATAGCTTTAGGAAAATTATGAGTTGTTCCCGGTGATGTTGTTAGTGACTATGGTTAGAACCTTGGTGAGATTCAGAGTGACTCTGAAGTGTCGGTAATGTACCGTAATGTTGGTTCTAGAGTAGGAAGTATAGGATAATTGGTAAGTATAATGTTTATTGGTGTGTTTGTGTTTGATGATAACTAGTAATTGATAGTGATGGAGTATAGGTCAATGTTAATGAATTGGTGATTTGGGTTGATTTGGCATATAGGGCATATAGGGTGTTTTACAGTTTTTAGGGAAAATTCCGTATGGCTTTTGAGGTATCGGTAAAGTGTGTAGGTGATGATTTTGGGAATAGGAATTAGAAACCTATTGGTTACGGTAATGTGCAAGATTGGTACTAGAATAGACTGAGGATCCGAGTTGAGATGATAGGTACAGTTTGGCCTTGATGCACTGTAAGAATGATGAGTGTGGGAACTAACTTGTGTACTTGGTGATAGTACATGTTTCCCGTAATAATGACTGGTGGGCAATTAGTTGATATATACGTGGGTAGTGATCAGTGGGATCGTGTATTCCCCGAGTGTTGAGATGTGTTTATATATGGTGTTAGAGTGTGAACTCGTTTAATATCTAATTTAATTAAAATGAATGATGGGTGTATCATGTATATGATTATGGTGCAGTGATCAGTAGGATCGTGTATTCCCCGAGTGTTGGGATGTGTTCATACTTGGTGTTAGAATGTGAGATTGCTCACTGTGTGAATTGATTTATATGGTGTTGGTGTATGTTATATCTGTACATATATGCATTGATGTATGATGATATGATCAGGAGGATCGTGTGCACATTGAGTGCCTAAACATAATAGTTATGCATTGGTGTGTGCATATCATGGTGTCTTGGTGGGATGGATCATGTCTCGGATGGAGCGTAAGTGATCTGTCCGTACTCCTTTGTGGAGAATGGTGGGGTTGAATCATGTCTCGGATGGAGCGTAAGTGATTCACCCGTACTCCTTTGTGGAGAATGGTGGGGTTGAATCATGTCTCGGATGGAGCGTAAGTGATTCACCCGTACTCCTTTGTGGAGAATGGTGGGTTCGATTGAATGAACCAATGAGTCGGTACCGCATGCATGGTGTTGAGTTGCATATGTGCATTATAATATGTTATATTGTAATTTGAACAGTAGGTTCGTTATATGGAGTTGTTGGGGTGAATGTTGGTGTGTTGGTGTGTTTTACTACCTTGTTTACATGTATTACATTACCATTATATTCTGATCATTATTTCTCACCCCTTTGTTGTTGTTGTGGTCTGTACTTCTTCGGAAGTACAGATAATCCAGGTGCTTAGCTAACTTGGATAGTGGTGTGACAGTCGAGTCGTAGGATGCTCTGATACGTAACATGGGATATGGGTGTTGTAATTGTTTTATGTCAAACTTATTGTAATCCTGTGACGTATCATGAATTTGATGTATTTTATTTTATTAAACAAATTCCGCTGTATTATTTTGAAAAGAATGAATAAAGTATTTTTATAAAATTTGGAGATGTGATATCCCACTTTTTGGTGAAAACTCTGATTATTATTATAATATTTATATTTTATTTAATACGGGAAAGTGGGGTGTTACAATTGGTATCAGAGCAGGTCGGTCCGTCCGGCCAGTGTTGTTGAGTGAGTTGAGTCTGTCCGCTGGGATGGAGACTGTGTGTTGTTTAACCTGGTGTTGTGGTTTAAACCCCTAGTATACGGCATGTGTGTGAAAACACTGTCGGTACGTGTTTATTTCCTAACCTTGTCTGCAGAAGCAGGAATGATTCCAGTGGGGGAGAAGTTTGTAATTCTCCGGAATGCTACAGTGTGGTGGCTTAGTCTGTTGAGGAATGCTATCATAGTTTGGTAAAGATGGTTTGTACCCCATCATGATTTCGGCTGTCTATTAACAAATTGAGGAACTGATCACCCTTAATCTCTTGTTAATAGTAGACGGGATTGTGTTGGATGGGATAGACGTGTCTTGCAAGCTTGTGTGGCGTGAGCAATGAATTGTCCTGAGTTAAGCTAAGTGCTTAAGGGATTATTTTGAGGAGTTGGCGTAATACGGTGTTGAGACGTTTATTTTGACGGAACCTTCGAATGAGAAGGAAAGTGAGAAAATTGGGATTTGTCAATTTGTTGAAATTGCCGGAGGTTCCCCGAGGAAGTAAGCGATTTACTATCGGAGTGTGAAGTAAAGCTTACACGTTTATTTTGTTTTTGGGACAAGTCTGATATTGATGACTCCATATTGTATGTTTACGTTGGGATTGGAGAAGTTGAAGAGTCAACTTGAAGACCCGCTGGGGGAGAGGTCCTTTTGTTTGAGTGTGTTACCGTAAGGTGCACCAATTTTGTTGGTTAGACAGACAGAAGGTTTTGTGAAGCTTTGGGTGAACTATAGATAAGTGAACAAGGTGACTGTCAAGGATAAGTGTTCGCTTCCAAGAGTTAATGATTTGATGGATCAATTGATTGAAGGACGTGAGTTTCCGTGTTCGTGAGATCGCGAGTAGAATTATTGTGTTGTGGTGTCGAAGGTCGAAGTGGTATCGTAATAGGAGGCTCCACGATCTGCTGTTGAGATTGGAAGTAATCGGGTTTTAAAATATTTAAAGATTGAAAGTGTGTTGGACGGCCTCCTAAGTATGAAATTGTGGTTATACGTTGAATTCCGAGATCGCAGCTTTTTACGGAATCGAAATCGGACACGCGGAAGTCAGGTAACGGTCGAAAATAGAATTTCGGGACTGTCATGTTCGCCGAGATTCGCCTGGCGAAGTGCCCTGAGCAGAAAATGTTGTTGTGGTATTTTTGTCGTAACGGGAGAACCGTAACTCGGAATGACGCCCGGTTCAAAGCGTTGGAAAGCTATTGAAATTATCTATGAGATGGTGAAGTATTAACATAGATTTAATCTATTTATTGATGAAGTGTGTTTGAATGTTGTGGTAAGGACGAGCGGTACGGTATGTGTTCCCGCTATAACTCACAACTTGTTTGTCCACTTGGCATGGGATCTTATTTAATTATTTATATAAGGCAATGGTTGTGTTAATAAATGATATTTGAAGGTATTCGAAGAGTATAGAGGATTATGTTGAGCATAAGGAACTGGAGTTATCAGTGTTAGAAAAAGAGCGGTGATATACTTCCGTAAGGAAAGTTCTGCCGAATCCGATAGAACTAATTGTGGTGTTTGTGATGCTTGTTGATATAATTAGGGGATTTGCTAAAGACAACTTCAACGAGTTTCAGTTATGCAAAAGGCAACTCGAAGTGTGTAAGAGAAACCATCCGACCAGTGATTTAGAGTTGGTTGCTATTGTGGTTGTACCGGAGTCGGAGGCTTCGAAAGTTCAGACTGAGATCGGAGATGTTTGGTGATCTTAAGAGTTTAAGGTGTTTGTTTGATTTGAAAAAGTTGAAAATGAGGCAGAGGAAATAATTAGGATTTCTGAAGGATTACGACTTTGAGTGTAATTACCCTTTGGGTAAAGTGGATGTGGTAGATGATGCGGTGAGTTGGAAATGTTTGTGTTTACCGAAGATGATGGTGAAAAGAGGTAGAACTGATTGAGACATTTCATCATATGCGCTTTATGAGTAAGGATACTTCTTATGGAGTTAAGCTTTTATTACTAAGATCTGACTAGTGATATCCCTGAGAAGAATCGAGAAAGTCAGAAATCTGGGTTGAGTAGTGAATTAGTTGAAATTGATAAATTAGAGTCGAAGAGTGGATTGTCGGGTTTGTGGAAATAATACCATGATGTGTTATGATAGGGTATGTGTACCAGATGTTGTTGAGGGGAGTAGGAGTACTCGTGAAGAAATACATTGAGGTAGATGGAGTATCCACCCCGGTGCTATGAAGAAGTAACCGAATTTGAGTAGATTGTTTTGGAGACCATGGATAAGGGGAGGAGTAGTTGAGGTGGAATATGCTGGTTAGAATTGTAGGAATTCGAAGAATGAACATCAGAGACTGTTGAGTCTGATGCAGTCGTTAAATATTCCGGAGTGGAAATCAGGTAGTATTTTCACGAAATTGGTGTCGAGATTTCCAAAGAATTTGTAAAGACATAATTTTAATTTGAATTGTTAGGAGTGGATTAACTATTCCGTGTTGAGAATATATGAGATGCATATTGAGAAAGTGGTGAAGTTGGATGAGATACTAACGAATATTGTGTCAGATGGAAATTTGAGGTTTATATTGAGATTTTGGAAGGGCTTACAGGAAGCTTCGGGTACTAAGTTGAAGTTGAGTTCGACTTACCATCCGCAAACTGATGGTCAGTCAGAGAGGACTATTAAGTCTGTAGAGAATTGGTGAGAGCTTGGGTGTTGGATCGAGGTGGATGGTGGGATGATTAATTACCGTTGATTGAGCTACCTATAATAACGGTTACCATCCTAGTGTCGGAATGTCACTATATGTGGCTTGGTGAAATAGGGAGTGTAGGACTCTACTGTGTTGGAATGGGTCGAGTGAGAGTGTTGTGCTCAGACCTGAAAATTATGTGGAGATGGCTGAAAAGATCAAGAGGATCCAAGGAAAGATATGTTTGGAGAGTCACGCCGGTGACTGATGTTGGTCGAGCTTCGAAGTCTCAGAAGTTCGCACCGTGTTCTGTGGTTTGTATCAGAGTGGCGCAACAGAGGCATGGGAGGAGTAACATGTTAGACCGTTTTTCCCGCTGTCGCTATGAATTGGCATGATATGTTTCATGTGTCTTAGTTGAGAAAGTACATTGAACCAGGTGGATGATGTACAAGTGAAAATAATTTGATTGTTGAGGCATTGCTATTTCGTTTGGACGAGCGAGAAACAACTCCGAAGGGAGGAGATATCTTTGGTGAAAGTAACTTGGGGAGGTTCTGCAGAAGGCAGTGTGACCTGTCAGTTGGAATGAAGGATGCGGGAAGCTTATCCGGAAGTGTTCCATCAGGTAATTTTCGAGGACGAAAATACTTAAAGTGGGGGAGAGTTGTAACACCCATTTTATTTATTTAGTCATTTTGGTGTTAATTTAATTATTTTATGTTGGTGTGCCCTTAGGTGGGGTGTGTTGGTATGTGATTGGTGAGTATCCTTGATATATAAGGATCATTGGTGGTGTGGAGATAATAATATAATAGTTAATAGTAATATTGGTGGTATTATTATTATTATTATTATTATTATTATTATTATTATTATTATTATTATTATTATTATTATTATTATTATTATTATTATCATTATTATCGGTATGAATATTATTATTGGTGGGTGTCCCTGATATGGGAGGATTATTGGTGGTGTTTTGGTGAATATAATAATATAGTGTATAATATTGATATTGGTGGGAATATTATTATTATTATTATATTGATTATAGTTACTATTGTTATTAACATTATTATTATTTTGGTGAGATAATAATAGGATTATTATTACTATTATTATTATTATTATTTTATTAAGTTATTAACATTATTATTATTTTGGTGAGATAATAATAGGATTATTATTATTATTATTATTATTATTATTATTATTTTATTAAGTTATTAACATTATTATTATTTTGGTGAGATAATAATAGGATTATTATTACTATTATTATTATTATTATTTTTTTTTTTTTTATTATTATTAAGTTATTATTATTATTGGGATTAGAAAATTAAAATAGAGAAGGAGAGGGGTTAGCAGTTTTACGATACATTATGAAAGTTAGAGAAAGTGGAAAAAGAACGATAGAAAGGAGAGAACGGGAAAGGGAACGAAAAAGGGAGCAAAGAACGAAGGATACAAGGGAAAATCAGAATTGGCCAAACCTTGGAGGGTTCTTTCATCGATCAACCGATTAACAAGGTAAGGGGGAGAAACTTGATTTGGGATGGTATATACATGTATAGGGTAGAGAGCCCGTAGGAAAATTCCGATCTATGAAGTTTTATATTGGCATGCTTGTTATTATTGTTGCTAATGATAAATTGATGCTTGACATTGATGAATTGTTGATTGGTATTGGTGAATTTGATGTATATATATTATGGTGATGTTAGTGAAATTATATGTTGTTACTGCAGTGTTGATAGTAAATATAAATAGAGTTTTGGTGAGATTCTGTGTTGTTACTGTAGTGTGGGTAACGACCATGATTATAGCTTTGGGGAAAATTATATGTTGTTACTGCAGTGTTGATAGTAAATATAAATAGAGTTTTGGTGAGATTCTGTGTTGTTACTGTAGTGTGGGTAATGACCATGATTATAGCTTTGGGGAAAATTATATGTTGTTACTGCAGTGTTGATAGTAAATATAAATAGAGTTTTGGTGAGGTTTGGTGTTGTTACTATAGTGTTGGTAATGACCAGGATTATAGCTTTAGGAAAATTATGAGTTGTTCCCGGTGATGTTGTTAGTGACTATGGTTAGAACCTTGGTGAGATTCAGAGTGACTCTGAAGTGTCGGTAATGTACCGTAATGTTGGTTTTAGAGTAGGAAGTATAGGATAATTGGTAAGTATAATGTTTATTGGTGTGTTTGTGTTTGATGATAACTAGTAATTGATAGTGATGGAGTATAGGTCAATGTTAATGAATTGGTGATTTGGGTTGATTTGGCATATAGGGCATATAGGGTGTTTTACAGTTTTTAGGGAAAATTCCGTATGGCTTTTGAGGTATCGGTAAAGTGTGTAGGTGATGATTTTGGGAATAGGAATTAGAAACCTATTGGTTACGGTAATGTGCAAGATTGGTACTAGAATAGACTGAGGATCCGAGTTGAGATGATAGGTACAGTTTGGCCTTGATGCACTGTAAGAATGATGAGTGTGGGAACTAACTTGTGTACTTGGTGATAGTACATGTTTCCCGTAATAATGACTGGTGGGCAATTAGTTGATATATATGTGGGTAGTGATCAGTGGGATCGTGTATTCCCCGAGTGTTGAGATGTGTTTATATATGGTGTTAGAGTGTGAACTCGTTTAATATCTAATTTAATTAAAATGAATGATAGGTGTATCATGTATATGATTATGGTGCAGTGATCAGTAGGATCGTGTATTCCCCGAGTGTTGGGATGTGTTCATACTTGGTGTTAGAATGTGAGATTGCTCACTGTGTGAATTGATTTATATGGTGTTGGTGTATGTTATATCTGTACATATATGCATTGATGTATGATGATATGATCAGGAGGATCGTGTGCATGTTGAGTGCCTAAACATAATAGTTATGCATTGGTGTGTGAATATCATGGTGTCTTGGTGGGATGGATCATGTCTCGGATGGAGCGTAAGTGATCTGTCCGTACTCCTTTATGGAGAATGGTGGGGTTGAATCATGTCTCGGATGGAGCGTAAGTGATTCACCCGTACACCTTTGTGGAGAATGGTAGGGTTGAATCATGTCTCGGATGGAGCGTAAGTGATTCACCCGTACTCCTTTGTGGAGAATGGTGGGTTCGATTGAATGAACCAATGAGTCGGTACCGCATGCATGGTGTTGAGTTGCATATGTGCATTATAATATGTTATATTGTAATTTGAACAGTAGGTTCGTTATATGGAGTTGTTGGGGTGAATGTTGGTGTGTTGGTGTGTTTTACTACCTTGTTTACATGTATTACATTACCATTATATTCTGATCATTATTTCTCACCCCTTTGTTGTTGTTGTGGTCTGTGCTTCTTCGGAAGTACAGATAATCCAGGTGCTTAGCTAACTTGGATAGTGGTGTGACAGTCGAGTCGTAGGATGCTCTGATACGTAACACGGGATATGGGTGTTGTAATTATTTTATGTCAAACTTATTGTAATCCTGTGACGTATCATGAATTTGATGTATTTTATTTTATTAAACAAATTCCGCTGTATTATTTTGAAAAGAATGAATAAAGTATTTTTATAAAATTTGGAGATGTGATATCCCACTTTTTGGTGAAAACTCTGATTATTATTATAATATTTATATTTTATTTAATACGGGAAAGTGGGGTGTTACATACAACATACTCTGTTTCTATAAGAGAAACATCCTTGCCCATTTTGGCATTCCTCAAGCAATCGTCACAGACAACGGGACACAGTTCACGGACATAAAATTCCAGGAATTCATCGCTCAGATAGGCACTAAATAACACTTCGCGTTCGTCAAACACCCCCAGACTAACGGGCAAGCCGAAGCGGCAAACAGAGTAATCTTACAGGGTCTCAAACAACGACTGGACGAAACAAAGAGGCAATGGGTCGAGGAGTTGCACAACATACTCTGGGCCTATCGTACTACAACTCATTCATCCACTGGGGAATCCCCTTTTCACCTAGCATATGGGACAGGGGCGGTAATCCCAATCGAAACCCACGTGCCGACCAAATAAACGGAAGCAACTTTAGATGAGGAAACAAACAAGGAGGCCCTGAGGGAAGAACTCGACCTCGTCGAGGAGGTTTGGACAGGGGCAGCCCTCTGCGAAGCCTCACTCAATCAGAAAATAACAGTTAGGCATACCACCGAGGTCATCAGACGAGAATTCTAAGTAGGCAACCTCGTCCTAAGAAGGAATCACAAAGATTCTCGAGAGGGCAAGCTCGCCGCAAACTGGGAAGGACCCTACCGCGTTAGAGCGAAAACGGAGAACGGGGCCTACTACCTAGAACACCTAATCGGGGAAGAATTGGCTCGATTATGGAACGCCTAAAAGATTAAACAATATTAGAGCTAAGGCCCCACCGACGACGTGCCCCACCTAAGCATCGAGCATGTTGAACGATTAAAGGTTGCACGCCTAGATACAAGCGATGCACCACCAAAGGGATCTAAGCAAGGGTCTGGAAAAGATGTCTACCCATGCTCAACGAAGGTTCCTCGACCGATCCCGCCGCCGCCATAGTACCGTGAATGGCAGAACCCCTAGCTTGCGATGGGAGGTTCACACCGCGGACTCAGTCCATGACCGTGATCTGAGTTTCGCCCAGCCCAAAAACAACCCAGGCTTTTCAATAAGTTACCCGCACTGTCGAACATCACCCGACGAGAAGACCCGAAACATAGCATAAAACTAAGTACTTCTCATGACCACATTGGACGGTGCAAAACATATAGGAAATATCCAACATAACATACGACTAAGTACTTCTGACGACTGCGTTGGACGACGCAAAACACTTAGAAAATATTTAGTAAAACGTAAACATACAAACACACAGGTATACTACATAGTTACATACATATAATTTAAAATGACCACAAAGGGCCACGATTGTGCATAATACAATTAAAAAGGGACCATGCCTCACAAAATAAGATTACAACAAAATTACATGAATGACACGCAGGCCAACGGGTATGACTACTCCTCTTGCTAGATGTCTTTGTGCGGCTCCTGCCCCTGCTCACCCTCACCGGTGTTGAATCGAAGGAACTCTGGCATGACTATCTGGCCGTCCTTAACCGTGTAAAAGAACCTTGTGCCTTTAGTCTTCAGCTCGACCCTCGGGTTCACCACCTTTATCTGATCCACTGCATTCTGGAAGGCTTCCTCGCCGATAGCCATCAGGTCGTCAGCAGCCTAGACGAACCAGGAAACTAACTCCGAGCGAGTCGTCAACTGCCTTGTCTCTTCGGGCTCATCCTCAACAAGAGCAGCCACAACCCGTAGTTTCTGCACCAGGTCCTCGGAAGCTTTCAGCTTGGCGGCCACGACATCCCTCTTCTGATCCACCTCCTCGCAGCTTTTATGGGCATCCTCAAGCTCCTTCTCTCTCTCCTCCTGGAGTTTCTTGACTTTTTTTCCAGAGCCGTCACCGCAGCCTGGGATTTCTCCAGCTCCATCGGAGAGCTTTCCTCGGTATAGACCACAACCATCTCTAGGACCCTTATTAAGGTAGAGGCATCCTAGGCAAGACTAGCCCGCTTAGCAGGACGATCCATTTCCTCGAGCCTCAGAGGCTCCTCCCGAGGAACGGATAGAGAGGCCCCCTCGAAGAACTTCCTATAGGGGGAAGCTCATACTTGCTCTTAACGGACTCCCAGTTGAGATCCACCACCTTGTTTGCCCGAGGACGCCTGGCCCTCGAGCTCATAGGAAGAGGTGATGTCTAGGTGGGCGAAGGAGTGGAAGATGATATCCCTGAACCAGATGTAGGGGGAACTGTCTGCTGACCGAGACGACTCTTACCCAGGGTAGCACCACTCTTCATCTTCCCCTGAGCATGCTTCATCATCCGTTCCTACGCTGAAGGCATTTTACCTGCAAAAAATAATAGACACATAAGCACAAAGAAAGATAGATTTCGAGCAGAATAAGAAAGAAGCGACAACTACCCAAGAGTTCAAGAGTCTCCTCGCGAGTTCGACACTCGAGAAGCTCCTTTGTGTTAATGTATCAGGCTTCCACCTGCAGCCCACCGTCTTCCTCGTACAAAAGTTTCCCGGCGCGAGTCATGCACTGGGCAGGAAGGAAGCTATCCACGTAAGCCACCAGCTTGGCATAACTGGCTTTATCATCCTCTGCCAGTTAGTGAGGGGCAACTATATACTCGTCGGTTGGGCGGGTAAAGTGAGCCCCACTCCAACAAAATGGAAAAGTAAAAAGTCTCTAGGCGACTATCTTGCCCTCTTCATCTATCAAGTCCTCCCCGTTCTCATCCATGGAGACCTCCCATACGAATTTCGAATCAATGGCCACCTCCGACACCGGCTCGATCACTTAGAACCTCTCCTTGAACGTCCAGATAGATTCGCAGAAAGGTTTGAATAACTTCCTCCCTTGCTTCAAGGAAACCCAGCCAAACCTCTTCCCCGACACCTGTCGTTGAAGGTGGAAAATGGTGAAGAAAAGAGGAAGGGTGGCCCCGATCTGTAGATGCTCACATACCAACTCGTATACCCACATGAAGGCGAGAGAATTCGGGTGCAGCTGAGAAGGCGCCAAATCAAGATGGACAAAGATGGCACACTGAAAATCAGTAAATGGCAACCTCAACCCTATCTCCTTAAAGACGTACTCATACATAGGGAAGCGCTCCCCGTATGCCGAGCAAATGCAGTGTTCTCTAGAAGGAAAATGCACCTTCCATTCTCCCTCCGGTCCCACCATGGTGAAGGCGTCCCCAGTATAAGAAGCAAAGATAGACACGTGCTCCATAAGCTCGACCATGGTCCACTCGTCCACCAGCGACAATGCAGTAGACGTCCCAACGACCTCGGGAGACGAGGAATTATCATATGTATCTGTACTCTCCGAGGAGCTGTCCTCGGATGAATTCCTGAGACGTTCTTCTCCTAACGGTGACACAACTATGTCTCCCCTACCACGAGTCATCTGAGCCTAAGAGTTGTTAACTTACCCTTTCTGAAAGAGCTAACTACGTCGCCACCGGCAGACAGATGGCCGCGCCACCGTTTCCCACCAACAACCACCACTAAACACGCCTTAACTAAGTTGTTTCAGTCCTAACCACATGCAATATAAAGCATCAAAACAAGGAAAAATAAAGAACAAACATAGGATTGGTGCACTTACGTGGTCGAAGAAGAGGAACTGGAAGGAATGCGATTCTGGTCGGGCGTCGTACGGTGGTCAGAGCAAAATTGACGGCAGCGGATGACGGTTGCAGAGACGGGCACAATAGAAGAAGGAAGTAAAAGTTCTGAATGAATGGACTCCCTCACTATTTATAGGCGAGCTCCAGGAACGTGCCCGAGCACGCGCACGTAGAGCATCATCATGACCCTAGCCTAGCCATCATCATGCATTTAATGTAGCACACGACTCGAGACACAAGTGGCATCCCCACTCTTCAGATCCCATTAATCGTTGGGCTCCTTGAATCTCAAGATCCCCGACACCAACGTCCGCAGGCAAGGGTCCATCCGAACACGATGAAACATACAACGATTCTTCCCGAGAAACCGACCATCCTTAAGTTATCACTACCATGCTCGGTAGCAACGACTTGGGGGGCTACTGTTCTGGACTGACCTAATGGCTAGACATGGCCCAACCCACTTCTGCTTCCAAAACGGCCCAATTGCTTATGTTCAACCTCTTTGGGGGGGGGGGGGGAGGAGAATTTACCTTTCTGCCCCTCCAACAGGGGAGGCTGACCCATTTACCCTTGGCCACAACACTTCTTCCCGTCACACACAGTTCCACCATCTAGAAACAACCAAGATGCTTATGCCCATAACTGTATCTCTGCTCGGCATAATGACTAGTTATGGGCACGTCTGCTAGTCCCAACGGCTATTTCTGGCAGTTACCTATTCTTTGAGAGACAATTATCTCGCCCCGAAAATAGGGACCAATGGCCAAGCGCTGGGGACATTATAAAAACTCTCTCACTTAGAGGGTCAGGTATCCAATTTCTCACCTTGAAACACACATATTCTGTACTTGCTCGCTCTCTTGCTCGTTTTCTTACTTTAGCATCAGAGTGCCTTGCAGGTACACCCCCTTCCCCTCTTGCACACTCAGCATCACAGACGTTCGTCTTTGCCCAATCTCAAATTCTAATCATTCGGTAAGATAATCTTTTATCACATATTCATCTTGCAACCTTTATATTTTATAATATTCAAAAGAATAATTCACTATTGGTTTTACAAGGATATAGGACAAGAACAATAGTTACAAAGCATTCTATGTAATGGTTTCTTTCAGCACTAAAATTTTATATATGTGAAGTGCATGAAAATTAAATAGAGTGGGAGAAGAAGAGAAGATTTTCATATCTCTAGTTTATTTTCAAATGAGCACCACACTTTTTTTTATATAGTTGAGAAGTCATAAAGATTCATAGAAAATAAAACTTTGTAAAAACCCAAAACTCGTACATAATCAATTATGACAATGATATAATCGATTATGTAAAGGCATTTTAAGAATGTTTTCTCATATTTTAACCATAATTGATTATGCTTAATCTTTAATACTCGATGAGTCATGTCTCATAATCAAT
Source organism: Lathyrus sativus (assembly GCA_963859935.3). Classification (NCBI taxonomy): domain Eukaryota; kingdom Viridiplantae; phylum Streptophyta; class Magnoliopsida; order Fabales; family Fabaceae; genus Lathyrus; species Lathyrus sativus. Next base: position 446,696,851 of record OZ012740.1, on the reverse strand, counting down.
CATACTGTAATCTTAATCGATTTGAGGGCAAAAATGTTTCATACTTGATTATCTATACACCATAATCAATTGTGCTCAATTAAAAAAGTTTTTTAATTTTTCAAAGAGGTTTTCAAAAGGATGAATTTGCAAAAATAGTTTGTATGTGGTTATGTGTATTTTAACATTAAGAGAGTTACACACTATTTTACAATATGATCCTCACAATGTATGTCTGTACTATATTAAGGAAACTCATAATCATAAATTTTTTCATATGCTAAAAACATGGAAAAAAAGAAAAAACTATGAGAAATTTTCCAAATAGACCCACGAAAATTTGGGTACTTAGAAATTAAATTTTAAATAAATTGATTCCTTAAAATTGATTATGGCTCAAAAACGATTTAAAGATAAATTTATTTATATTTGGATACATTTACTAAAAAGTGAGTTTAGATTCAAAAATTACAAATATTAACTTTACGTAGAATAAACTCTTTAGAATAAATTAAGTCTACTTTTTCAAAAATGAATATTCTTTGGTTAGACTACTTTTCTTATAGTAGCTATCCAAGAAAAAGAAATAAACATTAAAACAATATCGAGTAATATAAATCTTATAAACTTGTAACTAATTTTTAATGTTTACAAAAACACGTGTATCATTACTCCCATATATATAATCATGAAACAATTGGAATACAGGCAATAACCCACTATCTAATTTATTTTTTTGATAAACATTGTGAATAATTCCATTATCTCAAAATTTAGATAAATGGGATGAGTATGTGTGTTGGAAACAATTAATGTGTAAGAGAAAAAAACTTGAACTTATCAAGAAAATAAGTTGGCAACTCCATTCACAAGTGATTATAGTGCCAATTATGTGTCCAAGTGCAACACTATTACTCAAAAGTGTCCAACAAATCATAGAAAAAAGTTTCTATCCATAAGAGGAATGAATGTGTCATTAACCAAAAACTTTCCAACTAACCAAAATATGAAAAGATACTTAGCCAAAAAGGAAAAAAATTCACAATTTATTTTTTGTATGGGAAATTCTGACAAATTATTTAATTTATGTAGTAAGAAAATGAAATATTGTTTATGGTGAACAAGTTATGGGTTATAATAGAAGTTACTTAGTAATGATGGTGGAGTATAGTGGTGTGATTGATTAAATAAGAGAACATATAAGTAGGTAGTGCCCTATATCACTTCATGTCCTCATCCAATTTACCTTATTTGACACACTTGTTATAGAAATAGGAAACATATGATTTTTAATTTCACACGCCTTTTTCCATTACACATATTCTCTATTCCATAATTCTTCAACCTCCTCTTCCTCCACTCATCTCAAATTTCATTCCCCAACAATTCTTCACTAGTCACTTAATATATACATTTGGATAAATATATCATTTTCTTATTGGACCAAAGTCTAGCACTCACACTTAAAATAATACTACTATCACTTACAAATAGAACCATTGTGATCTCACATTTATTCAAATTATTTTTATTAAGAATATATTTAAAATATTATTGGTAAATATATTTTTTCTTTCTTTCATGATATTAATAGATAAGAATACATATATAAAAGTAATATTATTTTTTGAAAATTTGATTACCTAAAATATTTTTTCTAATACTTGTAAATTATTTGTTAGTTTTGTTGAATAATTAACAAATATGTACTATTATTGATCAAATACATTGAATATTTTTTATGTAATATATATATATATATATATATATATATATATATATATATATATATATATATATATATATATATATATATATATATATATATATATATATATATATATATATATATATATATATATATATATATATATATATATATATATATATATATATATATATATATATATATATATATATATATATATAAAATTTGAATAAGCCATATATATATATATATATATATATATATATATATATATATATATATATATATATATATATATATATATATATATATATATATATATATATATATATGGCTTATTCAAATTTTATATATATATATATATATATATATATATATATATATATATATATATATATATATATATATATATATATATATATATATATAAAATTTGAATAAGCCATATATATATATATATATATATATATATATATATATATATATATATATATATATATATATATATATATATATATATATATATATATATATATATGGCTTATTCAAATTTTATTTAGTAGTAGTAGTATAGTAGGTGTTTTGTCAGGGTTATGGTGTAACTGAACCCATGCCTTTAAGTTGATAATTTTGGAGCTCTAATCCCAATATAGCCTTTCTGTCTTTGTTTGTTTAGTTTTGATTAATGGAATATTTATATATGTTTGTCTTGTTACTGCCCTCTCACGTGTCTTTGGAGATTATAAACAAAAATAATGACATTTTCATAATGGACTTGAGTTTATAACTATATAAATATTCATGTGAAGTTCCAGCATGCTTGCATGCGCGTTTTACATCATGTTTTTGTGTGTTTGTGATTTTTCATATACACATATTCATCATTAACCTTAAGATAATACAAAGTTTCAAAATGTTTAATTTAATCATTATGGTTTACACAAGGGACAGTATCTAGGTATATACTCGAGAATTTGTTTTAAATTTTAGGGTTTGGTCTGTATAGAGTATTATACTTGGTCAAAGTTATACTCCTATGATATGGCTAAGCCTGCAATTCATTTATCGATGAAGAGAAGACAAAAATAAAACAAGAGAAATTAGTAGTACATCCTAGGAGTTGGAATGCTTAGGACTTCAACGAAAATCAATGTTCAACCATTAAATCACTACCAGACCATAAATTTTAAATATGATGACAAATTATGTCCTTTCATTTAATGTATATAAATTATTTTAAGTTTTATGTCTAATTAATATAAGAATTTAGAATTTTTCTAATATATCTTTTACGTTCACAATACTTTAATATGGTGCGTGGATATAAAATGCAGATGATACAGAATTTAATTGATAGATTTTGATATTTCTAATACTATATTAAAGTTTTATCTAACTCATCATTACAAAAATGACTTGCAAAATATCAATCTATATAAACTATTTTTAAACTATGTATTTAACCAATGTGAGATTTGAGATCTTTATAATAGGTCAACATATTGGATTGTACCTAAAAATTGAGGGTATCCGACGGATCTTAAAACTTAAAAGTTATTCTCTCCGTCTCAAATTATAAGACGTTTTAAGGATTTCATACGTATTAAAAAACTTAATTATTATTTTATGGAAAAAACAAATTATCTATAACTTTACGGTAATGTCCCTCATAATAATACATAAGTGAGAAATTAAAAAAGTTAAAAAAATATCATTAATATTGTATTGAGAATGTAAAATGACTTATATTTAGTACAATTTTTTTTTAAAAAATAACTTATAATTTGGGACAGAAGGAATATTAAATTATATTATTGTATAAAAATTAAAAGAGTGTTACTGACATTGTATAGGATAGAATGAAAATCTAAAATCTTAATCCGTTGTGCAGATAAAACGGACATGTTGGCTATAGAATGTGTATTTCCCTGCTAATTTTAATGTATAAAGTATATAAGTTCTTAATATTTGAGAAAGTATATGTAATGAGGCCAACAAGACATCTCTAAAATCCATGAATTTTTTAAAAAGTTGAAAAACCTAATGTAAGGGTTCATATAGTTTAACGTTTTGGTCAGGTTCCTCGTCCAATTGTAAATGATATAAGTGTTTGCAGAACCTCGTGTGCCCTTGTGGGGTGTGAGCGATGGTTATTTATTGATCCCTTGGTGGATTTGCAGAACCTCGTATGTTGCGATGGTTATATTTGATTCCTTGGTGAATCTGCAGAACCTCGTTCGCCCATGTGGGGTGTGAGCGATGGTTATTTTGGTTCTTCAATTGAACCTGCTGAAATGAGTCGGTACCGCATTTGCATCTGCATAGAATCGTGTGTCGGTCTCTATGAGTTGCATGTAGACATCTGTGCATAATGTATGGTGAATAAACATGAATGTAGATGTTTATGTAGATTGTTGATAATTGGCATGAATGGAAGGCTTGAAGATACATGTATGTGTGAATATATATGTATATGTGTGCATGTTTATGAATTGATATAAACATTGTTGATGCACATTGTATATGCTTGGTGCTCTATTTGTAAATAGTTAATTGTGAATACATTGTGATGTACGGTGTAGTGAGATGAGTTGCGGTGAGAATGCAGAAGACGTTTTTGGACGTTATGTGTGTGTGTGTGTGTGTGTGTATATATATATATATATATATATATATATATATATATATATATATATATATATATATATAATATATAATATATATATATATATATATATATATATATATATATATATATATATATATATATATATATATATATATATATATATATATATATATATATATATATATATATATATATATATATATATATATATATATATATATATATATATATATATATATATATATGTTTATGTGCATTATGTATTATGATATTGTTTCTCACCCTTCTGCTGTTTTATAATGCTCTATGAGGCATTGCAGATTAGATTGCTGGAGTCTTTGTGAAGCGAGTCTTCATTTCTTTTGGTCAGATGGCTCTGATATATAACACTGGGTAGTTAGGAATTGTTTTGATTCTTTTGTGATAAATCTGTGTATGTATCTGCTACTAAATGTTTTGTAAATTCAACTGATGAATTGAATTAATCTGAACGATGTATATGATGCTTATGTTAATGAAGTGATTTCAATGTTTAGATGTTTCCGCTTTATTCTAAATGTTGATATGTGGGTTTTAAGCGCTATGCTTTGTTTTTAGTTGAGACTTACCCCTTTTGTTACATATCTTCATGAGTTGGTATTATTTATGTTTTGTTTCGATGATAATGTGATGCGCCTCTTTTATACCATGTTATAATTGTACTCTGATGAAATTATGAATTTATGCCTATATGATTATTTGTATTATTTGGGGGTATATAAAGGGGGTGTTACATTAAGTGGTATCAGAGCCAGTGTTGAGTCAGTTGTGTCTGTCTCGTTGCTTTGTTGGTTGAACGGTTGTTTAACCTTGTTGTTATTTTTGGGAATAATCAGAATATGGCTAGTCCTAATGACAATGCGATGACTGCTGCATTGGAGGCAATGGCTAGGGCGGTGCAGGGTGCGCCGAATGTGAACACTAATAATGAGTTTAGAAAGAATCAACCGCCAATATTCAAGGGAAGATTTGATCCGGACGGTTCCCAGATTTGGTTAAAGGAGATCGAGAGGATCTTTAGAGTTATGAATTATGCTGAAGGCAACAAGGTGAGACTTGGGACTCACATGCTGAGAGAGGAAGCCGATGACTGGTGTGTCGGTATGAGACAAGTTCTTGAAGTAGACGATGATGGAATCACTTGGGATTTATTTCACACCGAATTTTTGAGAAAGTATTATCCTGAGAGTGTGAAGGGAAAGAAGGAGATGGAGTTCCTGGAATTGAAACAAGGCAATATGTCTGTGGTAGACTACACGGCTAAGTTCACAGAGTTAGTGAAGTTTCATCCTAACTATGATACGGTGACGGCGGAATTTTCCAAATGTGTTAAGTATGAGAACGGCTTGCGCCCTGAGATCAAGCAAGCGATGGGTTATCAGAGGATTAGGAGATTTTCGGACTTGACCGAATGCTGTAGAATCTTTGAAGAAGATAGTAAAGCTCGTTCTACTCACTATAAGAGTTTGAATGAGAAGAGAGGAAAGCAACCGGTAAGGAGTGGACCTTATGTGACGCCTGCTGATAAAGGCAAGCATAGGGAAAACTTTGTTAAGAGGTCCGGAGGTGGAAGTTCTGGTCCCATTAAGTGCTATAGGTGCGGTGAAGTGGGGCACAAATCTTTTGAGTGTAAGAAGGAGGGAGCGAAGTGTGCTAATTGTGGAAGTATCAGCCATGCTACAACTGATTGTAGAAGGAACATGGTGAAGTGTTACAACTGCGGGGAAGTTGGTCATATTAGTACAAAGTGTACTAAGCCAAAGCAAACTCCAACGAGTGGGAAGGTATTTGCATTAGCCGGTGCAGACACTACTAATGCGGATCGGTTGATTAAAGGTACATGCTTTATTAATAATATGCCCTTAGTTGCTATTATTGATACCAGAGCGACTCATTCGTTCATTTCTTTTGAGTGCGCTAAGCGTTTGGATTTGTGTTTGTCTCCTTGTGGTGGTGATATGGTTATTGTGACACCCGCTTCAGGGTCGGTAACTACATCTTTGGTATGTTTAAGTTGTCCTTTGACCATATATGGTAAAGACTTTATTATGGACTTGGTGTGTTTACCGTTAAAAGGATTAGATGTGATCTTGGGTATGAATTGGTTGCAGTATAATAGAGTTCGTATTGACTGTTATCACAAGTTGGTAAGGTTTCCTTCTTTGAAAGATGATGAGGAAGAGAGTTTTCTATCTACTAAAGAGTTGAAGAAACTTTTGGCGGATGAGGCTCAAGTGTTCTGTTTGTTTGCGTCATTGTCGGAGGAGAGTAAGGTTGAACTGGATATGGTTCCAGTAGTGTGCGACTTTCCAGAAGTATTTCCGGAGGACATTGCGGACGTACCACCAGAAAGAGAAGTCGAGTTTTCGATTGACCTAGTTCCGGGTATTAGACCGATTTCGATGGCACCGTATCGTATATCGGCATCGGAGTTGGTAGAGTTGAAGAAACAGTTGAATGATTTGTTGGAGAAGAGGTTTGTTAGGCCGAGTGTTTCTCCTTGGGGTGCACCAGTATTGTTGGTTAAGAAGAAAGATGGGAGTATGCGATTGTGTATTGATTATCGGCAGTTGAACAAAGTGACGATTAAGAATAAGTATCTGCTTCCTAGAATTGATGACTTGATGAACCAATTGGTTGGTGCCCGTGTTTTTAGTAAGATTGATTTGAGGTCGGGTTATCACCAGATTCGTGTTAAAGAGGAGGATATTCAAAAGACGGCTTTTAGGACACGGTATGGTCATTATGAATTTTCAGTGATGCCATTCGGAGTGTCTAATGCGCCAGGTGTGTTTATGGAATACATGAATCGTATTTTTCATGATCAGTTGGATCATTTTATGGTTGTGTTCATCGACGAAATTTTGATTTACTCTAAATCCCAAGAAGAGCATGTAGAGCATTTAAGAGTTGTGTTGCAGATTTTGAAAGAAAAGAAATTATATGCTAAGTTGTCGAAGTGTGAGTTTTGATTATCGGAAGTGAGTTTTCTTGGGCATGTTATTTCTGGTAATGGTGTTAGTGTTGATTCGTCCAAGATTGATGCGGTAATGCAGTGGGAAGCTCCTAAGTCAATTATGGAGATTCGAAGCTTTTTGGGATTAGCTGGTTATTATCGGAGGTTTATTGAAGGATTTTCGAAGTTGGCACTTCCATTGACTCAATTGACTTGTAAGGGAAAGACTTTTGTTTGGGATATTGAGTGTGAGAAGAGTTTTGTTGAGCTTAAGAAAAGGTTGACAACGACGTCGATTTTGATTTTTCCGAATCCGACGGAGTCGTTTGTGGTTTATTGTGATGCTTCTTTATCCGGTTTAGATGGTGTTTTAATGCAAGATGGGAAAGTTGTGGCTTATGCTTCGAGAAAATTGAGAGTGCATGAGAAGAACTACCCTACGCATGATTTGGAGTTAGCGGCCGTTGTGTTTGTTTTGAAAATTTGGAGGCATTATCTTTATGGTGCGAAATTTGAAGTTTTTAGTGATCACAAGAGTTTGAGATATTTTTTTGACCAGAAGGAATTGAACATGAAGCAGAGGAGATGGTTAGAGTTTTTGAAGGATTATGATTTTGGTTTGAATTACCATCCGGGTAAGGCAAACGTGGTAGCCGATGCTTTAAGTCGAAAGTTGGTTCATATGTCAACACTGATGGTAAGAGAATGGGAATTGTTGGAGAGTTTTAGAGATTTGAGTTTGGTTTGTGAGATCACGCCAAGTAGTGTGAAACTTGGTATGTTGTATGTTACGAATGATTTTCTTGCTACCGTGTGCGAAAAGTAAAAGCTGAATTTGAAGTTTGTTGATTTGATGATGAATGAGAATGAGGACTTCAAGGTTGATAATTTTGGAGTTTTGAGATTTTGTGGTCGTATTTGTATTCCCGATGATGTAGAGCTGAAAAAGATGATATTGGAGGAAGGACACCGGAGTAACTTAAGTATTCACCCGGGAGCGAATAAGATGTATCAAGATTTGAAGAAAATCTTTTGGTGGTCCGGATTAAAGAGGGATGTAGCTCAGTTTGTGTATTCGTGCTTAACTTGTCAGAAGTCTAAAGTGGAACATCAGAAGCCTAGTGGTTTGATGCAACCGTTGGATATTCCAGAGTGGAAATGGGATAGTATATCAATGGATTTTGTTACGGGATTGCCTAATACGCAAAGAGGTCACAATGCTATTTGGGTGATTGTTGATAGGCTTACTAAATCTGCTCACTTTATTCCGATTGATATTAGTTACCATTTGGAGAAGTTAGCCGAGATTTATGTTGGTGTGATTGTGAAGTTACATGGGATTCCAAAGAGTATTGTGTCGGATAGAGATCCTAGATTTACTTCGAGATTTTGGGAAAGTTTGCAAAAGCCTTTGGGATCTAAGTTGAGATTGAGTTCGGCTTATCATCCGTAGACGGATGGTCAAACCGAAAGGACGATTCAATCGTTGGAAGATTTGTTGCGTGCTTGTGTGCTCGAGCAAGGTAGTGCTTGGGATGGTTATTTGGCATTGATTGAGTTCACCTATAACAATAGTCTTCACTCAAGTATTGGTATGACACCATTTGAGGCTTTTTATGGTCGGAGATGTCGAACACCTTTGTGTTGGCATGAAACCGGAGAAAAGTCGGTAGTTGGACCGAAGATGGTACAACAAACGACGGAGAAAGTGAAGTTTATTCAGGAAAAGATGATAGTTTCTTAGAATAGGAAAAAGAGTTATCATGATAAGAGAAGAAAGGATCTTGAGTTTCAAGAAGGCGACCATGTGTTTTTGAGGGTTACACCGGTTACGGGTGTGGGTCGTGCTTTGAAGTCGAAGAAGTTGACTTCTCGTTTCATCTGTCCTTATCAGATTATTACACGAGTTGGTGCTATGGCCTATCGTGTGGCATTGCCTCCGAACCTTTCGAATTTGCACGATGTGTTCCATGTTTCGCAACTTCGGAAGTATGTTCCGGATCCATCACATGTAATTCCGATGGATGATGTGGAAATAAGGGATAATCTTACAGTTGAGGTTTTACCGGTTAGGATTTTGGACCGTGAAGTTAAGAGGCTCAGAGGTAAGGATATCACGCTTGTGAAGGTGGCATGGGGAGGTGCCGCGGAAGGCAATATGACTTGGGAATTGGAGAGTAAGATGCGTGAGTCGCATCCAGAACTGTTTGAATCCGGTAATATTTTCGAGGACGAAAATTTCTAAAGTGGGGGAGAGTTGTAACGCCCCGATTCTGAATTCCCATTTTTATTGAGTCCTTATTTGATTTATTTAAGTGATTATTTTATTTATGTGGAATTTGTGTGATAAAATGTTATGTTTACATATTGAGCTATTTTTGCCGATTTTGAGAGTTTCGAGTAAAAATAGGTTGGAGGGTATTTTGGGCATTAGTGATAATATTAAGTGGATATTTTGTGAGAATTAATTGATAAGTGTGTGGAAAGAATTTGGGAGGAAAGAAATAGAATATGTGATATAGGGAGAATAGAGAAAGATAGAAACATTAAGAAGAAAAACAAGAGAAAGAAAAGAGGAGGAGAGAAAAGAAGAGAAAGTGGAGCAAAACCTAGAATCATCAAGAATCAACCTTAGCTTGCGAGTAATCAAGTAAAGGTGAGAAGTTTTATCATCTTCATAATGTATATGATCATGTATGTGCTAGATTGGATTTGTTGGATCGTTTTCTATGTTTCCATTTCTAGGTCGGAAGTTGATTTAATCGGTAGAAACTGAGTTTTATCGGGTAGATTTTGGAATAGACGATGTAGTATAGTTGGGTAATGAGTGGGTTGTACTACTGGAACTGATTTGGATTAAATCGGTCGGTTTGTGAGGTTTGGGCTTTTGGACAGCCATGGGAGTTCTGAGTTCGCAGGTTCGCCAGGCGAATGGTAGCGAAGCTTCGCCAGGCGAAGCCCAGCGAGCAGTAGCGAACCAAGTCAGTGGCATATCCCCTGTTTTCGCTGGCATGTTCGCCAGGCGAAGGTTCGCCAGGCGAGTGTGCTAGTGAGTAATTCCAGAATAAATCCCAGTGATCTTCGCTGGCAAGTTCGCCAGGCGAACGGAGTAGCGAAGGTTCGCCAGAGGCTTCGCCAGGCGAAGGTTAGTGAACACAATAACATATTTCTTTTCTTGTGTTTTCCATCCGTGGATTGGTTGTGTGAATTGGTTGCGATCATTCCTTGTCTAAGATGACTAATTATATGCTGTTATGTGTGTTGTGGGTAGCCGTATGGCGTGAATCCTAGTTTGTGATTTGTGAAGTGTGAAATGTGGCCGTTTGGCAATTTTGTGCATTTACTCGAATTGAATAGAAATGCATGGCGAGATTGATTGTGAATGTGAACCATGTATGAAAATTGGTGTGAATGGATTATGAATATATATATGTTTTGTGATACATATATTTTGAATGCATAATGAATGTGTACGAAGAATGTGATGAATGCATGAGTATGTTTGTAAACATGTATGCATTTCAAGAGTGTCATGAGTCATGTTGCATGCGGAGCATCATGGTATGCATTCTTGTGTTGATTGATCCCTCGGTGGATTTGCAGAACCTTATGTGCCCTTGTGGGGTGTGAGCGATGGTTTTTTATTGATCCCTCGGTGGATTTGCAGAACCTCGTATGTTGCGATGGTTATATTTGATTCCTCGGTGAATCTGCAGAACCTCGTGTGCCCATGTGGGGTGTGAGCGATGGTTATTTTGGTTCTTCAATTGAACCTGCTGAAATGAGTCGGTACCGCATTTGCATCTGCATAGAGTCGTGTGTCGGTCTCTATGAGTTGCATGTAGACATCTGTGCATGATGTATGGTGAATAAACATGAATGTAGATGTTTATGTAGATTGTTGATAATTGGCATGAATGGAAGGCTTGAAGATACATGTATGTGTGAATATATATGTATATGTGTGCATGTTTATGAATTAATATAAACATTGTTGATGCACATTTTATATGCTTGGTGCTCTATTTGTAAATAGTTAATTGTGAATACATTACGATGTACGGTGTATTGAGATGAGTTGCGGTGACAATGCGGAAGACGTTTTTGGACATTATGTGTGTGTGTGTGTGTATATATATATATATATATATATATATATATATATATATATATATATATATATATATATATATATATATATATATATATATATATATATATATATATATATATATATATATATATATATATATATATATATATATATATATATATATATATATATATATATATATATATATATATATATATATATATATATATATATATATATATATATATATATATATATATATATATATATATATATATATATATATATATATATATATATATATATGTTTATGTGCATTATGTATTATGATATTGTTTCTCACCCTTCTGCTGTTTTATAATGCTCTATGAGGCATTGCAGATTAGATTGCTGGAGTCTTTATGAAGCGAGTCTTCATTTCTTTTGGTCAGATGGCTCTGATATGTAACACTGGGTAGTTAGGAATTGTTTTGATTCTTTTGTGATACATCTGTGTATGTATCTGCTACTGAATGTTTTGTAAATTCAACTGATGAATTGAATTAATCTGAACGATGTATATGATGCTTATGTTAATGAAGTGATTTCAATGTTTAGATGTTTCCGCTTTATTCTAAATGTTGATATGTGGGTTTTAAGCGCTATGCTTTGTTTTTAGTTGAGATTTACCCCTTTTGTTACATATCTTCATGAGCTGGTATTATTTATGTTCCGTTTTGATGATAATGTGATGCACCTCTTTTATACCATGTTATAATTGTACTCTGATGAAATTATGAATTTATGCCTATATGATTATTTGTATTATTTAGGGGTATAGAAAGAGGGTGTTACACATACAACCTTGAAGCGAGGGGAGGTTTATTTTACCTTTTTCAAAGAAGAAACTGAGACCCGTTCATGGCATATAACCTTGAAGCGAGGGGAGATTTATTTTACCCTTTTCAAAGAAGAAACTGAGACTCGTTCATGACATACAACCTTGAAGCGAGGGGAGGTTTATTTTATCCTTTTCAAGTAGAATACTTGATCAAAAAAGAAACTGAGACCTGGTCATGGCATACAACTTTGAAACGAGGGGAGGTTTATTTTACTCTTTTCAAAGAAGAAACTGAGACCCGTTTATGGCATACAACCTTGAAGCGAGGGAAGGTTTATTTTACCCTTTTCAAGTGGAATACTTGATTAAAGAAGAAACTGAGACCAGTCCGTAACTTATGACCCGAGGCATGGGGAAGTTTATTTACCCTTTCTAAATGAGTCATTTAGTTAAAGAATAAGCTTAAACATATGATCATGGAAGCTTATTTTGGTTATTACCTTTGCTTAGGCTATCATATGTTTTATAGTAGGTAATATACTGTATCTTTTTTTTCAAATACCTTTTCTTAGGCTACCGTATTTGGTAGTAGGTGATCTCTCCTTTCAAGTTTGTTACCTTTGCTTAGGCTATCATGTACTTGATAATAGGTAACATACGTTCTTTTATTTCAACTGGATACCTTCGCTTAGGCAACCATCTGTTGGTAGTAGGTTATCCATCTTTTCAAGTTTCTTGCCTGTTGTTTAGACTACCATGTTCTTGGTAGTAGGCGATACACATCTTTGTTCTATTTTAGAGATACCATGTGTTTAAGCTATCCCTAGTGGTGGTTAAGTTCCTTTTCCCTGGTGGAGTTGAGTCTCATCCCTAGTGGAGTTGGACCTTTCCCCGTGGAGTCTTGCTAAGTTGTTCCTCGTCGGGTCTTCCTTTCTTTAACTATGTTTTAGTGTTTTCTGTATGTAGTTATCTCCTGTGACGTCATTCCTCACAAGATTTTTGTCTTGTATACCATATCATATCATAAGAATTTTGTGGCGTCTTAGGGTCAAAAATTGTGCATGTTTGTATTTAAGTCTCTCCTATCACGTCGAGACGAATATTTCAATTTCCGTATCTCCGGATAGAAGAAACTTAAATAGGGGCATCTGTCATACCCTGATTTTTGACCCTAAGGTTTTGTTTTGCATCATCTGCATAACATAGCATGCACTTTATCTTACATAGTGTCCGAAATGTCAGTCAGAATAAATTTGTTGAATTTACAGACAAACCAGTCTAAATTTATTTCAAAATCTGACCAAACGCTGTATTTTTCCAATATGTTTATTTCGCGCTGATTATTTTGGTGTGTTTATTTTATTTTTTCGAGCACTTTTATACCCGACTTTTTATTTCGTTTTTAATCATTTTTATTTAAATAATTATTTAATTTATTTAGATTTAATTAGATACTTAATGTACATTTTTATTTTTATTAATTACTTTTTTTTTATAATTTGTTTATTACAATTTTCTTTAAAAAAACATAAAAACATAATTTTTAATTCTTTTTATTCTTGTCTTATCATAAAAAAACACAAAAACATGATTTTTAATTCTTTTTATTCTTGTCTTGTTATAAAAAATACAATAACATAATTTTTAATTCTTTTTATTCTTGTCTTATCATAAAAAACACAAAAACATGATTTTTAATTTCTTTTATTCTTATTTTTTCATAAAAAACACAAAAACATGATTTTTAATTCCTTTTATTCTTGTCTTATTGTAAAAAATATATATTGTGTTAATTGTTATTATCATTCTTATCTATTTTCTAGTCCTATATATATGCATTAGAAAAAAAAACAATCACAAAAATAGAAAAAAAACACTCATACCTCATCTTCCTCACATCTAAAGCGCAAAGTTTTTCACAAACCACGACGTGACATCGAGAGAAAGAGACGGAGAGGGTAGCGACGAGAGGGAAAAAGTCATTTGAGAGAGGTAAAATTGAAAACTCACCATTTATTTTGAAAAGCTGATGCTGTTTTGTATCTATGTCAATTTCATGTTTGCCTTTGTAGTACCACTTATAGTTTGACGTGGTGTTTGTTTTACATATATTGATTGAGGTAACTTCTTTAGTTTTATAATTTAAGTACATGTGTTGTTTTTGATTGTCTATAGTTTATGTTAGGTGTCACCATATATCATATATTTATGTATATATTACATTTATCACATTCTAATACTATATATCATATATTGTCACATATCAAATATTAATGAATAATTAATTTTTTTTGATTTGATCACCATTACCTCTTAATTATAATTAGCAGATTCTCTTTCATTATTTTTTTCTAGTCAATACTATATGACTTTTTCTTTTAAAAAGAAAAATAGAAAGAAGCAAATATAATTGATTTTTGGATATCGTTTATCATTATTCTTAGTCACTTCTATTAATCAAGTTTATTTTTTATTATTTATATAATGTTAGAAAAGACCAAAAAAATATCCTTATTTTTAGTTTATTAGTTAATTTTGTAATATTAAAAAGACTAAAAAAAATATATTTAATTACTTTATTTTACCATAGAAAGATGTAAAAAAAATTTAATTACTTTTATAAGGATGAAAATACCAAAAATATTTTAATTATTTATTTTAGTATTTTTATTTATAGTTTTTCATTAGTTAATTTGAATTATATTAAAATATAAATAAATTTGTGTCATAATTATTATTTGATATAAATATTTATATTTAAATTAATTAATAATTTTTTGCTACCGATTCCAAAGGAGGATCGCTTGTTGTTGACACTCTTGTCATTTACATTTTTATTTATATTTTGTATCTTCTTGTATATACTTCTTATAATCTTAGAACTTGTTATCCCTTATGAAGTCTCCCTTAGGATTACCATTTTAACTATAGATAACTTACAGTTAGTTCTCTTTTTCTTATGAGAGAATTAGACGCTAGTCATCCTTAGTTGAGATGTAATTCTCCTAGTCTATGACATAGTTGAGAAAGATACTGATTCTTTTCCACTTAAGAGAGGTATGTGGCATACTCTTCGATTCTATATCCGAGTTTGAGCCCTTTTCCTAATCCGAAACAAAAACCCGTCTTCCACATATTTGGGGTGGTTTAAGTCGAGTTTTCTCCTTAAGATGAAAACTTGTCTCTTCTCCTAAAACCAATCAACAAACCTCTCCCTCTGGAACTTTGACCATATTCAAGAGTTCCTCACCCTTTTAGGGGAACTATGAATGCTCTGATTTCATTCCCGTTAGGATACAGGCACGAGATGCAATGACTTGACGAGCATACTTAGAAATAAACCCCTAGGTCTTTCACCCTTAGAAAACAACAATAACACAATAAAATAAGATGTTTCTGTAGAGTACTGCAGATGCTTAGGATGCTAACACCTTTCCTAGGTATAACCAAACCCCAGGCCTTAGATTCTCTAGTTTTGCATTGCATTGCATACCCATGGATTATTCGATCTTTTTCCCTTCTCTTAGATAAATTAAAGACCGATGGTGAATTATGATTTGCGATTCAAATTAATCAATAGCTTGATATTCAATTCTCACCGCGATGATTTTAATTAATATATTTCCAATAAATAATTACCAAATTTCAATTAATATAATTAATATTAATAATTAATATATTTTTAATTAATAAATAATATAATTTGAAGGTGAGAAAAGTACATAAGAAAGGGGGTTGAATTATGTTTTCTGTTTTCTTAATTTGCGTTTGATCAGACTTCAGAATCTAGAACGGTGTTCAGATTCTGGTTATACTTAACATCAGAATGTTTACATAAGCAAATAAATAATAGCAGAAGACACAAAGATTTATACTGATTCCTCCCAAATGAGAGTAGTCAAGTCCCCTTGCTTCACAAGAGATTTTCACTATAATCAAATCATGATTACAATCGCTTATGCATTCTGCATAAGACTTTTAGAATGCTCATACCCTAAATCTGAGACTTCTCGCTTAAAACCCTAAGGCTCAAGACTTATTTGCTCAAGTCCTACAGACTCAAGACTTTCTTTCTTAAACCCTTAACCTAAGACTTTCATGCTCAGGTCCCTCAGACCCGAGACTTCCTGCTCAAGCCCCTCATCCCCTAGACTTCTTGCTCAGACCCACAGTCCAAGACTTCCCTGCTCAGGTTCCAAGAACCTAAGACTTTCTACTTAGACTCCTCAGATTCAAGACTTCTGCTCAGACCCTCGATCCGAGACTTCCTTGCTCAGGTTCCACGAACCCAAGACTTCCCTTACATAATAAAAACAAATCAAGACTTTTAATGCTTAAACACATAACAAGAAACTTACTTGACTCCACCTTTTCAACTAGAGAATTTTATGCTCAAGCACTTAGCAAGAGACTTTAATCTAAAATTCTAAACATGTTCAGTAGAATAGAGACCAAGGTGTATTTGACACAATGTTTAAGAAATCTTAATACTTTTACAATTACAACCTATAACAGAAATTGTTTATACTCGATTGTGTTGATAATTGTTGATCTTGTTACTCCTCCATCAGGTTGATCCTTGTTAAAGATTCAGTTTGAACCTTCAGCTACTTATATAGCATTTACAGAAGACTAGACGTTGGAGAGATAACTTGATCAAGTGTCTTTACTTTCTCTATAGTACAAGAGACGTTGAAGATAGATACACCAAAAGATCTTGATCCATTGTGTAACGTGTTTAACCATTGAGTCTTCAAAGAGATCCTGTACTATAGAGCCGTTGAGAGAAGATATCTAAAAAACATGCCAACCTTTATTGAGTCTTGTGAACTAAGACTTCAACTGACAAACTGGTTTGACAATGCAGCTTACTTTCTGCAGTACGAATAGCTTCAGCTTTATCACTAACTCTGAATGATCACCAAAAGCCAATTTACATTCACCAAGTGTAGATACAATTATGTTGCTTCTTCTGATGCTGAGACCTTCAGCTTTAGAGTCTACGCCAAACATCACTTAGAGAGTGTTCTTCAGATTCTGCACCACCAAAAGCTAGCAATTCAGCTTCACTCAAATGTTCCCTTGTATATCAAATTCTGAGTATATATTTATAAGTATTAGAACTTGCATACATGAAACACATAAAATATAACCACTATTCTTTTAATACTTTGTTATCATCAAAATTCAAGGAATATATGTTATGAATAAATCTTGTTCTAACATAATTAATATTAATAATTAATATATGTTGATTTGATTTTAATTATTATAAATTAATTTCAAATAATTTAAATTGATTTATATGTATATAATTTTTATTATTATTTAAGTGCAGTTCCATCACTATAATGGACGGATCATTTAAACATTTTATTATTTAAATACAGTTATGTCACTACAATGGGCGGATCCTTTGAATATTTTATTATTTAAGTATACTTTCGTTACTATAATGGGTGAATCCTTTGAGTATTTTATTATTTAAGTACAATTCTGTCACTGCAATGGGTGGATAATTTGAATATTTTATTATTTAAGTATAATTTCCTCACTGCAATGGACAGATCTTTTGAACACCCTAACAACAAAGCCTAAATTTTACCCCTCATCATCTTACACCCAACAACAAACACCACCCACCACCCACTATAACCAATACTCATTCTCTCAACCTACCCCAAAAGAACACATCTGTCAAACACCTCAACCACAAATCCCTTTTTACCACTCACAAACCTTCACCCTTAATTCATCCCAAGACCAACAACCATACACCCCCTACATGACTAACATAATGCCACCTACCACACTATCAAATTAGAATAGTGAAGGAATACAATTAAGTTATGGCAGTGCGACGATGATACCGGCTGTGGGCGAGTTTACTGATGATATGATCGCTGAATTTATGAATCCTAGGAATGACGCAGGACCTTCTACTCATCATACAAATGTTGATGAAATTCGTAGAAGGTCTACCCGAATTGGACAAGCTCCTGCCTATAGAACCCATCAACGCTTTCATCGACCGGGTCAAAATCAAAGATACATAAGGGTTTAATGTACTTTTTTTTTTATAAATAAATATTTATTTATTTTCATTATTATTTATTTTATTTTATTTATTAATTATATATAATTTTAATTACATAATTTAACAATTAAATCATTTATAATTTTATAATAATTATTTATTTCAATTATTATTATTATTTACTTATTTATTTATTTATTTATTTAATTAACTAATAATTAAATAATTAAATAATTTCCAAGTTATGACATAAATAAATAAATGCAAAAAATTATTTTAATTAAAATTGAAAAAAAAATTGATTTAACACTGTCGTCCATTGAAAAGGCAACACCACTTAAAAATTCACTCTGCCGCCCATTGGAAGGGCGACACTCACTTTATTTACACACTTCCACCCAATAGTTGCTTTGTAACAAAAATCAATTTTTTGTTTGAGAACATGGAATATTTGTATTTTTGTTGAAATATAGTGTTGTTTGCTATTTGTCTCCTAAAAGAGTGGCAGGGCAGTGAAAAACTCCCAAATTTAATTTTATCAACGCTTCTAAGTAATTGTATATACAAACAAAAAAAGTGGTTAAAAAATACAGGAGAATAATTACGATACTTTTTCAAAAAACGTTATTGATATTTACTTAAAAAAATATAATTTTTAATATATTTAAAAAGATTTATAATACTTCATAAAAAAATATTATAAATTTATTTAAAAATACAAAAAAAATATTTATTTATTTTAACAGTATCTTAATAAAAAAATAATTTTTTTTATAAGACAAAGGCATCGCTTTTTATATAAGAAGAATGAAATGTTGTGTTCGTTCTTAAGACACAAATTAAACAATTTAATATAATAATATACTATCCTATTTATAAAAAAAATAAAAAATTTAAATACATAATGTATTTGGTATCTAGTTCATTTATAAATTAAATACATTATTTATTTAATAAATTTAAAAAATAACTCTTTTACATGTAAGATCATGAAATATTTTTTTAAAATTCGTGTACTTAATTTTTTTCAAAATCAAAATATGACTTAAATAGGCTATTGGTCCCTGTAAGTTAAAGAGTTTTTGAATTTGGTCTATGTATCTTTTTTTTTTTGTCTGGGTCCTTATAACTCACTTTTATGTTGGCATTAGTCCCTGAAATTAGATTTCTGTTAAAAAAAGTTGATTGGACAAACAATGCAAACATGAAATTCTTTTATGACTATTTTTTATTTAACAACATACATACGTGGATATTCCTTAATTTCCCACCAAAATGAAATAGTGTTAAGAATTTTGCTTTTGCGTTTAGTCCCTGCAAATTAGGATTTTGTATAAGAAAATAGAAAATGAAACTTGTGTGAGGGAGGAGACGAAGGAAGGAACGAAGATGGCGAAATGATGATTTCAAGACCAAGTAACACAATCGCATATCTGGAACTCAATCTCATATATTGTATCTTCTTTCTTCATTGTATCAGTGAGTTAGCTCTATTCATTGTGTCTGCTTGAAACTTGCATCTTATGGAGTTCACTTTGATTTTTAATTACCGATGTATATTGATAAAGAATGCTTAGTATATTACACAGGGGGAAATGGGCATGTAGTAGAAATAAATCTGGATAGGTGGAGCTTATTTGAAGCAACATGTATCGTGAAAGAGTTAACTAAGCTTGAGCATTCTAAGTATTGGTTATGGTGGTATAACAACGATACTGATAGGTATAGTAGAATGTTTAGTGATACAGATGTTGATAAGGTATATCAATATGCCATGGAAATGAAATGTGTAGTGCACATATATGTTGAGCATAAAGGTAAAGGCAATGCACAAGAAGCTAATGTAGGTGATTTTCAAGAAGATGATGTTGATGGTGTTGAACAAGATGAAGTAGGTAATAATGTTGGTGGTGTTAAAAATGTTGAATTAGGTAATGCTGGTGGTGTTGAACAAGTTGAAGAAGTGGTGGTGTTGAACAAGTTGAAGAATGTAATGTTGCAGGTGTTGAACAAGTCGAAGAAGCTATTGTTTCTGATGTTGAACAAGTTGAAGTATGTGATGCAAATGAGAATAGTGAGGACACTGAGGATAGTGAATTTCAAGCTGATGGTTTATCATTTGATAATAGTAAGGATGAAAGGACTCTTGGGTTGGATGATTGTTTTAATGTTATTGAAAATCAAGATGTAGAAAATGGAAAAAGAGGTAGGATAAAAGTTGTAGCAAGTAAGCAAAAGCATACTCTAAAGAAAGTACCAATTGGTGTTGATAATGTAGGGTCATCTAGTGTTATAGATAATGAGATGTACATCAACTATTCTAGCGATGAGCCAAAATATCCAAGGTTTAAGATGCAGAAGTTGAATAAGAATTACAAATTCAAAGTGGGATTGGAGTTTGTATCACTTGAAGAATTTAAGGAAGTAATAACTGACTGGTCAATACTAAATGGGAGACAAATAAAGTATGTGAAAAATGACAAAGTTAGAGTAAGAGTAATTTGCAAGGGCAAATGTGGGCTTTTAGCACTTGTAAGTAAAGTTTGGAATAAACACACGTATAGAATGAAGAAATGGATTGGAACATACACACACATGTGATGGGGTATTGAATAATACTTCTGCGACTTCCAAGTGGGTTGCTAAAACTATGGCGGCTAGGATGGCATCTTCAGATGGTGTTAAGATTTGTGATATTGTCTCTGAGATTAGGAGTAACTTTTCTGTTGGTATTACTATGAGCAGGGCATGGAAGGCTAAAAAAAATTGAAAAAACTTTGATTGAAGGTGATGCAATGAAACAATACAACCTTTTACGAAGATACTCTGCAGAGCTAAGGATAGTCAATTCTGGGAACACTTGACAAATTAATCTGACAAGCTTTGGACCAACAATACAACCAAGGTTTAACAACTTTTATTTTTGCTTAGATGGGCTTAAGAAGAGATTCACAACATCTTGTAGTCCATTAATTGGAATTTATGGATGTCATCTTAAGACAAAGTATGGATGGGCTTTTCTTACTGCAGTTATTGTTACACAAGGTGTGGTGTACATGACCATAATGCAAGAAGCTGTACAAGTCAAGTAGTTGACCTTGAAGCTAAAAGTGAAAGGTATTAAACTTGTTGTAACTTTGCATATGTTATTAATGTCATTGATAATGTCAAGTAGTTGACCCTAAAGTTCTGATTTGTTTATCCAGAGAAAGCCAAAG
This sequence comes from Lathyrus sativus, assembly GCA_963859935.3. NCBI lineage: Eukaryota > Viridiplantae > Streptophyta > Magnoliopsida > Fabales > Fabaceae > Lathyrus > Lathyrus sativus. The sequence continues at coordinate 446,675,372 of OZ012740.1, read as the reverse complement.
AAAATAACAACAGGACAAGGACAATGAAAAACTCAAACTGCATAAGGATAAGGACAAACTCAAACTACATCAGGACAAGGACATACTCAAACTCAAAATGCAACATAAGAACAAACTCAATCATAAGCTCAAACTGCAACACAAGAACAACTACAACCTAATGAAACTCAAATTGAAGTTGAACCTGAGTTTGAAATGCTTGGTACAAATCTTGCAACAACATTTGAGGCAACTCAAAATCAACCAAATTTTGATGTTAATGGACCTGTTGTATATGCACAAAGTCAACCAAATCATATTGCGTCTGTTACATTAGCTTATAGTGCACCTGTTGCAACTTCACAAACTGATGATATACCTGACTATATTTTGACTGCACATGTTCAAACAATTGATGACTTACCTGCTGTACCTGTTTCTACTACTCCAAGAGTTCTTAAGATAATTGAGTTTATTATACCATTTCCTAATGATTTGGAATTTTTCTGTTGATGTATTGCACCTATAATACTCTATATTTAATAGAAAAAGAAGACAAACAAACCACAAGTTGCAAGAAAATTAGAGTTGAGGAGAAGTGATAGGACATGGGTCTTTAGATGCAAAAACCTGAAAGGAGAAAAAAGTAATCCATCACAACTATGGATGTGGAAAAAGGTCTATAAGCATCTTTTGTTATGGTGTACTTTGATGCCTTTTGGCTATATTTATTGTGTCTTTATTAAGTAAATGCATGCAAAATAGGGATGACATACAAACATATCATTAACAAACAAGGATGTAATACAAACAAATTGTTAAGAGATAGACATGCAAAACAAGAAGCTACAAACATATAGGGACGAAAATAAAAATTTCATTGGTTCTAATTCATTTCATAATGAAGCCTTACATGGACAAAATTCAATAACTATCCTTCTTCTAGGGACTAAAACAAAAACAAAAAAATTACGGACTCCATGAACATGAAAATCACTACCATTTCAAGTAAGTAAAGAAGAGCCACCATGAAAGAGTCAACAAAATCTTAAACATTTTGGCCTTCTTCCTTTCATTTTCCAACTTCAATTTCATATTCTCTTTTTTCCTAACTTCAAGATATCTAATTATGCAACCTAACTTACGAACCACCTATGAGAAAATACATGTGATTGAGTTTTTGTGTTCAGTTGATGTGTTGCGTTCAAGTTCATCATCCCATATGAATAGCTTGCAACCTAATCCCGATTTAAAACACTTTGAGAATCTTCTTTTAGGATTTTAAGTCGAATTTGAAATGAACATTCTCACAGCTTTATTGCAACCATAAACTGGGATTTGAGACTCAGAGAAATTACCTACAAATGATGTTTCCATGCTTGAATCTGCACTAGGTTTTGAAGATTTGAAGAGACGAAAGAGAGAGGAAGAAGCGATGAAAAAGAAGAAGAGATGCAAAATGGTGGATTTTTTGTATTTAGTCATCCTTTTCAAGGTCCCTCCACTTGGTTTTCCACGTATTCACCACATAAAAATGTAAAACAATTCCACATCTGCACCGTTTCTCCAGTAAGCTTTTTTAACAGAAATCTAACCCCATGGACTAACGCCAACACAAAAGTGAGATATAAGGACTTAAACAAAACAAAAAAGATACATGGACCAAATTCAAAAACTCGCTAACTTACAGAGATCAATAGACTATTTAAGCCTAAAATTTCACTTTTGAATTTTGTACTTTGTGTTAACAATACCCTTATAAGAAAATATTGTCTTTCTTGCAGATGAATTTTTAAGAAAACATGTTTAATTTAAAATCTTTTTTTCTTCTTTTTTTATAAAAAACTATGCTGATTTTTTCATAAAACTTTTGATTTATTTGAAATCCTCATTTCATGAATAGAATTTTAAAAGACATTACAACGGTGATGAGAACAATTTAGAAGTGATTGAACATATGATGTATCACCATTATCTTTTGTTAGAATAAGATTTGGCTCTGCATCTATACCTTTGAGTTTTGATGATAACAAGGTAGTATTTGTGTGAGAACAATTTTGGTACCCTACCGGTTTGTTATTAGGTAGCTTTAACATCCAGTTCTGATTATGAGAAAGTGACGTGCAACATCATTAGTTTCTGAACTTTGTGTTTCGAAATGCGCTTCTGCGTTGATTCACTTCTAAGAAGCTTCTGAGAAGACACCATGTTGTTGCTGCAATATTCTCTTGGTTTCTGCTTCTGGATGTGAATCTGGTTATCAAACTTCTGAAGAACGACAAGCTTCTGAAGTTTCTAGTTGAAGATTATGAAGATTATGAATATCTCAAGTCAGACGCTGATGTTATCAAGGTTCTGATTGATGATTCTGAAGATTATGATTTCAATATACGTGATTCGTCTATTCATGCTTCATCAACTTTTCATCAAAAGCCAATGAATTTGAAGATAATGATAAAGGATACGTGATTAAAATAGTACACAATACAAAACGAAATTGTTCCTCCACTACCTATTTTTTAGGTGAAAGGACTGTACTATTTTCACATCTGTCACTATTCTGTTAGTAGACTACTGCATTTTTTGTATCCCTGATTTGCCCTCCAACGGTTCCTTTCTCATGCTATATATATGGGACTTGGAGACTTGAAGAAAGTTGCCAAAATCACAAGTCTGTTTCTACGTGAAAAGCTTTCAACTTTGTGCAAATTTTTCTTTGAGTATTTTTGTATTTTCTTTTCTGTAAATCTGCTTGTGTTGAAGAAATCTGTCAACACACAATCTTTATTCAAACTGTTTATTTGTAGTTCCTTGAGGGACTAGTTAGGTCAGTATCCTTGGAAAGACATTGACTGTTTGTCTTTGTGGATCGTTAGTTACCAGCTATTGCTAGTGCATTTGTAATCAGATGATTATAATGGATTAAGTCCTTGTGTATAAGAAGAAATCACCTTGGCGGGTGGACTGGATTAACTTTGAATTTCAAGAGAACCAGGATAAACATTCTTATGTCTCTCTCATTGTTCAATGTTTTGATTGTTGAGTTTTTTGAGTTGGTAAAAAATTTTGCTTTAAAAACCCAATTCAAACCCCCATTTCTTGTGTTTTTTGCACCTTCAATTGGCATCAGAGCTCTAGTTCTGATTGTGATAAAAAGCTTTATCAACACTTCACCGTTTTCAGTACCGATCTAGTTTGTGTGAGAAATAATGGCTGCTCCAGCTATTGCTAACAATGAGAAAGATCACTACAGTGCCAAACCACCAGTCTTTGATGGCGATAAGTTTGACTAATGGAAAGATAAAATCGAAAGCTTTTTTCTTGGTTATGATGTGGATCTTTGGGATCTCGTAGTTGATGGCTACACTCATTTATTTGATTCTGTAGGTAACAAAGTAGCAAAAAGTGCTATGACTGATCAACAAAAGAATGACTATAAGAATCATCATAAGGCAAGAACTATATTTCTTAATGTTATCTCTTATAATAAGTATGAGAAGATAACAAACAGAGTACTGCCAAGTCCATCTTTGATTCCTTAAGAATAACTCATGAAGGGAACACTCAAGTAAAGGAGACAAAGGCTTTAGCCCTAATCCAGAAATATGAGGCATTCAGAATGAAGGATGATGAAATAGTTGAAACTATGGGGTTTTATAAAGGAAGAATAGGATTTTTCAAGAGATGGCTTGCACCATGATCCAAGAAACTGACATGGCTAAGTATTTCTGGGCAGAGGCAGTAAACACAACTTGTTATATTCATAACAAATTTTTTATTAGACCTATTCTGGGTAAGACTCCCTATGAATTGTGGAAGAACAAAAAGCCCAACATTTCTTATTTTCATCCTTTGGGTTGTATTTGTTTTATGTTGAACACTAAGGAGAATCTTGGGAAGTTTGATTCTAAAGCACAAAAGTGTTTGTTGTTAGGATATTTTGAGCGCTCAAAAGGCTACAGAACATATAACACAAAAACATGAATTGTTGAGGCATCAATTCATGTTAGATTCAATGATAAGCTTGACCCTGAAAAGTCAAAGCTAGTTGAGAAACTCTCAGATTTGAAGATTACTTTCTCAGAATCCATGGACAAAGATTCTGAAGATAAAAACTCAGAAGGCAAAGATAGGGATACTGAAGCTAAAGACTCAGAAGCGACTCAACCATAAACTGTTATTGGTCCATCTCATTAGAAGAAGAGTAGACCATGAACTTCTTATTCTGAATAATTTATTCTGGGATATAAAGACACACCCGTCATAACTCAATCTTCATTCAAACCTTCTGAAGAAACTCTTTTAGGTTTGGTGTCTTTGATAGACCTAACATCTATAGATGAAGCTCTTCTAGATAATGAGTGGATTCTGGCTATGCAAGAAGAACTGAATCAATTCACCAGAAATAATGTTTAGGATCTTATTCAGAAATCAAAGGGTGTCCATGTTATTAGAACCAGATGGGTGTTTAGAAACAAGCTCAATGAGAAAGGTGAGGTCGTCAGAAACAAGGCTCGACTAGTAGCACAAGGTTATAATCAACAAGAGGGGATAGACTATACATAAAATTTAGTGCCAATTTCCAAGTTAGAATGTATTCCTCTTTTATTTTTGTTTTAGCCAATCATAACATCATTCTATATCAGATGGATAATAAGAGTGCATTCTTAAATGGGTACAGTTCTGAAGAAGTGTATGTGCACCAACCCCCTAGCTTTGAGAGTTCTAAAAACCCGGATTATGTTTTCAAACTTAAAAATTCGTTATACGGTCTGAAACAAGCTCCTAGACCTTTGTATGAAAGACTAAGTAACTTCCTTTTGGAAAATGATTTCACTAGAGGGAAAGTGGACACAACACTCTTTTGCAAAACCTTTAAGAATGATATTATGGTTGTGCAAATTTATGTGATTGATATTATATTTGGTTCTGATAATACTTCTTTGTGCAAGGAATTTTCTAAGTTAATACAGGCAGAATTTGAAATGAGTCTGATGGGAGAACTCAAGGGATTTAAATTGATCAACATTTAGAAGGAATGTAAATTTACCAAAGCAAGTATACAAGATAACTTCTGAAGAAGTTTAACTTGTCAGAACGTAAGCTAGCAAAGACTCCAATGCATCCCAAATTCATTATGGAAAAAGAAGAGGTAAGGTAGATCAGAAGCTAGTCAGAGGTATGATAGGTTTTCTCCTTTATCTAACTGCTTCTAGACCTGATATTATATTCAGTGTTTGTTTGTGTGCTCGCTTCCAATCAGACCCTAGGAGACTCACTTAACTGTTGTTAATAAAATCTTTAGGTATCTGAAAGGTGCTACTAATCTTGGTTTGTTTTTATAGAAAATCAAGTGAATACAAATTAGTAGGCTATTGTGATGCTGACTATGCTAGAGACAGAATAGAAAGGAAAAGTACTTCTGGAAGTTGTCAATTTCTGGGAGACAATCCAATCTCCCAGTCTAGCAAAATACAGTCAACAATTGCGCTTTAAACAACTGAAGTTGAATATATTGCAGCTTCTGGAAGTAACACTCAAATACTCTGGATGAAGAGTCAGCTGGAAGATTATCAAACTCTGAGAGTAACATTTCTATCTTTTGTGATAATACTTCTGCTATTTGTTTATCCAAGAATCATATCTTGCATTCTAGGGCTAAGCATGTTGAAATTAAAAATCAATTTTTACATGACTATGCTAAGAAGGATATTTTTCATTTAAAATTTGTTGATACTGACCACCATTGGACTAATATCTTCACTAAACCCCTTGTTGGAGATAGATTCATTTTCATTCTAAAAAATTTGTTTATAAAACCTTGTTCAGAATGAAATGATGTTTTCATAATGTTAATCTTTCAGAGTTCTTGATTAAGATTCTGAGGTTGTGTTGTTGTTTGTTTGTTTCTGAAACATGAGCTTTCTGCAATGAGGAAGTTTCATGAATCAGAAAAGTTCTGGTCAGAAGGAAATCCTATCAATTTATCTTCGGGATTGTGAACAGTTACAACATTAATGGTTGTATTTTCGTTTGATTATGTGTGGTCTTTAGTGGAGACATCTGTCCTATTTCGTGAACATGCATTTTGATGACGTGACATATTGGATTTCGTATTTTTCTCGAAAATAGGTTAAATCTTTATGTATTCCCCTATGTCTGTGCATTTACTGTTTGTAATTATGTTTAATTATTGTAATTATGATTTAAAATGTTTATATAAACCCACTTCACTCACATTTCACACTAACTCACATTTCTCCCATACTTTCCTCTCTTTCAAACCCTAAACTGCTCTCTGCAATTGTTCATCTTCATCATTCATCTTCACGGCTCAACCTTCAACTCTCAACTGTCTACAATGGCTGAATCTTTTCAACACTCTCAACAACCTCAACAACAAGTTTCGTCCTTTGTCATTCCTAAAAGGCTAGTCGTCACTCTTGACATTCCAACTGAAGACCTCTCCGTGCTCTGCGAAACTATTGTTGATTTTGAAAATCTAAAAGATAATTGTTTTGATCTTACTGGGATACTTGAATTCCAAAGCTAGAATACTTTATTCGAAAGATTGAAAGGTCCTATTTTTCCAGTCCTTGTTAAAGATTTTAGGATTCATGTTGTAGAAGATAAGGAAATAATCGTATCTTTTGTTCTTGGAAGAAGGATTATGATTATTTAGAAAACCATAGCAAATCTCATTTCTCATTATGGTAGTTGATTAAGGGTTTACAATGTCAAACCCAATGAAAGAAGGGAAGCTAAGGTGGCTGCAACCATCTTCAAAAAAGGAAATGTTTTGATGATGAAAAAGGACCATCTACAAAGGATTTAAAGGATTCTATGAGAATTTGGTTCAAGATAATTATGGGGTGTATCTATCATAGATATGGTACGCACTCGACTGATTACATCGACCTTACTCAGAAACATGTGCTGTATTTTTTTGATAAAGGGTGTCAAGTTAACATTTCCTGTTATTTTTTTTAGATTCCTGAGGGATTCCATAGGTACATCTAGAACTAGAGACTGGTCTTATTAAATATCTTTTGGTTGTTGGAGTTATTAATGAGCTAATAAAATATGTTGGTAATTTTTTCTGGGAAAAGAATCTCAAAATTATGGGTCTCATTTCCAAACTCACTCGACTAAGAAACCTACTTACCATGGATGAAATTTGTGCTATGAGAATTTCGGTTAATGGCTTCCCAAAGTTCTCTAAAACTGACCCATCAGAAGTGCTAGCACGCTACATAGCAAGCTGTCGTGATGAAGGAATAAATGTATGGGTTGATGTTACCAACCTACCAGACACTTTACTTGAAGTTCCTAGGAGGAAGAGGAAAGGAAAGAAGAAGTTGAACACTGATGAAGAAGGTCAGTGTTATACCCTAATTTTTAACCCTAAGATCTCATCCTCTTTTTTCATTTATGCATACAAACAAGATCATAAGCTTGGCTGCTTCTTACCCTTTCATCTTTCTGCTTGCTTTTACAGAGATCACCAAGCACCTCTTTATGTATATTTTTACTTTATTATTATATGCTTTATGTTTCACTAACTACTAATCAAAATACCAAAAATATGTCTTGTATCCTTTTGTTTCTTTGCAAGGTAGTGTGATATATCAAGAACACCAAACATGATTCATCAGCTAGGGTTTTGCTCCCTCAAGGTTAAAGTGTATTGAACCATTGATTCCCAAGGGCTATCGCATCAAACCACAACTTCTAATATCAAAGTAAAAGGTTTTAATCATCATTCAATCCCATTTTTATCAAATATATCTCAGGGTTTAGTAGCTTGTCTCTCAAGAAAAGTCAAGTCAAAGTTCAAAAGATCACAAATCCTTCAATTCTCAATATTTTTGAATGCTTTTTTTCTCATATGACTCTTCTCAACATCCTCTTCAACTTATCTTTACATGACAAGAGCCAATTATACTTGGAGGATCATCAAATATTTGAAGACATTATAGGTCATTTGTGGACTTAGTGAAATTTTGCCTATTTTCAAGTGACTCTTTCTCAACTTTCAAGAATCACGACTTCTTCAATTTTCAACTTTTGGAGCTTATTCTTTTTGTACAATATCATTTGTGATACCTTCTATAAGATTGCTTCAATGGTTAAAGTCAAATTGTGCTTGAAAGACCATGGGATTCATTGATACATTATAGGTCATTTTCAACCATTTGGACTTAGAATATTTCAATTTGGTTTGCCAGATTTTTGTGTCAACTTCAACATGACATAATTTTTTTCTCAAGCATCTAATGAAACCTTTCTCGGCATATTATGATCTTTGTTATGATGTTAACCAATTGCAAAAAGAATGGAACTGAAAAGCCTATTGTACAAGATGCCCCATTATTGCAAACATGGTTACTTGGAACTGAAGTTTTCACCATGATAAGAATTTTTACCTTAACCAAAACTTGCTTACATGCCAAATTACCATGCATTTTGGAGCTAAACATGATTAGTGAAGTTACTTGAAGTTAATTGACTCCTAAAATACATCATTTGGATGAGTTTTGAGCAGTGGCAACTCACACTTTTCTCACTTGAAGGGTGCACATGAATTCACTCTATTATTGATCATTTCACCCCTCTCAGCATTCCATCATCTTCAGCTATAAATAGAGGATCATTCCACACTGGAAACCAAGCTTTTGATAGCCAGAAAACCCCTGCTCCACTCTAAAATTTTATTCAAAAAGTGAGCTATCGGGTTTTGATTTCCATCCAGTTTCAACTTGATTTCTTAATTCAATTAGCTTGATCATGTTCTTCTGAAGCTTCTACAATAATTCCAAAGCTCTACGAGTCCCTTAATCACTATAACCAAATCTAGTTTTAGAGATCTTCCGATCATTTTAGAACAAGGTATTTTGAGGCTCCATTTTCAATCAAACAAGTTATCACAATATAGTCCTTTTCCTTCTGAGTGATTCCCCTAACCTAGCTGGTGTTGATAGCTTGTATTCATTATTTAATTTTTGTTTTAGTGTTTGTGTTTTCATCTGCATTTTCATGAAATTCTCTCTACTCTCTTTTAATAAATGAAAATGGAGTATGCGGTTGAGTTCGCCTTGATGAGACGGTTGTAATGATGGTGATTTCATGCCCTAACTTTACCATTTAAAAATCTCTGGTGAGCTTCTATAGGAGAAGATGACCGAAGAGGTGAAAAAGATGATCTGAGGTGGAGACACGCTGGCTGTTTGAAATGTTTTGATTGGTTAATTTCAAATTAGATCCTGTGTTATTTCAAATTAGATGTTGTTTGAAATGTTTTAATTAGTTAATGAAGCAGATCCAACGCGTATCCTTTTTTCCTTTTATTTTATTTTTTTGATTTTTTATTTTAAATTGCACTTTGATTCAAAATTTCATATTAAATGCATATTTTATCCAAAAAATCCAAAAATAATTTCTGAATTTCTGTTTTATTTTTCTCTTTCTGATTTTATATATTTCATATTTTATTTTCATCATTTTCTATTATTCTTGATTATTCTCATTTTGAAGCATTTTAAATAGTTTAAAAAAGTTTTATGCATTTTAAAATTCTCAAACTTTTTTATATCATTCTTGACTTGTTTTTGGCTTGCATGATTTTTCTCGGCAGTTTGAGATTTGATTTAATGCATTATTTGCATTTTCATCTTTATTTTCAATTTAAAATTAATTTTTATGCATTTTAATTCATATTATTGCATTTTATATTTATTTGACTTGTGTTGACTGTTGTTGGCCTTGGAACTTAGTTGATTTGATCATAAGTTTCATCAAACTCAATGGATCTTGGGTGTTGATGGGGTTAAAACCCTAATCCACCAAAATGGATGATTGATTTTGATGATAACTTGATCATCACTTGGATCCAATTTGGTTTTGCTATCTTGTTTGATCCTCTCTTCTTCATCCCTTTCTTTTTTTCTTTTTCACATTTTTTTGATCAATTGGAAGATGCGTAGGCCATCTTGTTCATGAGATCTTGAATGGTGCTTACTGGACTTTCATCATTTCAAATCTATCATTGATTGATCATTTGATCAACTGAGGTGCTTTAGATTGATGCATAATTTTGTCCTAAGTATCTTGAGAGGTTGATTGATGTAATGGATCCATATTTCCTTGACTTAGGTCCTAATTCCTCTTGTTTTGACTTGTGCTACATGTTTTAGGAGTATGATCTTTATATCATATCTCTAACATGTATGGTACATAAATTATTATTGACCGACCTCCCATAGTATGATATTCCTTATAGATTGTGAGATGATTGCTTAACATAGCAATAAGTTTGTCCCTGATCGAAAAGTGACCATTTGGTCCAATTTTAGATATGAGACCTTTTTAGTTTAGATGGAATTCTCCTATCTTTATAGTGTGTAGATTCTTTTCCACCTAAGAGAGCTAGTGGCTTACTTGTTGATTTAATCCAAGTTGGAGCCCTTCTCAAAGGATGATGCAAAGTTCTCATACTTGTTGGATTGATTAGTTGAGTAATCTACTTTAAATGACAAAATTTATTCTTCATTAACTTTAACACTAACACTAACTTTAATTGTGATAACTTTTTACTTTATGCCATTAGTTTTTATGCACCTTTGTCTTTACGCTCTTTATATTTTACTTATAATTTCATATCATATTTTTATATTATTTATGTTTATGTCTTTTTCTCTTTGTCCACTTGGACTTTCTTTCTCTTTTTAAGACATTAATAGTGGCTTAAACCTTTAAAAAACTCTTAATGCTTTCTTACATTATTTGGTGACTATCCTTTGCTGTTGAAGTTTTGGACTTAGAATTAGGTTTTTTGCCCTATGCTTTAGAGTTGTGACTTGAGATCTTAGATCTTATCTGATACTTTGACCTTGAGTTGACCTCTTTGAAGACTTGGTTTGGATACTTAGCTTTCATCTGATGCTTGGTTATTTCTCTGCTTATTGTTGCTTATTACTTAAATCCAAAGGATGGGATAGCTTGGTATCTTGGTCAGATCTTTCATTCCTTAGCTTTTATTTTATGCTTTAGGATATTCTCTTCATCTTCTCCCCTTCTTAAATTTTTAAATTCTTCTCCCTTTTTTAAAACCTAATGTTTCAAACTAGAACCACTTTCTTAATAAACCTTGACTTTGTCAAGTGCATTTTTAAACTAATTTTCTTAAAAAATGCTAATCAATCTTAAGCATATCAAGACCATTTTCAAAAGACTTTAAAAAGATAAAACTCATCCAAACCATTTTGTACACTTTTTGCTTTTAAAACTTTTCATAAAGTTTAGACTTGAGTCATTTCCATAGTTGAGATTTGATCCTCCTATCCCCATAATATTGTTTGAAATAAGTTGATTCTTTTCTACCTTAGAGAGTTAGTGGCATACTTGTTGATTTTATCCAAATTGGAGCCCTTCTCATGGTGATGCAAAAGTCGATTTTCACATACTTATGGGTGATTAATTGAAGTTTTCTCCTTAAAATGACAATTTGTCTTTTCATTTAAAATAAATCATAACTCACCATTTTGTTATTTGTACCATGAACTACGAGGTTTTGATCCTCCATTACACTTTGTGGGTACGTAGGCACGAGGCTCAAGAAGTATTATCAAACGAAAAATTATTAAAAAAATACTTCTCTTCTCCCCTCACCACTCTTTTTTAAAAAACACCTTTTTAAAGTCAAATGCTAGATTTTCAAGAGGTTCCTATAAAGTACTATAGACGTTTTGGGTGCTAACACCTTCCATTTGCATAACCAACCCCCTTACCCTTGTCTCTGTGTTTATTAGTTTTATTTTAAAACTTCTTTGGGTTTTCTTCATTCTTTTCCCCATCTCTTTGGAAAAATAAAAGTGCGGTGACAACTCTTGTTTTGTGAGTGATGTTAATTAATAACTTAAACTCAAATTTTCCCGCTACAGAAAAAAAAGTGGCGACTCTGCTGGGGAGTAGTCCTTAGTGGGTTAAGCATATCCTTGTTTATCTGTGTTTGTATTATTATCATGTTGTTTGCTATTTGTTTGTTTTATTTTGGTGCTTGGTGAATTCTGAGTGGTGAGATAAGTCCTATACGCAGACTTGAGAGCACTTATGATAGGAGGGTGATATAGTATTGTTCAGCTTATGTGGAGTATTCCTTACTAAGACTTGAGATCCCCCACTCAGTGGAGGCCCCTTTGGAATTACTGATGTCATACGAGTAGTCATACATGGCATTACTTTTTTTCTACCTGGGAGCCCGAGAAGCTGAGAACCTTAGCACCCTTTAACCCATCTTATCCATTTTAAGACATAGTGCGGTGACTATTCAGGTGTAAACTTGAATTAGTTGTTATGAGATACTACACTCAGACGAGTTTCTCTTGAGAATATTTTTGGCTGATGAGTAGTTGTTTAAGCCGATAATATCCAAAAGATGGAATCACTACTTTGGGAACCTTTTAGAACCTTATTGTACAGGTGTATATAAATCCTAGTACATACCATTGTGGGTTGTTCTTACCCTTGGCTCCATGCTCGTGACTCATAACCCTTGACCTTGTTGTGATCTTTTTTGTGTTTATTGCATCATGCACTCATGCATTCATGAACATCTTGTTTCAATCAGTTTTCAAGGATCTCATAGATTTTCCTTTGCAAACATCGCAAATTTTATGATTATGGATTTTAGAAGGAGAAACACTCATAAGTACAGTTTTCGAGCTCCTGATCTTAAAGATTTGGAAAAGCTAGCATCCTTTGTAGTTGATCTAGTGGATTTCAGATCTTGTTATGAAAGACACTTGCCTATTCTTTCTACCAACATTAAAGACGAAATTCTGAATACTCTTGTGCAATTCTATGATCCTGTCTACTGATGCTTTACATTTCTTGATTATCAACTACTGCCTACCTTGGAGTAGTACATTTATCTCTTGGGTATATCAATTTCTGATGAGGTTCCTTATACTGGTTTGGAGGAAGTTCCTTGGTCCCAAGTTATTACTGTAGCCGTCCATTTGAAGAAATCAGATATAGATGTCAACCTTATTGTTAATGGAGGCATTAGAGGGTTGACTTATAAGTTCTTGGTTGAGAAAGCTACTTCATTTGCTGATGCTGGTAGCATGTTGGCGTTTGAGGCTATTTTTGCTTTGCTTATCTACCGATTAGTCTTGTTCCCTAACATTGATAACTTTTTAGATGTTAACACTATTCATATATTCTTGATAGGGAACCCTTCTCCAACTTTTACTTAGCGATACCTACTTCTCTATCCATCATAGGAATTCTAAGGGAAATGGTACCATTGTTTGCTGCGCACATTTGCTATACAAGTGGTTTATTTCGTACTTGCCGCAGTCAACTACCTTCAAGGAAAACAAGGGCTATTTAAGGTGGTCTCAGAGGATCATGTCCCTTGCTCATGTTGATATTATTTGGTAGTCTTCTGTGTATGAGAATGTCAAGATCATTCATAGTTGTGGGGAATTCTCCAATGTGCCTCTTCTTGGTACACAAGATGGAGTTAACTACAACTCGAGTTTAGCAAGGCGTCATCTTGGTTATATTTTGAAGGATAAACCTAATAGTGTTCTACTAGAGGGTTTATTTTTACAAGAAGGGAAGGAATATTTTGGTTTGAAGAGAATAATGGCTCATGCTTGGTGCAACATTCATAGGAAGTGTAAAGGAGAGCTTGGAAATCAGATTTGCATTGTCTTGGAACCTTATACTCTTTGGGTGAAGGAGAGAGCTAAGGAGCTCAAAATGCCTTACGCTTTTGAGAAATTCATGTCTATAGTGGTTGCTACACCACTCACCATTCCTTCTAAAGATGTGAAAGCACTTCAAGAGCCTTAGCCAAAATGAGGAAAGAAAAGATTCTTTGGGAATCCAGATTTCATGCTTCAAACCTCAAGAAGCTAGAGTTGCAGAAGCAGTTAAAGGAGAAAGATGACTTAATAGAGTTGCTTGAGCAACATGCTGTGAAGAGACATGGAGAGGATTTATTTTCCTATACTACTTCATCATCTCATCCTCCTACTTCTGGTGCTTGGAAGGGTATTATGGACTAACTCATGTTAGAGAAGGCCACCATGAAGGATAGCTATGAAAGAGAGATCAAGAGACTCCGAAGAAAGTATCAGTTTGGATTATCCTCATATATGATTCCTTAGGATCTAACTTTTTCCTTTTGTATTTTATCCTTTGTAACTTGTATTTCCAAGTGTAACTCTTTCCAATTATCAATAAAATGAGATTTTTATCACTATTTCAAAAATGTTATGATGTTTGCAATTGTTTTATATCTTAAAAATCCTTGAAAACTAAATGAAACATTTGTATCACATTCACATCATTCTGCATGGGTCTTGCTTTGACATGTGTCTTATTATTTTCTTCCTGGTTTTTTCATAAGCCAAGTTGTCATACCAATACAACACTCATGCTAATTCACAAAGAAAGATGGTGAATCACTTGGAACAAGATAATCATGAATTTTATGAAGAGGTTACATCTCTCCGTGTTGGTATAGAGAAGCTTAATGCACTGGTCGAGTCTCTGGTTACCTTGTAGAATTAGTCTCCTCGCCCTCCTACTCCTCAGGCTACTTTACCTCAAACAACTGTTATTTCTGAAGTGGTTTCTGTGCCCGTTTCCGTGGCTCCTATCAGCGCTCCTTCTTATCAGATGCCTCATGGATTTCCTTAGGGTATGCCTATGAACTTTATGCCTGAAGGATACAAGCCTGCTACTGAAATTTCCACTGTTCAGCCTGTTATGACAATCCCTCCACCTGTGGTACATGCTGTCCCATAGACTGATGAATATGTTTTCCATGATGAAGCTAGTGAAAGTTATGGTATGGATGAGTTCCAAGATCAGTTTGAAGAAATGCAAAATGAGATTAAGGCATTAAGGGGAAAGTAACTCTTTGGAAAGAATGCTCACGAGCTTTGCCCGGTTCCTAATGTGAAGATTCCTCAAAAGTTCAAAGTTCCCGACTTCGAGAAGTATAAAGACAATTCATGTCCGTTAAGCCATTTAGTGATGTATGCTCGTAAGATGTCCACTCAAATGGACAATCATTAGCTGTTGATTCACTATTTTCAGGATAGTTTGACTGGCGCTGCTTTGAAATGGTATATCGGTTTGAACAATACTCAAATTTGCACCTTTAATGATTTGAGAGAAGCTTTCATTCACCAATACAAGTATAATATTGACATGGAAATAGACAGATATCAACTCCGTGCTATGTCCCAGAAGGATAAAGGAACTTTTAAGGAGTATGCACAAAGGTGGCGTGAGATTGCTGCACAAATCAGTCCTCCACTTGAAGAGAAAGAAATGACAAAGATTGTTTTGAAGACTCTAAGTCCTTTCTACTATGAGAAGATGATTGTAAGAGCTCCCAAAGATTTTACAGAAATGGTAAACATGGGGATGAGATTAGAAGAAGGTGTCAGTGAAAGACGATTGACTAAAGAAGGAAATTTTGCTGGAAGTTCTAAGAAGTATGGGGGGGGGGGGGGGTTCTAAGAAGAAAGAGGGAAAACCCAATGCCATTTCCTGAGACATACGTAGAAAGTAACGTGGTAGAAATGATCAACATCAAAACATAACATCAATTACTCTGGCTATCAATTTAATTCCTGTTGTTCAGGCAGCTGCTCCCGCCCATCAACAACAACATACTCACTAACAAAGTAATCAACAAAACCGTGTCCAAAAGAAAGTGAAATTTGACCCTATTCAGATGTCCTATACAAAATTATATCCAGCTTTGATACAGAAGAATCTTGTTTAGACCCGGTCTCCTTCGGCTCTTCCTAAGGATATTCTGTGGTGGTATAAGCCAGAAGCTCATTGTGCCTTTTACCAAGGAGCCCTTGGGCATGATATTGAAATTTTTTATCCTTTAAATTATGAAATGAAAAACCTAGTTCGAAGGGATATTCTGTTGTTTGAAGACTCTGGGCCGAATGTACAAGAAAATATGTTGCCTAAGCATGGCAATGCCATTGTGAATATGGGAGAGGGGTGTCCTAGAAAGTACCAAATTTTTTATATCAATCTTCTTAGAAGATCTCTAGTTGAAATGAATGCCACTATGTGTGACTTGAGCTATTATGAACACAATCATGCTGCTTGTTCTATTTGTTCAAGAAACCCTCGTGGGTGTGCAATTGTGAAAATAGATTTGCAAGAAATGCTTGATAAGAATTTGATTCAGATTACTTTATATATATATATATATATATATATATATATATATATATATATATATATATATATATATATATATATATATATATATATATATATATATATATATATATATATATATATATATATATATATATATATATATATATATATATATATATATATATATATATATATATATATATATATATATATATATATATATATATATATATATATATATATATATATATATATATATATATATATATATATATATATATATATATATATATATATATATATATATATATATATATATATATATATATATATATATATATATATATATATATATATATATATATATATATATATATATATATATATATATATATATATATATATATATATATATATATATATATATATATATATATATATATATATATATATATATATATATATATATATATATATATATATATATATATATATATATATATATATATATATATATATATATATATATATATATATATGTATATATGAAGATGATCATGTAAATGTTATTGTTCCACACTTTAATATTCTGGAACCCGTGGTTATTTCTTATAATAATCAGAACTCTTCTACTTCTCCTTTGGTTATTTGTTTGGCGGGTCTTATGCCTTATGTTTCTAACAAGGCTGTTCGGTACAAGGATAACGCTACAATGGTAGAAGATGGTAAGGAAGTCCCTATTCCTTCTCTTTCTTCTGTGGTGAGTATTGTTGATGTTAGCAAGGTGACCAGAAGTGGTCTAGTATTTTCCTCCGAACCTCCAAAAAGAGTAGAAGATGTCTCTATGAAAAAGCTATTTCAAGTTGATAATACTGTTATGTAATATGGTGAATCCAGTGGCATGAATTAAAAGTCTGATGTTGATGAGTTGTTAAAATTGATCAAGATGAGTGAGTACAATATGGTTGATCAATTGTTGCATACACCATACAAGATATCTATTTTATCATTGTTAATGAGCTCTGAGGCTCATAGGGAGGCCTTGCAAAAGGTTTTGGAGCAAGCCTGTGTAGATCACGACGTGACAGTCGATCAGTTTGATGGAATTGTGGCCAATATTACTGCATGTAACAACTTGAGTTTTTGTGATGAGGAATTTCCCTAAGAGGGGAGAAATCATAACTTAACATTGCACATCTCCATGAATTGCCAAAAATATGCTCTGTCTAATGTTTTGGTTGACATTGATTCATCTTTGAATGTTATACTAAAATCTACTCTGTCCAGACTCTCCTATCAAGGTGCTCCTATGAGATATAATGGAGTGGTTGTTAAAGCCTTTGACACTTCGAGGAAGACGATGATTGGGGAAGTTGATCTCCCAATCCAAATAGGCCCGTGCTCATTTCAAATTACTTTTCAAGTGATGGACATTCCTCTCACCTATAGCTGCCTTCTGGGTTGCCCATGGATTCATGAAGTTGGGGAAGTTACGTCAACTCTCCATCAGAAGCTGAAATTTGTGAAGAATGGGAAGCTAGTTGTGGTTGGTGGTGAACAAGCTACGTTGGTAAGCCATATCTCATCTTTTCATATATTGATGTTGACGAAGCTGTGGGAACTCTGTTACAGGCTCTTTCTGTCATTGATGATGCTGTTAAAAATAATGGAGCCTCTATGTCTTCTCTAAAGGATGCTCAACATATTGTGGAGAATAATCCATCTGTTGGTTGGGGTCAAATCATTGAGCTTGTTGAAAATAGGAATAAGGTTGGTTTGAGTTTCTCGCCTGGTTCAACCGGAAGAGATTTGAAGTGTATCCAAGAGGTGCTTCACAACACCATATTTATAAATTCCAAAGATCAGTTTGTTGCTGCTATCTTTGAAGATGACTCAGATGAGGATTTTCCAAACTTTGTGACATGTGGAATGGTCTCCTAGAATTGGATTTTCGTTGACATTCCCACTATTGTTCATGCCTTAAAGTAATATGTTTTTGTTATTTTCAAAAATCCTTTCACTCTGGCCAAGGTGAAAATGAATCTATGTGGGCTTTGTTTCAAAGTTTATCATCATTAATAAAATGTTATTTTGTTATCCATTTGTGTTTTCTCTTTTTTCTTTTTTTAAAATAATGGTAACATAAAAAACCTGAGATAGTATTCATTTTTATATCTTCATAGTACTTGCATTTTATTTGTCTTTCTAAATTCAAACATAAAATCATTGTGCAAATTGATTGTTAAACCCATTGAAAACAATGACCATATGCCCTCTCCCAACTTTGAATTCCCTGTGTTTGAAGCAGAAGGAGAGGATGTTGAAGAAATTCCTAATGAAATTACTTGGTTGCTTGAGCACGAGGAAAAAGGCATTTAACCTCATGAAGAGTTAATTGAAATGATCAACTCGGGTTACGAAGATGGTAAAAGGGAAGTCAAGATTGGGGCATTGCTCGATTCATATGTTAAGAAAAGGTTGGTAGAGCCTCTCATAGAATATGGGGATGTATTTGCTTGATCCTATCAAGATATGCCAGGTCTTGATACCGATATTTTGGAGCATCGATTACCGTTGAAGCCTGAATGCCCGCCAGTAAAGCAGAAGTTGAGAGAACTCACCTTGACATGGCTATTAAGATCAAAGAGGAGGTTCAGAAGCAGATTGATGCAGGTTTTCTTGTGACTGCTGAGTATCCTCAATGGGTGGCCAATATTGTGTCTGTTCCTGAGAAAGACAGAAAAGTTCAGATGTATGTTGACTATAGAGATTTGAATAAAGCAAGTCTGAAAGATGATTTTCCACTGCCGCACATTGATATGCTAGTAGATAGTACTACTAAATTCAATATATTCTTCTTTAAGGATGGATTTTCTTGCTATAATCAAATAAAGATGGCACTCGAGGATACGGAGAAGACAATATTTATTACACCCTAGGGAACATTCTGCTACAGAGTGATGCCCTTCGGTTTGAAGAATGCTGGTGTGACGTACCACAAAGCTATGACTACTCTTTTCCATGACATGATGCACAAGGAAATTGAGGTATATGTTGATGATACGATCGCTAAGTCGAAGGCTGAGGAAGATCATGTTGAGCATTTGCTGAAGCTATTTCAACGTCTGAGAAAGTTCAAGCTTCGTTTGATTCCAAATAAATGTACTTTTGGTGTCTGTTCTGGAAAATGGTTAGGTTTCATTGTTATCCAGAAGGGCATTGAAGTCGATACTAATAAAGTTGAAGCCATTCGAGAAATGCCTTCACCCAAGACATAAAAAAAGTAAGAGGATTCTTAGGACGTTTGAATTATATCTCCAGATTTATATCCAACATGACTGCCACATGTGCGCCAATATTCAAGCTACCTCGTAAACATCAAGATTGTGTCTGGACAAATGGTTGTCATAAGGCTTTTGATTGTATCAAAGAATATATGTTTGAACCTCCCACTTTGTCTCCTCCAGTGGAAGGACGACCTTTGATTATGTATTCGACTGTGCTAGAAGAGTCTATGGATTGTGTTCTTAGTCAATAAGATGCATTTGGTCGAAAGGAATATGCCATTTATTATTTAAGTAAAGCGTTTACTGATTGCGAGTCTCAATACTTCATGCTTGAAAATGCTTGTTGTGCTTTAGCTTGGGCCGCTAAACGCCTCTGCCAGTATATGTTGAATCATACCACTTGGTTGATATCAAAAATGGATCCAATCAAGTATATCTTTGAAAATTCTGCCTTAACTTGTCAGACGCCCATTGGAAGATGTTATTATCAGAATATGATATCGGGTACCGAACTCAAAAAATTGTAAAAGGAAGTATTTTGGCTAACTATTTGGCTCATCAACCAATTGATGATTACCAATCCATTAGGTTTGACTTTCCTGATGAGGATGTAATGTATTTGAAAGCTAAAGATCGTGATGGGCCATTACCTGAAAAAGGACCAGAGCCTGGATCCCGCTGGGGTTTGGTTTTTAATGGAGTTGTTAATGCTTATTGCAATGGTTTTGGGGCAGTCATTATTACTCTTCAAGGTGCTCATATTCCTTTCACCTCAAGGTTGATATTCAATGTACAAACAATATGGAAGAGTATGAAGTATGTATAATGGGTCTCGAAGAAGCCATTGATTTGAGGATCAAGCTATACTACAAAAAAAGCCTTTCGTAACACCAATATTATGATAGACATAGTGTTAACTAATATTTTTATCCTAGGCGTATATATTTTTTTATTTACTAGATGACATGTCACAACAGTCAAAATTAGCAACCGTAGTGAAAAGTACACAAAGTGAATTGGTTCGAATCCCATCACCAACAATTAGCCATTTCTCATGATAAAAAATATTATTGACCATGTATATCCCAACAGTTTTTATTTCCAACCATGATGAAACATGATACTTATTTATATATAAGCAAAATTATCATACGCTTCAGTACATACAATTTTCTCTCTCAAAACAAAACCCTAACAACTCTTTCATTCGTCTCTCAAAGAGAAACCCTAACAACTCTGTCACTCATATCTCTCATATGGGTACCACAAAACAAAACCATAACAACAATTCTTAGCCAATGGGTATTTACAGGTTCGTTTTTTATGTAGTTTTATTGTTCAAAATTTATTTTAATATCTTGTTTCATGATGTTTGAACTTCTTTTTTCCTCTTGTAGATATGAATGCTTATTGCAATAAAGAGGATGAAGATAAATTTAGCCTCTCAAACTTATGCCAAAGATCCAAAATGACATCCATTCAAAATATACACAAGTTCGCTGGTCTAAATTTTATCTTCATCCTTATTTCATTGTTGACACGCCATTATGGGACTTGATATGTAGGGTATATTTCGGAAGCATTTTATGCCTTGATATGTTTGTTGTATCGTGTTTGTTTGTTATTGTTTATTGTTGATGAATGATTTTGATGAATATTGTTGTTAATGTCTGTTTAAAATATGAGTTTATTATATATTATGTGGTTTGAGTGTTTTTCCAATCCCTTGCCAAATATATAACTTCCCAAACTTCACTAGAAAATTATGATATGATAGATAAAATTGTATTAGAAAATAAGTACACGTTCACTTCTTGACAAGAATTCTTCACACTGTTAACTGCATTTTGTTCCTTGATCGTTAGAACTTGATTTAGTGATCCTAGATCTTCAACCACCCCTCTATCTACCTCTAATTTTGTTTTCAAAGTAAATAATATTTTTCAAAAATAATTAGAGTTGAAGGCAGGGGTTGTTGAAGAACTAGGATCATTAAACCAAGTTCTTATTGTCAAAGAACAAAATATGGATAAGAACTTGAAGAACTCTTGTCAAGTATTGAACGTGAATTTATTCTTCTAATATAACTTAATTTGTCATATTATAATGTTATAGTGTAGATTGGAAGGTTATATGTTTAGTGAGCATTGGCGAAATAAGCATTCCACATAATTTATAATAAACTCAGGGCTATATACAACAATGGTTGTCTAGAACACCGTTGTTAAATATTTTGCATTTTAATATACCACAACGGTTGTTTAAAGTAACCGTTGTGGTAGGTAGCATGCTACTTGGATACAATCACGGTTACCCACATGTAGTTTAAATTATCATACATACAATCACACCTTACGTCACAACGGTTGGACCTGCGTGATGATATCCCTTTTCCAACCACTGTTATATGGGTTTTATGTAGTAGTCAAGACTCTTAATCTGTACGGTGATTCTGCTTTGGTTATTAACCAGATTAAAGGAGAATGGGAAACTCATCAACCTGGTTTGATCCCTTATAGAGATTACGCAAGGAGGTTGTCAACTTTCTTTAATAAAGTTGAGTTTCACCACATACCTCGTGATGAAATCATATGGAAGATGCACTAGAAACTTTGTCTTCTATGATTAAAGTAAGTCGTTGGAATGATGTGCCGAGGATTGATGTTATGTGTCTTGATAGACCTGCTCATGTGTTTGCATTAGAAGAGGTTAAAGATAATAAGCCGTGGTATTATGATATCAAATGTTTCTTGCAGAGTTAGTGTTATCCCCTTGGGGCATCCAAGAAGGATAGAAAGACCTTGAGAAGGTTGGCTGGCAGTTTCTTTTTGAATGAAGATGTGCTATACAAAATAAATCATGACATGGTCTTGCTCAAATGCATGGATAGACACGAAGCAGACTTGCTAATAAAAGAAGTTCATGAAGGTTCCTTTGGTACCCATGCCAATGGACATGCAATGGCAAAGACAATGTTGAGAGCAGGTTACTATTGGCTGACAATGGAATCTGACTGTTGAAAACATGCGAAGAAGTTCCATAAATTCCAGATTTATGCTGACAAAATTCATGTGCCTCCAACTCTTCTCAATGTTATCTCGTCTCCATGGCCTTTTTCGATGTGGAGACATGATTGGAATGATTGAGCCTAAAGCATTGAACATACACAGTTTCATATTGGTGGCTATTGACTATTTTACCAAGTGGGTTGAAGCGACGTCATATGCCAATGTGACCAAGCAAGTAGTGGTCAGGTTTATCGAGAACCAAATTATCTATCAGTACGACTTTCTGAGCAAGATTATCACTGATAATGGGATGAATGTGAATAGTAAAATAATGAAAGAATTGTGTGATGAGTTCAAGATTAAGCATCATAATTCTTCTCTTTACAAACCAAAGATGAATAGGGTTACTGAAGCTGCAAATAAGAACATAGATAAGATTATTCAAAAGATGGTTGTAACGTACAAGGACTGGCATAAGATGCTCTCTTTTGCTTTGCATTGGTATCGTACATCCGTCTGCACTTGAACAGGGACAACCCATTTCTGTCTATATATGGTATGGAAGTAATGCTCCCTATAGAGGTTGAAATCCCGTCAATGTAAGTTTTGATGGAAGCTAAGTTGACTGAGGCTGAATGGTGTCAGAGCAGATATGATCATTTGAATTTGATTGAAGAAAATAGAATGATGGCCTTGTGTCATGGCCAGTTATATCAACAGAGAATGAAAAAATCTTTTGACAAGAAGGTTCGACCTCGTGTGTTCAGAGAAGACGATCTCGTGCTCTAAAGGATCTTGTCTTTTATCACTAATTCTAGGAGCAAGTGGACTCCTTATTATGAAGGCCCATATGCTGTTAAGACAGCCTTCTCTGGAGGTGCATTAATTCATACAACTATGGATGGTGAAGAGTTCACTTGCCCTGTGAATGCCAATGCAGTCAAGAAATACTTCGCCTAAAAAATAAAAGAACAACTTGTAAAGTTGAAAACTCGAAAGGGTGACTTAGGCAAAAATGAGCGTCTCGGTGGACTGAAAACCCAAAAGGGCGATCCAGGAAAAAATTAGAGACATAACCAGAAAATAATCATCATGGTAGATTGAAAACCTGCAAGGTCAATCTAGGCAAAAGTTAGGGATTATGGCAAGTAACTACATCAGGCCAAACATGATCACTTAAAGCAACATTGCCTGTTAACGATTCTCATTCAACCATTCTCAATGGAAGTTTTTAGCACAATGGAGTTCAGAGTTGTTAGGGAGAATATTAGTCATTGTATTTTAATGTAAACCTTTCCATGTATTTACCATTTTTCAACCTTGTAATGATTCATGAGGTCACGCCATTTACGGACTACCATTCTATCAATAAAATTTGGGCCTTTGTCCCTTTGTTTGCAATTCTTATTTTGTTTTTTTTTGCAAAATTTCATTTATTTTTTATAATAATTTTTTTAAACAAATAGATAAATAAACAATCTTGCTTTTGAAAACTATAAAAACATTTTCCTTTGATTTATGAACATTAAAAGAAATGTCATCGGTTACTCAAAGAACAGTAAGATCCCGAAGCGCAAATTTCAATGTTTTCCCCAATAGAGTCTGTTGATAATCTCCCAAGCAGAGTTTCTTCTTGTTGATGCATTCCTCAGCTGAGCACTAGTTCAAGAATCCTAAACTTGGACTCCTCAGCTAAGTCTTGATTCATATTTCCCCATTTGAGCGTGGATATTCTTCCCATGTCTGTTTGTGGTTAAACATATATAAGTGTGAATGTGATTGTTGGATCCCATCTCATTTTGTGATAAAACGTGATGAGGAATCCCCAACAGGTTTCTACCTCTGATATGGTTTGATGCTCTTATGGCCAATCTGAATCATATTTTCTTCCTGAGAAGTGTTGAGATAGCAGTCAAGTGTTAGGTTTTCTCTCACCATGTGTTGAGTTTTAAAATCTCCCGCAGGTTGACTTTTGGCTATAATGTTAACTTCTTAATTATCCTCGCAAGTCTAAGATGTTTCTCTCAAAGTTATTAGTACCCAGAGAATTATCTTTGTTGATCCTCAACAGAGATTGTGCAATTATTACTACTGGTTATCAAAGATGGGATATGATCCTCATCAGATCCATGTTCTTCCCTAGTGAAGTCGCCAAGCAAAAATTTGTATCTAGAAGGTTAACTATTGAAAGATTTATATTTCCATCCCCTATAATTTTTAGTAGGTTCCCTCCATATTGTTACGATGTGTTGGACTTATGAAATCCAATATTCCCCAAGTGAGTGCCAGTTCAATTGATCCCCAAC
Source organism: Lathyrus sativus (assembly GCA_963859935.3). Lineage (NCBI taxonomy): Eukaryota > Viridiplantae > Streptophyta > Magnoliopsida > Fabales > Fabaceae > Lathyrus > Lathyrus sativus. The sequence goes on along the minus strand of OZ012740.1, from coordinate 446,650,580 downwards.
CAAGCACTAAAATTGAGAATTTCCCAGTCAAGTCTTGATTCAGATTTTTCTCCAACTGAGTATGGTTTACTTCTTCGTACGGTTGTGATCAAGCAATTGTAATTGTTTAAACCAGTCTCTCCTTGATATTGAATCTCCGACATGGTTTTTACCCCCATGTTATGATATTACTACTTCAGTTTCTTCCAAAGCACAGAGCAATGTTGTTTCCTTCTAAGGAGTGTTAAGATAACAATCAACTATTAGGTTTTCTCCCACTTCGTGTTGGGTATTGATTTAAAATCCCCCGTAGGTTGACTTTCTGATATGATTTTAACTTCTTGTATATCCCCAACAAGTCCAGGATGTTTATCCTCGAAGGTGGTTAATCCCTAGATACTTTTCTCTAAATCCACCAGATTGGTGACTCCCTAGTGGATGTTTTCTCCCCCAAAAGAGTTTTGGATATGCATGTCTTCCCAGCAGGTTTTCATCCTTTTGTAGCAGAGTTCATTTGGATTTTCTCATCCCCAAGAAGAGTTTATAAGAATTTGTGTTGATGTGTTTCCCTAGTGGATCTTTCATTCCCTAGAAGCGGAGTTCATGTTGTTATCCACTTTATGGATTATTGATGTTAGAAGATTGATCTTTGGGTTTATTTCCACAAGCAGTATCTTTCCTCTCCCTAGAGAAATTTTAAGCCTTATAGTAGTATTTATTTTCCTTTGATGGTTTTTGTTTATCCCCTGCAGGATTTCTTTTGTTGAATCCCAGATAGTATCTCCATTGATATCTTCATCTTACTGAGATTAGTTGAGTATTCGGTTGCACTGTGGTGATTGGTCGTCCCTAGTTTTCCTTTGTTGGTTTTGTCAACATATTCATATGCATAATCATTGCATGCACATTCCTTCTGTGTGCATAGCATCTATTTGTTGCATTGCAAATCTTGCATTTTTCCGGTGCTTCCCCGCTCTCTAGTGCTGTTTCCCCCGTAGAGCGTGTGTATTTTCTTCAATAGAGTGTCACCTTTAAGTAGAAAGTGTTTATCTTTTCTAATTCTCCACTGAGTTTATTCCTCGTGGAAGATGTTCTTTTTAGCTTTCCTTTCCAGTTTATTATCTAGATGGAATCAATTCCCAATTCAGATATTTCCTCATTGGGTCGAGTCTTTTTTGACCGCTTCTCTCTTGTTTTTTCCTGGATTGAACTTTGATCTCCTGAGTTTATTACCTTCTTTTAAGAAATCACTTGTTTGGTAGTAGGTAATATATCTCTTTTTTTTTGTGTGGTTGGTTACCACTGTTTAAGCTACCCAGTAACCGGTAGTTGGTAATCCTCCCTTTCAAGTTTTATTACCTTTGTTAAGCTACCTAGTAAGCAATAGTTGGTAATATTTATTTTCGTACCCAGTAACAGGTAGTTGATATTTCTTTCCCTCGAGTTTATTACCTTTGTTAAGCTACCCAGTAACCGGTAGTTGGTAATATTTCTTTTCCTACCAAGTAACAGGTAATTGATTTTTCTTTTCCTCAAGTTTATTACCATTGTTTAAGTTACCTAGTAACCGGTAGTTGGTAATATTTCTCTTTCTACCCAGTAATAGGTTGTTGATATCTTTTTCCTAATTCCATTTCCTTGTTAATTCTATCACTTGTTTGGTAGTAGGTAATGCCTCCTTTCCTTTTTGGGTTGATTACCTCTATTAAGCTACCTAATAATCAGTAGTTGATAATCTTTCCTTCAAGTTTATTGCCTTTGTTTAAGCTACCCAATAATCGATAGTAGGTAACATTTCTCTTCCTACCTAGTAACAGGTAGTTGATGTTGATTCCTCCTGAGTTTATTACCTTCTTTTAAGCTATCACTCGTTTAGTAGTAGGTAATATACCTTTTTGCTTACCCTGCCTAATAACTGGTAGTTGGTAATCTTTTTCTTCTTGGAATAGTTACCTTTGTTTAAGCTGCCATATGTCTGGTAGTAGGTAACCTCTTCCCTAGTTGAGTTATATTCCTTTCCCTTAGTGGAATTGGATATCCCCCTTTGTTGCTCCCTTTTCCTCGACGAGGCCTTACTTCGTTTAACAATAGCAGGTATTTCCCCGTTGGTATCTTTTATTGCTTGGTTGGTAAGTTTCCTTCAGTGGAATCTTAGTCTTTTGTTTTCCCCTGCGGAATCTCTTTTCCTTTCTTTTGCTCTACAACAGTTTGTTTGTCTTATGTGGCATCCTTTTCCCCGCATAATCCTTTGCATTCATTTTCATATCATATCATGTGCATTTTGCGGTATCTTAGGGCCAAAAATTGAGTTTATTGTTGTATATAAGCATCTCCAATCCCGTCGAGACGAAGATTTCAATCTTCATATCTCCGAATTGAAGAAACTTAAATAGGGGAATTTGTTATACACTAATTTTTAACCCTAAGATCCCATCCTCTTTTTGCATTTTCGCATACAAACAAGATCACAAGCTTAGTTGCTTCTTACCCTCTCATCTTTGTGTTTGCTTTTGCAGAGATCACCAATCACCTCTTTGTGTATCTTTTTCCTTTTATGTTTATATGCTTTATGTTTCACTAACTACTAATCAAAATACCAAAAATATGTCTTGTATCCTTTTGTTTCTTTGCAAGGTAGGGTGCTATATCAAGAACACCAAGTATTATTCATCAGCTAGGGTTTTGCTCCCTCAAGGTTAAAGTGTATTCAATTGTTGATTCCCAAGGGCTATATCATCAAACCATGGCTTCTAATATCAAATTACAAGGTTTCAAGCATCATTCAATCTCATTTTGATTAAAGATATCTCAAGGTTTAGTAGCTTGTATCTCAAGAAAAGTCAAAGATTCATGTATTTGTTTCCATGCCTTCATCAACAAGTTACCTCAAGCTTTGGTCAATTTAGTCAAAGTAAATTCAAGGGCACATTATTTTGAGTTCATATAATCATCCATGTGCTTTTAAAGGCAAGGGAAGTCCAAGTTCACAAGTTGATTCAAGATGGTTTGACCTAAAAAGTCAACATTTAAAGTCAAAGTTCAAAAGATCACAACTCCTTCAATGCTCAATATTTTTGAATGCTTCTTTTTGCATATGACTCTTCTCAATATCCTCTTTAACTTCTCTTTAAAAGACAAGAGGAAATTATTCTTGGAAGATCATCAAAACTTTGAAGACATTATAGGTCATTTGTGGACTTAATGAAATTTTGCCTATTTTCAAGTGACTTTTTCTCAACTTTCAAGAATCACAACTTCTTCAATTTTCAACATTTGGAGCTAATTTATTTTGCACAATATCATTTATGATAACCTCTATAAGATTGCTTCAATGGTCAAAGTCAAATTGTGCTTGGAAGGCCATGGAATTCATTGATACATTATAGGTCATTTTAAGCCATTTGGACTTAGAATATTTCAAGTTTGGTTTGCCAGATTTTTGTGCCAACTTCAACATGACATAACATTTTGATCAAACATCAAAATTAAACCTTTATTGGCACATTGTGATCTTTGTTATGATGTTAACCAATTGCAAAAAGAATGGAACCAAAAAGCCTCTTGTACAAGATGCCCCATTGATGCAAACACGGTTACTTGGAACTGAAGTTTTCACCATGATCAAATTTTTTACCTTAACCAAAACTTGTTTACATGCCAAATTACCGTGCATTTTGGAGCTAAACATGATTAGTGAAGTTCCCTGAAGTTAATTGACTCCTAAAACACATCATAGGCTGAGTTTTGAGTAGTGGTAAGTCACATTTTTCTCACTTGGAGGGTGCACATGAATTCACTCAATTATTGATGATTTCAGCCCTCTCAGCATTCCATCGTATTCAACTATAAATATAGGATCTTTCCACACTGAAAACCATGCTTTTGATAGCAAGAAAACCCCTACTCCACTCTCAAATATTCTTCAAAAAAATGAGCTATCGTGTTTTGATTTCCAGTCAGTTTTAACTCAATTTATCGATCCAGCTAGATCCATCGTGTTCCTCTGAAGCTTCTGCAACAACTCTCAAGCTCGAAGAGTCCCTGGATCACTCCAACCAAACATAATTTTAGAACTCCTCCGATCATTTTTGGATAAGATAGTTTGAGGCTCCATTTTCTATCAAACAAGTTACCACAATGTAGTCCTTTTCCTTCTGAGTGTTTTCTTTAACCTAGCTAGTATTGATAGCTTGTATTAATCATTTAATTTTTGTTTTTGTGTTTGTGTTTTCTTCTGGATTTTCATGAAATTCTCTCTACTCTCTTTCAATAAATGAAAATGGAGTATGAGGTTGATTTCATTTTGATGAGACAATTGCAATAATGGTGGTTTCGTGCCCTAACTTTACCACTTAACAATCTCCGGTGAGCTTCTTAGCAGAGAAGTTGACTGGAGAGATGATCTGAGGTGGAGACACGCCGGTTGTTTGAAATGTTTTGATTGGTTAATTTCAAATTAGATCCTGTGTTATTTTTCCACTAAATTCCATCGTGCATGCGCACTTTTGGATTATTAGATCTTCCAGGTCAGATTAATGAAGCATATCCAATGCGTGTTCTTTTTTCCTTTTACTTTTTTTTCTTCTTCTGATTTTTTATTTTAAATTGCATTTTCATTCAAAAATTCATATTAAATTCATATTTTGTCCAAAAAATCCCAAAATAATTTCTAAATTCTCTTTTATTCTTCTCTTTCTAATATTTTATTTTCATTATTTTCTATTTTCCTTGATTTTTATCATTTTTGAAGTCTTTTAAATAGTTTAAAAAATAGTTTTATGCATTTTAGAATTCTAAAAAATTTTATATATCATTCTTGACTTGTTTCTGGCTTGCATTATTTTTCTTGACCATTTGTGATTTGATTTGATGCATCATTTGCATTTTCATCTTTATTTTCATTTTAAAATTAATTCTAAAATTAATTTTGATGCATTTTAATTCATATTATTACATTTTATATTTGTTTGATCTGTGTTGACTGTTGTTGGCCTTGAAACTTAGTTAATTTGATCATAAATTTCATCAAACTAAATGGATATTAGGTGTTGATGGGGTGAAAACCCTAATCCACCAAAATGGATGATTGATTTTAATGATAACTTGATCATCACTTGGATCCAATTTGGTTTTGCTATCTTGTTTGATCCTCTCTTCTTCGTCCCTTTTTTTTCACCTTTCTTTGATCAATTGGAGGAATTGTAGGCCATCTTGTTCATGATATCTTGAATGGTGCTTGATAAACTTTCATCATTTCAAATCTACCATTTGATTGATCATTTGATCAATTGAGATACTTTGGATTGATACATAAGTTTGTCCTAAGTATCATGAGATATTGATTGATGTAATGGATCCATCTTTCCTTGACTTAGGTCTTGATCCATCTTGTTTTGATTTGTGCTACATGTTTTAGGAGTATGATCTTTATGCCATATCTCTAACATGTATGGTACATAACTTGTTATTGATCGACCTCCCACATATGATCTTCCTTATAGATTATGCTATGATTGTTTAACATAATACTAAATTTATCCCTAATCGGAAAGTGACCATTTGGTCCAATTTTAGATATGAGTCATTTTTAGTTTAGATGTAATTCACCTATCTCCATAGTGCATAAATTCTTTACCACCTAAGAGAGCTTGTGGCAAACTTTTTATTTTATCTAAGTTGGAGCCCTTCTCAAAGGATGATGAAAAGTTCTCATACTTGTTAGGTTGATTAGTTAAGTAATCTACTTTAAATAACAAAATTTCTTCTTCATTAACTTTCACACTAACACTAACTTTTTTGTGCTAACTTTTTACTTTATGTCATTTATTTTTATGCACTTTTATCTTTATGCATTTTATGCTTATAATTTCATAACATATTTTCATCTTGTTAATGTTTATGCCTTTTTCTCTTTGTCCACTTGTGTCGCTTCCGTGAAAATAAGGTGCCGGCAAAACAGAAGAGTCGCCACCTTTCGTTATTTATCCCTTAGAGCGGGAAAGGAAACGATCAGAAAAACCTGACGAGAAAGGTATAAGACAAGGTCATCGCAACTGTTGTCTGGGTTCGGGAGTCGGTTACGCAAGGGGAAGGTATTAGCATCCCTCACGTACGTCGTACTCGACGGGATCCACGCTTGTTGTGTTTACTGGACGAGTTGGTTTATCTATCCACCTATCAAGGATGGCTTAAAAAGAAAAGAAAATGACTCAGCAAAGCATCGCACTTTATGCCTACGTATTCTCATCAGAGAATGAGAAATCAGATTCAACGTAGTTCGGCTAACTACGGGTTACGGGGAAGGTGGCTCGCCAATACGTCAGTATTGTGCCTACGTACTCTCAACGGATATGAGAGATCAGAGCTTACGTAGTTCGGGATAATACGGCTTACGGGGATTCAGATTCATCTGTTTTATCGAGTAGGGTTAAACAACAATTCCAGCAGTTAGGGACAAGGCCTGTTTGCGGTAGAACTAAAGTTTAACGACACTCTTTTCTTCAGAAAAGCTTCCTTTGAATTATAGGCCCACGGGGCAAAAAAGGTTTGAAGTCTGTTTTCTGTATTTTATGAAAGAAGTGTTTTTTATTGTGTTTGCAATTTCCATCGTACTAAAGACTATGACCTGAGAATGAATGCGTCGCATGTCACCCAAAGGGTGCCATACTAAACATCCAGACTGTTGAAAAGAAGCTCTCCAACAATCCTTTCTCAGATAGCTTAAGGCTCGTAACGTACGAAAGAAATCATTCATGATTACTGTATTTTAAGCTGTTTTGAGATGAGAAGAGAAGGTTCAACAAAAGGGAGACTATCAAGTCCTAATGTTGTCATGCCAAGGATTCATCCTATGGTTGAGGTTTGAAACAGGGAACTCCTAGAAGTTATCATGCATAGGTTTCAACCTAAAGTTCTATCATCACTTCCTTATCAAAGGAAGTGAGATTCCTAGGGGATCATGTCAATGATAAACAGAAACAGATAAAGCATCAGCTTAAACAGTAAACAGTAAACGACTGTAAAATGCATGCAATGCAAGTGAGGGAGGAAATGTGTGTGGGGCACCAGCCTCCACAAGCTCGTCTCGACCTCAAGCCAGATATGAATAACTATAATCATACAGGAAATAACATGCTATCAAGCAAGATAGGTGACTGTAATCATACAGGAAAAATACATGCTATCAAGCAAACACAAACCACATAGGCAACGGAGCTGGGTTCCACCGAATACCCACAAGCAAATCCATACAGTAAAAATACAAGCAGAGGGAGCAACTCAACCTCTACTGCAATCATGCTCCTAGCTTACATCAGTCTAGACATGGACTTATTCTAATGCATCAAGCAAATCAAACAAGGCACATCAGTACAGAAAAGAAAACAGACAAGAGAGGAAACAGATCCACAGCTCATACAACTAAACCAACTTAACAGCAGTCCAGTCATCAATCTTCAGCAGCTCTTCAGGGCCATCATCTTTCATGACAAGTATCAACTTGCTCCTCCAAGGTTTCAACCCTTAAAACATAAGTATCAACTTGGTCTTCTTGCTTCAGCTCTCTTTGCTTTACCAGTATCAACTTGGTCTTCTTCATCCATAGGCTTCAGCTTCACCAGTATCAACTAGCCTTCCTCTTCATCTATAAGCTTCAGCTTCTCAGAGCAGTCCCCAATCACATGGAAGTATCAACTTCCTCCTTCAATCTTCTTCAAGCAAGGAACTCCATCCTCTGGAAAGGGAGAAAGATGTATCTATCAAGAGCAAAGTTTGGATGATTGGTGGCAGAGTGAAGACCAAAGGTCACCACTGAGCATCCTGTCATCAGAGAAATGGACCCTTAAAGGTTCTACCAATTTGCAAAGAGCCACACATCCTACCAAAGGAGGGATGAGGCCTTTACAAGGGACCTTACATCATAGGGAAGAATGGGATTGATCAACATATTCCATGTTTATGAAGGAAGAGAACTATCTAGAAGCTCTGCCTACAAAACCCTAATCTTAACCTAATCAAAACTACACCACAAGAAGGGAAGATCTTCAAATCCAAGCCTCTTCAAGCAATCCAATGCATCTTTAACTTGTCTTCATCATCATCCAAGAACAAGCAAAGCAAAACCCTAATCTAAGGGAACTAAAGATGTTAATCTAGTTGAGTTAGTGCCTTAGAATCATCTAAAGTTAGCACCTAAACTAAAATCAATCAAAAATAGCAAGCTACCACATAAATTTCTACAAAAATTTCTAAGGGATCCTAATTCAATTAAGAATGCCTCATATAAAAACTAGGGACTAAATCATCTATTAAGTCCTAATATTAAGTCCTAAACCACAAGGTATCAATCATAAACCCTAAAAATGGAGCTCCTAAAGGTTTCAACCTAAACTACCACCTATGTTCATCACAAAAATGTGATAAAATTCTATGGGGAGCATGCATGTCTATGATAACAACTCACAAAAAATCAGGATCAAAATCATCATCACATGATCACACAAAATTCCACAAAATCAAGTATCAAACATAACTATTTTAATATCAATTAAAATGTGAAAATTCCCATAAAATCAGAAAATGCATGAAATAAAAATATTTTTTATCTAAAACATACTAGACTCAATCATGAATATAATGCAAAAAGAATGGGATTAATTGGATCATTTTTCAATTTATTATGAATTAATCAATAACCATGAATAAAATGAAACAAATAAAGAAATTCAAACAAAAATAACCAAGCGCGCGGTGCAGATAGCAATAGTTCACAGTTCATATTCAAGACTGGGCCATAAGTGGGGTGTGGGTAGCAAAGTTTCAACTAAGGCCAAAACCAGCTGATTAATGAAACGCTGCGTTTCATAATCAGAACTCCCCTTCACAAAATTCACGCACGCGTGGCCGTTGGATGAGGGTCCTAGTCCAAGTCAAACCTTGATCTGATGGCTATCAAGTCATCTTCTCCAATTCAAACCTCTGAAACTCGCGCGCAGCTCCTGCTACCACCGGTGGTGCTCCGGTCACTATTCCACAACCCTAGTTCAACATAGAGTCCACCATAGGCCACGATCCCTTAATGAAACATGCCCCAAATTCCCTCACGAATTCATTCATGCCCTTTATTCTCTCTGAAACCTCAAGATTCACAAGAACCAATCCTCAACCGAAAATGGTAATATCCTAAATTGGTCACTAATTCTCAAATTAATGGCCTGAAATCATTCCTACACCGTTCTACAATGCATCTAGCACCCTAATTCATCTTAATTCTACCTAATTTAAGCTAGAGATTGAAGGTTACCAACCTGATAAATTTGAACGAACAGAAGGGTAGAATCTTCAACTCAGCCTCCAAGAACTTGCAGAATCCTTCACTGAATCACAAGCAATCTTCTGTATGCAAAGAAAAGAGTTGAATCTTCTTGAATCATCAAACCCGATTCTGAGTTGCAAGCTTCACTCTCCAATGGTTACTTCACGATCCTTCCACCACAGTGCCCTGAATTTGATCTGGAATTAATCACCAACCTCTGAGCAAGCTATTGAGATCAATTTCTTGGACTGAAATGGCCTCTAACCTTGTAACCAATTTGGATTTGCAATGTGAAATCTCAAAGTGCAATCTCAGTTTTCTCTCTCAATCAACACCAACCTTTGCTTTGGATCACCTCTACTCAATATATAGAACATGTATGAGTGATCTAGAATCCTCTAGATCCTTCTAATGAGAGTTTCAATCTCTCATGTCATGAGAATTTCAATTGTATGCCATGGTGTGCATAGCTCTGTTTGCAGCTTGGAATCCATCTCATTCTCTTCCAATTTCTCCCCTAGTGACATTTTGAAAGTGTTTGGCTTGCAAGGGATCTTGCTCATGCCTTGAATTTGAGTTTTGCAAATGTTACTTATGATGTAAGTAACTACTTTTCAAAGCAAGTCCACAAATTAGACCTCAAATAAAAAATGTGGCTAAACCAATGTTCTTAAAATGTTTTCTAGATTCAAAATGACCTATTACATGCCTTGGTTTGGATGTGTAGATCAAAAATATCAATTTCCAACCTTGATTCATTTAACTTATGCCCTCATTTTAGGTCATTTTTGCAACTTTGAGCTACAAGCATTTCCAACATCCCATGACCTCTTTACTAGCCTTAAAACATCATTTTGAACAAGTTTGGTGTTGAACATTTTCCCATTTGAGGCTTGGAAATAGGAGTTATGACCTTATGATTGAAATGACCTGTAATCTCCAAATGACCAAAATACCCTTGACTTGTCAAAGCCATAACTTGAGTTCCACACATCCTATCAAGGACTTCTAGTACTCTCTAGAAAGCTAAGAGGATAAGGAACAACATTCATGTTGACCAAAAGTTCATAAGAATCATCCTTCTAGGGCAAACGTTTGATGAAAGTTGGACAACTTTCAAGCTCCCAAATTCACATACCTCAGATGACCTGTAACTTGTCAAAGTCATAACTTGAGTTCTACAAATCCTATCAAGGACTTCTAGTACTCAAATTAAAGCTACGATCAAGCTCTATAACATTAATGTTGGGGGAAAGATGATATGATAATCAAATCTTGAGCTAAACTGCCTTGAAGATAGGGGTCAAACTAGGGGATTTTACACTGTCAAGCCTTAGAAACCCTAGCTTGAAACTTCTCAAACTCTTCAATCATGATGAGTTAACCTTGGAATCATCCTTATAACATCTCAATGTATCAATCCATGATCACATGGCTCTTGAATTAGGTCTCAACCTTCTCCAACTCTTCAGTTGACTCAGGGTTGACCCAGTCAAACCCTAGTTGCACCACTCATGGCTGAGCCTTATAAATCTTGCACAATGACCTGTCTAGGCCTCAAAGTGATTTTCAACACTTCTCATGAGCTCTCTCAATACCTCAAGTCCAACTTCATGGCTTCAGAATCCTCTTATGGCTTCCCACAACTCTCAAGTTAGGAGGCACACAACCTTGGTTTCAACCATTCTCTCTGAGGATCTTTTAACTTCTCTAACAAGGATATCAACCCTTGAACACTTGAATGACCTTCTTAGCTAACTTCAAAGTCTTATGTAGCCCTTGATTAGTAATCCTACCTCTTGATCTCCTGCATACATGTCAATGAAATGCAAATGATAATGCTAATGTGCATGAAATGAAACATAAGCTAGGTAAAGAAAAGTTGGGCAAATTTTGGGGTGCAACAGCTGCCCCTATTCAAACGGCTTGAACCTGACTGGGTGAGAAGCGAACGACTCTCAAACAATCAAGGTAAAAGACGGTTTAATACCAATAATCCCGAAAATTTGCCAACTACACAAGTACACAGTACTCTGATGGGAACAAATCTTCGAAAACTGAAATATTAGCTGCACGACCACTAGCTGGGGAATTGGTCACATGGTAACCGGTGATACATGGTCGATCATGCCGTCAGGCATTAGGATTCCTCGGGACTTATTAGATCAACAACCAAGTTAATCATGCCATCGGGCATTCAAAGAAATTTTCGGGCATCAGCCGCACTTCGTCACTAAGTCGGGAATAGAATTCTCAGTCAATCATGAACCAATTGGGGATACTCAAACTTCTACCATCGGGCACTCCGCATCAGCTGGGAGAACTGCTTCGTCAATACGGTTGGACTTCAATCATCAAGTCTTCAGGGGAAGTTTCAACTTCACTGTTCGGAAACCTGCTGGGGATGACGCATCTCCGCTGGGGATTCCGGAGAACTATCAAGTAACTCTGCTTCGGGGATCTAGAAATCATTCTGGGTGAGTCAACTCTGCTGAGGAAATCAAGAATCATCTTGAACAAATAACTCCGCGGGGACTTCAAGAATCATCCTGAACCAATAACTCTGCTGGAGGTTTCAGGAATCATCCCGAGCAATCACTCTGTCGGGGACTCTAAACGTCAACTTGAGCAACCAACTCTGGCGACTTCACTGGGGATTTTAAGAATCATCTTGAGCAAACGACTTTGCTGGGGAGAATTCAAGAATCATTTTGAGCAAGCAACTTTGCTGGGAAATTCAAGAATCATCTTGAGCAAGCATTCTGCGGAGGAACACCTGCAAAACAAGAACGGTAACGACCTAGCTCATGTTTCATATGCATATGCTTTGACAACGACGCCATGCCCCACACGGTGGAAATGCTACGCGTTTCTTAGGTAAATGCTATGCAATCATGCAAAATGCTATGGCCCCATCAGCAAAATAAATGCTGGAGGGAGAATCCTCCTGTCAAGGAGAAAGAACCACTCTGGTGGAGGAAGGACTCATCCTGTCAAGGAGAAGAAGTCACGCCAATCTCAATTGGACTCCGCCTGGGGAACCGAACTTCGGTCGACTGCTGCAGGGACATAAAGCTCCGCGAGAGACTGGGTCTACTCATCTAAGCATACGAACCACAACTGCTGAGGAAACGATATCAATCGCAGAAATAAACTGCACGACCTTCGCAGCAAAACTTTCCTGGAGATAACGACTCTGAAGGGAGATACAACATCAGTTATTCAACACTCTACTGGGGAAAACCAATCATGGCCCGAACGGTTCCCAAGGACTCGGCTCTCTTGGGAACCTGCAAACTCGGCTGGGGGAGAAGGAATCATCCTGCTTGCTGGGGAGAGTACAATTCTGCGGGGAATTTAAATTCTGCTGAAGACTTCAGTCTGGAACTATCAATTGCTGTACACTTCAGTATGTGACTCAGCTAGGGAGGTGATGACCCTTCGGGATGCATCTGATTGGGGAGAGAATCTTCTCTGCCTGGGGAGACACATATCAATGCCTACGATCTCATGTTCAAACTCTGCGGGGAGAGGCTGCTGAACTTCGCTGGAGAAGAAGGAATCATCCTGCTTGGGGACGCATACGACGTACTGCCGGGTATATGCTACCCCTGTAACAACACAAATAAACAGACAAGATACCCTTCTCAAATGGACCTATCAAGGTTATCATCTTGTGACAATGTTTAAGTAATTCATTGTTTCAACAATCAGTGGCCTAGGCCAGTAAGTTTATGCATACGCATTTTATCAAAAACATCGGCGTTCTTTTTCGCAAACAAAACAAGTAAATGCTAAACAGACAACAATTGCTGAATAGTATACATTTTATTGATAACGAACCCCTGAATGGGCAAAAATGTTTTACAACAGATGCAAGCTCCTGGAATGAGGAAGCTGCGCAAATATAAAACAACATAAATATACATCAGTATATACACAAATGTCGGTAATGGGGCGTAGACGAGCACCATGAGTTGATCCCTCTATGACCCACTCGACTTTGATACTTCTCCGACGCTTCAGCTTCAGCAGAGATTGATTCAGATAAACGGCCCCCAGGTCTTCCAACCCACTAAGCAAATAGAGTCCACACGCGGAACGTAGTCATTTGCTTTTTTAAATCCCTAACTTTTGCCTGAATCGCCCTTCCGGGTTTTCGATTCGCCGGGATACCCTTTTTTGCCAAAGTAGCCCTTCCAGGTTTTCGACTTTGCGGGTGTACATTCTTTTCTTTTATATCCCTAATTTTTGCACGAACCTTTTTTCCTTTTTTATGGTTCGTCGGGATGCCCCATTTTTGCCTGGATACTCTTTTTCTTTCCAGCGGGTCATTTTTTAAGCAAAGTATTTTTTAACTGCGTCCGCGTTCACCGGGGATGCAAAATCTTCACCATCCATCTTGGACAACAACAAGGCTCCTCCTGAAAAGACCTTGCTGGCGACGTATGGACCTTCGTAATTAGGAGTCCTCTTCCCCCGGTGATCGGAGTGTGGAGGAAGAATCTTCTTCAGGACGAGATCACCCGTCTGAAAGCTTCTAGGCCGCACCTTCTTATCATAAGCTTTCTTCATTCGGCTTTGGTACAGACGACCATGAGCAATCAATGCTAACCTCTTCTCATCTATCAGGCTGAGTTGGTTTAGTCGGTTCTTAATCCATTCCGCCTCATCGAGTTTCACGTCAACCAAAACTCGTAAAGAAGGGATCTCCACTTCTAACGGTAGGACAACTTCCATACCGTATACCAAGGAGAAAGGAGTTGCCCCGGTTGAGGTACGTACCGTTGTACGATACCCGTGCAGTGCGAATGGCAGCATCTCGTGCCAATCCTTGTAGGTCACAACCATCTTCTGTACAATCTTCTTGATGTTCTTATTGGCCGCTTCAACGGCGCCATTCATCTTCGGTCGGTAAGGAGATGAGTTGTGGTGTTCAATCTTGAAACTCTGGCACAGCTCCTTCATCATCTTGTTATTCAGATTTGAACCATTATCAGTAATGATCCGCTCGGGAATTCCGTAACGAAAGATGATGTCCCTCTTTATGAATCTAGCCACCACCTGCTTGGTCACATTAGCATATGTGGCTGCCTCCACCCACTTGGTGAAGTAGTCGATAGCTACCAGAATGAAATGATGACCGTTAGATGCAGTGGGCTCGATCTTGCCTATCATGTCAATGCCCCACATGGAGAACGACCACGGGGAGGACATGACATTTAACGGGCACTGCGGCACATGAATCTTATCAGCATAAATCTGGCATTTATGACATCTCTTCGTGAATTTAAAGCAATCTGACTCCATCGTCAGCCAGTAATATCCTGCTCTCAGGATCTTTCTCGTCATAGCATGCCCGCCGGCGTGCGTACCGAATGTGCCTTCATGGACTTCTTCCATGAGCATGCTCGCTTCTTTCTCATCTACACATCTGAGTAGCACGAGATCGTGGTTTCTTTTATACAAAACTCCATCAGGATTGAGATAAAAATTTCCAGACAGCCTCCTCAGAGTCTTCTTATCCTGGGTCGACGCTCCCGCCGGATACTCCTTAGTCATAAGGAAGGTCCGGATATCATGGAACCATGGCTTGCCGTTGGCGGCTTCCTCGATCGCAAAGATGAATGCAGGTCTATCAAGACGAGAAAGGACAATTCTTGGAGCTTCATTCCAAAAATTGACTTTATACATCGAAGCCAACGTGGCTAAGGCATCAGCCATTTGGTTTTCAGCCCTGGGCACATGATGGAGTTCCACTCGATCAAAGAATGGAAGTAGCCTTCTGGCATAGTTCATGTACGACACCAAATTCGATTGGCGAGTCTCCCACTCCCCTTTAATCTGGTTAATCACAAGCACTGAGTCCATATACGTCTAGGTTCTTGATTCTCAAATCAATTGCCTCTACTAGACCCATGATGCATGCTTCGTACTCCGCTTCATTATTGGTGACCGGAAACGTCAGTCTCGCAGTGAACAGGATGTGGGATCCATAGGGAGTCCTGATGATCGCCCCTATGCCACTTCCATAAGAATTAACCGCACCATCGAATATCAATTTCTACTGGGATTTCCTATCTGGACCCTCGTCGGGCAACGATTCATCGCAATCCTTCGCTTTAAGAAACATGATATCCTCATCAGGGAATTCAAATTTCATCGGCTGATAATCCTCGATCGGCTGTTCGGCAAGGTATTCAGACAATACGCTTCCCTTGATGGCCTTCTGGGAAACGTACTGGATATCATATTCCGTCAACATCATTTGCCATCTGGCATTCCTGCCCGAAAGCGCTTGCTTCTCGAAGACGTACTTGATCGGATCCATCTTTGAAATCAGCATGGTGGTGTGGTTGAGCATGTACTATCATAAACGTTTGGCAGCCCAGACTAGTGCACAACACATTTTCTCCAGCATCGAGTAGCGAGATTCACAATCTGTGAACTTTTTACTCAAGTAGTAAATGGCATGCTCCTTTCTGCCCGTCTCGTCGTGCTGACCGAGAACACACCCCATACTATTCTCAAGAACTGTCAAGTACATGATTAAGGGCCGTCCGGCCACTAGGGGTATCAAGATCGGAGGTTCCTGTAGATACTGCTTTATCTTATCGAATGCCTTCTGGCAATCCTCGTTCCAGATAATCGCCTGATCTTTTTTCAGTAGTTTGAACATCGGTTCACACGTGGCCGTGAGCTGAGAGATAAACCTTTCAATGTAGTTTATTCTGCCCAGGAAACCACGAACTTCTTTTTCGGTTTTTGGCGCTGGCATTTCTTGTATTGCTTTAATCTTAGCAGGATCAACCTCGTTGCCTCTTTTGCTCACGATAAACCCCAGTAGTTTTCCCGACCGTACTCCGAAAGTACACTTGTTAGGATTCAGCCTCAACCTGAACTTCCTAAGCCTCTCAAAAAGCTTCAGCAAATTGACCAGATGTCCCTCCTCCGTTTGGGACTTCGCAATCATGTCATCAACATAGACTTCAATCTCATGGTGAATCATATCATGAAACAAAGTAACCATAGCTCGTTGGTAAGTGGCCCCTGCATTCTTCAGACCGAAAGGCATTACCTTGTAGCAAAATGTTCCCCAAGGAGTGATAAACGTAGTTTTCTCCATGTCCTCCAGCGCCATCTTAATTTGATTGTAGCCGGAGAAGCCATCCATGAACAAAAATACGGAGAACTGAGCTGTATTGTCGACCAACACATCAATATGAGGCATCGAGAAATCATCTTTAGGGCTCGCCCTATTCAAATCCCGATAATCGACGCACATTCGCACCTTACCGTCCTTCTTCGGTACAGGCACTATGTTGGCGACCCACAGAGGGTAAGTAGTGACCGCTAAGAAGCCAGCATCAAGCTGCTTCTGCACTTCTTCTTTGATCTTAACGGCCATATCTGGTCGTGTCCTTCTAAGTTTCTGCTTAACGGGAGGAAAATCTTCTCGCAGCGGCAAGTGGTGGACCACGATGTCAGTATCAAGTCCGGGCATGCTTCGTATGACCAAGCAAAGACATCACTATACTCTCTTAGCATCTCGACTAATCTTCGCTTGACATCGCTCTGCAATGCAGCCCATATCCTGACATTCCTGACAAGTTCTTCAAAACCCAGATTCACGATCTCAATATCTTCCTCATGAGGCAGAATAACTTTCTCTTCTTGTTTTAACAAGCGGGCCAACTCTTCGGGAAGGTCTTCGCCTTCATCAATCTCTTCTTCGGCTTGATAGATCGGGCAATCGAAGTCGAAGTGAGTCGTAGAAGGTCCAGAGTCGATGTCATCTGTTATGTGGATCCTGCAATAACAAGGGTTAAGCTTAAAACAAGGATATGCAGGTTAGCACAAACCCCATTGCCATTTTATTGTTTTTCAAAACAAATATAAAACAGGAATAACAGAGATCACAATATTTGAATACAAAGAAAAACGCCTTTTGATTTATTGATAAAATGCATGTACATAATCAAATAAGGCCCTGACAATAAAACCACTATGCCCCGGGTAGGACATAGGGTTGTACAATGATTGGAAAAAGTAAATCGTTACTCTTCGCTTGTCATCTGGATGATATCTTTGACGGACCAGTTGTTGAGGCTCTCGCCTGGCTTGCTTGGCTGGATCCAAGAGTCTAAGTCACAGTCGCTATCTCCGCCGTCTTCAGACACTGCGTTGACACTTTCAAATATCACCCCGCCACTGGTAAACTGGATCGGCCCTTTACCTCGCGACGCATTGCTAGAAGAGGAGGCTTCAGCTCCAGGAGAATATCCCAACCCAAACATGTCCTGCTTGTTCGGTATCTCTAGAATTCGCCCTCAGCCTGGGGTAGATCCGGCCTGAACAACGGTCGGGCTTCCTTGAAGGAGGAGAGAGTCATCTCTGGCTTCTCAGTGACTACAGGAGCTACGTTCTTGACTTTCACAGCTTCGAACGCTTGACATAGGGTTTCGTGGATTTCCCCATCCATCTCAACATACTTGAAGGACGACAAATGGCTCACCATTATGTCTTCCTCGCCACAAACAGTCACGATGCTACCTCCGACAGCATACTTGAGCTTCTGGTGCAACGTGGAGGTCACGACACCCGCCGAATGGATCCATGGCCGGCCCAAGAGACAGCTGTAGGCAGGCATGATGTCCATAATGTAAAAGACTGCGTCGAACGTTTCCGGCCCGACTTGGATTGGCAACGTCACCTCCCCGAAAACATGGCATTTGGTTCCATCGAACGCTTTCACCACCAGATCACTGGGTGTGCAAATCACTCCGCGAGTATCTAACTTCATCAATGCTTTCTTCGGAAGAACATTGAGCGATGACCCTGTGTCCACCAACACATGAGATATAATCGTCCCCCTACACTCTATCGAGATGTGCAGGGCGCTATTGTGGTTCCTCCCTTTCGGCGTCAGCTCTAGGTCAGTGAACCCTAACCCATCTCTAGAATTCACGTGGGCTACGACCTCTTCCAACTGGTTTACCGATATTTCCTGCGGTACATATGCGGCGTTCAACACCTTCAGCAATGCGTTGCGGTGTGCTACAGAACACAACAACAGATTCAGGATGGAAATCTTCGAGGGTGTCTGATGGAGATGATCCATGATCTTGTAGTCACTCTTTTTAATCAACCTCATAAATTCCTCGGCGTCTTTAACAAGTAAGTATTTTTCTACCCCACGGGGGATCTCTTCGACGACTTTACTCTTCCCTTTATCAGTTGCATCAGCTCTGTCCTCTTTGTCCGCCACGACCTCAGGTGGTGCAAACACCTTCCCGCTGCGAGTAATTCCACTAACGCCCACCAGGTTCTCCATAGACGACCCAAACGGTTCTAGTTCCAACTTCTGTCCGTTGCAGTAGACCTCTGCCCCATAATGCCATGGGACAGCGTTAGTGCTTTCGAAGGGTATCGGCCCGACTTTGGTGATAGTAATTGTGGGCGGCCTGGGTGCGGAAATAGTTATCTTCTGGCGAGGGATGGTGATGGTGGCAACCTCATCACTTTGCTTCAGCATTACCTCTCCCGATCCGCATTCGGCCCTCCGGCTAAACTGCAGGATTCCCTCAGTCATCAGACTTTGAATCCCCTCAATCAACTGTTCACATCCATCAGGACTTGTCGCACAGCCCATACACAGCTCTCCACAACCTGGAAAGAAACCTCTTTTCATTAGCTTAGCCTTAACGAAGCTAAGTGGTGTCTTCAGATCTCTGACGTCAGTCAACAAATCCAAACTCTCCTCTTCAATAATGGCATTTACTCCACCTCCCCTATGATTCGGCATCGGGTTCTTCGTGATGTTTGGCACATTATCTGAGAAGTTGATGATCTTAGCGTCCACCATATCCTGCACCTTATGCTTGAAGGCTTTGCAGTTCTCTATTGTGTGGCCTGGTGCCCCTGAGTGAAACTTACAAGTTGCATTTGCGTCATAACCTGGCGGAGGTGCCCCTGTCAAGGGAGCCAAGGTTCTCTTCTGGATCAACTGTAGCTGGAGCAGAGTCTGCAATAGTTGAGCGTACGACATGGGCGGTGTTTCGAGGTGACGGCTCGACAGAGGTGCCATGTTCTGATACTTTCTGTACCCTTGTTGATTCGGTTGCTGCTGCTGCTGCTGCTGCTGTGGCTGTTGAACTGCCGGGATAGTTATGCTGGCCACCTGTTGGTGAGGGCCTTTACCCTTCCTTCGAGCGTTGGTCACGGCGCTCGTTTCTCCTTCCCGTCTTTTGCCACCATAAGGTTTCTTGCCTCCTCCAGCTGAGGATGAATCACCTTGAATTTTCCCCAGTTTGATCCTATTTTCTATGTGCTCACCCGTGATAATGAGATCTGAGAAGGTTCCCGACATACTGCTGACCAATTTCTCATAATAAACCCCTGAGAGGGTGGCTACAAACATTTGCACAAGCTCGCGTTCAACCATCGGCGGCTGAACCCTGGCTGCCAACTCACGCCACCGCTGGGCATATTCCTTGAACCCTTCATTGTTCCTTTGTGACAGATTCTGCAGTTGGACTCGGTTCGGGGCCAAGTCATTGTTATATTGGTATTGGTGCACGAATGCTTCAGCAAGGTCTTTCCACGTGTGCACGCTGGTAGGCTCCAGACTCATGTACCATTCGAGGGATGGTCCAGACAGACTGTCCTGAAAGAAGTGCATCAGCAACTTCTCGTCCTCAGAATGAGCAGACATTTTCCGGTAATATAATCTCAGGTGGACGCGAGGGCAAGTGGTGCCCTTGTACTTTTCAAAGTCAGGTACCTTGAACTTGGGAGGCACCTTGAAATCAGCAATCAGTCCCAACTTGGACATATCAACGCCCAGGGTGCTCTAATTCTCGATATTTCTCATCTTATCCTCGAGTGCCTTGAACCTTAGCCGCGCTTCAGCAGTCAGCTCCCCTTCAGCACCTCTCTGTGAGAACACATCGTCTTGACGGTCTTCTAACCACGGCTGAGGCCCAAACAGATTCCCAACACCTGCATTGCCGTTGCCCAGCCCAACATTGATGTTAGCTTCAAAATTCCCATTACCGACGCCCGTCGTATTGCCGTTGAGTCCCATGTTAGCTATCACATTGCCATTGGCACTGCCATTCCCCCCGGTCACGGGGACGCCATTCTGAGGAGTTTCAACTGGTGGAGGGGTTGGCACAGTCCCACCATGGAGTATACCATTGTTGTCGACCCTTGAAATCAGAGGTTGAACCAAGGTTCTAAGCTGATCCTGGCCGTTGGCGACCGCTTGCATGAGCTCCATGAAGCGATCCATTCTTTTGCGGAGTTCTTGAACATCAGTCTGCACTTGCTCCATGATCCTGGTTTGATTTGCTCTGGTCAGATAGCGGTGGATAGGTCTCTGATCAATCCTGGAACAACCTGAAACAACCTGTAAACACAAAAGGGTTAGGAAAAACGACAAAGTGCTCGTCATGCAAATGCTTCATGCAAATGCAAACGTGTGTCTGTGCGTTAGGGAGGTATCCCCCGATCCTAGTGCCTGAGTGTCAGTGCTGATAATAAGAAGTCCGAGTCCAGTCATGGAAATAACATTTCATATATATAAAGAAAGCCCACCAAGGCAGTACACAACATCAGTGAGTACAAGATGAATCAATAGCATGACCTTAGCCAACAAGCCTGGTGATGGTCAGCATACAACGATGATCAAAACAAAAGGAACACAAATATAGTCAGGTACGGCCACGGGCGCGAAACTCTTCTAACAAATTCCTCGTTTCTGGATGATCAGGCCGAGTGAGTAACCATCCATGACTTAATCTCTTCTCTCTGCATAATGGTGTATTAAAGACCTTCGACCGAATCTTCCCATGCTCCTTCGCCGAAACAATCTTCTAGCTTCCGCTTCTTGGATTCAAACATCAGTTTGCGCTCCTTCAGGTTAGCAA
This sequence comes from Lathyrus sativus, assembly GCA_963859935.3. Lineage (NCBI taxonomy): Eukaryota > Viridiplantae > Streptophyta > Magnoliopsida > Fabales > Fabaceae > Lathyrus > Lathyrus sativus. The sequence goes on along the minus strand of OZ012740.1, from coordinate 446,629,358 downwards.
GAGCTCTGTTAAGCTGGCCTTCGGCGGCATATCTGCGAGCGGTTTCTTCATCAAACCTCTTCTCACTAGCCTTCACCTGGGCTTTCAGCTTGGAGATCTGTTGCATCAGCTTATCCTCCTGCTCTTTCCTGTTGGCCAGGGAGGCCTTCCAGTGCTGGTTAAACTTGGATATCCTCCGATACGCTTCATCCAAGTGTTGCTTCTTCGTGGCCAGTACATCATTGACAGCTTTGAAGTCTCGACCCATGCGCTCACGCTCAGCTATCTGCTTAGTCAGATCTGTCCCCAACTAGTTCACCAGCTCTATTTGCCTCTTGAAGGAATGAACAGCTTCGTTTCTCTCGCTCCTGGGCTGAACCAATTCTTTCTCCAATTCTTCATTTGCCTTTTTCAGCTCATCTCGCTCAGCTAGCACCTGATTATGCTGCTGAATAGGCACGGTGGTGGGCTCTTCAATCACTGGAGGGCTTTCTGGCTTGGTAGGAGGAAACGACATTCCTATAGCATCTGCTCTGGCTCTGATCCAAGTCACATACGGAGTGTAGGCTTGGCTATTGCTTTTCCCCAGCGATGGTTTTCCCCGCTTACTGATACCATTCCAAGCGCGCTGAAGCTTGGATAACATATCCCCCTCTAGAAGACCAGTGAGGTACAAAGATTCCTGCACCTCTTCATCCTTCGGCGGAGCTCTCAAAGCATAAGCAAACTGTCGGACCAACAAAGACGGATTATAGTTTATACAGCCCTTCCTGCCTATCAAAGGCACGTTTGGAAACCCGATGCAGCTGAAGATGATCTCAGTGCCCAACCTGTCTCTGTCAAACCAGGCAATATCCTCTGCAGATAGACTCATCAAACGCTCAGACCACTCAGCTGTGGCTGCAGACGAAGCAAAGGGACCCCTCTCGGGTAGATGCCTATCAAGCCATTTATAAAGGAGGGGCACACAGCACGAGACATTCTTACCCCTTCTGTTCTCATTTTTGTAGTGGATGAAATGGTAGACATCTCCTATCAAGGTAGGGACTGGATTCCCTGAAGCAAAGATGTGGAAGGCATCGAAGTCTACAAAGTCGGGCATATTGGGGAACAGAATGATGCCATATATGCATAGAGCGAGAATGGCGTTGAACACGACCCAACATCCGTCTTTGGCGCACTGTTGAGCCTTTCCCACTAAGAACTGCAAGGAGAAACCGAGAACCTTGTTCCAACTAGACAATACCAACTCAGAGGCATCCAGGTGAAGTGAAGGAGCTAGACTAGCCAGATTAGGCTCAACATCCATATGAACAAAAGGCATCTGACTCTTGATAGGCACACCTAACAAATCAACATACTCCTCTAGTGTGGGTGCGAGAACGAAGTCCTAGAAAGTAAAGCATCTCAACGGAGGATCGTAGAACTGCAGCAGAGCATGCAACCCATTCAACTCAAACACAGAGGGTTTACGAACCAAACTGAGCAATTTACCGTAAGACTTTCTGAATTCATCTCTCACAGAATCATCTGCTAAAACAATCAAACCAGTCAGCTGAACAACATCAGGGGCAGGGAGCTTGTAAGCCATGGTCTTCCTCAGAGAACCCATAATAATAGAACAGAAGGCCAGAAATCCTGAATCGGGGGAATCGGTACCTGCAACACAGACACACGTTAATGAAATGCAAATTGGTATGCAAAGCAATGTAAAATGCAATCACGTAGAAGGAGATCAAGGCAACTGTGCTGTGGAGATTCTGTATCAACAAAACCATGATGCTGCTCTGTCAAGAACAACCACTATATCTGATGAGAGGAAATCCCTGATGTCGGACCATAAATCTGCTCTGTCAAGAACGCACACACATAGGACCATAAATCTGCTCTGTCAAGAACAACCATCTGATAATAAGGACCTCTGATACAGGACCAAAACTCTGCTCTATCAAGAACAAACATCTGCTGATGAGATCCTCTGATCCCAATCAAAAACTTGCTCTGTCAAGAACAAATACACATCTCTGAATATAAGGTCCTCTGATACAGGACCAAAACTCTGCTCTATCAAGAACAAACATCTGATAATAAGGACCTCTGATACAGGACCAAAACTCTGCTCTGTCAAGAACACACATCTGCTGATGAGATCCTCTGATCCCAAAACTGATTCACTATCAAGAAAACTAGGTAGTCTGAAGGTCAGGGTTTCCTGCAACAAACCCAACCCTGCTCATAGGTATGGACCTAAACTGACACAAGTTCGGCATCATATGCGGTCATCAGCGTCACAGACATTCAAGAGGGGTGATACGATACCCAGAAGGTGTGGCATCACCAGCTCATGAAGCGGCCTCGCTCGGCTGAATCCCAAATGATCGGTCCCCAGAGTCGACAATCCTCCAAACCAACAACCCCCTCAACCCAAAGGGTTGAAAAAGAAGTCAACCGGGAGAACCTCGTCTGAGCGTGGATTTCATGAGACACTAGTGCCTGCAAAGCAAGCACGCGCCCACTAATTTCCACAACTAATGCTATGTTCACTCAAGCCTGGGTCTGGCTTCTCACTCATCAAAATGCCCCTCCCACAACAGCATAGATAATTATATCATACTAAAAATAAAGTGCGGGAAATAAAGATGCGATAAATAAACACAATTCGACAAGTAATCATACAAGCGCTAGGATTGACTCTCGCAGGGGACGTCGGATCCCCAAACTGACTTGCATTCGGGACGTTGGATCCCAGGAAACAATCAAGTCCCCAGCAGAGTCGCCAGCTGTTGCTTCCACGAAAATAAGGTGCCGGCAAAACAGAAGAGTCACCACCTTTCGTTATTTATCCCTCAGAGCGGGAAAGGAAACGATCGGAAAAACTTGACGAAAAAGGTATAAGACAAGGTCATCGCAACCGTTGTCTGGGTTCGGGAGTCGGTTACGCAAGGGGAAGGTATTAGCACCCCTCACGTCCGTCGTACTCGATGGGATCCACGCTTGTTGTGTTTACTGGACGAGTTGGTTTATCTATCCACCTATCAAGGCTGGCTTAAAAAGAAAAGAAAATGACTCGGCAAAGCGTCGCACTTTATGCCTACGTATTCTCATCAGAGAATGAGAAATCAGAGTCAACGTAGTTCGGCTAACTACGGGTTACGGGGAAGGTGGCTCGCCAATACGTCAGTATTGTGCCTACGTACTCTCAACAGATATGAGAGATCAGAGCTTACGTAGTTCAGGATAATACGGCTTACGGGGATTCATATTCATCTGTTTTATCGAGTAGGGTTAAACAGCAATTCCAGCAGTTAGGGACAAGGCCTGTTTGCGGTAGAACTGAAGTTTAACGACACTCTTTTCTTCAGAAAATCTTCCTTTGAATTATAGGCCCACGGGGCAAAAAAGGTTTGAAGTATGTTTTCTGTCTTTTACGAAAGAAGTGTTTTTTATTGTGTTTGCAATTTCCATCACACTAAAGACTATGACCTGAGAGTGAATGCGTCGCATGTCACCCAAAGGGTGCTATACTAAACATCCAGACTGTTGAAAAGAAGCTCTCCAACAATCCTTTCTCAGATAGCTTAAGGCTCGTAACGTACGAAAGAAATCATTCATGATTACTGTATTTTAAGCTGTTTTGAGATGAGAAGAGAAGGCTCAACAAAAGGGAGACTATCATGTCCTAATGTTGTCATGCCAAGGATTCATCCTATGGTTGAGGTTTGAAACAGGGAACTCCTAGAAGTTATCATGCATAGGTTTCAACCTAAAGTTCTATCATCACTTCCTTATCAAAGGAAGTGAGATTCCTAGGGGATCATGTCAATGATAAACAGAAACAAATAAAGCATCAGCTTAAACAGTAAACAATAAACGACTGTAAAATGCATGCAATGCAAGTGAGGGAGGAAATGTGTGTGGGGCAGCAACCTCCACAAGCTCGTCTCGACCTCAAGCCAGATATGAATAACTGCAATCATACAGGAAATAACATGCTATCAAGCAAGATAGGTGACTGTAATCATACAGGAAAAATACATGCTATCAAGCAAACACAAACCACATAGGCAAGGGAGCTGGGCTCCACTGAATACCCGCAAGCAAAGCCATACAGTAAAAATACAAGCAGAGGGAGCAACTCAACCTCTAGTGCAATCATGCTCCTAGCTTACATCAGTCTAGACATGGACGTATTCTAATGCATCAAGCAAATCAAACAAGGCACATCAGTACAGAAAAGAAAACAGACAAGAGAGGAAACAGATCCACAACTCATACAACTAAACCAACTTAACAGCAGTCCATTCATCAATCTTCAACAACTCTTCAGGGCCATCATCTTTCATGACAAGTATCAACTTGCTCCTCCAAGGTTTCAACCCTTAAAACATAAGTATCAACTTGGTCTTCTTGCTTCAGCCCTCTTTGCTTTACCAGTATCAACTTGGTCTTCTTCATCCATAGGCTTCAGCTTCACCAGTATCAACTAGCCTTCCTCTTCATCTATAAGCTTCAGCTTCTCAGTGCAGTCCCCAATCACATGGAAGTATCAACTTCCTCCTTCAATCTTCTTCAAGCAAGGAACTCCATCCTCTGGCAAGGGAGAAAGATGTATCTATCAAGAGCAAAGTTTGGATGATTGGTGGCAGAGTGAAGACCAAAGACTGAGCATCCTGTCATCAGAGAAATGAACCCTCAAAGGTTCTACCAATTTGCAAAGAGCCACACATCCTACCAAAGGAAGGATGAGGCCTTTACAAGGGACCTTACATCATAGGGAAGAATGGGATTGATCAACATATTCCATGTTTATGAAGGAAGAGAACTATCTAGAAGCTCTGCCTACAAAACCCTAATCTTAACCTAATCAAAACTACACCACAAGAAGGGAAGATCTTCAAATCCAAGCCTCTTCAAGAAATCCAATGCATCTTCAACTTGTCTTCATCATCATCCAAGAACAAGCAAAGCAAAACCCTAATCTAAGGGAACTAAAGATGTTAATCTAGTTGAGTTAGTGCCTTAGAATCAGCTAAAGTTAGCACCTAAACTAAAATCAATCAAAAATAGCAAACTACAACATAAATTTCTACCAAATTTCCTAAGGGATCCTAATTCAATTAAGAATGCCTCATATAAAAACCAGGGACTAAATCATCTATTAAGTCCTAAAATTAAGTCCTAAACCACAAGGTATCAATCATAAACCCTAAAAATGGAGCTCCTAAAGGTTTCAACCTAAACTACCACCTATGTTTATCACAAAAATGTGAGAAAATTCTATGGGGAGCATGCATGTCTATGCTAACAACTCACAAAAAATCAGGATCAAAATCATCATCACATGATCACACAAAATTCCACAAAATCAAGTATCAAACATAACTATTTTAATATCAATTAAAATGTGAAAATTCCCATAAAATCAGAAAATGCATGAAATAAAAATATTTTTTATCTAAAAAATACTAGACTCAATCATGAATATAATGCAAAAAGAATGGGATTAATTGGATCATTTTTCAATTTATTATGAATTAATCAATAACCATGAATAAAATGAAACAAATAAAGAAATTCAAACAAAAATAACCAAGCGCGCGGTGCAGATAGCAATAGTTCACAGTTCATATTCAAGACTGGGCCAGAAGTGGGGTGTGGGTAGCAAAGTTTCAACTAAGCCCAAAACCAGCTGATTAATGAAACGTTGCATTTCATAATCAGAACTCCCCTTCACAAAATTCACGCATGCTTGGCCGTTGGATGAGGGTCCTAGTCCAAGTCAAACCTTGATCTGATGGCTATCAAGTCATCTTCTCCAATTCAAACCTCTGAAACTCATGCGCAGCTCCGGCCACCACCGGTGGTGCTCCGTTCACCATTCCACAACCCTAGTTCAACATAGAGTCCACCATAGGCCACGATCCCTTAATGAAACATGCCCCAAATTCCCTCACGAATTCATTCATGCCCTTTATTCTCTCTGAAACCTCAAGATTCACAAGAACCAATCCTCAACCGAAAATGGTAATATCCTAAATTGGTCACTAATTCTCAAATTAATGGCCTGAAATCATTCCTACACCGTTCTACAATGCATCTAGCACCCTAATTCATCTTAATTCTACCTAATTTAAGCTAGAGATTGAAGGTTACCAACCTGATAAATTTGAACGAACAGAAGGGTAGAATCTTCAACTCAGCCTCCAAGAACTTGCAGAATCCTTCACTGAATCACAAGCAATCTTCTGTATGCAAAGAAAAGAGTTAAATCTTCTTGAATCATCAAACCCGATTCTGAGTTGCAAGCTTCACTCTCCAATGGCTACTTCACGATCCTTCCACCACAGTGCCCTGAATTTGATCTGGAATTGATCACCAACCTCTGAGCAAGCTATTGAGATCAATTTCTTGGACTGAAATGGCCTCTAACCTTGTAGCCGATTTGGATTTGCAATGTGAAATCTCAAAGTGCAATCTCAGTTTTCTCTCTCAATCAACACCAAACTTTGCTTTGGATCACCTCTACTCAATATATAGAACATGTATGAGTGATCTAGAATCCTCTAGATCCTTCTAATGAGAGTTTTAATCTCTCATGTCATGAGAATTTCAATTGTATGCCATGGTGTGCATAGCTCTATTTGCAGCTTGGAATCCATCCCATTCTCTTCCAATTTCTCCCCTAGTGACATTTTTAAAGTGTTTGGCTTGCAAGGGATCTTGCTCATGCCTTGAATTTGAGTTTTGCAAATGTTACTTATGATGTAAGTAACTACTTTTCAAAGCAAGTCCACAAACTAGACCTCAAATCAAAAATGTGGCTAAACCAATGTTATTAAAATGTTTTCTAGAGTCAAAATGACCTATTACATGCCTTGGTTTGGATGTGTAGATCAAAAATATCAATTTCCAACCTTGATTCATTTAACTTATACCCTCATTTTAGGTCATTTTTGCAACTTTGAGCTACAAGCATTTACAACATCCCATGACCTCTTTTCTAGCCTTAAAACATCATTTTGAACAAGTTTGATGTTGAACATTTTCCCATTTGAGGCTTGGAAATAGGAGTTATGGCCTTATGATTGAAATGACCTGTAATCTCCAAATGACCAAAATACCCTTGACTTGTCAAAGCCATAACTTGAGTTCCACACATCCTATCAAGGACTTATAGTACTCTATATAAATCTAAGAGGATAAGGAACAAAATTCATGTTGACCAAAAGTTCATAGGAAGCATCCTTCTAGGGCAAAAGTTTGATTCAAGTTGGACAATTTTCAAGCTCCCAAATTCACATACCTCAGATGACCTGTAACTTGTCAAAGTCATAACTTGAGTTCTACAAATCCTATCAAGGACTTCTAGTACTCAAATTAAAGCTACGATCAAGATCTACAACATTCATGTTAGGGGCAAGATGAGATGACAATCACATCTTGAGCTAAACTGCCTTGAAGATAGGGGTCAAACTAGGGGGTTTTACACTGTCAAGCCTTAGAAACCCTAGCTTGAAACTTCTCAAACTCTTCAATCATGATGAGTTAACCTTGGAATCATCCTTATAGCATCTCAATGTATCAATCCATTACATGGCTCTTGAATTAGGTCTCAACCTTCTCCAACTCTTCAGTTGACTCAGGGTTGACCCAGTCAAACCCTAGTTGCACCACTCATGGCTGAGCCTTCTAAATCTTGCACAATGACCTGTCTAGGCCTCAAAGTGATTTTCAAAACTTCTCATGATCTCTCTCAAGACCTCAAGTCCAACTTCATGGCTTCAAAATCCTCTTATGGCTTCCCACAACTCTCAAGTTAGGAGGCACACAACCTTGGTTTCAACCATTCTCTCTGAGGATCTTTTAACTTCTCTGACAAGGATATCAACCCTTGAACACTTGAATGACCTTCTTAGCTAACTTCAAAGTCTTGTGTAGCCATTTATTAGTAATCCTACCTTTTGATCTCCTGCATACATGTCAATGAAATGCAAATGATAATGCTAATGTGCATGAAATGAAACATAAGCTAGGTAGAGAAAAGTTGGGAAAATTTTGGGGTGCAACAACTTGGACTTTCTTTTTCTTTTTAAGACATCAATAAAGGCTTAAACCATTAAAATACTCTTAATGCTTCCTTGGACTATTTGGTGATTGTCCTTTGCTATTGAAGTTTTGTACTTAGAATTAGGTTTTTTCCCCTATGCTTTGGAGTTGTTACTTGGTACCTTGGATCTTATCTGGCACTTTGACCTTGATTTGACCTCTTTGAAAACTTAGTTTGGATACTTGGCTTTCATCTGATGCTTGGTTATTTCTCTGCTTATTGGTACTTATTGCTTGAGTCTAAAGGATTTGATAGATTGGTATCTTGGTCAAATCTTTCCTTCCTTAACTTTTATTTTATACTTTAGGATAGTCTCTTCATCTCTTCCCATTCTTAAATTTTCAAAAGCTTCTCCCTTTTTCAAAACCTTATGTTTCAAACTAGAACCACTTTCTTAATAAACCTTGACTTTGTCAAGTGCATTTTCAAACTCGTTTTCTTAATAAATGCTACTCAATCTTAAGCATATCAAGACCATTTTCAAAAGAATTAAAAAAGATAAAACTCATCCAATCCATTTTGTGCATTTTTTGCACTTTTTGCTTTTAAAACTTTTCATAAAGTTTGGACATGAGTCATTTTTATAGTTGAGATGTGATCCTCCTATCCCCATAGTATTATTTGAAGTATGTTAGTTCTTTTCCACCTTAGAAAGTTAGCGGCACACTTGTTGATTTTTTCCAAGTTGGAGCCCTTCTTATGGTGATGCAAAGGTCCAATTTCACATACTTGTGGGTGATTAGTTGAAGTTTTCTCTTGAAGATAACAAGTTGTCTTTTCATTTTAAATGAATCATAACACACCATTTTGTTATTTATACCATGTAGTACGAGGTTTTGATCCTCCATTGCACTTTGTGGATACGTAGGCACGAGGCTTAGGAAGTCTTGTCAAACAAAAAATTATTAAAAAAAATACTTCTCTTCTCACCTCCCCAATATTTTCAAAACAACACCTTTTTAAAGCCAAACACTTGATTTTCAAGAGGTTTCTATAGAGTACTATAGACGTTTAAGGTGCTAACACATTCTCTTTGCATAATCAACCCCTTACCCTTGTCTCTGTTTTTATTAGTTTTGTTTTAAAACTTCTTTGGGTTTTGTTTGTTCCTTTCCCCATTCCTTTGAAAAAATAAAAGCGCGGTGGCGACTTTTGTTTTGTGAGTTAAGTTAATCAATATCTTAATCTCAAATTTTCCCGTTACAGTCAGTCCGAACCAACAAAGAAGAAGAAGAATGTGATTTCTTTTCTGGATGAAGATGAGGTTTCTCTAAGTGATTGACAGAAATCCTTGCTTCTTAGTGATGTTTTTGGTTTTGCTCAACATTCTTTTCAGGATCCTGATGCTCTTATTCAACGTGATTCTTCTAGAGTTGTACCTTCTATTGTTTCTGATTCATTTATTTCTGATGATGTCTTACCAACACAACCACCTCCATATCCACCTCATATCACCCCCACAACTCCTACTCCACCTTCTCCACCACCATCTCCAATTCAAACTGCTTCAACCTATTAAAAAAACTATTTCTGTGAATCTTTTGTCTGAACAACTTTCCAGTGAACAACAAATCAAACTTGGTCACATTACTCCTATAGACCACCATCCATCACCTCTACCATCATCCATCATTCTACCACTAGTTAATGTTCCCCACACTGAAAATCCAAATTAACAAATGTTTGAGGGCACTCTCGATGACATGTTGAACCCTGAACCTGATCATACTGTTTTTTATGCTGAAACATATGAAAATATTCCATCTCTTGTCATTCCAAGTGTTTATGGGCCTGATCCCAATCCAAATCTTTGTGATCTAACCATTAAATTCCCCGTCATAACTAGACCTAAGGAACCCAATATAGGTAAAATGCTGAGGAAATTTGAATTAGATTCAAAGAAGCGTCTTCATGCTTCTATGCAGACCAGTTTTCAATTTGTTTGTCTAGTAGAAAGCGACTCAACTTGGGAGGCTTATAGGGAATGGGTAAATTCCAAAATCTTGAGGCTGAAGAAATTTGGATATAAATCTTTTGAAAATAATTTCCATTCATGTCTCATACCTGCTATGGAAATGTTGAAGTTAAGATTTTCTCCATTGTGTCTTCCTGTACCTGAGATTGAGGAAGAAAAGGAAACTGCAGATGTGTAGCACCCCAAAATTTTCCCATCTTTTATCTTGGATCTTGGCTTATGTTTCATTGCATTTTCATATTCATTTTTTCATAGCATTATTTTAGACAGGGATCAAGGCATCATGGCTTGTCTATCAAGATAATGAGCATGTTTCTTCAACCTCAAGCAAGCTTCTCTTCTTGACTTTAGGGTATTCTCAAGCTCCAAAAGGTCCCTCATCTTCAAGTATTATTCAAGGAAACATCATTCCAAGATCATATGTGATTCACCATGGCTTATTTTGCAAGAAACAATCAAGAGATTCAAGTTTGGTTCAAGGTGTTTGACCTAATTTAGCAATTTGTGATTGCTATGATCAAATGGGCATATATTCTTCATTTTTAAACATCTTGAGGTGGTTCTTTTTCTAATGAACTCTTCTCATCATCCCCAACAAGTTCTCTTTGCAAGGAAAGATCCATTTATGCTTGGAAAGTCATCAAAAGTTTGAAGACATTATAGGTCATTTTGAGTCTTAGAAGGATTTTCTAGTCAACTTCAAAAGGTCATAACTTGGCAAATTTTTATCATTTTGAGCCCATTATTTTCCTAAAATGAACTTGAAGATGTCCTGTACAACTTTGATTCAAGGTGGAAGTGCTAAAAACCTATGGAAGATCTTGGTTTTTGTCAAAACATTATAGGTCATTTTTGGTCCCTAAAAAGACTTGAAATTTTTCTAAGTGTTTTGCAATTTTTAACCTTTACATGCAGGCTATTTTGAAGGATCATATCTCTCAACTCAGATTTCCAAATCAATACTTTCTTTTCACATTACAAAGATGGCATCATCCTCTATCCAATGCAAGAAGAATCATCTCATAAAGCCTCCTACATTGTAAGAACCATGGTGGCAAAGTTTGAATTTAAAAGTTGAAAATCCACTTCAAGTCAGAATTGAATTTGTTTGACTTGGCCTCTAATCACCAAATTAATCCACAAGTTCAATCTAAATATGATTAACAAGCTTGTCTAGGTTGATTAGAGCCTTGAAACGCAAGGTTTGAGTGAGTTTTGGCAGTTTTCAAGTCACACTTTTCTCATGCTGTAGGTGTGCACGAATTTACCTCAATTTGCATCATTCACCCTCCCTCAACATTCAGAAAGCTTCTCCTATAAATAAGGGACTCATTCCATACATTTTCATAAGCTTTGATAGCCAGAATCACCCTGTTGAGATCCCATTTGAACTCTTAAGCTTGAACTTCGAATTTTCATTTCCATACCCTAAACACTCATGTTCTACATTCAGTTAGCTTCACCAATATTCAGTGAAGATAACCAGCTCAAGAACTTGAAGAATCGTGGCCTGAATTAAGCTTGAGGACTCCATTTTTAGAGCTCTGAGGTTGAACTTCAACAGGTACAATTCTCAACCATTTCAACTCAAATTTGTTGCTAAGATATAGTCCTTGATGTGCTGATGCTGTTAGGATTGTTAGATTTTAGTTTTGGTTGAGTTTTGATGTTCAATTTTCAAATCCGTGTTTACTTTTTCTTCTGTTTATTTCAAATCGAGTAAGCTATGGTTTAAACAAATATGACGCGATGATATGGTTGAGATCGTCTTGAAAAGACGCATCAAATAAAACCACCATGAGCTCCAATGGTTATAGTTTGTAGGACCTTTGAATTTTTGCAATTCTTTGAGATTTTCAAGTGGCTGGAGGTTGAAGATGATGATCTCATCGTCCATCATGCCATTTGTTATAATCTTGTGTGTTTGACTTTCGCTGGTTGGAAATGATGAGATTGACTCAGATCCACCGTGGATGCGCGCTTTCTGGCCCTTAGATTAGCCCATCATTTAGTGATCTCAGATCCAACGCATCTTGTTTTTATGTTTTACTTTCTTTTTATAATTTATTTTTAAATTCATTTTATTTTCAGAAGTTCATAGAAAATTCATTTTTTATCAGAAAAATACCAAAATATTTTCAAAAATTTTATTTTATTTTTCTCTTTCTGTTTTTTATTTTTGTGCATTTTTATTTTTCTATTTGATGTTTTTCTTGAATTTTAATTTGTTTGAGCCAATTTTAATTAGTTTAAATTTTTTTTAAAGCATTTTAAAATTATGAGAAAAATGTTATATGATCATATGATGGTTTTGAACCTATGGTAATTTTCTTTGATTTTTATTTCTGGTTTTGCTATTTTCCATGTATTTTTGATTTATTTGGTTAATTTTAATTAGTTTAAAATTATTTTTGAGCCATTTGAAATTATGAGGAAATTAGCATATGATCTTATGATGGTTTCTGACCTATGGTGATGTTGTTGGAATTTCCTTGGAGGTCTAACTATTTTCCATCCTTTTTTAGGTTTTATTTGCCTTTTTATTTGATTTTAAATTGAAAAAGTGATGTGATTTTGTTTTTAATTCATGTTTGAGTGCTATTCTGTCCTTCTTCAAGTCATTTGAATGTTTGATGTTTGTTTCTCTCGAATGAATGCTTTGATGTTTGAATTCTTCTTGAGGCATGTCCTTGATTTTCATTTGTATGATCTCTCTTGTGTATGCATGTTTGAATGTTGAACTTGTGGATCATGTTGATGTGTGGTTTCACTTTATTTTCATGCCATGTTCTCATGCTTTTCCCTTTAGGGATTGTTTGTATGCATGTTTGTTTGATATGGTGTTGATTTGTGTATGAATGGTATGCATGCCTTATTGCTTTGTGCCCTCTCTTTGATCATTGGTATGATTTGAGTATGTTGTGTTGTGCTTGCTACCCTACCATGTTTTTATGCCATTTGACTTCATCTCATCTTGCTTTGTGATTGTGAATGTTTTGTTTGATGATTGGCTTGATAATGATGCTTGCTTTGTTTGAGATTGAAATAAATATGTTTGTTGTCTTCATCTTGGTTTGATAATGACTTCTTGTTTGTCCATTATCCATTCTTCTTATTTCTTTATCTTTCTCTTCTTTTTGGAACTTATTTAAGCTTCATTCTTGTTTTCATTTGTGATTGAATTGATTGGTGTTTACTTGTGTTTACTCACATGATCCCTTAGGATTCCTAGTCCCTCTATTTAAGATGGGAGTAGGAGAGACATTAGGCTTTCAATCTTTTGCATGATAACAATCAGGATAGTCCCTTTTATCCTAACTTTAGGTCCATCATTTGTATGATAACATTAGGTAGACTTCGTTTTCATCCTAACCTTAGGACCATTTTGTATGACAACATTAGGGTTTTCAGTTTCCCTTTAGTGTTTTCTTTTGTGTCTTATCTTCTCATCTCAAATAATCTTAAGACACCTAATAAATAATGATGAACATTGTGCACCACGAGTCTTAAGTATATGAGAAATGATGAGTGAGGGGTTTCTCCTTACTTGTCTAGAGTGTTTAGTGTATGCCCTTTGGGCGATATGTGATGCATTCACTCTTATGTCATAGTCTTTAGTACAACATGAATCTTAAATAAATTTAACTCATTTCACTAAAACTCACAAACCAAATTCGAACCTTTTTATCCTTCGGAATTGTTCTTAAATCATTTTCAGAAAAGAGTACGTTACTTTTTCGTTCTACCGCAAACAGGCATCGACCCTAACAGCTGGAATGAGAACTTAACGTCACTCATAAAAAACACTTAACCAACCAGTCGTTTAGTTTACCTGAACTATGTTTTCTCTGATTTCTCATACCAGATGAGGATACATAGACACAAGACGATGATGTCTTAGTGAGCAACCTTCCCCCCATCACCCGTAGGACGGTGATGTCCTATCGAGTCTCTTTTTTCTTTTCCCTTCCTCGTTTAGCAGTAGCTTTTAGATAACTCACCCCTTTTTTGATAGACAACAAGCGTGGATCCCGTTGAGTACAACAAACGTGAGGGGTGCTCATACCTTCCTCTTGCGTAACTGACTCCCAAACCTAAGATTTGGTTGCGATGACCTTGTCTTTTCCCGTTCTTTTAGGTATTATTCGATCGTTTCCTTTACCTCTTTTTGGGATAAATAGCATTCAATGGCGACTCTTATGTTTGTTTCCATCGGCCCTTTTCGCATTTGCGACAAGATGCTTCTAGGGATCTAGATGTCATCATGGAAGATGTTGCTGCTCAAGCTGACTGAGGAAAGCAAGTTATCTCTAAAGACCAACAGTAATTTTAAGATCTTGTCTCAACACTACAAATTATTCCATCTAAAAATTTGAATGTTGCTGCTGCTGGAACTTCATCTTCTGGGGTAATTCCAATAATTCTGAAGACTCTTGCTGAGCTGAAGGAAGACAAAGACCTGGTCAACCAGCGCTTGGATAGGCAGGAAAAGATGTTTGAGCTTATCCTCTCCAGACTTCCCCCGCATAACCCAAACCCTTAGTTTTTCAAAACTTTATGCACTTTTGTTTGTGTTATTTTTTATTAAGTGTTTGTGTTTGTTTCTTTTGTTCTGCACTTCTGCACCTTCTAGCGTTTTTATTTAAGGAATTTGTTTATTTTTATTTTTCTTTTTATTTTTATTTTGTCTATGTCTTTTTGATTTTTGATAAAAAGGGAGAGAAACATATTGATTTTGATATATCTATACTCATGAGTTAGAACCCAAACATTTCCAAATTTCTTATAACAATTACCTCGAGAATATTCTATTAGGTATTTTAGGGAAAGTAATGAACTATCAGAAGCTCCTAAATTTTTTTTAGATTAGATCTTAAGACAACTAATCACCGAAGAAATGGTTTATGAGTTAGAAGAATTAATTTCATGGTTGAGAAAGACTTCCAAATAGACATTAAGTTTGTAAAGCTTTAACCAGGATCTGAAGATCTTTTAATCAGATTTCAAATAAAGCTAAGTTTTTCAAACTAGGCTTTTGAAGCAAAATTCATCAAAAGTGTTGACTCTGACAACCATAATTCTGGATTAGTTCAAGTAACTTCTGAAGAAAACCAGATTATGACAGAAGATCATTCTGGCTCTGCAAAAAGGTTAATCAGGAAAGTGTTATTTCATTCTGATTTTATCTTTTTGGGACTATACATCTCAGGGGGGAGCTTTGTGCTTCTTTCTGATATGTATTTCTGTGATTACCCTGTACGAGTTGTTCATCAAAGTACATTGTTTTGCCATCATAAAAAAGGGGGAGATTGTTAGAACAAGATTTGGTTCTATGTCCATACCTTTGAGTTTTGATGATAACAAGGTAGTATTTGTGTGAGAATAATTTTTGTACCCTAACAGTTTTTTATTGTGTAGCTTTAATAGTTATTTCTGATTCTGAGAAAGTGACGTGCAACGTCATCAGTTTTTGAACTTTGTGTTCCGAAATTCGTTTTTACGCTGATTCACTTCTAAAAAGACGCCATGTTGCTGCTGCAATGTTCTCCTGGTTTCTGCTTCTCGATGTGACTCTGATCATCAAACTTCTAAAGAATGACAAGCTTATGAAGTTTCTAGCTGAAGATTATGAAGATCTCAAGTCAGACGCTGACGCTAATGTTATCAAGGTTCTGATTGATGATTATGAAAATTCTGATTTCAAGCTACATGATTCTTCTGTTCACGCTTCATTAAATTCTCACCGGAAGCCAATGAACTTAAAGATAAGGATAAAGGATATGTGATCAAAATAGTACACTGTACAAAATGAAATTGTTCCTCCACTACCTGTTTTTGTGGGCAAAAGAACTATACTATTTTTCATACTGTCACTATTCCGTTAGTGGATAACTACATTTTTCGTATCCCTGATTTTCCCTCCAATGGTTCCTTTCTCATGCTATATATATGGGTCTTGGAGACTTGAAGAAAGTTGCCAAAATCACAAGTTTGTTTCTACATGAAAAGCTTTCAACCTTGTGCAAACCTTTCTTTGACTATTTTTGTATTTTCATTTGCGTAAATCTGGCTGTGGAGAAGCAACTTTTAAACATACAATATTTATTCAAACCTTTTGTTTGTAGTTCCTTGAGGGACCACTTAGGTCAGTATCCTTGAGAAGAAATTGACTATTTGTATTTGTGGATTGTTAGTTACCAGCTGTTGCTAGTGCATTTGTAATCAGTTTATTATAGTGGATTAAGTCTTTGTGTATAAGGCGGAATCACCTTGGCGAGCGGACTAGATTAGCTTTGAGTTTCAAGCGAATCAGGATAAAAATCCTTGCGTCTCTCTAAAATTTTCAATCTTTTGAATGTTGAGTGTTTTGAGTTGGTAAAAATGTTTTTTTTGAACAACCAATTCAAACCCCCCTTTCTTGTGTTTTTTGCACCTTCATCTTCCTCATTTGTTCTTCATTTTTTCATCTTTGTTTTTACACATGTTCTTATTCTCCATCTCTCTCTCTCTCTCTCTCTCTCTCTCTCTCTCTCTCTCTCTCTTACACATACACATACACACACACACATACACACACAGTTAAGATTATGTTTATTGGTGATATTATAATGTTTTTGAGTTTTTGACAACGAGTCATTCTTGGGTTTGATTCTTGCCCCGGTCTTAGTTTATGCTCTCCCCAAAATAAGAGATAGCTTGATCTTCCAACTTCTTACTTTGGATCTTATTCCAACAAGTCTACTTTCCCCTTGAGAGGATCCTCGCTTTCCTCTAGAGACATTTTGATAACAACCTCTACTGGAACCAGAGATAGAGTTGGAAAGGATATGTGAGTGTCTCATTCGCAATCAGAGCTTTCCTCATCTTAAAGAGATTATTGAGTGATGATAAGTTATATGTAAAATAGAGGAAAGGATGGCCAACGTAATGTTATGAGACTGGAAAAGCAAATGTAAAGATAGTTTCTCATCACTGAAGAGATTTTTCCTTTCAAGATCGATGGTTGCATCCACAATCTCACACGTAACCCAATCTCATGAAGGTTCAAGAAACACAAGAAAGGGGGGATTGAATTGGGTTTCAAGTATTTTAGATTTCTACAACCCCAAAACAAAAGCTTTGTTAGACAAAGATGACTTATCTAGAGGGGGTGAATATATCCCAAGTAAAAAATATTTCTTTACAAAACTATTTTCAAAAATCAATGCAACAATGCCACCCTACAAACCCTATGTTTGATGTTAATTCTAACAGTTTCTCTTCCCTTGATCTTAGCTTGATCAAGTCACTTAATAATACCAGTTTGATTCACCGTCTCACGCCACTCCTTTGCAAGAAACACTGTTCTTCAAAGCCTTTACTTGATCAAATCCAAATTGCGAATTATTGTAACCTAAGATCTACCATTTTGATTCACCGCCTCACGCTACTCCTTTGCAATAAACTCATTGTTCTTTAAAGCTCTCACTCAATTGAATCTAAATTGTATAATCTTGTCCAAAACCTTCAAATTTGTAATTGATCTTGAAGGAAAACACCACATTGGTTTTCTTATTTGAAACCCACAAAGATCTCAACCCAACTTAAAGTTCACCAACCTAAATTGGACATTATCAACACTAAATCTAGATGGAACCTAAACAATGAATGATTATGTGTACTTTGTTTGCGTGTATGCATAGAATGAAGGTTGGAGATGATGAGCACACTTTGGAACCAATTTCATTTATGATTTTCTCAAAAATTACTTAAAAAGAATGATGCATGTATGAAGTATATATGTGACCAAGTAAGAGGCAAAAGGAATGCAAGACATTTGGAAAAATATGCAAATTTTCAAGATTTTTAGTGCATGTGTCAACCTATTAAGTCGTAGGTCGACCTGTAAGATCATGTGTCAACCTATCCAGTCAGCACATCAAACAGAACCTACATGCTTTAAAAAAGGAGTATATGAGCCAACCTGAAAATCGTATGTGTTGACCTATAGTGCGTATATGTCGACAGATAGCTATTTTTCACATGTAAAAATTAGTTTTTGATGCATGAAACCCTTTCTTTGATACACGAACCTTTTCTAAACCTTTTCCAAAATGTTGTTATGTTTCCTAGTTCTAAGATGCACATTTAAAATTAAAGGATACCATCCAATATACATAAACGCTAAAGTATCCTAGTTTTGACATCATACAAAATACATCTAACAGAAAATTGTACTCACATACTCCCCCTTTTTGACGATGTCAAAACTTGAGATAATGTGTTTTGTGTCTTCATGAAGGCTCCCCCTAAATGTATGTATCATAGATTCACAGCTGCATATGTTGTAAAACTTGAGACGGTGTTTTTTGTGTATTCATGAAGGCTCCCCCTAAATGTATGCATCATAGCTTCATAACTGCATAGGCTTCTCCCCCTTTGACAACATCAAAAAGAGACAAAGCAGACTATTATCTATATCACATAGATAAACATATTACATTTACCATACATAGGCGTTTGCAAAGATAAGAACCTGCACTCACATATAATCTACATACATGAAGATATACAATAGAAATTAACATAGCATAAATAGAACGACAACATAACAAAATTACATAATTGTCATCCAAGGTAATACACATAATAAAACCATTGTCTCATATTTAAACAAATAGTAACATTTTCAAGACATAACTAAAAGCAAAATAAACCAAAAAAAAGCAATGCATGATGATTCAAAGTATGAACTCCAAAAAAGTAATGCTCCACAAGACATGTGACTAAAAAACATAACAACACAACACTTCATCGTTCTCCACATCCCCTAGGCATTGGCCTCACTCCATGATGCCAACCTTACCCATCATTACCAAAATGATAATCCAAGAAATCAAACATTTCTCGATAAAATTGAGCATAATGATAATGATTCTCATTTTGAGCAGAGATAATATGATTATTCCTAGCAATCGTAGCTGCATGCTTTGCTTCCATCTCATTACGCATAAACATTTGACTTTCTATTACATAAGAAGCAAAGGATTCAAAATTGGCATCTTATGCAGTCATGTGCTCTTGCATTAGACAAAATATCTCCACTTGAGGAGACTCAAAGGCATCTCGCCTCCTACAACCTTCCTCATAAGGATCATCTTGCCTAAGCTGCATGTTTTGTAGCATAGTCATGATGGAAGACGGATCACCAAATTAAGCACTAAATCTATTACGATGAGCATCCTTATGTGTATCATCTTGCATAAAAGCATCACCTTCAGGAACATCGTGATAAGTACTAATTTCTTGATCATCAACCACATGTGTCTCAGCAACATCATCACCAAATTCATCTCAATCATAGAAATTATATATCTTCCTAGCATTCTTTCCCATACAAAAGTAATACACCCGACATTTTAAATCCCAAAAGTATTTCGTGTTTGTTAGGGTACGCTGGGATAATTCTTGAGCCTGACCTGAAGATCTATACTGAAGATTCAGCATCCCAATGTTAAAATAGTTCAAAATCTTGGCAATCATGGAAACATAGAAAAATGACGTTCCTTTGTTATAGGACTTGATGGAAAACATCTGAGACACTAATTAATTTTCCCAATTAATTTTACTCTTGTTCAAAATAATATAGATCAGATGAATTTGAGCATAGTTTATTCTTGAGAACCTGCCATTCTTTGGAAACAGGATATAAGAAACCAGCCACAACAAAATCCTAGGAACCATCTTCAATTAACTAGTTGTTATAGGATCATAACAATCATCTAAGCAAGGAGCCTTAAGTAATTGATTCAGATATATGTTCCACTCAAAATGTTGATGAAGGTTGATATCTGTCACTAATACTTCAACATCAACTTCAATAATAGTAATACCAAATAAAGTCTTCCAATGATCATTAGTGAACTCATAAACAGTATTACATATGGTAAAATTGAAGGATGAACCAAACCTATCATGTAGCCCATATTAGAACACGTGAGTGAGGTCTTCATTGTAGTCGTATGTAAGCTTCATAAAGTAATTAATTTGTTAATGCTCAACAAGACTCACGACATCTGGAATGTCTAAGCAACTAGCCACAATATGTTTCCAAACATATTGTTTCATAACAAGTCGGTGTTGGTGTTTTTCAAATTCCTTAAGACACCTAGTTGAAACCAATGAAAATGGAGTTTCCTGAATTGTAGCTAATGTAGTAGCCTTACCCTTACCTTTAGACCCACCCTTGGTTCTTGCAAGCTTAGGTGCCATGGAGATTCGTTCAAACAAAATTCACAAGCATATACAAAACACACAAAGGTGTGAAGTAAAACTAAAAAATGAGTGCAAATTTGGAGTTTTGGAGAATTTGGGCGAATGAGGGTTTTAGAAGATGAAATGAAGATAATGAATGAGATTACCTAATGATTTGTTGGAGATTTGAATGTGGATGATATATGGTGAATGAATCTAACAATATTTAATGACAATTTGAAGTGTTTGCAAGACCCAAGAAAAAATGAAGACTTTTGGAGATTGAGTGCATGTATGAGAGGGAATGAGAAATGAAGAGAAATGATCCAAAAATGTCTTAAATGTCGACCTGAAAAGGTCATGAGTCGACACATACTGAAACAACAACGTGAATTAGGAGCCAATTCCCAAATGAGCCAAGATGTTCTCCAATAAAATCTTCATAACATATTGCTTTTCATTTTGCCTATAAAAACAAGTCAATCCAAAGGAACAACAAGGGGAATTAGGAGTCAATCGCCATTAACGGTGCCACTATTCTATGTTGGAACTAGAATTTGTGTTGGTCAATGATAGAGGACCTTAAATTGGTGATACTGATCTCAAGTGTGGTGGGACAAGATGGACCTATAAGGTTAGCACTCCAACACCCAAGTCTGTTTAGAATCCAATATGAGTAAAGTGAAAAGTGGATATCAGAAAGTGTACCTTGAATCTCACATATACTAACTTTATATATTGGATTATTATGATTGGGCTTGTATCTAGTTGAGCCTTTGCTTTGGGCCTTTGGTCAACTTAGAACAAACGTGTACTTGCCACTCAATATTGGCACATAAAAAGTATCTTGATTACTTGGTTTCTAAATTAGATAATGAATGATAAGAGATTAAATCTAAGAACTCAAAATGAAAATTCAAATGCAAATACAAGTATATTATCTCATACAAAAAGTTATGGATTGCGAAGAACAAGGTAATCGAATTTATCTATGAAAACTGGAACACCTCCTACAATGATATTTCACGATGGTTGTTGGCAATGGAAACATTTATCCCATGTACTATAATAGAAATGCAAACATTCCCTGCAATTTCAAACAAGGAAACCTAAATCATTTATTCCAAGAACTTCCATCACTTGTTCATGACTTTCCAACCATGTACCAATGCTTTTCATATTGCAGACTTGTTATGCAAGTTGATGAAACATGGTTGTATGGTAAGTATAAGGAGACATTCTTAATTATTGTTGCACAAGATGTGAATGACAAGATTTTTCCAATAGCTTTTGCATTGGAAGAAGGTGAGACAAAAAGTGGTTAGATTTTTTTAATGAATTTTTGAATGCATGTCACCCTTAAGCCAACCTTTGTTTGATATCTGCCAAACATGAATCTTCAACGAGATCATATAATGATTCAAGAAAATGGATGGTAATAACCTCCATCTTCACATATGTACTACATCAGACACATTGCATAAAAATTCATGGATGAGATCACAGACAAAGAACTTCGCAAAAAAGTTGTTATTATGGGTAAGATTACATCATTAAAATTATATTGTCTATGTTTGTTATAATGGATATGCTTTGAGCGAGCCTACTTTCCAATACTACCGCGAGGAAATATGTTAAGCCATCCTATATGCTTTGGTATAATCTACTTACTATAGGTTGGGACCTCTATTTGGGAACCGAGAAAATGTCTTGACAAAAAATATTGGCTTCAAGGCAAGTATGCATAGATAATTGCAATAAAGGGATTATGGTATAAGTTCTACAATCCAATATTCACAATGTTATGTAATGAGATCGCCTGAGGTACTATTTCATGGCCCATGAAAAAGTTAAACATGACGAGGGTCGACCATTAGGACATTTCAAATTTGACCTCTAAAAACAATGGAATTAATATAAGAATTTTAAAGCTTTCCATGTACCTTGCTCACATGTTATCACAATATGTTATAGTATACGTCAAGATTACTCTATACACATACAAATGAATACAAAGTTGTTAACATATTTAAGGGCTACAAGGAAGCTTCATTGGACTTCCCCATGAAGAACATTGGCCTCAATATGAAGGATTTACATTTTTCTCCGACGACTCTATGCGAAGAAAAAGAAAGGACACCCAAACATCACCTGCATTAGAACCAAAATGGACAATATTGAGAAAAGGAAGAAAATGTGGGATTTGACACCTTACCGACAATAGCTGCAGAAACAGTCCAAATGCTAAATACATTTCTAATTAACTATGTTTATTTATTTTTAAGTTCACCTTATAATCAAGTTAATAATTAGTCATATGTCATTTGTTTTCTATAAAAAAACACGAAATATATTTAAAATTAACAACTTTCAATCACAACACAACATGACATAAACATAAAATAAAGTTAGATCAATTAAAATCTAACAAACTTCTTAGACAACTAGTCAATGACAGTACATACAACAAATGACCCATTAACTCTTTTCTCCACTTCTCCTATATGTGTTTAAAACATACAATGAACATCTAAATGATCTTATATATGATCTCATTCATATAAGCAGGTTCCATTAGGTTATCATCCTTCAGCGGTATGTATGGACATAAATATTCTAGTTTTCTTACTTTTTTAGTTCAACCACCTTATTGTCAAGAAATCATGTTGATGGCTACAACCAGTGTTTTGAAATTCCACTACAGATTTAGACAAATGCTCATATGCTTATCATGATCATAAAACACAATAGTCCAAACAGACATGATTACGAAGTATGTGCAACTAATGAAATGAGTAATGATTATACTACTTTATAACACTCTCCTATTTATAAAGTTAAATGCTCATTACACCCTTATATGTGCATCCCAAATCTTTAAAAATCCAAAATTTCCTTTCATGCATCCAAAGACGCATCTACGGGTGCACCCAAATCACACCAAAATGCACTATTATGAGATCCACCCCATTTTGATCAAAATATGGTTCAGAGATGCATATCACTATAATATTTAGGGTGTATCTAGAGATGCATCTCTGAAACATCCCCTGAAGCTCTTTAATAGGTATCAGAAGCATGGTAGTTGTAAGGAGGTAATTACTTCGGAGACGCATCTCGAGAAACTCTCTGGATGGTTTTAGAACAACATTATTCTCCCAACATTATAATTTTTTGAGGCCAAGTTATATTAATGTAAAATCAAAGTAAAATCACAATAAAATCAAGTTTAATTAAAGATAAATGAAAGTAAAAAGTCATATATTAATTCAAAAATGCATTACCATACATAATATTTGTTCGAAAGTACAAAACAAAGATACATCCAAACATAAACTATTGGGTATATCAAATACCCCTGCTTTCTCCTCCTCTGACTATACTGTACTATATTTTGTAACACGGAAACCACGTTCTCCACAAGGGCCAACTAGGAAATCCCAACCTTAAAGAGTCATGCCTTTATGCCTTCTCAACCCATCTCCATAACACTCTGACAAATCGCTGTCATGCTCTCAGTATGGTCATCCTGAGCCTTAAGTACCTATTGGTTAGCCAACTTAGGTGGTATTCCAGAAGCGTCTGATGTCATGATAGGGTGTGACACCCTATAAAACAAGGTCATATAGCTATTTGTATAGGCTCATTGTACAAGAGCTATTACCCTGTGATATTCCTTTTTTACCAAGTGACTCTCGAAGTTGTCAAGTATCACATCGAGATCTCTGCGGTGGACGGTGGGAGGAGTACACTTATAGGAAGGTCTCAAAATAATCTGCAAATAGACAAACTTCTCCATCACTCACTCAAGTAGATAAGGAAACATCAGGCCTGACCCACATGCCAACCACTTGGAGAATAAGAAAATGACATCAAATGGATGCATCTCGTGTAACATCCTACTCTACCCATTCGCGTAATAAGTAAAAATACGAAAAATAATTTGCGGAAATTAATTAGAGTTACACACGTAGGATGCCACATCAAAAAAACATCATCATGAAGTATCAAATCACTTCATATCTTATTCCTTAATAAAAATAAATAATTTGACTAAACAGTGAAAAAAACCAAATGGTTCAACACTAAGGTTCCAATTACATCAAACTCCATAAAATATGTGGTTCAATAACATAAAATAAATCATGATACATAATAGATAACAAATAAAAAATAACATTAAGAAAATAAAGTAATCCCCATCCTTCCCGTGTTACGTATCAGAGCGACTCCTAAGATCCGAACAATAGCAACACATGCTCCAAGCACTACTCATGTGCATGATCATCTGTACTCCCCAAGGAGCACATACACAACAACAGAAAAGGGGTGAGAATTACATCCAATAATACACTGCGAAAATCACATGCTAATGAGTAGTTTTTATGCAAATCACACCAATCATACCATCACAACGCACTTACAAGTGTCACATCAATACTCGACATATTCAGCCCACATTCAATCATATACATATTCAACGCGACTCAATTGACATGACACAATGCATGCGATACTATCACAATCCACGGTTCCTTCCTTGAACCCGATTCCCGTTGGAATCCGGATAAGTCGTATACGTTCCTCTGAACTACAACTTATCTCCACTCGACTCCCACATGAAGTGCGGACAAGACTAGGCACCTATCATGGATTCCCATCTAGCTCATCTCCATACAACATGTCATGAATGCATGACACACAATTACGCACAATATAATAATCATTCATGCATAACTCACAATCCTCAATAATCATTCGTGAGCCACATACTCACTATGTGTCCCTCCGGAATTACCACCATAGCCCAAGACCGTCCACATGACAATAGTTTAGGCGCATAAGCATCAAACACATCTCATAAAGACAATCATGTAAAATCCCATGTTTTATCATATTTACTATCATTATCGGTTCCCCTATGTTCCATTATATCATTTTAGTCTTACGGATGAAGAGAAACTGCATCGCATGCGAAATCAGGACAAAAATCGTGAAAACGGGAAAATTTCACTACAGCCCTGTCCATACGCGTATGGCCACTTTTCCTCGTCCCAGGCCTGCATATGCTACGCGTAGGGCCTCTATGCCCAGGCCTTCATACGCGTATTGCTCTAGGTCTTACAGGTATGACCAAAGAGGGTTTCCCTCCAAAAACCCATCCAAAACATCCCATATGCGTAATGGCTAGCCCATACGCGTATGGCCCACTTCCCCCTACACGTATCTTACGCGTACCGGCAGATGGCCATGCTGGCATAAGGACAAGTCATGTACCATACACATCATCCCCTCTAGGAGTGTTTCCCATACACGTATTGCCCCTTGGCGTACGAGTATGGTCAATCTGTTGCAGAAACCCATTTTTGCATCAGTGCGATTTCCCCCATTGGAGCACTACCAAGTTCCTAATTCAGACCCAAAACATTTGTATCAGTATAATCTTAAATTCCTAATTCTACTTTATTAATTTTTCATTCTATCAATGTTTTCTACCATTAGGATCCATTTTTGTTAACCCCAGAAAAACCCAAAATTTCAGATCTGTTTCCATATCAGAACCCAGCAACAACAGTACATAATTCACAAGAACTTAATATTCAAAATCACCATGCAACACATATTTATATCATAACAGTACACTAATATAAATTTACAACAGATACCACACAAGCATGCAAATAATCTAGAAGAAGAAGGAATACACAGAAAATCCTAAGAGGGAAAGGAACCCTCACTACCCTCTCATGTTCAGACCACCATTAAAGAATCTCATTCTCCCCCTTACCTAAATTTCCAAGCTTTGTCTCTCTTCAACAATGGTGGAACTCTTGATAGTTCTTGCCCTAGCTCTGCTTCATTCTTCTCTCTATTCTCTTTTATGTGAAACTAATTTTTCTATAACCTCTCTACTACTCTTTCCTAATTGTGGGTTATTTTCCCTAATCATCTCTATTTTCTTAATTCCAATAATAATAATAATAATAATAATAATAATAATAATAATAATAATAATAATAATAATAATAATAATAATAATAATAATAATAGTAATGCAGCTATTATTAACGGTAGATATTCCATGTCCTAATAATAATATTAATCATAATAACATTAGTAATTATAATAATACTAATACTAATATTAGTAATAATACTAATAATAACCATATTAATATAATGTCTTATTATTATTATTATTATTATTATTGTTATTATTATTATTATTATTGTTATTATTACAACTACTACTCCAAGACTTAATTTCATTTAATTCATTCTACTAAGCCCTCAAATCCACCCTTACACACATACCCTTAACCAAGACAATGCCAAAATAATCACACATAATAAATCACAAAACGAGTAAATAATGAAATGGGGTGTTACAACTCTCCCCCATTTAAAATATTTCCGTCCTCGAAAATGTACCTGATGAGAACAATTCCGAATATGACTCTCGCATCTTGCTCTTCAATTCTCAGGTTCACTTCCTCCAGCAGCTCCTCCCTAAGCTACTCTCACTAAAGAAATGTCTTTTCCCCTTAACTGTTTTATCTTGCGATCCTCGATCCTTATCGGCATCGCCTTCATGGTAAGATTATCCCGAACCTGTACTTCATCCCTATGAAGAACATAGGATAGGTCAGCAATGTACTTCTGAAGTTACGACACATGAAACACATCATACAAATACAAAAGTTCGGGTGGAAGCGCCACTTTATACGCAACAACTCCAACTTTCTGCAAAATCTGATATGGCCCAATGAACTTAAGGTCCAGCTTCTTCGATTTCAACACATGACCAACACCGGTCACATGATTGACCCTTAGAAACACGTGGTCGCCTTCGCTGAATTTTAAGTCTTTCCTCCTATTATCATGATAAATCTTTTATCTATTCTGGGATGCCTTCATCTTTTCTATGATCGTCTAAATTATCTTAGTAGTCTGTTGCACAATCTCGAGTCCAAGCATAGTGCTCTCACCCGACTCATACCCGCATAGGGGTGTCCTACACCTCCTACCATACAACGCTTCAAAAGGCGCCATTTCGATACTAGAATGGTAACTGTTATTGTAATTAAATTCAATCAACGGTAAATGAGTATCCCAAGCACCTCCCTGCTCGAGTATACCAGCCCTTAACAAGTCTTCTAGTGATTGAATAGTCCTCCCAGATTATCCATTTGTCTGCGGATGATAAGAAGAAGTCAACTTCAAACTAGAACTCAAAGCTTCCTGCAAGCTCTTCCAAAATCTGGAAGTAAACCTTAGGTCTCTATCATAAACTATGCTCGATGGAACCCCGTGCAGCTTCATTATTATTCTGATATAAATCTCTGCTAACTTAGACAAAGGAAAACTGATGTTAATTAGTATAAAATGTGTCAATTTTGCCAGTCTATCCACAATCACCCGAATAGGATCAAAGCCTTTCACCGTATTCGGTAAACCAGTCACAAAATCCATCGCGATACCATCCCACTTCCACTCTGGTATTTCCATTGGTTGCATCAAACCGGAAGATTTCTGATGTTCCACTTTTGACTTCTAGAAAGTCAAACAAGCATATACAAACCGAGCTACATCTTTCTTCATACCTGGCCACTAAAAGAATTTCTTAAGATCCTGATACATTTTCGTAACTTCTGGATGAGTACTCAAGCTACTCCTGTGGCTCTCCTCCGAGATGATTTTTCTCAATTTTTAGGATTTTTCGGCATACAAATTCTGCCTCGAAATATCAACACACCAAAATCGTCTACCTCAAAGTCACCTTCTGTATTCGACCCTCCTGCGGTCATCAAATCCACCAGCTTCAGATCGAGTTTATGACTCTGTCTAATCTCATTACAAAACTTATTATTAACCTTCAGCATACCCAACATCACACTTTTATGAGTCAGTTTACAAACCATGCTCAAGTCTCTAAACTGTTCAATTAAGTCCAACTCCTTAATCATTGATGTTGACATGTGAATTGTCTTCCGACTTAAAGCATCCGCTACAAAGTTAGCTTTACCAGGATGGTAAATTAAGCTAAAATCATAGTCCTTCAAGAATTCTAACCATCTTCTCTGTCTCATATTCAGTTCTTTCTGGTCAAATAAATATTTCAAACTTTTATGATCACCGAACACCTCAAACCTTGACCCGCACAAGTAATGTATCCAAATTTTCAACACAAAAAACACTGCAGCTAACTCAAGATCATGAGTAGGATAATTCCTTTCATGTACCCTCAATTTTCGGGAGGCATAAGCCACGACCTTACCAGCCTGCACCAATACTCCGCCTAATCCTATTTTAGACGCATCACAATATACCACGAAAGGTTCATCTGGCTTTGGTAGAATCAATATTGGCGCTGTAGTCAACCTCTTCTTCAATTTCCAGAAACTCTCTTCACACAAGATATCCCACACAAAGGCCTGACCCTTTCTAGTCAATTGAGCCAGAAGAAGGGCCAAATTGGAAAACCCTTCAATAAACCTGCGGTAGTAACCTACTAAACCTAAGAAACTCCTAATCTCCATCATTGATTTTGAAGGTTCCCACTGAAGTACAACACTGACTTTGGATGGATCCACTGCTATGCCATCACCAGAAATAACATGTCCCAGAAAACTCACCTCATACAGCCAAAACTCACATTTTGAAAGTTTCGCAAATAACTTATTATCTTTCAAAACTTACAATACAATCCTCAGATGCTCTACATGATCTCTTTCCAACCCGGGGTAAATCAAAATGTCATCAATAAAAACTACAACAAACTAATCTAGGTAGGCATGGAAGATACGATTCATGTACTCCATGAATACGCCTGACGGACTGGAAACTTCGAACGATATCCTAACATATTTGCAATGTCCATAACGAGTCCTAAAAGCCGTCTTTTGAATATAATCCTCTTTCACCCGAGCTGATGGTGACCTGATCTCAAATCAATTTTACTTAAAACACAGGCTCCCACGAGTTGATCCATTAGATCATCAATTCTTAGAAGCAGATATTTGTTCTTGATGGTAACCTTATTCAGCTGACGATAATAAATGCATAATCTTATACTACTATCCTTCTTCTTAACCAACAACACTGGAGCTCCCCATGATAACAAATTGGATCTAATAAACTTCTTATCAAGAAATTCTCCGAGTTGAGATTTCAACTCCGCCAATTCTGATATTAACATTCTGTATGGTGCCATAGATATAAGTTTGGCACCAGGAACAAGATCAATTGAAAATTCCACCTCTCTCTTCGGAGGAAACTCTGAAATATCATCTGGAGACACTTATGGAAATTCTTTCACCACAGGTAATTCATTAATCGACATTTTTCCCTCAACAGACAATGAGGCAAACACCGCAAACATTTTAGCTTCATCCTCCAACAAGATTCTCAATTCCTTGGTAGATATAAAATTAGCCAACTCTTCCTCCTCTGGAGTAAGAAACAACAACCTCTTCCTATAATAGTCAATATAGACATAATTTCTCTCTAGTCAATTCATTCCTAAAATAACATCCAGATCACTGAGTGGTAAGTGAAACTAGCGGGATTACACCTGATTGAATCGCACACTCAAAGATATAACAGAGTCACCACTGAACTTTATTTAGTCCCAAAGGGCAGGGAAAATATCGATAAAACCCAAAGGGAAGAGAAACAGGTAAGGGGGTCGGTTATGCGAGAGGAAGGTACTGGCACCTAACGCATCCGTCGTACTCTACGAGAATCGTTTTTCTTACTTCTAGGATTGGATGGGTTGTCTACATAAAGGCTTCTAACTAAAGAGAAAGGAAAAAGGAAAAAAAAAGAAAGAAAGAGAAAGAGGGAAGGAAGAAGAGAGAAATAAGTGCTCACAGAGGATTAGGGCACTCGTGCCTATGTATCCTCATAGTGCAATGAGGAATTCAAAGCTCTATAGTTTGGGGAACCAGGAAAGGGGAAGAAGAATGAAAGAAGGTAGAAGGTAGCTCGCCAAGATCTCACAATATTGTGCCTACGTATCCTCACAGTGCAATGAGGAATTCAGAGCTCCGTAGTTCAGGGAACTAGGACGGAGAAAGAAAAGGAAAATGATGTCAAAACCAAGAGCGAAAGAAGGGGAATGGCCCTACTGGGGAACACAAGAGGAAATGGCATCGAAACCATGAAATAAAGGCAAAGGGATAGTGTTGAAACCAAGAGAATAAAGGAGAAATGGACTCAAATCAATATAGGATAACATCCACAGGGGATATGGTATATTAACTGATAAACAATGGTTAACCGAAGAAAGAAAAGATTACGACTCCGAGGGGAGAAAGGTTAGTATCAACAGTTGGATTGTGATTAACCAGAAAAAAGAGATTGAATTTGTGGGGAAAGAAAGAAGTTGGCTTTAACAGACAGACTGTGATCAACTAGGAAAAGAAAAGTATTGAACCAAGAGAAGGTGTTTGACTCTCAAGGG
Source organism: Lathyrus sativus (assembly GCA_963859935.3). Lineage (NCBI taxonomy): Eukaryota > Viridiplantae > Streptophyta > Magnoliopsida > Fabales > Fabaceae > Lathyrus > Lathyrus sativus. Next base: position 446,598,600 of record OZ012740.1, on the reverse strand, counting down.
ACTCGGTATGTTAACTGATAAATAGTGGTTAACCGAAAAGACAAAGGATTTGGATTTAACCAATGGACAATGATCAACCAGAAGGATGGGTGTGGAACCAAGAAAAGGTTGTCACCCAAAGAATGGGTGTAGAACCAAGAGAAGGTTGTGACCCAAAGGAGGGGTGTGGAACTAAGCAAAGGTTGTGACCCAAAGGACTCGGTACTCTAACTGAACAAGCAGTACTTGACCGAAGAAAATTGTATTTGAACCAAAAGAAGGTTACTAACCTAAAGGTGCGAGTGTTTGAACCAAGGAAATGTTGCTAACCGTAGGGGATTCAGTGTCTAACAGGAAGACTGTTGTTGCACCCCAAAATTTGCTTAACCTTTTCTTGCCTGATTTATGTTTCATTGCATTTCATTTGCATAGTTACATCATTCACATATTTCAATCATTTGCATATCATAGCATATCAAGTCATCCAATAAGGGATCAAGTGCCATTTATGTCAAAAGAAGCCTATCTAGAGGTGTTCTCTGAGCCTGAGAGCTCATCCAAGTCATCAGAGAAGGATTTGAAGTCTTGAGAAGTTTGAGTGCCTACATGTGGGTTTTGCTCCTATCTTGAGGAATGTTGAGAATCATCAGTGAGATGAGAAGCATGGAATGTGAACTTGAGGAGTGTATGGATCTCATGGAATGCCTAGAGGGCCCTATTGAAGCTGAGACAAGTTATTGATTCAAGTACAAGAGCCACAGTTGAGGTGCAGTCAATTAGGGTTTCATTTGGGTAACTCTAGGTCATTTTAGTAATTGGAGAGCATCAAATCCTACCTTGAGGTCATGGGATTCATGAGTTGGTATGTTGATACATGTGTGGTGTTGTGCCAATATTAAGCAAAGAAAGATCAAGAATGTGGGAAGTTGCTAAATTAGGGTTTCAGTGTAAAATCCCCTATTTAGTGCCTAACTTCAAAGCCACATAAGTCAAAATACAAGTTTCAAATGGATCCTTGGCCAACATGAAACTTGTAGAGCTTCTCAATAGATTTAAGTTTAGTACTAGAAGTCTTCAAGAAGATTTGTAGAACTCAAGTTATGGTCTTTGCAAATTACAAGTCACTAGAGGACACTGAAATTTATCTATGAAAGTCACTTGACTTCCAAGCAACTGTTTCCCTTCAAGGAGTTTTCAAATGGATACTTGGCCAAAATAAGAGTTGTAGGTCTTGATCGTAGCTTTAATTTGAGTACCAGAAGTCCTCAAGAAGATTTGTGGAACTCAAGTTATGATCTTGGCAATCCAAGGGTATTTTGGGAAAGTTGAATTATAGGTCATTTGCAAGAATGTGCCAAAAACTCCATCTTCCACTCCTCAAATGGAAATTTGTTCAACATGAAATGTGCTTGGAATGATGTTTTTAGGTAAGACGTGAAGTCATGGTGGGTTGGATTGGCTTGTATCAAGAAGTGCTTCAAAATGGCCTAAAAAGAGGGATTTTTCAAATTATTCAAAAGAGGGAAAATGTGATTTTTGAGTTATAGGTCATAAACATGTCATGTGAGTAGTCATTTTGACCAGAAATTGCATTCTAAACACAATGGAATTTCCACAATTTTGAGATGAGGCCAAATTACATGACTTGCTTTGGAAAAGTTGTTTCTTACATTACAAGTCATTGATCCAAAACAAGAATCAGGGTATTTCAGGCTGAGATAGCTATCCAAACATATTCCATGATCAATTTTTAGTTGGTTAGAACACTCTAGAGCAAGCTGGGAGGGCAATATCATGACTGTCACATTGGATTTTTAAGAGAAAATCAGAAACTTTGGATCTACCGAATTGGGCCTGAATTGGATTGCAAAAGCCCACAAACACTTCATATTTAAGTTCTAGAATGAGTTCAGATTGGGTTTTGGTGTTGAATTCGTGCTGAACAGAGAGTTTGCATTTGAGCTTTCAAGGTTTCTAACTGAAAACAGTTTTGAAGTTCAAGGCACAATCAAGCACAATTGAAGGTTGGAAAAGCTTCCTGTTGCTTCACTGATCGTGTCTGAAGAGTTGTGGAGCTTGAATCCATCATCTTCCACCTCTGTTGATCCATTTTTCTCAGGTATGTAACTCTCAAGTTTCCTCATGATCTAGGCTGAACTAGGTAGATTCTTGCATGTGGTTAGGGTTTAGATGGAACCTAGGTCATTTCTGGATAGAAATTTGAGTAGTTAGAGACATTCCAAGATGACATGTGATTTCTGTTTGAGCACGAATTGAGTTGATCCTAAGGCTATGAACTGATTTGGATAGATCATTATGATGTACAAAACATGAGGATCATTTTTGTGGTTCCAATCTTGTAAATGGTGATGGTTGAGATTTTGGCATATTCTGAAGATGGCTTCGTGTTTTAATTTCCATTGAGAGTTAGGAGATTTTGATAGGAGATTTGGAATCCTGGTGAAATTCTGAGTAGAATTGATATGGAGTTTGCATTTTCTGGATCATTCGATCATGAACTCACCGGAGAAGGAGGTGGTGCAGTCACCAGACTACCACACCTGAACAGTTGGCCTCACCTGAGTTCAGAGGTAGGAGGCGACCTCTTAGACGTTGGATCTTGCTTGGACCTTGACTCTTTCAACTCATCCAATGGCCACGACTTGTTTTTGAATTGGCTGACTTTGACTGCTAAACGCAGCGTTTCATTTATCCAGTCAGCTGGTGACTGGACCCTCACGTGGGTAGCCTCAGGGCTCTTGGATCTGATTACCAGTCTCTTGATCTCATGGCCCTCATTTAATCCAGCTTTTTATTTTCTTTTAATCATTTTAGTATTTTCTTTTATTCCATTTGATTTCTAAAATCCACAATAAATCCAATATTGATCCAAAAAATATTTTAAAAATACCTCAATGATCTTGGATTTATTTGTGATTTTCTGAAATTAATAAATCTCATTTTCATCCATTTTTTCAATTTAATTTGATTTTTCTTATTTTTGTGTAATTTCTTTTATTTGCATATTTGATCATCTATTTTGTGGATTTTATTGTGACCAATTGGTGATGAATTTTGAGCTGATTCTTTTTGGGCTAGATAGCTTAGATATGCATGTACCCATTGTAATTTTCTCATATTTTTGTGAGAGAATTTTAGGCTATTTTGAGCATTGGTCATTAGAGGGTTTAGAATTAGGGTTTTAAGTTGATACCTTTAGGTTTAGGGCATAGTTTTAGGTCCAAATAAATGGTTAATCCCCTGGTTTTTGTATGAGAGGTTCATAAGAGGTTTAGGAACCCTTAGTAATTTTTGTAGGATTTTATAATCACTTTTGGTATTTTAAGTAGAATTAGTTTTAAGACTAACATTTAGGAGTTTCTAATGAACTAACTTGACTAGTTTAATTCAGTAGTTCCCCTTAGACTAGGGTGGTGTTGCTCTTGTGCTTGGGTGATCATGAAGACCAATTGAAGATGCTTTATAGAGATTGAAGAGCTTGGATGTGAAGATTCTCTCATCTGTTTGAGTGCTTGTCAGGAGCTTAGGAAATTAGGATTTTAGGAAGAGCTTTTTAGACTTAGTTCATTTCTTGCCTCAAACATGGAATGTTTTGTTTGCTTCCATCCTATCCTATGATTCAAAGTCCTCTTAAGGAAACCCCATCTCTCCCTTGGAGGGATGAGTGGTATGGCTTAAAGAGTAGAACTTTTGAGGATACCCTCCTTTGCAGATGATGGTTTCTAGTGATTTCCTTAGGTTTTCACTGGTTTCCATTCATTATAAATTGATCTCAATAACCAATCTTTATTGGTGGAGCTTGCTAGATCTTGGGGATGAATATTTAAGATGTTGAAGATGCCTTTCATAAGGTCTGCTTGAAGATGGAGTTATGTTACTGTCTACTTTGCTGTCAGAGCTGCTGTAGGAGTTTGGTGCTGCTGCTTGGGCTGCCTCCTTTGGGTTTTGTTTTCTGTATTGTTTGTTGGCTTGTGTAGCTTGCCCCCTAGGTTTGAGGTGAATGTTGATTCACTTTGCCTGTTATTTTCCCAGGTTCGAGGTTGAGTGGGACTCCCTTGCCTCGCTTGTATTGCTGCATTGCATGCATTTTACTGTATTTGCTTGCTTTCTTTTCTGTTTATCCCCTAGGATCTCTGATTTTCTCTGTGCAGGAGGGAATTATGACAGACATTAGGATTCTTATCCATGCATGACAACATTAGGTTAGTTTTTATTCCCTTTTCAACCCTAGGCTTTTTAGAGCTTCTCTCTCTTCTTATCTCAAGACAACTCCAAAACACAGTAATAAGGTTAATCGATGTCGTACGTTACGAGCCTTAAGCTATTTGAGAAAGGGTTGCTGGAGAGCTTCTTTCCAGTAGTATGGCTGCTTAGTGTGGCACCCTTTGGGTGACACGCAACGTAGTCACTCTCAAATCATAGTCTCTAGTGCGTCAGCGATTGCACACAAACTAAAAAAACACTTCTTTTGTAAAAGATTCAAAACAAATATCAAAGTGTCATTTTTGTCCGCCTGGACTCTTAAAAAGAAAATCCTTTTTGAAGGTAATAAAAAACAGTCAGACAAGCTTGTGTCTTCCGTAGCCCGAACTACGTTTGCTCTGATCTTTCATGCTGTATGAAAGTATGTAGGCATAGGATGCCGTATCCTTGCGAGCAACCTTCCCCTCCTTTCCCGTAGGTAGGCGAACTACGTTGACTCCGATTTCTCGTTTCAGACGGGAATACGTAGGCATAAAGTGCGATACTTTGCCGAGTCATTTTCTTTCTTTTTAACCCCAGACCTTTAGAGTAGATAGAATAACAATCCGTACTAGAAAACAAGCGTGGATCCCGTCGAGTACGGCAGACATGAGGGGTGCTAATACCTTCCCCTTGCGTAACCGACTCCCGAATCCAGGATTTGGTTACGATGACCATTCCCTTTCCTGTCTTTGCGGTAGGTTTACTTCGAGCGTTTCCTTTCCCTCCTTTGGGATAAATAACGCACGGCGGAGACTCTTCTGTTTAGCCGGTGCAGATTTTCGCAGTAGCGACAGCTGGCGACTCTGCTGGGGACTCCAACGGTTCCCTACGCGAGTCAGTCCTAGCGCTTGTTTTCCCGTTGTGGGTTTTGTATGGATTTACCTTTCTGTATTTACTTTCAGCATTATATTATTGTTGTTGTGCGGGGTAGGGGGTCAGATTGAGAGATAAGCCGGACCTAGGCTTGAGTGCACCTAGAATTAGTTGTGGAAAGTAGTGGGCGCGTGCATGCTTTGCATGTACTAGTGTCCCAAAAAATCCACGCTCGGACGAGGTTCTTCTAGTTGACTTCTTTTTCAACCCTTTAGGTTGAGGGGGTTGTTGGTTAGTTGGATTGTCGACTCTGGGGACCGATCAATTGGAAGTTGGCTAAGTGAGGCCTCTTCAGGACATGATGATGCCACACCTTCTGGGTATCGTATCATCAGTCTTGAAAGTCTGTGACACTGACGACCGCATAGGTTGCCGTACCTTATGTCAGTTGATAGGACACCTACCTGTGAGAGGGATTGGGGCATGCAGGAAACTTGACCTCCAGACGACCCAGTTTTCTTGATATTGGATCAGTATGTGTGGTTACTTGGGGTTCTTCATCAGAGCATTGTTGTGGGTCTGTTGAGACTAGGTTGGAGCTTTGTTTTAGGTCTGTTGAGATCAAAGTGGAGCATCATTATGGGTCTGTTGAGACCAGGGTTGAGCAGTATTGTAGGTTTGTTGAGACAGGGTTATGGATGGATCTCTTCAGCAATATATCACTTGATCCCTGTTGCATGTTTGCATATTGCATTGTTGCACACTCATTTTGCATATCATTAACGTGTGTCTATGCTACAGGTGCATTTCATACCCTCTAATTCTAGTTGCCCGGATTTCTGCCTGCTGCTATTATGGATACTTTGAAGAAGACTGTGGCATACAAGTTGCCTACTCCAGATGTTACTTCTTTGCTTGGGTTGATGTCTTTAGCTGATGATGATGTGAAGAGAAGCTTCAGGAAGAGTTATGGGAAACTGCTTAGGTTGGTTTGCAAACCATCCACGTATGAGCTGAACGGATTGTACGTGCTGATGCAGTTCTATGATCCCCCGCTGAGGTGTTTTACTTTCCCTGACTTCATTCTGGCTCCGACCATGGAGGAATATGCTGAGATCTTGGAGCTAACCATTCAGAATAGGGTACCCTTCATTCATATGGGTGTTGAGCCCAAGCTGGAGGATTTGGTTGTTGCTTTGCACTTAGACTCCTCAGAATTGCTGTTAACCTCGTGGAATGGAGTTTTTGGGTTTTCTCTCAAGTTCTTGGTTGGGAAAGCACAAGAGTACGCCAAGAGTGGCTGTTGGATTGTGTTTAATGCTATCCTTTCCTTGTGTATCTATGGCATTGTATTGTTCCCTAATATGCCTGACTTTGTTGATTTGGATGCATTCTATATATTTGCTTTCGGCAATCCTGTGCCTACTCTGATTGGAGATTTCTATCACTCTCTGCATTATAAGAATGAGAATAGGAGGGGCAAGAACGTCTCTTGTTGTGTGCCTTTCTTGTATATGTGGTTTGATAGTCACCTGCCCAAGAAGAGTATCTTTACTGAGTCTGCAGCTACGGTGGAATGGTCTAAGCGTCTGATGGGGCTTTCTTCAGAAGATGTTGTCTGGTTTAATAGGGATTTACTGGGATCTGAGATTATCTACAGCTGCACAGGATATCCTAACGTTCCTCTGATTGGGAGGAAAGGGTGCATTAACTACAATCCGTCATTGTTGATCAGGCAATTCGGTTATGCTTTGAGAAGCCCGCCAAAAGAGGAGGAAGTGCAGGAATTTCTATACTTCACAGGTGATTTGAAGGGAGAATTGCTATCCAAGCTTGAGCATGCTTGGAATAATATCAACAAGAAGGGTAAGCCGGTATTTGGCAAGAATGATTGTCAAGCCTATGCTCCATACAAGGTCTGGATCCAAGATAGGGCAAAGCAGGTGCGGATGTCGTTCCCTGCAGTATTACCTCCTACTCCCCCCGTGATCGAGGAGCCGACTACTATGTCTATTGAGAGATATGAACAGGTAGTGGAGGAGAAAGAAGAGCTGATGAAAGCCAACGAGAAGTTGGAAGAAGAGCTAGTGCAGCTCAGAAGCGAAAGAAACGAAGTCGTACACTCCTTCAAATAGCAAACAGAACTGGTGAATCAACTAGGCACAGAACTGACTGAACAACGAAAGAAGCGTGAACGTTTGGGGATAGATTTCAAGAGCTCTCACGACATACTGGAGTCTAAGAAGAAAGCACTTGATGTAGCCTACCGGGAGATCTCCACATTCAACAAAACCTGGAATGCTATGCTGACAAATAATAAAGAAAGAGAAGACAAACTAAAGCTGCAGATCTCTGAGCTGGAAGATCAGTTGAAAGCTAGCCAGAAGAAGTTTGAAGAAGAGGCTATGCGGAGATATGACGTTCAGAATGCCTTGAACAAAGTTATCAAGCGTAAGAAAGAGTCTGCATCCCAGAAGCGGAAGCTAGAGGAGTGCTTTGGAGAAGGTGCTTGGGAGGAATCCATTGGGGATCTCCAGCGTGTTATCAGGAAAAGAGACTCGCTCGTCGAAGGGTTGCTTTCTCAGCCAAATCATCCCAAGACTAAGAGATTGTTAGAGGAGTATCAGGCATATGGTCGCACTTGATCACCTTATGTACTGTTGTATATGCTTTATTTGCATTGTGTCGGCCATCACCAGGATTGTTGGTTGAGGTCATGCCTTCTTGTTATTGTACACTCAGTGATATTGTATTCCTGACTTGATGGGCTTCTCAGCAATATATGAGATGTTTTTCCCCGTGAATGGATCCAAGCTTCTTATCAATATCACTGTCATTACACTGGCACTTTGGCACTAGAATCAGGGGATGATTTCCCTAATGCACAGACACATATTGCATCTGCATATTCATTTTGCATTGCCAGTTACTTGTTGAATTTGTATCTTATTTCCTGCATCTCGCAGATTTTTACAGGATTGACGAACCAAGAGTCCACCGCTATTCAACCCGAAACAACTGCAAGAAGATAATGGATCAAGTTCAAGTCGAGATGCAGGAAATCCGTGAGAAGTTGACTTTGTTCATGTAGGCCATGGAGAGCATGGCCAAGGGCCAGGAGAATCTTCAGACCTTGGTGCAGCCGCTGCTGACGCGGGAAAACGGAAATGGCAACACTGACCACATTTCTGTTGAAACTCCTCGCCGGGAGGATGAGATACCGGCAGTCGTTACTCCACCTGTTGTGATTGTCAACGGAAACACTGGTACTGGTGCAGGTGCTGGCGCTGGTAACGACAATACTGGGAATGGTGGTTATGGGCATGTTGTTAACAACAAAGTCAACATTGTGGATGTTGATCAAGGATTCGTTGACAATGTTGGATTTGGAAACAATGGGTATGGCAATGTCAATCAGGACGGGAACTTCAGGTTCAACAATCAAGGCTTCGGTAATGACGGTTACGGCAACACTCAGGGGTATGGCTACGGTAATGGTGGATTCGGTAACGTGAATAACAACGGCGCTGGAGCATTTCCTTTCAACAATGGTCTGGGACCTGCTGGGGTCAATCTGGGGTTCGGAAACTGAGGACAGGGTCCTGTGTTCAATCAACAAGGATTTGGCTGTAACATGGGTTATGATAGGTATGGCAATGACTGGAAGGTGGATCAACAAGATGACGATTTTTCAGGAGGAGGTATGGGACCTGAGGGCCCCATTGACCCTGTTCAGAGGATCAGAATGCTAGAAGAGTAGATGAAAGGTGTGGTTAATCAGAGCTCCGCTGGGTTAGATATGACTACTATGGGGTTGGTACCAGGGCTGAGGGTGCCATTAAAATTCAAGGCTCCAACATTCGACAAATACAAAGGAGATACCTGCCCAAAGGTCCATGTACGTTCTTATTATAGAAGGATGTCTGCGTATTCCAATGATGAAAGGATGCTCATGCATTTCTTTCAAGATAGCTTATCGGGACCATCATTGGAGTGGTACATGGGACTGGAGCCCACTCAGATTTGAAGTTGGAAGCAGTTGGCTGATGCTTTTGTTATGCATTACAAATATAATAGTGATTTGGCGCCAAACAGAGTTCAGTTGCAGAGTCTGTCACAGAAGAATGGTGAAAGCTTCAAAGAGTACGCGCAGCGGTGGCGCGATATGGCAGCTCGAGTGCACCCTCATTTGGTTGAAAGAGAGATGAATGACATGTTTGTGGGGACATTTACAGGAATGTACTATGACAAGTTGCTCAATGTTTCAATGGGAAGTTTCTCCGATATGATCCTTATAGGGGAAAGGATCGAAAATGGAATTAAAATTGGAAAGATTCAGGCAGGTGAATCTACTTCAGCTGGGGGTGCGAGAAAAGCGTTCGGCGGAAGACGACAGGGTGATACTAGCGCTGTGTATGGTGGCAGAGGCCGGGGCAGAGGCAGAAATCAGTACATTCAACCTCAACAGATAGCCAATGTTACCATTCCAATTCCTCAGCAATAGCAGCCACAACAACAACAACAACAACAACCGCAGCAGCAGCAAAGGCAGAATCAGGGTCAGGGAAGGTTCCAGAACGTAAGGCCGAAAAGGGTATTTGATAAGCCTCCATTGACATATGCAGAGCTTCTTCAGACACTGTTAGGGTTGAATTTGGTCGAGAAAAGAACAATGGAACCGCCTACTGGACCGGTACTTCCCAGGGGGTATGATGCTAACAAGCAGTGCGAATTCCATTCCAGGGCGCCCGGGCATGATATAGAATCTTGTCATGCTTTCAAGCATAAAGTTCAAGACTTGTTGGACAGTAAAGCCATCAACTTTGGCCAGGTGGGGCCCAATATTGTACAACAACCTATGCCTAATCATGGGGAAAATGCCATCTTGACAGAAGAAAATTTGAACCTGGTATTGGATGTTAACAAATTGAAGACACCATTGAGTGAGGTGAAAAGCAAGTTGCTCAGAGGGGGAGTATTTCCCGGTTGTGATGAATACTGTTTAGAGTGTTGGACCCAGCCAGAGGGTTGTAATGATCTGAAGCAGGGCATTCAAGCCATGATCGACGAAGGGACCTTGGAATTTGACCGAACTGCGATTGAGAAGCCTGTGGAGGCATTATGTGATGAGCAGAATAATATTGCAATGGTGACGATCCCGAGGAAGACTATAACGATAACGGCGCCCGTCCAGCGGCCAACTATTACAATCACCAAAGCAGGACCTTGAAAGTACGAAAGTTGTCCCGTGGACATATGGTTTAGAAGCGTATTGCAACGATGAGAAGATTGTGATAAATAGCCCGCCAGCTGGGGCTGTTAATAATGTCGTTGGAACGGGGGGCATGACCCGTAGCGGAAGAATCTGTACCTCACCTGAAATAGAAGCAGAGAGGTTGGCCAAAGGTAAAGCCAAAGTAAGTGAAAGCGGGCCTTCTCAGTCGAAAGAAAAGGATACGTCGCTCAAGGACGTAGAGGAGTTCATGAGACTGATTCGTAAAAGCGACTACAAAATTGTTGAACACCTACAACAGACACCGTCGAAGATTTCTATCTTGTTGTTGTTGTTATGCTCCGAGGCTCACCGGAACTCCTTGCTAAAAATAATGGACACGTCGTTCGTGCCCCAAGAAGTTTCTGTAAATCAGTTAGAGGGGGTAATGGCACATGTCAATGCTGGACATAGCCCGAGTTTCACAGATTTTGACCTAACACCCAGGGGTCAAGAGCACAACATGGCTTTACACATATCGGTGGAGTGCTGGGGCACCGTAATGTCACGTGTATTGGTAGATACTGGATCGTTGTTGAACGTATTGCCAAAGAAAGCCATGATGAAATTGGACATACGGGGAGTTATTTGCACGCCCAGCGATTTGGTTGTGAGGGCGTTTGACGGGACAAAAAGATCGGTGTTCGGGTCAATAACATTACCGTTGCAGGTGGGGCCAGAAAAATTTGATACCGAATTCTACATCATGGATATCCATCCAGCTTATAGCTTCCTTCTTAGACGCCCATGGATCCATGCTGCAGGGGCCGTAACGTCCATATTGCATCAGAAGTTGAAGTATATGGTGGGTGATAGTGTTGTTACCGTTTGCGGGGAGGAGGATATTTTGGTCAGTCACCTGTCATCATTCAGATATGTGAAGGTCGACGGAGAAATACATGAGACACCTTGTCAAGCTTTCGAGGGGTTGCGGATTAAAGACAAAGCTCAGGGTTCCAGCAAAATATCAGATGTGGCAGTGTCATCTTACAAAGAGGCTCAGGCTTTGGTGCAGGCTGGTGAGGCTAAAGGCTGGGGGCAGGTACTGGAGATTCCCGTGAAGAATGACAAGTTTGGGCTAGGGTATCGATCGACGTCGTCGGCGTCATCTTCAGGAGCGCCCAGGTTCAAGGGACCGGTCACGATTACGCCAAGCGGGGTGTGCTTCGAGACTATCAACGCTATTTCCGACACCGAGAACGGGGATAGCGAATGCGATATAGACGCGTGGATCAAGTCGAGCGTGCCAGGACAAAGTCTCTGCAACTGGTCCATCCGAGAAATTGTCCCAGTGACTTTTAAACAGTAATGATTTGTTTTATCAATTGTTGAATAATCCTATGTCCTACCAGGGGCATAGTGGTTTTACCTTAGGGCTACTTGATTTTGTGTATTGCACTGTTTTAATCATGAAATAAAGGCGTTTTTCATATTCAAATATTGTGATCCCTGTCTTTCTTATTTTTTCTTTAACAATAAATGGCAACGAGGTTATTTGCTTTGTTTGTGTGTTGAAGCGTTTAACCATTTCCTTTGCAGGACTAATATTTTAGATGACATCTCATATGAACCGCCTATGACTCGTTTCGACTTCTAGCACCCGGTATTCCAAGCAGAGGAAGAGATTGTTGAGGATAGCGACCTGCCAGAGGAGCTAACTCGTTTGTTGAAACAGGAAGAGAGAATCATTCTACCTCATCAGGAGGAAATTGAAATTATCAACTTGGGGTCGGAAGAAGTTGTGAGAAACATTCGTATAGGGGCTGCGCTGAAGAGCGACGTCAAGCAAAGGCTGATTGAGATACTGCGAGAGTATAGTGATATATTTGCTTGGTCGTACGAGGATATGCCTGGGTTAGACACGAACATAGTTGTGCACCGTCTGCCACTGCGAGAGGAATGTCCGCCTGTTAAGCAGAAACTCAGAAGAACCAGACCAGACATGGCTGTGAAAATCAAGGAGGAAGTTCAAAAACAGTGGGATGCTGGTTTCCTAGCCGTTACAACTTATCTGTCATGGGTCGCTAATATAGTACCAGTGCCGAAGAAAGACGGTAAAGTGCGAATGTGTGTAGACTACCGTGATTTGAATAGGGCGAGCCCGAAAGACGACTTTCCACTTCCTCACATTGATGTGCTGGTTGATAATATTGCTCAGTTCTCCGTATTCTCCTTCATGGATGACTTCTCAGGCTATAATCAGATCAAAATGGCACTAGAAGACATGGAGAAGACTACCTTCATTACTACCTGGGGAACATTTTGCTACAAAGTGATACCCTTCGGACTGAAGAATGCTGGGGCAACATATCAACGTGCTATGACGACTCTCTTTCATGACATGATGCACAAAGAGATCGAGGTTTATGTTGATGATATGATTGCCAAATCCCAGACGGAGGAGGAGCATTTGGTTAATCTGCTGAAATTATTCAAGAGGCTTAGGAAGTTCAGGTTGAGACTGAACCCTAACAAGTGCACCTTCGGGGTGAGATCGGGTAAACTGCTGGGGTTTATTGTGAGCGAAAAGGGAATAGAGGTTGATCCTGCGAAAATAAAAGCTATACAAGAAATGTCGACACCTAAAACAGAAAAAGAAGTGCGTGGGTTTTTAGGGAGGTTGAACTACATTGCTCGGTTCATATCTCACCTAACTGCGACATGCGAGCCGTTATTCAAGTTGCTGAAAAAGGATCAGGTGTTGACCTGGAATGAAAATTGTCAAAAGGCGTTCGACAAGATAAAAGAATACTTGCAGGAACCTCCTGTTTTGATACCCCCAGTGGCCGGGAGACCTTTGATTATGTATTTGACGGTTCTTGAGGAAAGTATGGGTTGTGTTCTCGGTCAACACGACGAGACCGGACGTAAAGAGCATGTGATCTACTATTTGAGTAAGAAGTTTACCGACTGTGAGTCCAGATACTCAATGCTCGAGAAAACGTGTTGCGCGCTAGCCTGGGCCGCCAAAAGTTTGAGGCAATACATGCTGAATCATACAACCATGCTAATTTCAAAGATGGATCCAATCAAATACGTGTTTGAGAAGCAAGCACTCTTCGAAAGAATTTCCCGATGGCAGATGGTGTTAACCGAATACGATATCCAATATGTCTCACAAAAGGCTATTAAAGGTAGTATTCTGTCAGAGTACCTTGCAGAGCAGCCTGTTGAGGACTACCAATTGATGAGGTTTGATTTTCCTGACGAGGATATCATGTACCTGAAGATGAAAGATTGTGAAGAACCGTTGCCGAACGAAGGACCAGAGTTGGGTTCCAAATGGCAGTTGATATTTGACGGAGCTGTAAATTTCTATGGTAGCGGAATAGGGGCAATTATCACCACTCCTCAGGGGTCGCACATCCCCTTTACTGCCCGATTGACTTTTCCCGTTACCAATAATGAGGCTGAATATGAGGCTTGCATCATGGGTCTGGAAGAAGCCATTGATTTGTGAATCAAACATCTGGATGTATACGGAGACTCAGCTCTAGTGGTGAATCAGATTAAAGGAGAATGGGAGACACGACAACCCAATTTGATACCGTATATGAATTATGCAAGGAGATTGTTGCCTTTCTTTGACAGGGCGGAATTGCATCATGTGCCACGAGCAGAAAATCAAATGGCTGACGCCCTGGCGACATTGTCTTCAATGTATAAAGTTAACTTCTGGAACGAGGCTCCCCGGATTATTATCTCTCGGCTTGATAGGTCTGCATTCATATTTTCCATTAATGAGGCTCCCGATGGTAGACCCTGGTACTTTGACATCCAGAATTTCCTGAAGAACAAGGAGTATCCGGCTGGGGCATCCAGTCGAGATCAGAAGACTCTCAGGAGATTGGCTGGCAATTTCTATCTGAATCCGGACGGTGTCCTGTACAAAAGAAACCACGACTTGGTGTTGCTACGTTGTGTAGATGAGAAAGAGGAGAAGTTGCTCATGGAAGAGATACATGAGGGTACATTTGGTACACATGCTGGGGGGCATGCTATGACAAGAAAACTGCTGCGAGCAGGTTATTATTGGCTAACTATGGAAACAGACTGTTTCAAGTTTGCAAAGAGGTGTCATAAATGCCAGATTTATGCGGACAAAATCCATGTGCCTCCAAGTCCTCTGAATGTGATGTCATCACCGTGGCCTTTCTCGATGCGGGGAATTGATATGATTGGCAAGATTGAGCCTACGACATCCAACGGACACCGGTTCATTTTGGTGGCGATCGATTACTTCACCAAATAGGTGGAAGCAGCATCATATGCCAATGTCACCAAACAAGTGGTAGCCAGATTTATCAAACGAGATATTATCTGCAGATATGGAATCCCTGAGCGGATCATCACCGACAACGGTTCGAATTTGAATAACAAAATGATGAAAGAGCTGTGTCAGAATTTTAAGATTGAGCATCACAACTCTTCTCCCTATCGACCCAAGATGAATGGCGCTGTTGAGGCGGCCAATAAGAACATAAAGAAAATTGTCCAGAAGATGGTTGTGACATATAAGGACTGGCACGAGATGTTACCTTTCGCTTTGCACGGTTATCGTACGACGGTATGCACATCAACCGGGGCAACCCCTTTTTCATTGGTATACGGGATGGAGGCAGTGTTACCGTTGGAGGTCGAGATTCCTTCCCTGAGGGTTTTACGGGATGTCCAACTTGACGAGGCAGAATGGATTAAAGATAGACTGAATCAGCTCAGCTTAATGGATGAGAAGAGACTGGCTTCTTTAGCATACAGTCGCTTATATCAGAGCCGGATGAAGAAAGCTCACGACAAGAAGGTATGCCCTCGAAGCTTTCAGACGGGCGATCTTGTTTTGAAAAAGATTCTCCCACCACAGACAGATCACAGGGGCAAGTGGACTCCTAATTACGAAGGTCCCTACGTTGTCAGAAAAGTCTTCTCTGGAAGAACCTTGTTACTATCCACCATGAATGGTGAAGACTTTACGTCTCCTGTGAATTCGGACGCAGTTAAAAAATACTTTGCTTGAAAGTGACCCGCTGGACAGTAAAAAGAGAGTCCAGGAAAAAATGGGGCATCCCGGCGAACCATAAAAAATGAATGAAAGGTTCGGGCAAAAATTAGGGATAAAATTGAAAAGATGTACACCCGCGAAGTCGAAAACCTGAAAAGGGCGACTTCGGGAAAAAAGGGTATCCCGGTGAATTGAAAACCCGCAAAGGGCGGTTCACGCAAAAGTTAGGGATTGAAAAAGCAAATGACTGTGGTCCGGATTTGATACGGCATTGCTTAGTGGTTTGGGAGATACCTGGGGGCCGTCTATTCAAAAACAATCTCTTCCGAAGATCGAGTACTGGGAAAGCGCAGAGTCAGGCGAGTCATAGGAGGATCAGCTCATGGTGTTTGTCTGTACCACGTTGCCGACATGTATACAAATATTGTTTTGTATTTTATTTATGCTCCTTGTGCATATATGTATGTGGGTTTGTGCGTAACTTCCTCTTTTCAGGAGTTGCATCCAGTGTACAAAACTTTGCCTATTCAGAGGCCCATTATCAATAAAACATGTTACTCAATACTTGATGTTTGTTCTTTACTGTTTTGTTTGTGAAAAACGCCGATGTTTTTGATAAACTTGCACTTGCATAATCTTGCTGGCCATTGCCAATAATTGCTAAAACTTCAAATTGACTGAAGTAATGTCACAGATGCTAACCCGGGTAGATTCTGTTGTATAGGCCTGTTTTGTCTCGTTTGTGTTTTGCAGGGTTCTTACCTTTGGAGCAAACAGTCTGGGATTGTATTCCCCAGCCAGAATCGCTTGACGTAAGACCTGACTCCAGTCGATGTCATTCCCCAGCTAGTCGCAACTTATTCCCAGAGAGTGGGAATGACATTATCCATTACCGAATAAGGGATTATTCTCCCCAGAAGAGTATCCTCAGGGAAGCCGTCCATAGGATATCCCCAGCAAGTCAAAATCAATGTTCCCTGCAGAGGTTGCGCTCCTTGGCGAATCGAAGGTGTGCACGTTCAATCTCCAGCATGGGAGATTCCCGCAATAGTTAACCAGGTTGTTGGTTCGAAAGGATTATACCCGAAGGGTGGGTTTCTCTTGCTCCCCCACAGGTCATCATGCCATTGACAGGATGTTGATCCTCAGCAGAGTCCGAGGCTCTGAGTTTGTAAACTGTGCCCAGACAGTGTGCTTTTCCTAGAAGGGTCGCTTTTTCCCCGGCTAAGTTTGTTCACCAGCAGGGTGGCTTGTTCTTTCCTCCCAGTGGAAATTGATGTTTAATCGCTCCTCGGCAGAGTTGGTTGTGCTTCCGGCATTTATTTTGCCGGAATACCTTATGATACTTGTTCTCAGCATTCATGTTGTTGAGACAACACTATCAGAGTGGCCCCGGCGGCTTGAGCCTGCATTTGCATTTGCATATATCATCACATTTGCATCCACTCAAACGCGTAGCATTTCCGTGTCGTACGGAGCATTACGCCATTTTCGAAAATACGCATTTTGAAGCATAGATCAGGTTGGCTACCTCTTTGTTTTCAGGTGTTTTTCCCTGCAGGTAATTGGACTTCTTGTTTAGGATCGTTTTCAGATATTCAGATTTGCGGCATAAGATAGGCGATGATAAGGTTCGTCCCGCCATATGTTCCCTTATCAGAGGTGTTTGATTAACTTCTCTTCTTCCTCAGCGGAGTGGTCTTTACACGGCTTCATCATTAGACTTTGGAGTTATTGTCAAAAATCCCCCGACGGAGTGTTCCCTCGGGTTGCTGTCACGTCAGCATTTTCAGAAAAGATTTCAGGGATTAGACATCTGAGGTCATTACTCGTCATCAAGTTGAACGTCTGGCAGTTGACGTCAGAATCTCCCCCGACAGAGTTCTCCCCGGTTTGTTGTTATGGCTTCATAATTAGACTTTGAAGATGTTACCGTCATGATATGGCTTCATAATTAGACTTTGAAGTTCGTTACATCAGCGCTATAAGGCTTCATGATTTGACTTTGGAGTTGTTGTTGGCATTTTTAAAGGGGGATTTCAGCGATTAGATGACTGAAATTGTTACTTGGTGTCACTGCTTCCTAATTAGACTTTGAAGTTGCTAGAAGCAGTGGATGGCTTCATAATTAGACCTTGGAGTTGTTATCAGTTTATACGGCTTCGTAATTTGACCTTGGAGTTATTGTCAGTGTTAAACAATTTCATAACTAGACTTTGGAGTTGTTGTTAGGGATTCCCTAGCGGATTTTCCTCGCGTGGCTGTGATGTCAGCATTGCAGACTTCATGATTTGACTTTGGAGATCGGCATAGTTTCTTCGAGTGGTTGTTACGTCAGCGTTACACGGCTTCGTGATTAGGCTTTGGAGTCGTCGTTAGCAATTCCCCAACAGAGTTTTCTATAGCAGCTGTTACGTCAGCATTGAGCCGCTTCATAATTAGACCTTGGAGTTGTCGTCAACATCAAACGACTTCGTAATTAGACTTTGGAGTTCTTCAGCGGTACCGCATCTTCATGATTAGATTTTGGAGTTGTTGTCTGAAGGTTTGACCGCATGGAATAGCTTCATAAGTAGACTTTGGAGTTGTTGCCAGATTTTTCCCTACAGGGTTGCTTGTTGAAGTTTCTCTTATCCGGACATCGGAGTATTGTCTTCAAGCTTGTTGTTCCGTCAGCGTCACAGGGTTTCATAATCAAAATTTCAGAAGTTGTCGCCTGTGGTCGAAATAGGTGCCTGGCAGTTAATTGCAGAGCATCCCCAGTGGGTTTGGGCTACTGCAAAGATAAGGCGGAGTTATTGTCCAGTATTGACGAAATATTATTATCCCCAGTAGAAGCCTCCTCAAAGTCGTTTGTGGGTTGGACCCAACGGAGTTAGCTACTGCAAAGATAAGCAGAGTCTCCTGTGTTTAGACAGATGATTTTCCCGTATGGATAGGCGGATGAAGTTTCCTGTGTTTAGGCAGATGATTTGCCCGTATGGATAGGCGGATGGAGTTTCTTGTGTTTAGGCAGATGATTTTCTCGTATGGATAGACGGATGGAGTTTCCTGTGTTTAGGCAGATGATTTTCCCGTATGGATAGGCAGATGGAGTTTCCTGTGATTAGGCAGATGATTTTCCCGTATGGATAGGCGGATGAAGTTTCCTATGGTTAGACAGATGATGTTTCCGTATGGATAGACGGATGAAGTTTCCTGTGGTTAGACAGATGGTGTTCCCGTGTGGATCGGCGGATGGAGTTTCCTGTGATTGGACAGAAATATTTCCCAGTGAAGTCGACAAATTTATTGCCTATGATTGATAGGACCTCCTCGTGTTTGTAAGAGGCGGGAAACTCATCCCCGCGGAGTAGCCGGGATCTCTCCGTGTTGACAAAATGTGGCGTCCTAACGTGGACAAAGTTCTATTCCTGTGCTGTTGAGATTTCTTCGGGTTGACGAAATGTGAGTCCTGACGTGGACAAATTAGTGTTTATTCGTGATTTGACGGAATTTGGGTCCGGATGTGGACAAGGTTACTCCTGTGACGACAGAGTCTCTATTCGTGTTGGCGAATTTGTTTCTCTTCTTGTGTTGACAAGGTTAGTCCAGTTGCAGACGGAAGTGTTCAGTACCTGTGGCGGTACACAGGCGGTTGATGTTGAAATCAGAGTTATTATCAGACGTTGAATCAGATGTTGCCGTAACAACCAAATTCAGTTGGTGGATGTCGTTCCCAAGCGGTTGTGCAGTTTATTTCTGCGGTTAGCAAATTTTCGGGTTTCTTGGTATTCAACCGTCTCGTACCTCGATTGTTTGAAGGTCGTTCGCTCTTCACCCAGTCGGGTCCAAGCCGTTTGAATAGGGGCAGCTGTTGCACCCCAAAATTTACTTAACCTTTTCTTGCCTGATTTATGTTTCATTGCATTTCATTTGCATAGTTACATCATTCACATATTTCAATCATTTGCATATCATAGCATATCAAGTCATCCAATAAGGGATCAAGTGCCATTTATGTCAAAAGAAGCCTATCTAGAGGTGTTCTCTGAGCCTAAGAGCCCATCCAAGTCATCAGAGAAGGATTTGAAGTCTTGAGAAGTTTGAGTGCCTACATGTGGGTTTTGCTCCTATCTTGAGGAATGTTGAGAATCATCAGTGAGATGAGAAGCATGGAATGTGAACTTTAGGAGTGTATGGATCTCATGGAATGCCTATAGGGCCCTATTGAAGCTGAGACAAGTCATTGATTCAAGTACAAGAGCCACAGTTGAGGTGCAGTCAATTAGGGTTTCATCTGGGTAACTCTAGGTCATTTGAGTAATTGGAGAGCATCAAAGCCTACCTTGAGGTCATGGGATTAATGAGTTGGTATGTTGATACATGTGTGGTGTTGTGCCAAGATTAAGCAAAGAAAGATCAAGAATGTGGGAAGTTGCTAAATTAGGGTTTCAGTGTAAAATCCCCTATTTAGTGCCTAACTTCAAAGCCACATAAGTCAAAATACAAGTTTCAAATGGATCCTTGGCCAACATGAAACTTGTAGAGCTTCTCAATAGATTTAAGTTTAGTACTAGAAGTCTTCAAGAAGATTTGTAGAACTCAAGTTATGGTCTTTGCAAATTACAAGTCACCAGAGGACACTGAAATTTATCTGTGAAAGTCACTTGACTTCCAAGCAACTTTTTCCCCTCAAGGAGTTTTCAAATAGATTCTTGGCCAAAATAAGAGTTGTAGGTCTTGATCTTAGCTTTAATTTGAGTACTAGAAGTCCTCAAGAAGATTTGTGGAACTCAAGTTATGATCTTGGCAATCCAAGGGTATTTTGGGAAAGTTGAATTATAGGTCATTTGCAAGAATGTGCCAAAATCTCCATCTTCCACTCCTCAAATGGAAATTTGTTCAACATGAAATGTGCTTGGAATGATGTTTTTATGTCATACGTGAAGTCATGGTGGGTTGGATTGGCTTGTATCAAGAAGTGCTCCAAAATGGCCTAAAAAGAGGGATTTTTCAAATGATTCAAAAGAGGGAAAATGTGATTTTTGAGTTATAGGTCATAAACATGTCATGTGAGTAGTCATTTTGACCAGAAATTGAATTCTAAACACAATGGCATTTCCACAATTTTGAGATGAGGCCAAATTACATGACTTGCTTTGGAAAAGTTGTTTCTTACATTACAAGTCATTGATCCAAAACAAGAATCAGGGTATTTCAGGCTGAGATAGCTATCCAAACATACTCCATGATCAATTTGTAGTTGGTTAGAACACTCTAGAGCAAGCTGGGAGGGCAATATCGTGACTGTCACATTGGATTTTTAAGAGAAAATCAGAAACTTTGGATCTACCGAGTTGGGCCTGAATTGGATTGCAAAAGCCCACAAACACTTCATATTTAAGTTCTAGAATGAGTTCATATTGGGTTTTGGTGTTGAATTTGTGCTGAACAGAGAGTTTGCAGTTGAGCTTTCAAGGTTTCTAATTGAAAACGGTTTTGAAGTTCAAGGCACAATCAAGCACAATTGAAGGGTGGAAAAGCTTCCTGTTGCTTCACTGATCGTGTCTGAAGAGTTGTGGAGCTTGAATCCATCATCTTCCACCTCTGTTGATCCATTTTTCTCAGGTATGTAACTCTCAAGTTTCCTCATGATCTAGGCTGAACTAGGTAGATTCTTGCATGTGGTTAGGGTTTAGATGGAACCTAGGTCATTTCTGGATAGAAATTTGAGTAGTTAGAGACATACCAAGATGACATGTGATTTCTGTTTGAGCATGAATTGAGTTGATCCTAAGGCTATGAACTGATTTGGATAGATCGTTATGATGTACAAAACATGAGGATCATTTTTGTGGTTCCAATCTTGTAAATGGTGATGGTTGAGATTTTGGCATATTCTGAAGATGGCTTCGTGTTTTAATTTCCATTGAGAGTTAGGAGATTTTGATAGGAGATTTGGAATCCTGGTGAAATTTTGAGTAGAATTGATATGGAGTTTGCATTTTCTGGATCATTGGATCATGAACTCACCGGAGAAGGAGGTGGTGCAGTCACCGGACCACCACACCTGAACAGTTGGCCTCACCTGAGTTCAGAGGTAGGAGGCGACCTCTTAGACGTTGGATCTTGCTTGGACCTTGACTCTTTTAACTCATCCAATGGCCACGACTTGTTTTTGAATTGGCTGACTTTGACTGCTAAATGCAGCGTTTCATTTATCCAGTCAGCTGGTGACTGGACCCTCACGTGGGTAGCCTCAGGGCTCTTGGATCTGATTACCAGTCTCTTGATCTCATGGCCCTCATTTAATCCAGCTTTTTATTTTCTTTTAATCATTTTAGTATTTTCTTTTATTCCATTTGATTTCTAAAATCCATAATAAATCCAATATTGATCCAAAAAAATATTTTAAAAATACCTCAATGATCTTGGATTTATTTGTGATTTTCTGAAATTAATAAATCTCATTTTCATCCATTTTTTCAATTTAGTTTGATTTTTCTTATTTTTGTGTAATTTCTTTTATTTGCATATTTGATCATCTATTTTGTGGATTTTATTGTGACCAATTGGTGATGAACTTTGAGTTGATTCTTTTTGGGCTAGATAGCTTAGATATTCATGTACCCATTGTAATTTTCTCATATTTTTGTGAGAGAATTTTAGGCTAGTTTGAGCATTGGTCATTAGAGGGTTTAGAATTAGGGTTTTAAGTTGATACCTTTAGGTTTAGGGCATAGTTTTAGGTCCAAATAAATGGTTAATCCCCTGGTTTTTGTATGAAAGGTTCATAAGAGGTTTAGGAACCCTTAGTAATTTTTGTAGGATTTTATAATCACTTTTGGTATTTTAAGTAGAATTAGTTTTGAGACTAACATTTAGGAGTTTCTAATGAACTAACTTGACTAGTTTAATTCAGTAGTTCCCCTTAGACTAGGGTGGTGTTGCTCTTGTGCTTGGGTGATCATGAAGACCAATTGAAGATGCTTTGGAGAGATTGAAGAGCTTGGATGTGAAGATTCTCTCATCTGTTGGAGTGCTTGTCAGGAGCTTAGGAAATTAGGGTTTTAGGAAGAGCTTTTTAGACTTAGTTCATTTCATGCCTCAAACATGGAATGTTTTGTTTGCTTCCATCCTATCCTATGATTCAAAGTCCTTTTAAGGAAGCCCCATCTCTCCGTTGGAGGGATGAGTGGTATGCCTTAAAGAGTAGAACTTTTGAGGATACCCTCCTTTGCAGATGATGGTTTCTAGTGATTTCCTTTGGTTTTCACTGGTTTCCATTCATTATAAATTGATCTCAATAACCAATCTTTCTTGGTGGAGATTGCTAGAGCTTGGGGATGAAGATCTAAGATGTCAAAGATGCCTTTCATAAGGTCTGCTTGAAGATGGAGTTATGTTACTGTCCACTTTGCTGTCAGAGCTGCTGTAGGAGTTTGGTGCTGCTGCTTGGGCTGCCTCCTTTGGGTTTTGTTTTCTGTATTGTTTGTTGGCTTGTGTAGCTTGCCCCCTAGGTTTGAGGTGAATGTTGATTCACTTTGCCTATTGTTTTCCCAGGTTCGAGGTTGAGTGGGACTCCCTTGCCTCGCTTGTATTGCTGCATTGCATGCATTTTACTGTATTTGCTTGCTTTCTTTTCTGTTTATCCCCTAGGATCTCTGATTTCCTCTGTGCAGGAGGGAATTATGACAGACATTAGGATTCTTATCCATGCATGACAACATTAGATTAGTTTTTATTCCCTTTTCAACCCTAGGCTTTTTAGAGCTTCTCTCTCTTCTTATCTCAAGACAACTCTAAAACACAGTAATAAGGTTAATCGATGTCGTACGTTACGAGCCTTAAGCTATTTGAGAAAGGGTTGCTGGAGAGCTTCTTTCCAGTAGTCTGGCTGCTTAGTGTGGCACCCTTTGGGTGACACGCGACCTAGTCACTCTCAAATCATAGTTTCTAGTGCGTCAGAGATTGCACACAAACTAAAAAAACACTTCTTTCGTAAAAGATTCAAAACAAATATCAAAGTGTCATTTTTGTCCTCCTGGACTCTTAATCAAGAAAACCCTTTTTGAAGGTAATAAAAAACAGTCAGACAAGCTTGTGTCTTCCGTAGCCCGAACTACGTTTGCTCTGATCTTTCATGTTGTATGAAAGTACGTAGGCATAGGATGCCGTATCCTAGAGAGCAACCTTCCCCTCCTTTCCCGTAGGTAGGCGAACTACGTTGACTTTGATTTCTCGTTTTAGACGGGAATACGTAGGCATAAAGTGTGATACTCTGTCGAGTCATTTTCTTTCTTTTTAACCCCAGACCTTTCGAGTAGATAGAATAACAATCCGTACTAGAAAACAAGCGTGGATCCCGTCGAGTACGGTGGACTTGAGGGGTGCTAATACCTTCCCCTTGCATAACCGACTCCCGAATCCAGGATTTGGTTGTGATGACCATTCCCTTTCCCGTCTTTGCGGTAGGTTTACTTCTAGCGTTTCCTTTCCCTCCTTTGGGATAAATAACGCACGGTGGCGACTCTTCTGTTTAGCCGGCGCCGATTTTCACAGTAGCGACAACTGTGATTAACCAAAAAGGATGAGTGATTTACCAAGAGAGGTTATTAACTCAGTTGAAGCTCAGTATGTTAATAGATAGACTGTGGTTAACTGTGGAATGGGTGAATAACCAAGAGAAGGTGATTAACCTAAGAAGGGTTGGTTTTAATAGGAGGGTTGTGATTAACCAAAGAACGAGTGAGTAACCGGGAAAAGGTGGTTAACCCAAAGGAAACTCAGTACGTCAACAGAAGGACTATGGTTAACTGAAAGAATGAGCAATCAGTGTTTTAACTGATAGACAATTATTAACCAAAGAAAAGGGAGATGAATCGAGAAAAGGTTGTGAACTCCGCTAGGGATTTGGTATTTAACTGACAGACTGTGATTAACCAAAGAAAAAAGGATTGAGACTTCGCTAGGGAAAAAGAGAATTGGCTTTAACCAAAGAATGGTTGATTAGCCAAGGAAATGGGTGATTACAACTCTTCTAGGGAATCAAAGAATAGTGATTAGCTAAAAGAAAAAGGTGTTGAACAAAAAGAAGATAATTAACCCCAGAAACAATGATCAGGGCGTGCGTGATCAAGGATCGACTCAGCTAGGAAATAAAAGACACTACAGTAAGGAGATAGAGACGACTACTCCAGACACATGTTCATTTATCCCCTACCCACAATAATCAAAATGAGTGTAGGAATTATCCACTCTCATTCCTTATCTAGCACTAAAGTATAGTGCGGGAATTGAAACCAACAGAGCAATGATGCCAACTTGTATAGTGCTCCAACGCGTTGTGCAGACTTCCAAATTAGTAAGGGACTAAGAGAGCAAGATTCTAAAAGATCCTAAAGAGAAGAAAGAGGGAAAATCAATTAATCGAAATAAGGTTTTGATCAATCAATCAAAGGGAATGAACAAACCAACAATCTTTCACACGAGTCAAAAGATCGTCAAAGCCAACGTGCGAAGTAGTGATTATAAAAAAAATTATATTTTCTCAATAAAGAAAAAAATTAATGCAATCAAGAATGAATTTGCAAGGCAGTAACAAACATCAACTAGCATGCATCACCAATCATATTATCATGTAATCAAAGATGTGCAAGAATCAACATGATCATACAATATCAATAATGCAAACAAATCCCAAAAATTGAACAATCGTGCATCCAAGCCCGTATACATGGTTTGAACTGAGGTTAAATACCTCATAAAACATACACAAATATCAAGTACATCAAGCCATGGAAGTTAAATGGGGAAAGGAAACCAAACAAACATGAAAAAGCACAAAAATGAAATTCTGTCACAGTATTAATCGGTTAACCATATATGGTTAATCGATTAACCTCTTGAAAAGTTCAGAAAACGTGAAAAGATGACTGGTTAACCAATTAACCATTTTGCACACTAAATGGTTAATCAATTAACACTAGGATAGTGGTAGAAAATCAATTTTCCCAAAGCACTTCCAGAGTGAAATTGAGATAGAATTAAGAGTGATGAGTGAAAAATGGTTGAGAATGATTAAGCTTCCTTTTCACAAGTGTGAAGGTTTCTTTATATAGAAGTTAGCTTAGGAGTGGGCTAGGTTTGGAGTTTTCTTAGGAGCTTGCTTTGGAGCTAGCTTTAGAGTTAGTCACATCTAACTCACCGAGTCGAAAGTCGACTCGGTTAGTTATTTGTTAACTCGGTTGGAGCATCCCAATGCAAGTTCAAAATCCAATGGTTCACACGCTTGGAAACAAAGGTGCATGGTGGTCTTGATTGGAAATGATGTATTGTAGTAAATGCAAGTGAATTCTTGAAATGTCTTGAAGTGTCTAGAATATTCCACATGATACTAGAACCAAGTAGACCCCAAAGAAGTGGAGGAAAAGTTGATAACATGAAAATGCAGCAGAATCTGCGAAAACGCATGTGTTAATCAGTTAACCATATTTGGTTAATCGGTTAACACAGCCAAAAATTGTCCAATTTGCTTGAAAAAAAGTGCTATGGACATGGTTCTAATTTTTTACTCTTTGCTTTGATAAATAGGCATGGAAACCCTTGTATTTTCTTTGTATTGATGATGTGATTAATCAGGCTCTAAAATTTAGAATACTCCTGCAACAAAACCATAGAGAAAAAATAATGATGCGTATGCCGGCGATGTGAATGCACATGCTTTAAAGGCAAAATGGGAGGTCAAATTTTGAGTTACGACAGATGTCCCTATTTAATTTTCTTGGACCTGAATGTTCGAATTGCGCCAACTTTTTTTATTATTTGAGGTGGAAGAGGTGAAATTGGCCGACGGCGACAAAAGAGGTTAAATTGTAGTGAGTTCTGATTAGATGAGAACCTGGTTGAAATATCTGTTGGGGAGATGGATAGTCAACAAAGAATATGCTTGATGCATATGATATGTATGGTTGATCTTACATGATACTTGATATCATGTTATGCAACGGTATATGTTAGGATACTGTGTGGCAGATAGGCAGGGATTGTAGCAAAACATACTCGACATCCTCAGCTTGGGAAAAAACACCATAAACCATTACTTCTACTGGGGGTGAAGGAGCCCTGGAAATTTTTTCAAGTAACCGACTCTTCTTGGGGAAGAATAAGGTTAGGATAATTCTTACTGCTTGGGGAAAAAGGAAAACTGAAACACCACTGCTACTAGGGAATGATATCTTTGATCTGTTGGGGATGCTGCGATGACCCTGCTATTGCTGGAGAAAATCAAACAGGTCCTTGCTTGGGGCCTATCATGGTTCTGCTCGGGAAATGGGAGGTAAACCAACCTTCTAAAGAACCATAACAGTGTCTGTTTGGGATCAAGCTTGCAATGGGGATTACTGATCATCCCTTGGGGATTTCTGGTAAAGCATGCAATATATAATTCTTTCTTTGTTGATTTAGCTTTTTATTATTCTCAATGCTTTATAGTATTATGTGATCACAAATAATCGTTCATTTTGCAAACACAATACTGAAAAGAGATAAATGAGAAATCAAATGATGAATTTTATTGAATATGAAAATATTTGTACATAATGTGTGTACAAGGATGCAAAAATACTTGATGAGGAAATTTACAATAAATTAAAAAACAAAGTAAATGGCAATGGGAAATTAGCTTTTGCATTGATTACAACATTGCTCATCATCCACTGTAAGTCTTGGTTCCAACACTTTGTATCCATTGATGATGATTTGATTGATCATTTACCGTCTGAGGTCCAGCTATGATGAAGATAGGCTCAAATGTTTGCAGTCAAATGCCTTTATCCCTAATTTTTGCCTGGATATTTTTCTATTTTTTTCGTCCACCGGGATACCCATTTTTTCCTAAGTCGCTCTTTCGGGTTTTCGAGTTGTCGTTACCCGAAATTTAACCTCCCTCTTGCCTTTTACATAAGCATGTGCATTCGCATCATTAGCATACGCATGTGCATTTTTCTCTGTGATTTTTCATTCTAGGAATATTCAGGATTTTCCAAGCCCGATTAATCACGCCCGCTCAAAGATATCACATCACCAAAAAAAGCATAAAATGAAGGTTTCTATGCCTATTCCTCAAAGAAAAAGGTCAAAATACGGAATCATGGCCACAACACTATTTTGCAAGCAAATATGCAAGTTTTTCCTGTGGTAACTGGTTACCACTTTTCTAGGCAAAGTAGGGTAACCGGTTACCTTGTGTAAAAATGCATTTTTTGTGACACCCACTTTCACTCTACATTTTGAGAGTCTACTTGGTTCTATCATTGTGTGGAACATTCTAGACATCTCTAGACAATTCAAGACCTTTCTAAACACTTCAAGGCATTTGCTCCAATACATCGATTTGGATTAATACCACCATGTTGCTTCATTCCTAAGCATGTGAGCCCATAGATTCAAGTTTGCATTGGGATGATTACCGAGTTAACTACCTAACTAACTGAGTTAACCTCCAACTCAGTGAGTTGAGACTAACTAACTCCAAGGCTAGTTCCAAGGCTACATTCAAAGCTCACTCTGAACCTAGAAACTCTGAAGCAAAACTCTATATAAGTAAATCACCAATATTTCACAAGGAGCTTCAATCATTTTCTCAATTTCCACATTCTTCACCCTTTATCGTTCTCCTAAATTCTTCATTGATCACTCTCAATTCTCTCACATTCTCTCTGATTTTTATGCAACTTTCTCTCACGTTCATCTCCATCATCTTCCTAAAATCTCACAAAAGATCAATTTCTACCATTAGAGTGTAACAATCTTCACGTCAAAATTATTATTCTCTTGAGCTAAACCTCCTTCTACCATATTCCTACTTGGATTTCTGGATTTACGGTAGATTCTTCTGCTACTCAAGCAAACAACATTAACATGTTAAACGCTCAAAACGGAAACCACAAGTTACGTGTCGAAGAATCGAGATCGAACAATCAAGAACGATGAAATATGTCAAAAACAATTCACATAAATGCATCATATCAATCCATGAAGTTTACATATGAAAAGGAACTCAAGCAAGCAAACAAATGCAAAAATGCAAAAAATGGGCAAAAAATGCAAAGCTGCCAAAAATAGGTAAATCTTCCCCAAGTAACGGGTTACCCTATATAGGGTAATCGGTTACTTGGTGCAAAACAGCCCAGAAACGTGAAATTTGATAGGGTAAACGGTTACTCTATATAGGGTAACCGATTACCACTGAATCAAAAGCAGGAAATCAGTTTTTAAAAGCAGTTTTCAGCATCAAACAACTTCTCCAATCATCCATATGATCATGGCATCAATCAAGCATGAAATTAACATCAAGAAACATTAATCACGCATCATGTAAACACAATCAAGCATTGACATCACAAATCACCAAGATCCAAATCATCAAAATGGATTAAAAAAATAGCAAAAACCATGGATCTACATTGTGATTATCCAAATAAGTTCAAAACATAATTAGATCTAGAATTGTCAACCTTCAAAGCGGAGATTTGCTTTGGTGAGTTTTGATTCACTTGAAATTAGCATATCCAAGCAAGATACCCAGAGATTCTTCAAGATCCAAGAGCTTCCTTATGGTAGAAATGAAGATCAAGCAAAAATGATCCAAAAAGCACTTCCAATCTAGCTTCCAAATTCAGATCCAAAACCAAACAAAAATTGAATGGCAAATTGAAGATAATGGAGATGAATGATGGAGGTTTAGCTCTATAATTCTATGATTCCAATGAAGAATCAAAGAACTCAAGTGAAAGAGCTTTAATGGATGTTTTGGGAGTGAAAAAATGGAGAGAAAATTGAGAGCCAATTCTCAAGAGTGAGAGTGAAATCTGAAATGAAGGGTAATTGTGTGAGGTTTGGGGCAAATTCAGTTAAATAAGATCTAGGTTTGGAATCAAAATAGGTTTGGAATGAGGATTAGCATTTGGGTTGGAAATTAGGAGTGGAATTAGGAATGGAGTGTTTGAAATTTGGAGGGAAATGGTGAAAGTTGAAACAATTCTAGATCCTTCCAATTATGATCAAGTGAAATCAATGGTTGAGAATGATTGGAAATTGCACATGCTAAAAATTAAAATTCTTGGCCAATTTCTCTTGAAGTAACCGATTACTCTATCAAAAATTTTCCACTTTCGGCGCCAAATGGAGGGAATCCTGCACAATTGTTCGTTGCCACTTGTTCTGAGCTCCGTTAAGCCTCTGAAACTTTCTCTTGAATATCATAACTATGAGAACAGCCTGAGATAGCATGTACACCATCTCCTGAGCTAAAAATTAACCTGTTAAATAAAATAAAATTGACCGCACGATCGATGGGCAAAATAAATGCTTGAGCCTCTAATACTCGTTGTTTAAGCTCTTGCAACAAAAGGGAACCCTGAGCCATGGAAATACCTTAATCCCATGTCTTGAGAACCAATGCTATGATATTCAGAAATGCAAAATGCAGAGAAACATAAGCCAGTAAAGGTTAAAACGAAAGGGTAAATTTTGGGGTGTTACAGTTGCGCCTATTCAATCGACTTGGACCTGAAGGTATGAAAAGCAACCACTTTCAAACATTCAAGGTAGAAGGTGATTGAATATAAAAAGAACCCAGAAATTTGCATTCAATTATGATGAACGGAATTGGAGCCCGGTCATACGTCGTCAAAAGAATTTGATGGAAAGAAAACATAACCAGAGAATCACATCAGTGAACTTTAGAACTACATCATCAATAGGAATTGACGAAAAGAAAACCAAATCCAGAGAATTACATCGTCAATGGGAATTGACGGAAAGAATACAAATCCAAAGATCATATCAGTGAACCTTAAAACCACATCGTTAATAGGAACTGATGGAAAGAAAACCAATCCAAAGATCACATCATTGAACTTCAGAACCACATCGTCAATAGGAATTGACAGAAAGAAAAAAAATCCAGAGAAACACATCAGTGAATCCCAAAACCACATCGTCAATAGGAATTGACGGAAAGAATACCATATCCAAAGAACCACCTCGTCAATAGGAATTGACGGAAAGAAAACCACATCCAGAGAAACACATTAGTGAATCCCAAAACCACATCGTCAATAGGAATTGACAGAAAGAAAACCAATCCAAAGATCACATTAGTGAACTTCCGAACCACATCGTCAATAGGAATTGACAGAAAGAAAACAAATTCGAAGAAACACATCAGTGAATCCCAAAACCACATCTTCAATAGGAAATGATGGAAAGAACCAAACTAAAGATCATATCGTCTAAAGGTAGACGGGAAGAAAACCAATCCAAAGATCACATCAGTGAACTTAAAAACCACATCGTCAATAGGAATTGACAGAAAGAAAACAAATCCAAAGATCACATCAGTGAACTTCAAAACCACATTGTCAATAGGAATTGACAGAAAAAAAGACATATCCAAAGATCAACATCGTCAAAGGGGTTTGACGGAAAGAAAACAAAACCAAAGATCACCTTGTCTAAGGGTAGACGAGAAGAAAACAAATCCAAAGATCACATCAGTGAACTTCAAAACAACATCGCCAATAGGAATTGAAAGAAAGAAAACGAAATCCAGAGATCACATCAGTGAACTTCAAAACCACATCGTCAATAGGAATTAACGGAAAGAAAACCAAATCCAAAGATTGCATCAGCAAACTTCAAAACCACATTGTCAATGGGAATTGACAGAAAGAAACTAAATCCAAAAATCACATCAGTGAACTTCAACACCACATCGTCAAAGGGTTGACGGGAAGAAAACCATATCTGAAGAAACACATCGTCAAAGGGGTTTGACAGAAAGAAAACCATATCCAAAGATCACCTCGTCTAAGGGTAGACGGGAAGAAAACCAATCTAAAGATCACATCAGTGAAATTCAAAACCACATCGTCAATAGAAATTGATGGAAAGAAAACCAAATCTAGAGAATCACATCAGTGAACTTCAAAACCACCTCGTCAATAGGAATTGACGGAAAGAAAACCAAATCTAGAGAATCACATCAGTGAAAGGGACTTGGAGAATTTACTGGGGAAACACATCGTCAATAGGAATTGATGGAAATAACCTGCCTGGGGATGTCATCATCAAAAGGCTAATGGACAAAGTATGATCGCCGTGTGATTTAAAACCCAAAAGAAAGTAAGCAGATGAGTTGGCCGAAAATTATGTTGGGGATATGTCACCGTCTTGATTGAAGGGTGATTCGAGTTGCCACGAATGGTACCAAAAATGGCTTATGCTTCACACGCATATGTTTGAATTTTTTTCCTATGGCGTAATGCTCCATACGAAATGGAAATGCTACGCATTTGAGGATGCAATGCAAAAATGCTTATGAGGATGCAAAATGACCACTCCAGCAAAATAAATGTTGAAGAGACGAAGTCAACTCTGTCGAGGATGACAAATTGAACTGTCTCTGGGATCATAACTCTGCTCGATATCCTAATCAAACTTCTATTCTGAAGGAAAGTAGGAACAACAGACGACTTCTGGGGAAAATCACTGAGATTTGATCTATTGTCCCTCCATGGGGAAATATATTACCTCTATTGGGGAAACGCTAAGGACGATTAGGCTGTGACCTGCCAGGGAAGCCAACCACTATTGGAGACTTCACTGGGAAGAGAAAAATAATAACCAAAGATAATACCCATTCCACTAGGGGATGATGCCAGACTCACTTCTTTATTGGGGCAATGACCAAATATGCCAACTTTTTTTGGAAACGTTATAGATCCTCAATCCCTAGTTGAAGAATACTACTTAGCACAACGTTGGAAAATGTCAACAACCATTAGACTTTTACCCTTTTGGAGATAAGCATTTCACGAATGAACCTTGTCTATTAGAGATGATTTTTTCGTTGATTGGGGAAGCATCAAACTATTTAGGTCTTGCTAAAAAGGATATACGTTGAAATTCTTCTAGGGGAGAAACCAAAGTCTTCACTGAAAAGCTTTAACTCTACTGGGGGTGCCATACGTTGGCTATCAACATGAATCCTGCGATGTCCTGCTACAAAACTCTGAACCTCGGAGATTTGACTCTGACTAACCATCTTCTAAAGAGGATAACTCTTCGTGCTCTTGAAATGATATGTTTCAAAATGAGCCTTCGAAGTAACTTTGCCCCTGTCTGATTGGTCTTCGAAATTTTTTTGCTGACTCTCGATATGATTTCCCCAGATTAACTGATCCTTAGGGAGATTCCTCGAAATAACTACCCCATATTAATTGAAATTTGGGGGAACTTCTTGAAGTAACTGCCCCAGATTGGCATCTTATGACTGAATCCATTGGCCACACGCTCCTTAACATATCTGTCCATAAATTTCCTCTAAACAAGATAAGACTTCTTGACTGACATTCATTATGTAAACCTCATTGATGCCAAATTCCTGTATGCAAGCAGATAATGTTTATTCTGAGAATGAAAATTCTAATGCAATGCACATGCTACTCTTGAAGTTTTTGTAGAAAAGATATCGCCAAACTTTGTGAGCAAGTCACTAGTTAAGATGCAACACTGACTTTTTTTTTGAAATGACACCATGCACATGCAATACCAACGAAATCTTTTAGCACAACTCATGGGAGTCAGGAACGCTATCTCGTTGAAGTACGCCTTCAAAATAAACCCTGCTTCAATTAGGACTTTTGAAGGTTGTATCGTGGTCTGGTTCACGGTTTTAGAAAAAAAGAGTTTTGGCTCAAAATTTATTTGTACCCACCCATTCTCCTTGATGTTCTTCAGTCCTGTGTTCATCTAACCTAACACAAGCACTCACTTTTCAAAAAGGTTATTGAATGGAAGAAGTGATGGTTATGGAACCCACAAGGTTTTTGGAGCGACGATCACCCTTTTTGTCTTTGGTGTCTAGAGTCACACGACTTGTTCTTTTCTGAGGATTTTCTTTTGTCCTCATTTTCATTTTCCATTCTTTTCCTGATCTTGTCTGGACTGATTCTTTTGAATTTTTGATGTTGAAGTCCAGCGGGATACCCTAATTTTTGCCTAAGTCACTTGCTTTCAAGATTCGACTTAGCAGTTTTTTTTAATTCTGTTTTTTTTATCGAACAAATCGTGTGGCACTGGTTGTCTTAATTTCCTTGAAAGGGTTGTGACTGCCTCATTCCTTGATTAATGAGGTATAACCATTGTGGGATGGTGAAGGATGAAAGGTAATGGATCCTTGGATGCACACTCCTTTTGAAATTTGAATTCTTGGTAAGACTAACTGAAGACTACCTAGCCCCTGGGTTAAGATTGAGGATTTTTCGTTTTCAGAAAGAAACTCCTACTTCAAGGCTCAAAGGGGTTAACAAAGGTCTATCTCCCTTATATCTCCGGTGTTTGGGAATTCAAAACAATGCCTGTACATCATCAGCAAAGTTTTATCCAAAAGCATACAACCAGAAAGTTTGCGTTTTTCGCTTCATCATCCTCCTTCCAAGAGTTTAAGCAAGAAAGTTGGTATTGCAATGCACAGAAATATTATGAGTGAACACGAATAAATTACTTCAATAGAAACATACTCATTGCATTAAGATCATCATTAAAAAACAAAATGTTTTTACATGCAAACAGAGCATTAACAAACAATGAAAAATACAAATGAAAAATGTAGCAAAGAAAATTGATAATTGCCATGGCTGAGGAGGCTCAGCTCCTCCTGAACTGATTACTTCTGATGATGTCCTTGAAATCTCAAGTGCTCACTTGGAAGACTTTAACTAATGTGAAAACCTTTGTTGTTTTTCTGGGAGCCAGTCTGTTGTTAATATCGATTAGGGCATTCCTTTCGTTCAGGAACTTTCATCCTCAGACTTGGCCCAAGAACAGGCAACGGTTGCGGACTTCGAGATTCTGAAACTAAAGACTATAAGATACGCCCCTGACCCGATGCAGCTTCAAGGGAGAAAACAGGAATATCCGCTTCTTTCACAGCAACTGGAATAAGATCACCTTGTACGCTCAGGCTGCCTAGCGTGAACTAAACTGCCTTTGAATCGATTAAGTCCTGAACTTTGTGCTTAAAAGCCTTGCATTTCTCTATGTTATGCCCCGGTCCCCCAGAATGGAAATCACAATGGGCACTTACATCATATCTTGGTGGAGGCTTACCAGCAAACGGAGCCAGAGCCCGAAGTTCAACCAATTGAAGTTGAAGCAAGAGTTACAACAACTGAGCATAAGTCATAGGGATCCGGTCGAAGATTCTATCAGGCTGCTTCGGCCTTTGTGCATATTTTTTAACCTTAGGATTATCCTGGGAAACAGGTGACAGATGCTGACGGAGAGATTCTTGAAACCCAGGTCGTGCAAAATATCTATGAGGCACATCACACTCTGGGAGAGATTCCATAGGTAAGGGTAGAACGACCATTTTTGCTGCGGCTTCAGGCATAAGATTTCCTTCCTTTCTTAGCACGTTTTTCATGACTTCCATAATCCGACCCATCTGAGTCTTCAGTTGATGAACTTCCTCCCTGAGCATTTTCTGATCCTGACACAAAGCTTGCATGTCCACCATGAATTATCCCATCTGGCTTCATATTTCCTTCAACTCTGCCTGAACTTGCTCCATAGTCAACTTCTAGCTTCTTGGAAACGTTGAGTCTGAAATTCTGAAGAAAACCACATTAGGATAACAAAAGACCAGCCTTGAACACCTGGAGTGCAAATGAACATGAAAACACAATGCAAAAATGTTTATATTTCATCATTATCAATCGAACACAAACAAGTTTTACAAATAAGTTTGCACTTTAGCAGAAAAGATACTACACATGCAAAGAAATTACATGATATAAAAGATCGCCAACTTAGGGGAACTGGAGTTTCCAATCTTGATTCACTACTAAACTAGCCATATTCATAATTTCTCGTCGAAATCAGTCTGATACTCATCTGAACATATGCTCTCTGTGAATTCTTCCAAAACAAGGACTGATGAACCCACATGACTGGATGAAGAGGGATTGTTGATCTAAATACCCTGAGGTGTGAGTGAGAACATATTGGAGTCAAGCAGAGTCTGAATCTTGCTCTTAAGCACCTTACAATCTTTGGTTGAATGCTCTTGTGCCCCAGCATGATAGTTATAATGGGCGTTGACATCAAAACCTGGTGGATATGGCAGAATCATTGGATTTATCTCCTTCGACACTATTAATCCACCTTTGATCAAATCTGGAAACATCTTACTACACGACATTGGAAATTGAGTGAAATGCCTTTCTGGCTTCCTAGGTCTATGTTGGGCGTGCTGATGTGGCTGACGGCAATATGACCGTTGACTCTGACGGGAGAATGCCATATGGTACGGATACCCAAAAGATTGCTAACTTTGAATATCTGAAATATCTAAGTACTGAGGCTTCTCCGATTCTTCTTGAGAACTGACAACTGATTCACTTTCACCAATTGAGATGTATGGGATGTCTTGAATCTTTCCACTCTTGAGTCTGCTCTCAATATTTTCCCCAATTATTATCAAGTCATAAAAGTTTAATGCCCCATTTCCAATCATCTTGTCCAAGTATGGACCTTGCAAAGTACCCATGAACAGGTCAACTAATTCTCCGTTTAGAAGTGGTGGTTAAACGCGAGCAGCTAACTCTCTCCACCTCTGAGCATACCCTCTGAAAGATTCACTGTCCGCTTGAGATAAGTCTTGCAACTTCATGCAGTTGAGAGCCATGTCAAGATTATAATTGTATTTCTTTACAAATGTGTTGGCTAGGTTTGACCATGATCGGATGCAACCACTCTCTAACTGCATATACCAACTCAATAATGCCCCACTCAGATTGTCCTGGAAATAGTGAATCATAAGCTTGTCATTATGGACATATGAGGTCATTCTTCTGCAAAACATCACCAAATGTTGCTTTGGACAGCTATCCCGTTTGTACTTCTCAAAATTCGGTGTCTTAAACTTCGGAGGCATCACAAGGCCTGGCATTAAATACATGCTTGAAGCATTCAGATTAAGAGTATCACGACCCTCCAGGGCGTCAAGCTTCTCCTCCAACACATGATACCTTTTCATAAACTCAACAGTTTGCAGGTCTTTAGGTTTCATCATTTGATCTACCCCTTGGAAATCTGGCACAGAGAATGCGAAGCTCTGATAGCCCGTGGCATTAAGAGAAGAGGAATGTCCATCTTGGACAAAGGTACATTCTTGTATAACTTGATCCTCAATAGGAATCCACACATGCTGAGCTTGATCAACATTGTTCACTAGAGGAAGAATAACATTCCCAGTAACTGGAGTACTCTGAATGTTGGCCTCTCCCCATGTCATGGTTTTCATAGCTTCCACAAGTTGGTCCAACTGATTCTCCATCAATTTAACATCTGCCCTTGTCACAAATTGATTTTGCTCTCCTGAGTTCATGATTCTTCCAAAAGCTTATTCAAATCCAATACGAGTGTCGGGAAATCAACTACGGGTTAGACAAAAGATGGATGAACTCTGATGTTTCCGGCTGAGGAAGGATATGCAAAAATGATGAACAAATGCTTATGCAATGCAATATGAAATGCAACAGACATGGGATCAAAGCTTCCACAAAGCTCTGAATAACTATTGTGTCACTGACTGAATAGGCTCGTGAGTCTGCTCTAAAGAAAATACTGGAGTACCCGAATGACTAGAATACTAGGCTGATAAGTTCACACTGATAAGAAAACCAGAATACCGGGTTGGTTGAAAGTCAAGGTTTCTTGCGAAACCCACCCCTTCTCACATGTGGGTTATAGTCTTGGACGGTACGACATCCTATGCAGGTCATCAGTATCACAAACTCTCAGGTCAAGAAACGATGATACGTTCACCATTTTTGGTTTGGCATCATGGTCAATCAAGGAGGTCTCAACTGACTTCCCAATGAACGGTCTCCAGAGTCGTTAGCTTTTCTAAGTCAATACTCCCTCAACTGCACCATACGCGCAGGTTAAAGTATCTCCAAAGAAAAACTTCGTCTGGATGTGAATTTCGCACGAGCTATTGCTTGGCCAGATGCCACATAAGCTCCCGCTACTCTCCACACTAATCCTGTGTGTATACTCAAACTTGGGTATTGGGCTTATCTCTCATGGAACAACCCACCCAACACCACAACAACACCAACATAATATAACAACAATAAAATGAAAATGCAATAATATACAATAGGTAATGTACATAAAGCAAATAACTGCACAAAAGTAAACACCCAAAGGCACAATAGACAAGCGTTGGGATTGACTCGCATAGGGAATCCCTAGCAGAGTCTCCAGCTGCTGGAGAGTCCCAGCTAGCCAGGAAACAAAGTAAGGCGAGACCACAACCTGCAAGAGAAATCTCCTCAGCAGAGTCGCCAGTTGTCGCAATTGTGAAAAACACCCGGAGGAAAAATAGAAGAGTCGCCACCGAACGTTATTTATCCCAAAGAGAGGGAAAGGAAACGATCGAAGAAAACCTGAACAACAGGAGAAGACAAGGTCATCGCAACCAAATCTTGGGTTCGGGAATCGGTTATGTAAGGAGAAGGTATTAGCACCCATCACGTCCGTTGTACTTAACAGGATCCACGCTTGTTGTCTAATCAAAGGGTGTATTTATCTATAAGCTACTGCTAAATGGAAATGAAAACAAAAGAAAAAATAAAGAGACTCGATAGGACATCATCGCCCTATGCCAACGTATTCCCTCGTGCAATGGGAAAGTCAGAGTCAACGTAGTTCGGAAAACTACGGGTGATAGGGGGAAGGTTGCTCGCCAAGACATCGTCGTCTTGTGCCTATCTATCCTCATCTGGTATGAGAAATCATAGACGAAACCACATGTTTGTTAAGTATTTTTTTTATGAGTGACGTTAAGTTTCAATTCCAGTAGTTAGGGTCGACGCCTGTTTGCGGTAGAACGGAAAAATAACATACTCTTTTCTGAAAATAAAGTTTGAAACAACGATCCCGAAGGATAAAAAGTTTGAGTTTTGTTTGTGAGTTTTAATGAAGTGAATCAGTTTTATTTGTGATTCACGTTGCACTAAAGACTATGACATAGGAACGAATGTGTCGCATATCGCCCCTAGATGGGACGTACACTAAACACTCTAGACAAGCGAAAGGAGACCCCTCACTCATCAATTCCCATGTGCTTAAGGCTCGTAGTGTACAAAGTTCATCGTATTTATTAGATGAATTAGAATGGTTTTGAGATGACAAGAGAGACGCACAGAAGGTCTAAGGGAAGCTCGGCCCTAACGTTGTCATGCAAAGTGGTTCTAAAGTCGGGATGCAAAAGGAGATTCTATCCTAATGTTAGCATGTAAAAGACAGACCTAATTTTGAGGTTAAAAGGGACTAGCCTATATGTTATCATGCTTGGATTGCTATCCTAGTGTCTATCCTACTCAAAATTCAATCGGAAATTAAATTGGAATAAGAGTCCTAAGGGAACATGCAAAGAAAAAGCAAAAAAAACAAGAAAGCAAGGCAAAAACAGCAGCTACGACAACGCCTCCTGCATAAGACAGCAATAAAGTCCAGCACACAAGCAAGACAATATATAACAGCACATGTTTCAGCACAAAAACAGGTGTGAAAGGCCAGGCAGCAAACAAACAAAACAAAGACAACATGCAAGTCCAAAGCATGGACAGCTGTGAAAAGTAGGGCAGCAAGCATGTTTGAATGAAATTAGTCAAACGCAAACAACAATCATGGATAGACATTACACAAGTATGAACATGCTTCACCAATCAAACATGATCAATCAACAATGCATCATACAAGAACCATCCATCAAGCAAACATCATTAACATGTTAAGTGCTCAAAACGGAAACCAAAAGTTACACGTCGAAGAATCGAGATCGAACAATCAAGAACGATGAAATATGTCAAAAACAATTCACATAAAGACATCATATAAATCCATGAAGTTAACATGTGAAAAGGAACTCAAACAAGCAAACAAATGCAAAAGGAATGCAAAAAAATGCAAAAAATGCAAAGCTGCCAAAAATAGGAAAATCTGCCCCAAGTAACGGGTTACCCTATATAGGGTAACCGGTTACTTGGTGAAAAATAGCCCAGAAATGTGAAATTTGATAGGGTAACCGGTAACTCTATATAGGGTAATCGGTTACCACTGAACCAGAAGTAGAAAATCAATTTTAAAAGTAATTTTCAACATCAAACAACTTCTCCAATCATCCTTATGATCATGGCATCAATCAAGCACGAAATTAACATCAAGAAACATTAATCAAGTATCATGTAAACACAATCAAGCATTGACATCACAAATCACCAAGATCCAAATCATCAAAATGGATTAAAAAAACAGCAAAAACCATGGATCTACATTGTGATTATCCAAATAAGTTCAAAACATAATTAGATCTAGAATTGCCAACCTTCAAAGCGGATATTTGATTTGGTGAGTGTTGATTCACTTGAAATTATCATATCCAAGCAAGAAACCCAGAGATTCTTTAAGATCCAAGAGCTTCCTTATGGTAGAAATGAAGATCAAGCAAAATTGATCCAAAAAGTACTTCCAATCTAGCTTCCAAATTCAGATCCAAAACCAAACGAAAATTGAATGGTGAATTGAAGATAATGGAGATGAATGATGGAGGTTTAGCTCTAGAATTCTATGATTCCAATGAAGAATCAAAGAACTCAACTGAAAGAGCTTTAATGGAGGTTTTGGGAGTGAAAAAGTGGAGAGAAAATTGAGAGCCAATTTTCAAGAGTGAGAGTGAAATCTGAAAATGAAGGGTAATTGTGTGAGGTTTGAAGCAAATTCAGTTAAATAAGCTCTAGGTTTGAAATCAAAATAGGTTTAGAATGAGGATTAGCATTTGAAATGGAAATTAGGAGCGGAATTAGGAATGAAGTGTTTGAAATTTCGAGGGAAATGGTGAAAGTTGAAACAATTCTAGATCCTCCAGTTATGATCAAGTGAAATCAATGGTTGAGAATGATTGGAAATTGAACATGTTAAAAATTCAAATTCTTGGCCAATTTCTCTTGAAGTAACCGGTTACTCTATATAAGGTAACCGATTACCCTATTCAAAATTTTCCACTTTTGGCACCAAATGGAGGGAATCCTGCACAATTGTTCGTTGCCACTTGTTCTGAGCTCCGTTAAGCCTCTGAAACTTGCTCTTGAATATCATAACTATAAGAACGCTTGAAGATAGCCTGTACACCATCTCCTTTGCTAAAAATTAACCTGCTGAATAAAATAAAATCGACCGCTTGATCGATGGGCATAATAAATGCCTGGGCCTCTAATGCTTGCTGTTTAAACTCTTGCAACAAAAGGGAACCCTTGGCTATGGAAATACCTTGATCCCATGTCTCGAGAACCAATGCTATGATATGCGAAAATGTAAAATGCAGAGAAACATAATCCAGTAAAGGTTAAAATGAAGGGGCAAATTTTGGGGTGCTACACATAGTAGTCTTGATTCAAAGTGATGTATTGGAATAAATGCCTTAGAGTGTCTTGAAAGGTCTTAAACTGTCTAGAATGTTTCACACAATGCTAGAACCAAGTAGACCCCTAAAATAGTAGAGGAAAAGTTGCTTTCATGAAATAGCAGCAAGAAACTGCCAATTTTCATGTGGTAATCGATTGCTCCATTTTTCCTAGCAAAGTGGTAATCCATTACCACAGGCAAAACTTGCCCAATCTTCTTAAAAACAAGTGTAGTGGCCATGGTTCTAATTTTCGACCTCTTACTTTAATGAATAGACATGGAAATCTTTATTTTTAGCTTGTGTTGGTGATGTGATGATCTTGTGAGGACATGATTAATCAGGCCTTGAAAACCAGAATATTCCTACAACAAAACCATAGAGGAAAAATGCTAGTGCGTACGTCGGTGATGCGAATGCACATGCTTATGCAAAAGACAAAATGGGAGGTTAAGTTTTGGGTTATGACAGCTACCCCTATTTAATCCTCTTGGACCTGAATGTTCAAATTCTGCCAACTTTTCGATAATTCGAGGTAGAAAGGGATTAAATAAAAGAGTAGCTCGAGAATTTGGCCGACAGCGACAAAAGAAGATATTTGTAAAGGTGAGTGTTTTGAGAGTTGATAGGTGATAAGTTTGGCTGAATATTTGCTGGAGAGATGAATTAGTCAACGGGGAGTATGCTTGATGCATATGATATGTATGTGCTCTTACATGATGCTTGATATCATGTCATGTAACGATGCAGGTTAAGGTACTATGTTGCGGTTAGGCAAGGATTATAGAAAAATGAACTCGGCATCCTCAGTTGGGGAAAAGAAATCCATGAATGCCGCCGCCGCCGCTGGGGAAAGAGCCTAGAGATCTCAGACTTCTAGACTATTACCATTATTGTTGTTGGGGATGAAGGAACCAGGATAACCTTCTAACCATGACTGACTCAGCTTAGGAGAATTCCAAGGTCCAGATTATCTTCACTACTTGGGGAAATATGAAACTGAAGCATTACCGCTACTGGGGAATGAAGGTCTTGACCTGCTGGGAATGTAGCCAGGATCCTTACTGGGAATAAGAGAACAAACATGTCTCTGCTTGGGGACCAATCATTGTTCTTCTGGGGAAATGAAAGGTAAACAACCTTTTTAGAGAACCACAATGGTGTTTGTCGAGGATCAAGCTTGCAATGGAAACTATTGATCATCCCTTAGAGGTTTCTGGTAAGCATGCAATGCATAATGCTTTTTCTGTTAATTTATCTTTTTATTATTCTCAATGCTTTATAGTATTATGTGATCACAAATAAACGTTTATTTTGCAAACAAAATACTGAAAAGAGACAATTGAGAAATCAAATGATGAATTTTATTGAATATGAAAATATTTGTACATAAGGTGTGTACAAGGATGCAAAAATACTTGATGAGGAAATTTGCAAAAAATTTGAAAAATAAAAGTAAATGGCAATGGGAAATTATGATTTTGCATTGATTACAACATTGGCTATTATCCATTGTAAGTCTAGGTTCCAACACTTTGCACCAGTTGATGATGACTTGATTGTTTTGTTACCATCTGAGGTCCATCTATGACAAAGATAGACTTAAGTGTTCATAGTCAAATTCCTTTATCCCTAATTTTTTCTAGACATTTTTCTATATTTTTCTTGTCCATCAGGATACCCATTTTTGCCTAAGTCGCCCTTTTGGGTTTTCAACTTAGTGGGCTTTCATTATTTTTTTGCATTGTCCCCAACTTTTGCATGGACATTTCTTTTTTTGGTCCATCGGGACACCCGTTTTTGCCTAGATAATCCTTGCGGATGTCAATCTAGCAGGCTCTTTATTCATTTTTTTCAGGCATAATATTTTTTGATTACGTCGGAGTTCAAGAGCGATGACAACTCTTCCTCATCCATAGTGGTGAGGATCAGGGCTCCGCTTGAGAAGGCTTTCTTAACAATAAAGGGTCCTTCGTAGTTGGGAGTCCACTTGCCGTGTGGATCAGAGTGAACAGGTGAATACCTTTTGAGCACGAGTTCTCCTTCTTGGAACAATTGAGGGAGAACTTTCTTATCAACAGCTCGCTTGAGGCTTCTCTGATATAATTGACCATGGCAAATGGCAGCTAAGCGTTTCTCTTCGATGAGATTCAACTGGTTGTATATGGATTGAACCTATTCAGCTTCATCAAGGTCTGCTTCCATGATGACTCTGATCGAAGGAATTTCAACTTTAATAGGTAGAATAACCTTCATACCGTACACAAGAAAATACAGATTTTCCCCAATGGGAGTACAAACTGAAGTTCTATAGCCATGTAGTGCAAAGGGAAGCATTTCATGTCAATCCTTGTAAGTCTTGACCATTTTCTGGACAATCCTCTTGATGTTTTTGTTTTCTTCTTCGACGACACCATTCATCTTAGGCCAAAATGGTGAAGAGTTGTGGTGCTCGATCTTGAATTCGTGACACAACTCCTTCATCATCTTGGTGTTCAGGTTGCTTGCATTGTCAGTGATAATACTGCTAGGAATACCATAGCGACATATTATCTCTTTCTTGATAAATCTGGTAACCACTTGTCGTGTAACTTTTGCATAAGAAGCAACTTCAACCTACTTGGTGAAGTAGTTGATAGAAACTAGAATGAATCGGTGATAGTTAGAAGCTTTCGGCTGATCATCCCAATCAAATCGATACCCCACATGGAGAAGGGTCAAGGAGAAGTCAAAATATTCAATGGAGTTGGAGGCACATGGATCTTGTCATCATAGATTTGGTGTTTGTGACATCTTTTGGCAAAGTTGTAACAATTGACCTCCATTCTTGTCCAGTAATAACCAGCTCGAATGATCGTCTTAGCCATGGCAGGCCTTTTGGCATGTACACCCTCACAGCCCTCGTGTATGGACCTTATGATCGTGTCTATCCACACATCTGAGTAACACAAAGTCATAATTCCTTTTGTACAGTACAGACTACTCAAAAAGAATTTCGTGCAAAGCCCTCTAAGAGCTTTCTTTTTAGTGATAGTGATACCCTTGGGATATTCCTATTTTTTCCAGATATCTTTTTATGTCTTAGAACCAGTCTTGTCGTCAGACTCATCCTTGATTTCTAAATAGTGCGCTTGTTTATTCAAATGATCAATGTGTATAGAAGGAGCTTCATTTTTCCACTTGACTTTAAACATGGATTCCAGGGTCGCAAGAGCATCAACTAGTTGATTTTCTTCCCTAGGAATATGATGA
This sequence comes from Lathyrus sativus, assembly GCA_963859935.3. Classification (NCBI taxonomy): domain Eukaryota; kingdom Viridiplantae; phylum Streptophyta; class Magnoliopsida; order Fabales; family Fabaceae; genus Lathyrus; species Lathyrus sativus. The sequence continues at coordinate 446,554,497 of OZ012740.1, read as the reverse complement.
AAAGATTTCATCAAAATAAGGAATCAATTCTGCGATGTGCTTTTGGTACGAAACCAGCTTAGAATCCCGAGTTACAAAGTTTCCTCTGACTTAGCCAATCACCAAAGCACAATCTCCATAGACCTCAATAATCTTGATTCTCAAGTCAATTGGTGCTTCAATTCCGTAGATACATGCTTCGTATTCAGCCATATTGGTAGTGCATACAAAGCATAATCTGGCGGTGAAGGGATGATGAAAACCTGTCTAAGAGATGAGGATAGCACCAATTCCACGACCTTTAGCATTGGAGGCACCATCGAACACAAGCGTCCATCGCTCCCCTGGTTCGGGTCCTATGTCAGAGTCTGGAGTCTCATAATCTCTGATAAATAAAACATCCTCATCGGGAAAGTCAAACTTCATTTGTTGATAACCCTCCATAGGTTGATGGGCAAGGTAGTTAGACAAGATGCTCCCTTTTATTACTTTCTAGGTAACGTGTTGGATATCATACTCAGTTAACAATATTTTCCATCGAGCATTTCGTCTAGAGATAGCACGGTTTTCGAATATGTACTTTATCGGATCCATTTTAAATATCAATAAATTAGTATGGCAAATCATATATTGTCTTAGGCGTCGAGCGGCCCAGACCAGAGTATAACAAGTATTCTCCAAGAGTGAGTATCTGGTCTTGCAGTCGGTGAATTTCTTACTCAGATAGTAAATTGCATGTTCTTTTCTTCCGGTGTCGTCATGTTGACCTAATACACACCCATTGATTCATCGAGAATAGTGAGATACATGATTAAAGGCCTACCAGGAATCAGAGGTACTAAGATCGTTAGTTCTTACAGATATTTTTTTATCTTATTAAAAGCCTCTTGACAATAGTTGTACCATTAGGCCGATTAATTTTCTCTTAGCAATTTGAATATTGGTTCGTAGATAGCCGTCAGATGAGAAATAAATGTTGAAATGTAATTAAGTCTGCCCAGAAAGCCACAGACTTCTTTTTCTGTTTTGAGAGGCAGAATGTTATGAATTGTTCGAACCTTGTCGGGGTCAACTTCAATGCCCTTCTGACTCACAATAAAGCCCAATAGTTTATCAGGTCGAACTCCGAAGGCGCACTTTGCAGGATTTAACTACAGTCTGAATTTATGGAGCCTGTCAAATAGTTTCTTCATGTGGTCCAAGTGATCTTCCTCAGTCTTGGACTTGGAAATCATATGATCCACATAAGTCTCGATCTCTTTATGGATCATATCATGAAAGAGGGTTATCATGACATGTTAGTATGTTGCCCCTACGTTCTTCAAACCGAATGGGATGACTTTATAACAATATGCATCCCATGGCATGATGAAGGTGGTCTTCTCCATGTCAGGTGGAGACATCCTGATCTGATTATATCCGGAGAAACCTTCCACGAATGAAAAGACAGAGAACTGCACAATGTCGTCTACCAAGACATCAATATTAGGCAAGGGAAAATCATCTTTCGGGCTTGCCTTATTAATATCTTGATAATCCACCCACATTCTAACCTTCCCATCTTTCTTAGGAGTCGGGATGATGTTAGCAAACAATTCAAGATATTCGAACGTGGCTAGGAGCCCAGTGTCAAATTGTTTCTTTACCTCATCTCTGATTTTAAGTGCCATGTCAGATCTGGTCCTTCTGAGTTTCTGCTTGACAGGAGGATATTCGAGCTTGAGTTACAAGTGATGTTCAACGATATTGGTATCTAACCCAGGCATATCTTGATAAGATCAGGCAAAGATATTAACATAATTTTTCAATAACTTGACCAACTCGGAGTGTACATGCTTAGCAAGGGATGCACCAACCTTGGCTTCTCTTTTGACATCATCTGTACCAAGATTGACAACCTCCATTGGCTCTATATATGGCTGAATCTCTTTTCGCTCGTGCTCAAGGAGCCTTTCTAGTTCAGCTGGTAACTCACAATCTTCCTCACCATCTTCTTTGGCTTGGTTGATTAGAATTCCAGAATTACAATGGATGTTTGCCATGTTGTTATCAATGCATTTATTTGTTCTGCGTGTTTATGAATTTGTTTAGAATGAGCTAATTTGAAAGATGAAAATAAAAGAAACTTTTGCCATTTATTTTTAAAAAAGTATAATAAAGAAAGAACAAGAGCATGATTTGAATGCAAAAAAAATTTATTTATTGATCACATAATATTTCAAAAGCGGGAGGCCCTTTACAAGTTATCCATTCATCTCAGGCAAGGACGAGGGAACGAGAAAGTAAAATGCATTACATGTTTGTGGGAAAAACCACGGGAATTACAGTAGATGTCCAATTGTTGAGCTTAAAACCAGGCGGGCACTTTACAAAGCTTTCAATCTGGTTGCTAGGACCAACATCATCAATGGCTACCACGATGCCACCCTTTTGGAAACCCGCGCTATTGAACTTGATCAAGTCGCACTGTTTCTGACCATGTGAGCTAGTTTGCTGACCAGGATGATAACCCAATCCAAAACGATTATGTTTTTCTACCACAACCAAAACATGCCCCCAGCGAGGCAAGACACCTCTCTCGATGGTTTCTTTAGCATTCTTGGCAGATGACAAGGTCATTTTTGGTGATCTACTTTGATTGACAGAAGCGGAGCTGACATCTTCGAATTCAAGACATTGCAACAACACCTCAACCATGCCTTTATCAATCTCGACATATCGGAAGGATGATAAATCACTTACAATCAAATCCTTTTTACCACAAATAATGACCGGTTGATCATTAAACATGAATTTCAGTTTCTGATGCAATGTGGAAGTGACTTCCCCTGTAGCATGGATCCAAGGTTGACCTAATAAGAAACTGTATGTAGGACTAATATCAATAACTTGGAAAGTAATGGTAAATAAATGCAGTCTGATCTTAATGGGCAAATCCACCTCGCCGATAAATTACCTTATAGAACCATCAAAAGCTCTAACAATTAAAGCGCTCGGCCTCATCTCACTCCTTTCTACCAGTAGTTACTCAATGTGCCCTTAGGCATCACGTTGAGAGAAGAACTGATATCCACAAGGACACGAGATAACAAGACATCCATGCAAGTCACTAAGATGTGCATGGCTCGATTATGGACAGTTCCTTCAAGAGGCAACTCTGACTCGTTGAAACCCGAATACTGACTTGCAGTAATGTTTGCGACCATGTTATCAAACTTCTATACGGGGATATCTTGCATTACATGGGCATCATTCAAAAGTTTCAGCAAGGCCAATCTGTGTGCGGGCGAGCTCATGAGCAAGGATAAGATTGAAATATTTGAGGACGTCTGCCCTAGATTGTAACGCCCGTTCATTTTAATTAAATTATTTATGAATTGTCGGTGTGCCTTTACGTGGGAGTGTGTCTGAGAGCGTTGGTGGGTATCCTTAAAGTATAGGAAACCATTTATTAAATCATTGAGATTGATAATAATATAATATAATTAATAATGATGATAATTTAATGACTAGTAGTAATATTATTATTATTATTATTATTATTATTATTATTATTATTATTATTACTATTATTATTATTATTATTATTATTATTATTATTATTATTAGATGGAATAAAGGGAATTAGGGAGTTATTAGAGAAGTTGGGGGAGAAAGAGGGTTATCACGATAAACTGCTCAGAAAACCAAATTTGAGGAAAAAGGTTGAAGAGAAGGAGGAACGTGGCTGTTGAGAGAAATGGAGAGCAGAGAATCATCCATCAGGGAATTGGAAGATAGTTGCAGAAAAGCCGCCGGAGAGCAGAACCAGAACCGAAAGCTTGGAATTGGCCTCTATTCTAAGGTAAGGGTGGGGTTCAATTCTATAACCGTGGGTATGATCAATTTCATGTAGGGAATTGATTCATAGGTATAATTTTCGTTAATCGATAAATGTTAGGGACGAGGTTTTTCTACGTAAGAATGAATGCGTTATATACGATGCTCTAAGGTTTCCCTAATGGGGCAAATGCGTAGTAATGTTCCCGTAAGTTGAAGAAAGAAATATTAAAGATTAATGTTCCCGTAGTAACGTTGCTGTAGTAATGTTACCGTAGTAACATTCCCGTAGTGATGTTACCGTAGTAATGTTCCCGTAAGTTGAAGAAATATTAAGGGTTAATGTTTGTCTATGCCTGCATTAATGTTTATGTCGTTAGTTTATGTAGTAATGTTGGGAATCGGCGCCGACACACGCTAATTTCCCATTTGTTGAGGAAATGTTATTATAATTTTCTCCTTGGATTACGTGGATAAGTTGTAGTTATATTACCCGTATGAAGGTATATGAAAATGTGTTGAATTCTTATTTGTAGTAATGATGTTGTCAGTTGTTCTCTGACATGAAAATGCTGTTGAGTTCTCGATTGTAGAGACGAGGTTGTTTTTAATTGTTCTCTGCGAAAATGTGTTAGAGTCTTATTCGTAGGAACGATACTGTTGGTAGTTCTCTGATATGAACAGAGTGAAATGGTGAGTCCATAATATATGCAAAATGTGATGTTTCTGTTATGGATAATTGGTTGTAGGCGTGATGCCTTGTTGCACGGTTGTTGCACAGTTGTTGTTGTTGTGTTATAGTCCATAATAGTTGCATCTCATAGCATATCATTTGGCCTGGATTGGCGACGGTTGTGCCTGTATTGGCGTTATTTGGAGCGTTGGCTCCTAGATGGGTTCGGGGTGTTGGCCCTGTCCCGAGTTGTGGAGAGTTGTCTCCCGAATTATTGTGGAGAGTTGTCTCCCGAATTATTGTGGAGTGTTGTCTCCCAAAATGGTACCACATGCATATGCACAGTTGAGTCGCATTGTTGAGTTGCGTTGTTGAGTTGTTTTGATGAGTTGCTAAGATATGATGATAATTGTTGTGGTTATGAATAAAGAGTGGTTGTAGTTTATTATTACCAATATTTATGCGAACTGCTGGAATTATAATGCTGTGATAATATTCTGACATGACTTTTATCATGCCTTATGTTATATTGTTGATATCTCACCCTTTACGTTGTATGTTACCTCCGTTGGTGGTAATTTACAGGTAACTCGGAAGAAAGTGTCGCTTTATGTTTAAGGTCGTTGGTCGCTCTGATACGTAGCACTCTGGGGGGGATGAACGATTAATGTTATTGTTTTAATTGAATTCCTTGTTGCTGAATTTTATTAAGTACTATGGCAAATAGATTGGTTGTTTCTGATAATGCCAAATGTTGCTTGGATGCATAGTTGTTTTAGTGAATTGATGCAATATAATTACTTGCTGAATTTTAATGGAATTTAATTAGTACGAATCGTTGGAAATGTATTATAACATGGCGTTTATGATTAAAATGTTAAACAAGTTACCGTTGTTTGTTCATCCGAATTTTGTGCTACGTATGTTAGTAAATGATCTTTTGCAGGTGTATGTGTTTTGTTTAAGTGTAGAATGTGACACCTTTGCTGCGTCTGAGAATTTAGGAGTGTGACGGTCGTCACAGCTCCATGACGCTCGTAATAACCGTGACGGTCGTGACATCCATGACGGTCGTCATGAGATTTTATTTGCTGCACTCTGAATTGTTTCTGTTGTTTATCTTATTTTTCCGCGATAGTTTAGAGTGGGGTGTTACATAGATGATCCACAATCTTAAAATCACTCTTCTTGATCAGCTTGAGTAATTCTTGATCATCAATTTCCTCTTTGCTTTTTGCAGTATCCTCAGACGATGTGACTGGTACGGATGTGGCGGTTGACCCACTGTCGCGCGCAGATCAAAACCGAGTGATTTGAAAAACCGTAGTAAAGCGACAGTAACTCGGATATCGATTCACAAGGATTCTTGTTTATAAAATAGCCAATTGAAAACGATTATGGGGGGTTTGTTTTGATTTATGATTCGATTACATAAATAAGCAGTAAAATAAGTGATTTTTAAATAAGTGATTAAAACAGGTAAATCTACCGGTTCGACTCCCAACTTATCATCGGTCATTAAAATTCCAATTCCCAAGTGGTTCCAATCCCTATTTGATTGAAATATTGTCAAACAAACATCAACAATACCACACAACTTATATTCCTAATTACCGAATTAAGAAAACGGTTAAAGATGACGCAAATTAACGAAAAAGCTAAGTTAACCCGCGATTAAGTTAAGGAACATTGATTGATCGAATTAAATCCAATTTATCTTATAATAACGAATTAAGAAAACGAAGTTATAAAACAAATTGGAACATAATTAAATTAAATCGGAATTAAAATAAACCTCAAAGGATTACAGGATACGAAACCGGCAGATTTTCCCTCAGGATTAGTTCGACATGGAAAACATGAAAGTAAAATAAAATTCGGAAAAACTAGGGTAGCCATCACTGTAGCACGAAAGCAACCTTATAAAAAGAATAAATTTTGCATTACACACTCAACTGGGTCGGAAACCTAAACCAGGCCCAATAGGGAAAAGCAACTAAATTATTACAGTTAGAAATTCAACGAATTGTTCGAGACTCAAAAAATCCGAATCAGCTTCTTCGTGCAACACGAAAGTTGTAGATCTTTTTCTTAACTTTCCAACGACTAGTAGAACACCTCGATCCGATTCCTGTAGCTCCAGTTATGAATTTTTTTATTAAAACCTGCTAATGCTGAAAATAACAAACGAAAATCAAATGAGGCTGAAAATAAATTGAATTGTAAATACATCCTAAAATAGTAAATTAAAACAAACTAAACTATATAAATTCTTAGGTCTAAACATATAGGAAGGTGCATCAAAAGGCATTGATCAGCGGTGGATGCCCCTTGTTGCACGATAGGGGTAGTTGAAGCAGGTTTCTCTTTGGGAGGAGCAACAGTTAGAACTTGCACGGGTTTAAAGGTTACTTTTGGGGAAAACACTCGTCCACTACGAGTCATGCCTCCAACAGTTACATTCACAATCTCGGATTCAAAGAATTGAATTTTGCGGCCTCCAGAAAACACGGTAGAACCATACTTCAAAGGTACCTCTTTCGAATTCTGATATGGAAAAGGCTTTGGCGCATAAATGGTGATATGTTGTATCTTCTTCTTAGGAGCTTCCACGGGAACTTTCCTATATATGATCGTGAACTGCTCGATGGTACCTACCTCTTCCACAGGCTTGGCTCTGGAAAACTGAACCACACCCCGGTTCATCAAGATCTGAACATAACCATTCAACCTTCGGCATTGATTAGGATTATCATCACAAATCTGGCCCTTACCATGAAGACCTTTCAATAACCCTTGCTCATTCAATTTCTTGAACACAACAGGCATCGACTTTCTCACCTCATCGACATCCATGATCAACTCAGCCCCTTGATTGTCTTCGAACATGTTAACCCCTAGTCCATCATGAGCAGGCAAAGGATTAGTCTGTATGTTAGGTTGATCTTCAGTGAATGTCAGGATTTTCTGGTCAATAAGCTCTTAAACCTTGGTCTTGAAAACAAATTCAGTCTTTGGTAGCATGTCCTATGTACCCAAAATGGTAAACACATGATGCATTCAAATTATGCTTCGGGCTGTATGGAGGAATTACATGTGAGATCTCTTTCGGAAAAATTGCCCTTGATGAACCAGATAGGGGAACAACTCTGTATAAGGCACATGAATTTTGTCAAAATTAGGACGCTTGTGGTTGCTCTGATTATTGTTGTTCTGTCTGTTCTGCTGATTACCACTATTTTGCTGAGATTCCTGACGTTACAACTGTTGCTTCTGAGAATTCTGAGCTTGTTGTGGATGATATTAATATGGCATTTGTTGATATTGGGCATCAACGATGTACGAATATGGATAGTATGGCATGGGAGCCATAAGAGCCTGATACTGAGAAGAGGCTTTTACCATCACAGCATTCACCTTACCTTTTTTCTTCTTCGAATGACTACCTTGAGGTTTCTTGTTGGTTGACGATTGACCACTGGAACCAGCAATCTTACCAATTTTGAAATTGCTCTTAATTCATTCACCAATAGCCACAACATCAACGACGTTTAAAGAAGAACTTCCCAACATTCTTTCATAGTACAGCCCTTGCAAAGTGCCCATAAAGATATCTACCAGCTCAGTGTCAGAAAGAGCAGGTCACACACGAGATTCCATCTCGCGCCATCTCTGTGCATATTTTTTAAAGGTTTCAGCAGTGCGGTGGGACTGATTATGTAATTGCAATATGGTAGGAGCCAAATGATACTTATACTTGTATTATTTTAAGAATGCTTCGGACAAGTCTCTCCACAAGCGAATCTTGCTACGCTCTAAACCCATGTACCAATCCAAAGAAGCTCTGAACAAGCTATCTTGGAAGCAATGTACTAACAGCTCATCATTATGGATGTAGGATGTCATCTTCCTATAGTACACTGTCATGTGGCTGCGAGGACAACTCAAACCTTTGTACTTTGGCAGCGCTAGAATCTTGAACTTTTGCGGCAGCACAATATTAGGAACCAAACATAAGTCTTTGGTATCAGTGCCAAAAGCAGAATATCCTTCGATAGCTCTAATGCTTTTGTATAATAGCTTATAATCAGTAGGTGTGTTATGATCAGCAGGCCTGACAAGAGTCTATGGATTTGGAAGTTACGATGCGGATGGAGTAGGCACCTGCGAGAAGGCAAATGGAGACGGATATACCTGCCCAAGATTCACCATCTGACCTGAATTCAGACTCATCTGAAAACCATACTGATAACCCGGAGGAGGTACCACGGAAGTTGAGGATGCCCTAGGATAAAGCATTCTAGAATGAACATTTTGAACAACAGTTTAAGCGGATTGAGATAAAACCGAAACATGAATTAGAGGACCTCTGTAAACATGTGTCGCGGTGAGAAATGGATAACAAGCTATTGGATTAACTTGAATCACAAATCATAATTCACCACCGATCTTTATTTTATCCAAGGGAAAGAAAAAGGAACGAATAATCCATGAGTATGCACTGCAAAAAATAAAGCAAAAGAGAATCTAAGATTCGGGGGTTGGTTATACCTAGGGAAGGTGTTAGCTTCCTAAGCATTTGTAGTACTCTACAGGAACCTCTTGTTTTATTGTGTTATTTGTTATTTTGTCTACTAAAGGGTCAAAAGAAAAGGGAGACCTAAGGTGTTATTCCTAAGTATGCTCGCCAAGAAGTCGCATCTTGTGCCTACATATCCTAACAGGAGTGGAATCAGAGCATTCGTAATTTCCTTCACTAAGGGTACACAAAGTTTGTTGGTTGGTTTTTAGGAGAAGAGACAAGTTGTCATATTAAGGAGAATACTCAACTTAAACCACCACAAACATGTGGAAGATGGATCTTTGCTTCACATTAAGAAAATGGCTCTAACTCGGATATAGAATTGACGAGTATGTCACATACCTCTCTCAAGTGGAAAAGAATCTTTCTCAACTATGTCACGGGGTAGGTGAATTATATCTCGACTAAGGATGACTAGTGCCTAATTCTCTCATGAGAAAAAGGGAACTAACTGTAAGTTATCTATAGTTGAAATGGTAATCCTAAGGGAGACTTCCTAAGAGATAACAAGTTCTAGGATTACAAAAAGTATTTACAAGAAGATACAAAATGCAAATAAAAATGTAAATGACAAGAGCGTCAACAACAAGAGATCCTCCTTTGGAATCGGGTAGCAAGAAATTATTAATTAATTTAAATATAAACATTTGTATTAAATAATAATTATGATACAAATTTATTTACATTTTAATATAATTCAAATGAACTAATGAAAAATTAGAAATAAAATACTAAAATAAATAATTAAAATATTTTTGATATTTTCATCCTTACAAAAGTAATTAAAACAACTTTTTTTTACATCTTTCTATGCTAAAATAAAGTAATTAAAAAATATATTTGTTTAGTCTTTTTAATATTAAAAAATTAACCAATAAACTAAAAATAAAGAAATCTTTTTGGTCTTTTTTAACATTAACTAAACAATAAAAAATAAGCTTGATTAATAGAAGTGACTAAGAATAATGATAACCGATATCCAAAAATCGATTAAATTTGCTTCTTTCTATTTTTATTTTTAAAAGAAAAAACCATATAGTATTGACTAGAAAAAAATAATGAAAGACAATTTACTAATTATAATTAAGAGGTAATGGTGATCAAAACAATACAAATAAATAAATTAACTATTCATTAATATTTGATACGTGACAATATATAATATATAGTATTAAAATGTGATATATGTAATATATATACATAAATATATGATACATGGTGACACCTAACATAAACTATAGACAACCAAAAACAACTCATGTACTTAAATTATAAAACTAAAGAAGCTACGTCAACCAATATATGTAAAACAAACACCACATGACACTATAAGTGGTACTACCAAGACAAACATGAAATTGACATAGATACAAAATAACATCAACTTTTTAAAATAAAGAGTGAGTTTTTAATTTTACCTTCGTCAAATGACATTTTCTCTCGCGTCGCCGCCCTCTCTGTCTCTTTCTCTCGATGTCACGTCGTGGTTTGTAAAAAACTTTGCGGTTTAGATGTGAGGAAGATGAAGTATGAGTATTTTTTTCTTTTTTTTTTGTGCGATTGCTTGTTTTTTCTAATGCATATATATAGGACTAGAAAATAGACAAGAATGATAATAACAATTAACACAATATTTTTTTTTTATAATAAGATAAGAATAAAAGAAATTAAAAGTCACGTTTTTGTGTTTTTTATGATAAAACAAGAATAAAAAGAATTAAAAATTATGTTTTTGTGTTTCTTTTAAAAACAAAATATTAATAAACAAATTTAAAATAAAATTAATTAATAAAAATAAAAATAAAAATAAAAAATCTAATTAAATCTAAATAAATTAAATGATTATTTAAATAAAAATGATTAAAAAAATGAAACAAAAAGTCAGGCAGAAAACTACTTGAAAAAATAAAATGAATGTAACACCCCAAATATTATGAGAATATTTTTAATTTATTTAAATGAGAATATTCGTGTTTTGGTGATTTTCGGTGGTTTTGTGGAATATTGGGAATTAATGAAATTTGGGTTATTTATTTTGAACAATAATATATAATATGAATATATTAATATTATTATTAATTAGAATAAATATAAGTGAAATAAGGGCAAATTCGACAATTAAGAGGAGTTAGTGAGGATAATATGGGAAAAACCCAATTGTGAGGCCCAAGTCTAGGTTTAACAAAAAGGAAATTATGATGGAATTAGGATTCATTTTGTTAGACCGTGAGGAGAATTGAGGCCAGAGCTCTGAGAAGGAAGATTGGAGGCAAAAGCTTTGGAGGATTCCCGAAAATATTTGAGAAGACTTTGATCGACAATTAAGGTATGAGAAGTATTGTCTTCATGATTTTCAATGTGTAAATTCAATGTATTTAAGGTCGATATAAGGGTTTAAGGGATTTTGGGGTTGATTGTGAGAAAAAGGGATTTTGGCCTTCGTGGCCTAAATCTAGTATTGAGATGTTAACCATGCGAATTCATTGGAGTAAAAGGGAAACTAGGCCTTCGTGGCCAAAACTCTGATTTGACATTGGTCTAACCCTGTAGGGAAATTTGATAGTGAGAACTCTGATGGTTGTGGTGTAGTGGTAAGTATTCCTGAGAGTTTGAGGGTAGATATGAGAAATAGTAATCTTTGGCCTTCGTGGCCTAAATCTATTATTAGTGAATCTAACCGTGGTTTATTGGGGAAAAAGGAAACCTTAGGCCTTCGTGGCCAAAACTGTGATTTGAACATGTCTGGCCCTGAAGGGATAGGAATATTAGACATTGAGTAACTCTAATGTCTTTGGGGCAATTGTAAGGAAATTTATGATTTAGGGCGTAAATATGATACAGGATTGAACTTATATCCCTTGATTTTAAAGGTTTTAGGCATAATCTTAAAGCAATGATTAAATGGTTTAATTGTGTTAAAATTGTAAATTTACTTGAGATAATTATAGTGTTGAATGGGTTGTAATTTTATGAGAGTTTGGGTTTTTACGGAATCGAAATTGGAGGTCCAAAAGGCCTCCAACGGTGAAAAACGCAGAAAATTGCATGCTGTCCGTCACGATTGTCCATGTTTTCGGTCGAAATTGTTTTGGACGTAACTTTTAATCCGTAAGTCCGTTTTGACCCCCGTTCGAAGCGTTGGAAAACTAATGAACATGAATATAACATAGTATAAATAAGATGATTTATTTTCTAATATATTTATGAGATTAAATATGTGATTGTATGATGAATTACCATGAGTATAACTATGATTCCGATGAGATTAATACATGATTGTATAATGATGATTCCTATGAGTAATGATGATGAGATATGATGATATTTCCATGAGTTTTTTATGATTCTATGAGGACATGATGTATGATTATGATTATTATGATGAGCTATGATTACATGATGTATGATGATGATTATTATGATGAGCTATGATGACATGATGTGTGATGATGATTATTATGATGAGCTATGATGACATGATGTATGATGATGATTATGATGATGAGCTATGAAGTTTGATGGTGATGAATATGATGAATGATGATGCACCTATGATGCTATTATGAGGATGATTTGTGACGTGTGCATCATGCATTCATGTGCATCTGGACTTCGGTTCAGGACCTCGATTACTTTGGCTTCAATCACATTGTGTGGATGTGAAGTATTTTGATGTGCTCTAGTTCTCTAGTAGAATCGATCCTATTGATGGAGATCTATGGAGGGTTGATGGCCTAGTGTCCATCGCGCTGTGATGATTGGTACCACATGCATTGAGTCTTGTTGCATTTGCATTTATGAGTCATTTGGAATAATTTATGATGTTGTGGCCTTCGAGGCCTATTGATGAATGTGAATGTGTCCATCATGATTTTCGACTGTCTATTGACAAATTGAGGAACTGATCACCCTTAATCTCTTATTGATAGTAGACGGGGTCATGTTGGATGGGATAGACGTGTCTGCAAGCTTAGATGGCGTGTGCGGTGAATTGTTTTTGAGTTAAGCTAAGTGCTTACAGATTGTTTTGGTGAGTCAGTGCAGGATGGTGTTGAGATGTTTATTTTGATGGAAACTTTGAGTGTTAACGAAAGTGGGGAAGTTGGTGGTTTGCCAATTAATTGTGATTGTCCGGAAGTTTTTCCTGATGAGATAAGTGATTTATAGCCGGAACGTGAAGTGGAGCTTACGATCGACTTAGTTCCTGGAGCTAGTTTGGTGGCAATGGCTCCATTTTATATGTCCACCCTAGAATCAAAGAAGTTGAAGAATCAACTCGAAGATCTGCTTGAGGAGAGGTTCTTTTGTCTGAGTGTGTCACCGTGGGGTGCACCAATTTTGTTAGTTAAGAAGAAAGAAGGTTCTATGAGGATGGGTATGGATTATAGACAAGTGATCAAGGTGACTATCAAGAGTAAGTGTTCACTTCCAAGGGTTGATGATTTGATGGATCAGTTGGTTGTTGCTAGTGTGTTCAGTAAGATAGATTTGAGATCTGGGTATCATCAGATTCGTGTGAAGGTTGAAGATATTCAGGAGACTGCTTTTAAAACAAGGTATGGACATTGTGAGTATTTCGTGATTCCATTAGGTGTGACTAATGCACCATTTGTATTTATGGAGTATATGAACAGGATTTTTCATACTTATTTGGGCAAGTTTGTGGTTGTGTTCATTGATGATATTTTGATATATTCGAAGAGTAAAAAGGATCGTACTGAGCATCTGAAAATTGTGTTATCAGCATTGAAAGAGAAGCAGTTGTTGCAAAACGGTTAAAGTGGGAGTTTTGGTTGAAGGAATTGAGTTCCTTGGTCATGTGATCTTGAGTAGGGTTATTGTGGTTGATATGACGAAGGTTGAAGCTACATCGCAATGGGAAGCTCCAAAACTTATTTTTGAGATTAAAAGTTTTCTTGGGTTGGCAGATTCTTATCGAAAATTCATTGAAGAATTTTTCCAAGTTATCTTTGCCATTGACGCTGTGGACTAGGAAGGTTCAAGTTTTTGTTTTGGATGCAAAGTGTGAAGAAAGTTTCAAGAGCTTTCGAGGAGGCTGACAGCAGCTCGTGTATTGATTTTGCCGAATCCGGCAGAACAATTCTTGTATATTGTGCTGCTTAGTTGATGGGATGGAAAGGTGTATTAATACAACATCAACAAGTTTTAGCTTATGCTTCAAGGCAACTTAAAGTGCATAAGAGGGATTATCTAACGCATGATTTAGGGTTAGGTGTTGTTGTGGTTGTGTCGAAGCTTTGAAAGCTTCATTTATTTGGTTCGAGATTTGAGGTGTTTAAAGATCATTAGAGTTTGAAGTATTTCTTTGATCAGAAAGAATTGAATGCGAAGTAGAGGAGATGATTTGAAGAAAGGAAGGCCCAGCGAGAAACAACTTAGCAAGACTCCACGGGAAAAGGTCCAACTCCACTAGGGGTGAGACTCAACTCCACATGGGAAAAGGCACTTAACTACCAATGGGGATAGCTTAAACATATGGTATCTCCAAAATAAAACAAATTTGTATCGCATACTACCAAAAACATGGTAGCCTAAACAACAGGCAAGAAACTTGAAAAGATGGATAAATTACTATCAACAGATAGTAGCCTAAGTGAAGGTATCCAGTTGAAATAAAAGATTGCATATTACTTATTATCAAGTACATGATAGCCTAAGAAAAGGTAATAGACTTGAAAGGAGATATCACCTGCTATCAAATATGGTAGCCTCTAAGCAAAGGTATCTGACAAAAAAGATAATGTATATTACTTATTATCAAACGTATGATAGCCTAAGCAAAGGTAATAACCAAAATAAGCTTCCATGATCAAAATATGATTAAGCTTATTATTTAACTAAATGATTCATTTAGAAAGGGTAAATAAACTTCCCCACGCCTCGGGTCATAAGTCACAGAATGGTCTCAATTTTTTCTTTAATCAAGTATTCCACTTGAAAAGGGTAAAATAAGCCTCCCCTCGCTTCAAGGTTGTATGTCATGAATGGGTCTTATTTTCTTCTTTGATCAAGTATTCCACTTGAAAAGGATAAAATAAACCTCCCCTCGCTTTAAGGTTGTATGCTATGAACGGGTCTCAGTTTCTTCTTTGAAAAGGGTAGCATAAACCTCCCCTCGCTTCAAGGTTGTATGCCATGAACAGGTCTCAGTTTCTTCTTTGAAAAGGGTAAAATAAATCTCTCATCGCTTCAAGGTTGTATGCCATGAACGAGTATCAGTTTCTTCTTTGATCAAGTATTCCACTTGAAAAGGATAAAATAAACCTCCCCTCACTTCAAGGTTGTATACCATGAAAGGGTCTCAGTTTCTTCTTTGAAAAGGGTAAAATAAACTTCCCCTCGCTTCAAGGTTGTATGCCATGAACGGGTCTCAGTTTCTTCTTTGGAAAAGAGTAAAATAAACCTCCCCTCGCTTCAAGGTTGTATGCCATGAATGGGTCTCATTTTCTTCTTTAATCAAGTATTCCACCTGAAAAGGGTAAAATAAACCTCCCCTCGTCTCAGGTCATAAGCCACGAGCGGGTCTCAGTTTCTTCCTAGAAAGGTGAATACTTATGGGAAAGTATCTTCATAGGGGATTGGAATTTTATTGCCGATTTATGACTTCAACGGGGATCCATAATTTACTGGAGATTAGAAAACATCGTCGTGGATCTAAAAGAGATGCAAGCCAGTTGATTTGTAAAATATGTCTTCTCAAATAAAGAGAAAGATCATCTGAATCTTCATCAAACTTCTCGGAGAGATGCCATTTAATGGAAGCAAATTGAATAGTGGACTCGTTGGGGAAAACATCACTGAGGAGCAACATTGTTGTAGTTTGAATTTGCACTAAAGCAAATAAAGTCCTTGTATCAAGAATTCTCAAATAAAGATAAACACTTGTGAAGTCTTTACCAAACTTCTTTGATGGATTTCCGGAGATATGCCATTCGGTGGAGGATAAGTTGATAATGTTGATAAACTCATTGGGGATAGAAAAATTGTCTTGAGGAGACTGTCATTTGTCATCCAAATAGAAAACCTGAGAACGAAAAAGTTGCTCAAATAAAGAGCTGTCACTTGTTGTCTGGGTATAAATTGCTAAGAAAATGTCGTAACACTGCCGCTGAGGAAATATTTTGTCTTTAATGGTGATCCTCAAATAGATTCTTCCCGGGGGGAAAGTACAAAATAAATGCACGCTTAATCTAGGTATAACAACCTAGAATGATTCAAGCTTTGATGATTGTCAGGGACCAAAGTTCAATTCAGGAACTAACGGAAGATAAACGGTCAAGCAAGACCCCATCCAATCAGGAATGAACTCCACTGGAGATTATTCTTTATCCAAAAATGGAAAAGAAAACTAAAGCAACCATCTTCCACGAGGATCGAACTCGGTGGGGAATTTAGAAATGTTGTGCTCTTTCTGCTTAGGACTGACGTCTCTACTTAGAGGGAGAAGACAAAACCAATCACTTGGGGATAAACACAACCAAAGTGAACAAGCAAATAATCACAAAAATTCAAAATGCACGGATGCCATGTATCCATATGAATGAATGTATGTTATTTTATGCTTACGCTGACAAAACTAACAAAGAGAAGTAAACCAGAGATGAAATAAACATCTCAACACGGATACTCAGCCAATCTTCACAAGATAGAAGCATCACTAGGGTGAATGGAAAGCCACACATGGAATCACAGTCTTGCTTCAAGGCTTCAAACTTCTCTGGGGAAAAGAGAGCACTCTACTTGGGGATATTATATCATGAATTCACTTAAGGGATTATCAAGATGAATCTCGCTGCTCTATTGGGATGAGAAAGATTCACTGGGAAAGGATCAAACTCATGATCGAAAAAACATCACAGGGGATAAAATAAATATCCAATACGAACTGAAGTAGACTGAAAGGAAGTCATCATTGGAGATGCCAGAGTTGAGGCCTCACAGGGGATAAAATAAATATCCATTTCATTAGGGGAACTCAGATCAAAGTCGTAACTGCAGATATCAGAGTTGAGACTCTATGGAGGTGAAATAAACATCCATTTTGTTAGAGAAGATTGAATTTGTAAGAAGTCAGTTGAGGAGTGAAATAACATTCATTTCACTAGGAAGGTTGAAGCCAAGGAAATTAACTAGCGAATGCTTAGGTTACCAATAGAGGAAATCTTGCACCAGACATGCCATAACTGCTTGATGTGGAGATTCACCAGGGAATTGTCATGACTACCTGTGGTAGAGACTTAATAGGGAATCATCACACCGCTTGAGCCAGGAGCTCTTTCGGGTATGGGTGAAGAATTTTACGAGAACAAAGTAGCTCTGCATTGATGAACTGCGTAGTGGTCGCCATTTCGAACAACATTTGTTGTGAATGGATAAAATAATCTTCAATTCTCAAATACCCCAAGATCACATAGTTTATGAGAAGAAAGTCATTCCAAGAGGATTTTACAGAAAACTTGGAATCCAAGATGTTCCAATATCTTCCAACTCTTTGAGAGATTTGTCAAATCTTGACGTAACTGCCCCAGATTGACTGCATTTTGTATAGATGAAACTTCAAACTTAGCCCCTTAGGGATGGTTAGTCTTTCAAAGCAACAACTGGGGAACAAACTTACCCCTGGTTAGTAGAGTCTTCAGGCAACATGCCCTTGGATATGATCATTCTTGGAATGTTTCGCCCTTTTTTATCAGAGTTTCAAGTCTCAAAAGATTAAGCCCATCATTGTTGTTCGTATGCAAGCTTCTATGTCAAGCAATGTTAGCGAGCAAAAAAATGTTAATTCTGAAACTGCTAATGCAACACACATGCTTGTCTTGAATTTTTATTTTTATTTGTTGAAAAGATATCACAATAACTTGTGACCGAATCACTAGTTAGGACAGGAAATTAATTAATTTTACAAAGCCAACACAACTTTTAAGCTTAACTCATAGGAGTCAGGAAACATTATCTCGCCGAGTATGCTTTCAAAATAAACCCTGCTTCAATTAAGTCTTTTGAGGGTTGTATCGTGGCTTGGTTCACAGCTTAAGAAACAAAGAATATAAGGCTCAAAGTTTATTTGTTCCCACCCATTCTTCATGATGTTCTCCAATCCTACCTTAAGTTAACCTGACACGAGCATTCATCTCTCAAGAGGAGTTTTGATATGGTTGAGAAACCACTGAGGCTTTGGACATGGCAGTCACTCACCTTTTTGCTTTTGGTGTTTGATCACACGACATTGTTATTTATTGAAGATTTTTCTTGGTGATCCTTTGTTTTTGCCTTTCGTGTTTCCTTTTATTATTATTTTGTTTTTATTCCCTAACTTTTGCCTGGAAGGAGTCTTTGGATTTGACTTTGAAGTCCAGCGGGACGCCTCAATTTTGCCTAAGTCTCCTTCATAGGTTTTGACTTAGCGGGCTTTTTCTTTTTTAATTTAATTTAATTTAATTTATGAACAAGTCGTGTGACTCTAACTTATTTTGACCATTTTGAAAGGATTGTGACTGTCTCATTCTTTATATAGTAGAGGGATAATCATTGTGTATTTTTGAATTCCAGCCTCATAATATGTGAGGAATAGATAAAATGGATTCTCGAATGTTCACTCCTTCTTTTTGAGAGTCTGGGCGCTCGATCAGTTTAATTGAAAACTATCCTGCCCCAGGTAAAAATTGAAGGTTTTTGTATGTAAGGAAAAGAAAGCTTCTACTTTAAGGCTCAAAAGGGGTAACAATGGTTTATCTCCCTTATATCTTCAGTGTTTGGGGATTTGAAACAATGTCTTACATCATCAGTATGGTTTTAATCAAAAGCTTACAACAAGAAATCTAGTGTTTTTTGATTTCGTCATCCTCCCTCCAATTCTCCATCAAAGCAAGAGATTAGGTAAAGTTGTCATTACAAAACACAAAAAGGCATTTTATGAGTGAATACGAATGGATTTATTTAAGACAAACATATTTATTGCATTAATCATTCAAAACAAACAAGTTCTTACATGCAAATCATGCTTTTATAATCAAAGGAATAACAACAAATGCAAGCAAGAAAACAAACAACCTGATGAGCTATGCTCTTGGTTTCACCATCTTGAAAGGAATCTCTTGAGTCTTCGTATCCATTAGCATAAAAATGTTCCATTCACAGCTGGGTTTCCTCCCTTGAAAGTCAACACCCCATCATCGATCATCTCTTGGACTTTTTCTTGGAAAACCTTGCACTCTTCAATCGAGTGCCCTATTACTTCATCATGAAATGCACAACTAGTATATGGATTGAACCAAAAGGGTGGGATTTCATGGCTCTGGTCTTTTTGGGTGCCATTACCGAGTTTTGGGTAAAATAAGACCATCGTTGACTGCAAGTCATTGGGATTGGGTCAAACTTCTTTTGAGCATTACTCTGATGTGTTCTCTAACGAAACTGTGATTGACAATTTGGAATGATCTGAGCGAAAGGAGCAACATCAATAGGAACTTTCTTACCACCTTCCAGCATGGTAGCATCGTATCCACAAGGCACAGGAGAAGACTTTTTACTGTTGCAAGTAATCACCACTGGCTCTAGCATATTAAAGTTCGGAATCATGACATTCACCATTTCTCTAACGATATGAAGCAGTTTTTGATCCAACATATATTAGAGATCCCTCTTTACCGTAGAACATCCACGAGGATTCTTTGAACAAATTTTTCAAGAAGCGTGATTATGCTCATAATGGGTAAGTCTATATAAATTGACGTGCATATCTACTAAAGATCCTCTCATTGAATTCACGTCAGAGATACAGTATCCTCTGAGATATCCTTCCTCAGTGTTTCCATACTTGGGTAACAAACTTGTTGAGACATTGGGTCCAGAATCTTCAAAAGATAAAATACCTCTTTGCACTAACTTTTATATTTCGGCCTTCAAAGCAAAACAGTGTTCAATATCATGATTGGGCGCCCCTTGATGAAATAGACAAAAACGATCATACTTAAACCACCATGGTAGATTCTTTGGGATGGCCAACGGACTCTTTGTTTGCACTAGATTCTTCTATACTAAATCAGGATATAACTCAGAATAAGCCATTGGGATCGGGTCAAACTGATCCACGTGTTATTTACTTTTGTTGCAAGATCCTCCATGTTTCTCTCGCGAAATAGCATTAGCAGCTTGTTCCTTCTCCTTGGTAAACCTTCCACAAGCTTCTTAGAGTTGTTAGAAGCGCTAATGGGAGTCACAAGAATGGGCATTGACATGATTTCAGAAATCACGGTCCTTTGAAGCGGAGTCTGAGAAATATGAGGAGAAGGTTGATTTTGAGTAGCAACCAAAGTTTCAACCAAAGCAGAGAGCATTTCCACACCATCCCTCAAAGTAGGCACCTCCTTACGAAGTTCAAGGTTTTCTTGCTCAATGTTCTTCATTTTCTTTCTTTGATTGGCATGAGTATCGTACTGATGAATTAGCTTGCCTCCTTTTTGAGGAAAAAAGCAAGAGTGAGAACATGAGATGCAAAGAATGCAATGCTAATGACGAATGCAAATGCGCCAATGCAGATGAGTTTCAAGGAACTCAAAGGTTATGTTTGCAAACACCACAAAGTGGACAATACTTTCGATAACTGAAAATCTCATTTTATTGAAAATAGGGTATATTCTCATAATCCGATGTTAAAACCTATGATGCTTATAAACAAAAGCTTTGAATTCCATGAAACTTTTATGAACATGATGTATGCTCAAGCACAGGTATACACAAATCCACATATACACATATACATTCAAACAGACAAAGACTTAGGTTTGAAAATCAACAAGCCTGAAGTAATGGTTTATCCATCCCAAATGGTATGGACTAAGGGTTTATTATGCCTGCAAAACAATGGTTCTAAAAAAGTTCCCAAAATCATCAGTCCGTCTTTCGGATATTATCAATTTCTCAAATACTCGGTAGTTAATAATATTTTCAAGAGAACCTCTTTCGAGTGTAGTATACGTATCAACTATTTTGGGACTACTCCCTCATAGTCATTGCACTACGTCTTAAGAAGGGCCAAGTTGAGTTAAGGGTAACTAAAGGTTTCAAGTATCACAGGCTCCTAGGTCAAAAATAGTAAGTGCTTTCACGAATACTCGTTCAATAGTACTATTCTCAAGAGGGCCTCGACTGAGCGGTGATTCTCAAGTCAGCTTGGTCGGGAATCAATTCCCTATAAGCCTTCTCGAATATATCACCTTCCTATCATAAGTGCACTCAAATCCGGGTGTACGACTTATCTCACCATACAAAGATAACAACCCAAAGCATAAACAAATATAGATAAACATATATATAGATATACGACAAAAACGCAAATAAACAAGTTAGGGAGAACCCACAAGAATGTCATGATCCCTAGTGAAGTCTCCATTTTTGTCGCGGTGAGAATTAGATATCAAGCTATTGGATTAACTTGAATCACAAATTATAATTCACTACCGATATTTATTTTATCCAAGGGAAGGGAAAAAGAACGAATAACCTATGAGTATGCAATACAAAAAACAAAGCAAAAGAAAATCTAAGGTTCGAGGGTTGGTTATACCTAAGGAAGGTGTTAGCATCCTAAGTATCTGTAGTACTCTACAGGAACCTCTTGTTTTATTGTGTTATTTTTTATTTTGTCTACTAAAGGGTCAAAAGAAAAGGGAGACCTAAGGTGTTATTCCTAAGTATGCTCGCCAAAAAGTCGCATCTTGTGCCTACGTATCCTAACGGGAATGGAATTAGAGCATTCGTAGTTCCCCTCACTAAGGGTACACAAATTTTTTTGGTTGGTTTTTAGGAGAAGAAACAAGTTATCATCTTAAGGAGAATACTCAGCTTAAACCACCACAAACATGTGGAAGATGGATCTTTGCTTCACATTAAGAGAAAGGCTTCAACTCGGATATAGAATCGACGAGTATGTCACATACCTCTCTCAAGTGGAAAAGAATCTACATATTTCTCAACTATGTCACAGGGTAGGAGAATTATATCTCGACTAAGGATGACTAGTGTCTAATTCTCTCATGAGAAAAAGCGAAGTAACTGTAAGTTATCTATAGTTGAAATGGTAATCCTAAGGGAGACTTCATAAGGGATAGCAAGTTCTAGGATTACAAGAAGTATATACAAGAAGATACAAAATGCAAATAAAAATGTAAATGACAAGAGTGTCAACAACAGGGATCCTCCTTTGGAATCGAGTAACAAGAAATTATTTATTAATTTAAATATAAATATTTATATCAAATAATAATTATGACACAAATTTATTTACAATTTAATATAATTCAAATTAACTAATGAAAAACTAGAAATAAAAATACTAAAATAAATAATTAAAATATTTTTGGTATTTTCATCCTTATAAAAGTAATTTAAACAATTTTTTTACATCTTTCTATGCTAAAATAAAGAAATAAAAAAATATATATTTTTAGTCTTTTTAATATCAAAAAAATTAACTAATAAGCTAAAAATAAGGAAATCTTTTTGGTCTTTCCTAAAATTATATAAATAATAAAAAATAAACTTGATTAATAGAAGTGACTAAGAATAATGATAACCGATATCCAAAAATCAATTAAATTTGTTTCTTTCTATTTTTATATTTAAAAGAAAAAACCATATAGTATTGACAAGAAAAAATAATGAAAGAGAATTTACTAATTATAATTAAGAGGTAATGATGATCAAAACAATACAAATAAATAAATTAACTATCCATTAATATTTGATACGTGACAATATATGATATATAGTATTAAAATGTGATATATGTAATATATACATAAATATATGATACATGGTGACACCTAACATAAACTATAGACAACCAAAAACAACTCATGTACTTAAATTATAAAACTAAAGAAGTTACCTTAACCAATATATGTAAAATAAACACCACGTGACACTATAAGTGGTACTACCAAGACAAATATGAAATTGACATAGATACAAAACAACATCAACTTTTTAAAATAAAGAGTGAATTTTCAATTTTACCTTCCTCAAATGGCATTTTCTCTCTCGTCGCCGCCCTCTCTGTCTCTTTCTCTCGATGTCACGTCGTGATTTGTGAAAAACTTTGCGGTTTAGATGTGAGGAAGATGAGGTATGCGTGTTTTTTTTTTTTGCGTGATTGCTTGTTTTTTCTAATGCATATATATAAGACTAGAAAATAGACAAGAATGATAATAACAATTAACACAATGTTTTTTTATTTTTTATAATAAGACAAGAATAAAAGGAATTAAAAATCATGTTTTTGTGTTTTTTATGACAAAACAAGAATAAAAGGAATAAAAAATCATGTTTTTTTTTGTGTTTTTTATGATAAGATAAGATTAAAAAGAATTAAAAATTATGTTCTTTTGTTTCTTTTAGAAAGAAAATATTAATAAACAAATTAAAAATAAAATTAATTAATAAAAATTAAAAAAATTAAATATCTAATTAAATCTAAATAAATTAATTGATTATTTAAATAAAAATGATTAAAAATGAAATAAAAAGTCGAGCAGAAAAGTGCTCGATAAAATAAAATGAACATGCCAAAATAATCAGCGCGAAATAAACATATTGGAAATATACAGCGTTGGTTCAGATTTTGAAATAAATTTAGACCGGTTTGTCTATAAATCCAACAAATTTATTCTGACTGACATTTCAGACACTATGCAAAATGAAGTGCATGCAATGTTATGCAAATGATGCAAAACAGAAACTTAGGGTCAAAATTAAGGCATGACAACATGCTCATATTCGTCAGGGGTCTCAACAATAGTAGACACAGGAATTTGGAAAGTCTTTGTCTGAGGAATCTCATGATCATCATGCACTACTAGAGGCGAAATCGAAGTAAGCATGCCCCATGGGTAAGCAACAAAATTCCCATTTGGGCATGGGTGCAAAAAAAGGTTGATACGACACAAAAGTGCTACCACCGACAATCTGAGGAGTGAAATTCATAGGCATTCCCCAAGGAAAGTCGTCAGGCATCCGATTCAAACCAGACTGAGAGCTTGGCAAGTTGACAGTAGGTTGAACAATAGTCTCAATCGACACTTCAACAGGAGCAGGAGAAATAGTAACAACAAGAGGAAAAATCACCACAGGAGTGACAACAGTTGCATCAGTAACAGTTGCAACAAAAGAAGTAGCAACATCGACATCCTTCTAAGCACAATGGAACTTCATGATAACATCCATGTTAGTCTGAAACTGATCCACCCGACCTTGAAATTGAGCCAAAGTTTCCTTGTACGCAGCGTTCTCTTGTTCAAAATCAACCATAATCTTATATTTGCTTGAGCGAGTGAAATATCAATGTCGAGTCGTCGTCTTGCTACAAGGCGGAGATGGACAATGTAAGCATTTGTTTTCTGGATGAGGGACGTGCATATGTGTGCATGAATGAATGAAATACATGCAAAAATAAAATTTTAAAAATGCATGTATTCGTAAGTTTATTTTTGTTAACAACAATCATAAAGTATACAAGTAAAGGTGCAAAGATAAAACTGGAAAGCAATTTTATTCATTCAATAAAAGGAAAGAAGTACAATTCAAATACAAATAAAAAATATGCCTTTTCAGCTACAACAAGGTAAGTCTGATTCCTATCAAAAACTACCCTACAAACATATAAGAAGTGAAAAACATCCCAAATAGTCTTGTGCGACAGCACATCAGCATATGCATCTCTCAACAACCCTTGCAAGTCCTCCACTACATGCTCAGCGAATCTGGTTAGACGGTCGTGTCTCTCATTCCAATACTTTGCATCCTTCATCAGATTGCGCAGCAAGGAATGATTAGGTCCCTGAAGAAGATCCTGTAGAAAGGTCTCTTTCTGATCCAGGAGAACATTTAAATGGCGACTCCGGCACTCCCAATGAGTACTCTCCAAGTTGAGCTGGTTGATCTCCTCTTGGCTCTGATGTGCTTGATCTTGCAGCTTCTGAACCTCACCAAAGGCTTTGTCGAGCTTAGCTTAACATTGATAAAATTCCTTTTCTAACTAGTCAACACAGTCTTGTTCACTTTTCAGCTTTGTCTTGTACTCTGATAACTTCCCTCAAAGCTCTCCAAGTTGTTTCTTATAGAATAACTCATCCTTGTAGACTTGATATTATGTGTCGGCGAGTTATCTCATCTTTGAGGTAAGTCTATCATGGGTACTCCTCAAAGCATAACCCACTTTCCTGCACTTATTCTATTTAACTTCCACCTATTTGAGCATGCATTCTCTCTTCTGATGGAGCTTAACCTATAGGCTTTCCTTCTCGGATGTGAATCTATCAAGGTTGAGACGAAGATTGGCATTCTCCTTTTTCAATATCTCAATAGTCCGCTTGAGTTGGTCGACTTCAGATGGAGGAGTAATGGCAAGTTCAGGAAGCTTGGCATTCATGGAAGGCTCGATAGGAAATGGCAACAAGTTGTCTTTGACTCACTCTTTGACCCAATGTGTGTAAGGTTCCTTGGCTATGCATTTCTTCTTACCCAAATCGGATCTTCCTTCACGGTGAATCTGAGTCCAAGCAGCACTAAAAATCTTCAGTAATCCCATGTCATCAACCCCTTCATGAAAGATGAACTCTTCCACTACCTCAAGATCTGGTCTGTCAACCATAGGATATCCCAACTGATGGAAGGCAAGTCTCGGATTATAGTTAATTCCTCCCTTTGTACCCAAGATAGGAACATTGGATAACTTACCAAAATGAAGAATGATCTTAGTATCGTCGTAGACTCGAGAATACCAAGAGATGTCATCAGCAGTAAGAGACATGATTTGTTGAGACCATTTGAGATTTCCCTTATTCTCAATGAAGGGACCCTTCCGCGGAAGGTGGGGCATGAACCAACGGTACAATAGAGGAGCACAACAAACAATGGTTCCTTTATTCTTTTAATTCCTTGAATGTGTTGCACCCCAAAATTTGACCAACCGGGTCTTGCATTTGGCTCGATGTTTCGACGCATAATCGCATTCGCATCTGCATATTGCATACATTGCATTTTTCATTTGTTTTGATTTTATCAGGGATCACAGCTCCCGTCTCGTGTTTCAGGTGTTTTTGATCAGTAGAATTGATTTTTGGGATATTTCGGTGCCCGTTTATTTTTACCGATTATTTTTGTGTCGTTCGGTATTCATTTTGTCCCTCTGGGAATTATTGTGATTTTTCTGGATTTTTATAGGATTTTTTAGGGTTTAATTAGCTTTTAAATCAATTTTTAGGATTTAATAGAATTTTAAGTAGATTTTAATATTTTTAAATCAATTTTTGGCATTTTATAGAATTAAATAGATTTTTAAATTCATTTTAGGATTTAATAGATCTTTTATAGATTTTAATATTTTTAGAATAGTATAGAATAATAGATAGATATTATTGATTTTCTTTTATAGAAATAATAATAATAAATGAATAGATCTTTTTTATTAAAAATAAATAGGTTTTATTTTCTTTTATAGAATAATAGATTTTTAGAATTTAATTAGAGTCTAATGAGAAATTAGAGGTTTATTAGATTTGTATTAATAGATTAGGAGTTAATTGGATTTAGTAGATTTAATTGAGTATTAGTTGCTGTTAATTGGGTTAATGATATTAATTCAATTCAGTTTTTTGGTGGGTTTTCTATTCATTTTCGTTGGGCTTCAGTAGGCCCAGTTTGGTTTTTTTTGTGCATGCAGG
Source organism: Lathyrus sativus (assembly GCA_963859935.3). Classification (NCBI taxonomy): domain Eukaryota; kingdom Viridiplantae; phylum Streptophyta; class Magnoliopsida; order Fabales; family Fabaceae; genus Lathyrus; species Lathyrus sativus. Next base: position 446,527,703 of record OZ012740.1, on the reverse strand, counting down.
TGGGTTTTTGTCCAAAAGATGAGTCCAAATATTCAGCAGAAAAGTCCAAAAACGTCCAGCATATTCCAGTTCTCCCCAGAATGTTCTAGAGGATGCCAGCGAATTCATCAGATATAAATGCAAGCAACACGTGTCTACCAGAGGAGGGACCCCACTTTTCTGCGCCAGAGTGCGCCACGCGTCCTCAGGCTTTCCCTCTCTCTCAGCCACCTTTCAGGCCACGTGGCAGGCATGCATGCCTCCACACCACCAGCAGCCACCACGTGTCCTTCACAGAAGCTTCGCCGGAAATCGCCACCGGCCGCCTTGCATGTATTCCGGCCACCACAACCGTCACCGGCGAACCCAAAAAAACCAGAATCCGGCCGTTCATCATTCATCACCTTCGTCCCCACCTTCCAATCTTCATCCTCGTTTCTTCAAAGACGTCACCGAAAACCTCATCACAATTCCCAGATCTTCATCAACTTCATCGTCCTTTCCCAGATTTTCAGCAACATCCACAAAGAGCTTCATCCAAGATCCGCCGGAATCTTCATCGTCCTCCACCGGATTTCCAGGTTCGTTCACTAGACTTCAAGGACATTCAACGGTGTTCTTCACGTTTTCCAGATCTTTATCAAGATTCACCAAACCTTCAACCGTTTTTCCCAGAATTCCTTCAACAAGATCCGTCTGAGTTCATAAGTTCACAACTACTTCAGACCTGGATTTGCGTTCGTCTTGAGGTTTCCAGCAACATTCAGCAATGCTCATCACGAGTTCATCTGGATCTTGATACGCTCGTTCGTTCATCTTCAACAACGTTCGTAAGATGTTCATCAAAATCCTTTGATTATCCTTCATCAACCTTCGTGTGTCGTATTTCCAGAAGATCTTCATCGAGCCCTCCACCTTCATCCGGATCCGAACTCATAAACAACAATCAACGGTTCGTCCAGTTTCCCAGATTTTTCTTCAGAATATTCAGAAACCTTCATCAATGTCCGTCTTCGTCTTTCCAGAATTCACCAATGTTTGTTCTCAGATCCATGCAAACCACTACAAGAATGTTCAAGATTCAGATCCTCGTGATTCATCAACTGTAACAACAGCGCGTTTATCACCGATCTCCAGAACAAACAAACCTCAAGAATCATCAACGCCTTCAATAAGCTTTGGTGTTCGCGTTGCATTAGGGGTAGTGAAAGGGCATGGTTAAGGTTGAATGGAGGAGAGAAACGAGGGAGTTTGAAGAGAGACGAGGATGAAGGAGACGGAGGTGAGAATGGAGAAGGTGGAGAGGAGACGTCAATGGCGGCGGCGGAGAAAGGAAACAGATCTAGGGTTTCAGACCCTGAGATTGGGAGGAGGAAGAAGAGACTGGGCCAGGGCCCATTTCACTTTTTTTTGGCACACACTCTCCTCATGTTTTTTGGACAGAGTCTGGGCCTTGAGCCCAACACCAATTTTCCAGCACACACGCCCAGATTACTCAACACACCCCCTGCTGCATTTTTTGGGAATGGGCTAGGCCCAGTTCATTTTTTTTATTTTATTTTTTCTGTTATCCCTCTATTAACAGTATACCCCTCAGTCCAATTTGCTTGTTTTTTTTCTTTTTTTTAAAGATTTGAAAATATATTTGAAAAAAGGAAAGGAGAAAAAAAAGAAAAGAAGAAATATAGTTGAAAAAAGAAATAGAGAAAAAACAATAAAAGAGAATAAAGAAAAAGGTGAAAAATAGAAAGAAAATATGAAAAGAAATATACTTGAGAAAATATTCAAAAAAAAAAGAAATATTGAGAAAGAAAAAATATGAGAAAAAAATATGTTGAGAAGAGGAAAGGAGAAAAAGAAGAAAAAATATTAAAGTTTCGATTTAATATTTTTGAAGCATTTTTAGGATATTTTCATAGACTAGATTTCTCGACTTTTAGGATAGAATTAGAGGCCTGTTTGTTAGGGGGCTATTTTCAGTCGATTTTTCAGGATAGAATAGGATAGCGTTTCCTAGGAGATTTATTTCAGTATGCAACCATTGTAATCATTTTTCAGAGATGAATAAAACGAGATTTGAGCTGTGGTCCGATAGTAGCCGAACTACAGCTGCTCTGATTCTTCGTACCAGACGAAGATATGTAGGCATAGGATGCGATATCCTAGCGAGCACATTAACGACTAACCTGTTGTTCTCTCGCGGCTGTGCGATCGAGACTTTCCCGCTGACGATTAATTGAATACCCATTTTTCTCTCTTGCCCCCGTGCATTTGAGACTCAGCCATAGTTGTGACCATAGGTTCCCGACCCTGTGAAACCAGTTGTTTTTTCTCACTGCTGTGTGAGAATGTTTGATTAGCCGTAGTGAGTCTGAACTACGTAAAGCTCTGATCTTCCATTCAGTGGAAGTACGTAGGCACAAGACGCGATGTCTTGGCGAGCCAATTTTCCCCGTAGTCCCGAACTACGTTGACTCTGACTTTCTCTCCTGAGAATACGTAGGCATAGAGTGCGATGCTCTATCGAGTCAATTCCCTTCCCTTTAGATTTAGCAGCCGTAGATAGATTGTTTTGCATCCAGTAGACAACCCAAGCAAGCGTGGATCCCGTCGAGTACGACGGACGTGAGGGGTGCTAATACCTTCCCCTTGCGTAACCGACTCCCGAACCCAGGCTATGGTTGCGATGACCATACCTTTTCCCCGTTTTTTTTGCGAGGTTTACTTCGAGCGTTTCCTTTCCCGCTCTGAGGGATAAATAACGCACGGTGGCGACTCTTCTGTCAGCCGGCGCCGATTTTCGCAGTAGCGACAGCTGGCGACTCTGCTGGGGACTCCAACGGTTCCCTTCGCCTGAGTTTTTTTTCCTGGCTGTTTGGGGCAATCCCCAGCAGCTGGCGACTCTGCTGGGGACTGCGATAGTTCCCCATGCATGTGGGATCCAACGTCCCCTAAGAGAGAGTCAATCCTAGCGCTTGTTTTCTTGTCTATTAGGTGTTTATTTATCAGTATTATCTATTGCTGTTGGGCTGTTACGGGTGTTCTATGATTGAGATAAGCCGGACCTGGGCTCGAGTATGAGTATACACCTAGATATAGTTGCGGAGAAGTAGTAGACGAACCTGTCTGCTGAGCAGGCACAGTTCCCTACGAAAATTCGCACTCGGACGAGATTCTTGCAGAGGTGCTCCTTTCCGGTCCTGAGGATCTGAGGGGAGTCCAGACGTGAGGATTGTCGACTCTGGGAACCGATCATTTGGAAGTCAGCTAAGTGAGGCCTCTTCATGAGATGACGATGCCACTCCTTCTGGGAATCGTATCATTCCTCATGAAAGTCTGTGACGCTGACGACCGCATAGGATGCCGTACCTTGTCAGATATAGGTCCACACCTGTGAGTGGGGGGGTTTTTTGTGCAGGAAACTTGACTTCCAACCTACCCGTTATGCTGGTATTCTTTTCAGAGAGCGTCTCCGTCAGCAGCGCAGCAGTATTCAGATTTTGTGTGGGGGCTGTGGTCCCATTGTTTGCTGCATTTTGCATATCATATGCATATCAGCATCATATTGCATATCATCCTCCGGCTAGCCAGAGTTCTGATCCAGCCTTTGTTTCCTGAAGGTGATTACCCGGAGTTTGGATTGAGCAGCTTTTGATTGTCAGAAGACCTACCTAGGGGTTGAGTAGATTTGAGCAGAATCAAGGGTCGAAGTCAGCTGAAGATTATTGGTAGCCATGTCTGAAGGCAATTTCCAGTCTCCTAACACCCTGACAGGGTTCACTGTGGCGTCCAACCCTCTGTATGATTCCATGGAAGACTTCCCGCAAGTGAACAACGTCGCTGCAGACCAAGTTGTACAGCCTTCTGTTGAGAACCAGGATCGACATGAGCAGTTTATTGCCCAGAATGAGCGTCCTCCTCCTGTCAGCAATCAAGGTGTTGCTTTCCCTGTGATGAATTACCGAAGAGATATTCCAGCAGTTGGGATGGTAGATCCAAGAGCCCTTGACGATGGTAGAAGAGTCCGAGTGTTGGAAGAGCAAATGAAAGCTTTGAAAGCCAAAGATGCTGTCAACCTAGATGCTGTAGGCATGTGTTTGGTTCCTGACCTGGTGTTGCCTTACAAGTTCAAAGTGCCGAAATTTGAGAAGTACACGGGAGATAGCTGTCCAAAGCTGCATTTGATGATGTTCTGTCGAAGAATGACTGCGTTTGCGCGAAATGATAAGTTGATGATCCATTGCTTTCAAGATAGTCTGACTGGGGCATCTTTGAGGTGGTATATGCAGTTAGAGAGGAATCAGATTCAATCATGGATGGATTTAGCCAGAGCTTTTCTGAAGCAGTATGATTACAACCTAGACATTGCTCCTTATCGCATGCGTTTGCAAGAGTTGTCTCAAGAGATCAATGAACCTATCAGGAAGTATGCTCAGAGATGGAGAGAATTTGCTGCTAAAGTGCGTCCCCCGCTGTTAGACCAAGAGCTGGCAAGCATGTTTGTGGATTCCCTACAATATCCGTACTTCAAAAGATTGCTCGGAGTTCCGGCAAGTTTCTCTGACGTGGTAGCATTAGGAGAACGTCTTGAGTACTCCATAAGAATGGGGAAAATTCAGATTACTTCATATGATCAAGCTGGTGAAACTGAATACCCTTGTGACTATCAGAGTGAAGAAGAAGTGGTGATCAACTCAGTCATGCCAAAGGTTGAATACCCTCCAAGCGAATCAGTGAATTTTGTTGGTTCATCATCTTATCAGAGATCAGTACCTCCCGTGGCTTGTTATACTGAACAGACAGCCGTGCCTGGGGCACCATATCAGGAATCTTATGTCGCTTCCATTGCAAATCAGCGAACTCGTGGCCGAGGTTATCAGAATCAGCGTCAGAATCAGAACAGACCTCGCAACAACTTGGAACGAAGGAAAGCTCCTTTTCACCCAGTGCCGATGCCGTATAGCCAGTTGCTACCATCTTTGATTCAGAAGTCTTTGGTGGAGCCGAAAACTCTTAAGCCAGTTCCAGAACCTTACCCTCCTGGGTACAATCCCCACGTTCAGTGTGGTTATCATGGTGGCTCTCCGGGGCATTCGACGGAAGATTGTAAAGCATTTCAGGCGAAGGTACAGCAGTTGATTGATCAGGATCGCATTTCCTTTCGAGAAGGGTTTCTGTTTGTTCATCCCTAACTGCTCAGCTGTCTAAGCTCGTAGACTCAGAAGGGTATTCCCCAGCATAAGCCAGTGGTTCAGACAGGCAGGCGCCTCAGCAGTGGCAGTCCTCTGACCTTTTACATCATTTGCATCTGTAGTTTCTTTTTCTGTTAGTTACTACCTGCTCTTTAAACATTGTATGTTCCGAATGGTGATAATAATAAAGTGACTATGCATTTTTTTGAATTAATCATGTCGCTGTCGCTCATTTACTGCATTGCACTGACACTTGCATTTATTTCACTCCACTTTTTCGCTGTGACTAGCAAAGTTAGGAGGGAGGATGATGAAACTGAAACTCATAACCGATGATCGTATGCTTTCAGATAAGACCGTACCGATGACGTACAAGGCATTGTTTCAAATTCCCCAAACACTGGAGATATAAGGAGTTAGTCCCTTGTTAACCACTTCGAGCCAGGAAGTAGGAGTTTTTTCGGACTTATAAACCCTCACATCTTAACCCGGGGCAGGGTAGTTGTCAGTTAGCTTGACCGAGCATTCAAGTCTTACAGAAGAGTGTTGTCTTTCAAGGACCAATCAGTTTACACCTTTCAAGAGGTCAGACCTCACCAATCAGGAGTGAGACAGTTACAATCCTTTCGGAGCAATCAAGACAACCAGTGTCACACGACTTTGTTCCAAAAGAAAGAAAGGAAGAAAGCCCGCTAAGTAAAAAGAAAGAAAAGCTGGAAAGCTAATACTTAGGCAAAAATCAGGGCATCCCGCTGGACTTCAAAAGAAATCAAAAGAAAAAATCGAAAAGAACTCAAAATGAGTCAGTCCAGGCAAAAGTTAGGGAATCAAAAGAATGAAAAGAGGGATTAAAAAGAAAATTTTCCCCAGCAAATCACAAAGTCGTGTACACAGACACCGAAAGCAAAGAAGGAGTAACTATCACTCTAGGAAAAAAGCTTGTGAATTCCTTAACTGTAGGTTCTTACCATTCAACACACTTCTCGAAGAGGCGAGTACTCGTGCCAGGTTAACTGAACCTTAGGATCGGAGATCATCACGTAGAAGGGGTGGGTACAAATCAAAATTTGAGCCGAATATCCTTTGTTTCACGAACCGTGAACCCGACCACGATACAACCCTCAAAAGACCTAATTGAGGTAGGGTTATTCTGAAGCGCATTACGATAAGGTCGAGTAACCTGACTCCTTCTTGACTTGCTAGTCATATCTTGTTGTATTTTCACTGACCACGTAAGCACTACGTTTGAACTTTGGTTCATTCGTCGCTCACAATCATATGCATGTAAATGAGTGACAGCTCAAATTTTTTTCAAAATCTGCATAACCATTGCATTAAGATTACCATTCGTAGACAGCCGATTCTAATTGCAGGTTAGTAGTTGGCATGAAAGAAATTCCATCAGGAAATAATCGAATAGGACTGAGTAATCCAGCAGTCTGAACCAGAATGGTGTATGTTGTGAAGCCCAATGAATCAGGGGCATTATCTTCCAGTAAGTTCAGTATCAGTCAGTCTGAGGACCAGTCCCGAAGCTTCAGTTGAGCAGGGGCAGTGTGTTTGAGAAGCAGTTAATCAAGAGGTGAGTCTTCTCAAGACCTAATCAGGGGCAATTATGCAGAGCGTTGAGATTTGAAAGCAGATACTTCCAGTGGATAATCAGATCAGGTTGAGTCGCTCATCGCTCATTCAGGGGCAAGTCATCGCAGAGAATGTTGAAATCAACTGGGTTGTTAGGTGTTTAATTGGAAATTGAATTCTTTTGTCGTGCAGATACCGGGGCAAAATTCTCGAAGTTTTCTCGTAGCAAGTTATTCAGAGCAGGTATTCCCAAGAGTTAGATTGGGGCAAAGTTGAAGTTGAATGGGGCAAGTTGTGCAAGCCAGTCTTTTATCCCCCAGCTGAGTGTACTGGGGCAAGTCATTCAAATCAGTTTGTTTATCCCCAGCCAGAGTTGAGTATCGGGGAATCATGTCAATACCCTTATCGAAAACCTTAACCTTTCAAATAAGAAGGCCTTGTTGTCGTTGGATCATTATCCTGCAGTTTAAACCTGTTGCGTGTCAGTAACCAGTTCTCGTCTGGCCCACCTTCTGTAAGCATCAGTTCCCGTCCTGGTGCAGTTTATTGTAAGCAGCAGTTCTCGTCCTGGTGCAGTTTATTGGTAACCAATTCTCGTTTGGTCACCGTTTCTTCAAGTGTTGTATCAGTTCTCGCCTGGTACATGTCGTCGCATAATCAGTTCTCGTGTGTTTTAACCTATGTGGTATGCCAGTTCTCGCCTGGTGTACGTCAGCTTTCAGCCAGTTCTCGCCTGGTTGTCTATACTTTAGTTTGTTATCCAGTCAGCTTGTCTGATGTTCAAAAACACAAAAAATCAAGTTTTCCTAACCTATTTTCCTATCAGTTCTCGCCTGATAGTCTACCTTTGAATGCTAGTTCTCGCCTAGTATTTTCCATTCCACTGTGTACATAATCCATGTTTATTCTAAATCAGAAAAGCAAACAAAACAAAAACCTAAAGGTATCTGACACAATATTTCCCAATGACTCGCATGTCGTCATGTTCCCCGATACGAAGCTCGACAAATACCAGTGCTCCGAGTAATGTTTGAATTCCTTGTGGATGTTGTTAAATCAGAATTGCCACTCTTCAGCAGATGAAAGTTGCTTATTATCCCCGGAAGAGTCGAGATTGTCTTGTACCCCGTATCAGAGTAGGATCAGGAGTATCTGCAGCAGATTAAGATTGATATCCTCGATAATATGAGCATTTCCAGCAGTGTGCTGCGCGCAATCAACCTCAGTTTGGGTCAATCCCCCGCAGAGTACAATCAGTTGCCAATGGTTTGAAGAAAGCATTCCCGAGCAAAGTTCTCTTTCCTTCCCCAGTGAAGTCTCCAAGCAGGGTTGCCTTTTCATTTCTCCAGCAGAACGGTTATCCTCAGCGGATTTGATTTCTCGTTTCCAGCATTTATTTTGCTGAGATGGTTCTGTGACTTCAGGTCATCCCCAGTAGAGTTGACGTTATCTTCGGCATTTATTTTGCCAAGTGGTTTTCAGACCTGGTGTTCTCTGGCAGCTAAAGCTTGCATTAGCATTTGCATATATAGTCATAGCATTTATACAAGCATATAGCATATCCATGCCGTCTAAGCATCGCATTTTCAAACAAAACGCATAGCATTTACATATCATATAGGGCATTGCATCATTATCAAGCATACGCATGTCGAAACATAGACCAAGATGGTTGCCTATTGGATTTCGAATTTGTTCACCTGCAGAGTTGTGTGGTTCAGCTTCTTGACTTCCCCAGCGGAGTGATTCTTCATTTGATTGTTACGTCAGCATCGGGAAAAAACAACAACAACAACAACAACAAGGAGATTGACATATATCAGACTTCTGAAGCTGCCCCCTTTGTCAAAACAGGTGCAAGGCAGTTCAATTCAGAATTTCCCCAGGAGAATTGTCCTCAAGTTCGCAATGAACTGTGAGTCGACCAGATTTGATCCCACGAAAGAGATGGGAATCAAGGTGTTTGCTTTATGAAGCATTATTTCAATACTTGTGGCGTCACACAGGTTTTGGAGAAGAAAATTGTATCAGAAAATTGACCAGATGTTGCCGTGATAACCAAACTTCAGTTTATTGGAAGCTATTCCTCAAGCAGCTTTGCAGTATATTCTCGCGGTTGGCAAATTTCAGGGTTCCATTTGTATTCAACCGTCATCTACCTTGAATGTCTGAAGGCTAAGCGCTCTTCATCCACTCAGGTCGAAGCCGCTTGAATAGGGGCAGCTGTTGCACCCCAAAATTTGACCAACCGGGTCTTGCATTTGGCTCGATGTTTCGACGCATAATCGCATTCGCATCTGCATATTGCATACATTGCATTTTTCATTTGTTTTGATTTTATCAGGGATCACAGCTCCCGTCTCGTGTTTCAGGTGTTTTTGATCAGTAGAATTGATTTTTGGGATATTTCGGTGCCCGTTTATTTTTACCGATTATTTTTGTGTCGTTCGGTATTCATTTTGTCCCTCTGGGAATTATTGTGATTTTTCTGGATTTTTATAGGATTTTTTAGGGTTTAATTAGCTTTTAAATCAATTTTTAGGATTTAATAGAATTTTAAGTAGATTTTAATATTTTTAAATCAATTTTTGGCATTTTATAGAATTAAATAGATTTTTAAATTCATTTTAGGATTTAATAGATCTTTTATAGATTTTAATATTTTTAGAATAGTATAGAATAATAGATAGATATTATTGATTTTCTTTTATAGAAATAATAATAATAAATGAATAGATCTTTTTTATTAAAAATAAATAGGTTTTATTTTCTTTTATAGAATAATAGATTTTTAGAATTTAATTAGAGTCTAATGAGAAATTAGAGGTTTATTAGATTTGTATTAATAGATTAGGAGTTAATTGGATTTAGTAGATTTAATTGAGTATTAGTTGCTGTTAATTGGGTTAATGATATTAATTCAATTCAGTTTTTTGGTGGGTTTTCTATTCATTTTCGTTGGGCTTCAGTAGGCCCAGTTTGGTTTTTTTTGTGCATGCAGGTGGGTTTTTGTCCAAAAGATGAGTCCAAATATTCAGCAGAAAAGTCCAAAAACGTCCAGCATATTCCAGTTCTCCCCAGAATGTTCTAGAGGATGCCAGCGAATTCATCAGATATAAATGCAAGCAACACGTGTCTACCAGAGGAGGGACCCCACTTTTCTGCGCCAGAGTGCGCCACGCGTCCTCAGGCTTTCCCTCTCTCTCAGCCACCTTTCAGGCCACGTGGCAGGCATGCATGCCTCCACACCACCAGCAGCCACCACGTGTCCTTCACAGAAGCTTCGCCGGAAATCGCCACCGGCCGCCTTGCATGTATTCCGGCCACCACAACCGTCACCGGCGAACCCAAAAAAACCAGAATCCGGCCGTTCATCATTCATCACCTTCGTCCCCACCTTCCAATCTTCATCCTCGTTTCTTCAAAGACGTCACCGAAAACCTCATCACAATTCCCAGATCTTCATCAACTTCATCGTCCTTTCCCAGATTTTCAGCAACATCCACAAAGAGCTTCATCCAAGATCCGCCGGAATCTTCATCGTCCTCCACCGGATTTCCAGGTTCGTTCACTAGACTTCAAGGACATTCAACGGTGTTCTTCACGTTTTCCAGATCTTTATCAAGATTCACCAAACCTTCAACCGTTTTTCCCAGAATTCCTTCAACAAGATCCGTCTGAGTTCATAAGTTCACAACTACTTCAGACCTGGATTTGCGTTCGTCTTGAGGTTTCCAGCAACATTCAGCAATGCTCATCACGAGTTCATCTGGATCTTGATACGCTCGTTCGTTCATCTTCAACAACGTTCGTAAGATGTTCATCAAAATCCTTTGATTATCCTTCATCAACCTTCGTGTGTCGTATTTCCAGAAGATCTTCATCGAGCCCTCCACCTTCATCCGGATCCGAACTCATAAACAACAATCAACGGTTCGTCCAGTTTCCCAGATTTTTCTTCAGAATATTCAGAAACCTTCATCAATGTCCGTCTTCGTCTTTCCAGAATTCACCAATGTTTGTTCTCAGATCCATGCAAACCACTACAAGAATGTTCAAGATTCAGATCCTCGTGATTCATCAACTGTAACAACAGCGCGTTTATCACCGATCTCCAGAACAAACAAACCTCAAGAATCATCAACGCCTTCAATAAGCTTTGGTGTTCGCGTTGCATTAGGGGTAGTGAAAGGGCATGGTTAAGGTTGAATGGAGGAGAGAAACGAGGGAGTTTGAAGAGAGACGAGGATGAAGGAGACGGAGGTGAGAATGGAGAAGGTGGAGAGGAGACGTCAATGGCGGCGGCGGAGAAAGGAAACAGATCTAGGGTTTCAGACCCTGAGATTGGGAGGAGGAAGAAGAGACTGGGCCAGGGCCCATTTCACTTTTTTTTGGCACACACTCTCCTCATGTTTTTTGGACAGAGTCTGGGCCTTGAGCCCAACACCAATTTTCCAGCACACACGCCCAGATTACTCAACACACCCCCTGCTGCATTTTTTGGGAATGGGCTAGGCCCAGTTCATTTTTTTTATTTTATTTTTTCTGTTATCCCTCTATTAACAGTATACCCCTCAGTCCAATTTGCTTGTTTTTTTTCTTTTTTTTAAAGATTTGAAAATATATTTGAAAAAAGGAAAGGAGAAAAAAAAGAAAAGAAGAAATATAGTTGAAAAAAGAAATAGAGAAAAAACAATAAAAGAGAATAAAGAAAAAGGTGAAAAATAGAAAGAAAATATGAAAAGAAATATACTTGAGAAAATATTCAAAAAAAAAAGAAATATTGAGAAAGAAAAAATATGAGAAAAAAATATGTTGAGAAGAGGAAAGGAGAAAAAGAAGAAAAAATATTAAAGTTTCGATTTAATATTTTTGAAGCATTTTTAGGATATTTTCATAGACTAGATTTCTCGACTTTTAGGATAGAATTAGAGGCCTGTTTGTTAGGGGGCTATTTTCAGTCGATTTTTCAGGATAGAATAGGATAGCGTTTCCTAGGAGATTTATTTCAGTATGCAACCATTGTAATCATTTTTCAGAGATGAATAAAACGAGATTTGAGCTGTGGTCCGATAGTAGCCGAACTACAGCTGCTCTGATTCTTCGTACCAGACGAAGATATGTAGGCATAGGATGCGATATCCTAGCGAGCACATTAACGACTAACCTGTTGTTCTCTCGCGGCTGTGCGATCGAGACTTTCCCGCTGACGATTAATTGAATACCCATTTTTCTCTCTTGCCCCCGTGCATTTGAGACTCAGCCATAGTTGTGACCATAGGTTCCCGACCCTGTGAAACCAGTTGTTTTTTCTCACTGCTGTGTGAGAATGTTTGATTAGCCGTAGTGAGTCTGAACTACGTAAAGCTCTGATCTTCCATTCAGTGGAAGTACGTAGGCACAAGACGCGATGTCTTGGCGAGCCAATTTTCCCCGTAGTCCCGAACTACGTTGACTCTGACTTTCTCTCCTGAGAATACGTAGGCATAGAGTGCGATGCTCTATCGAGTCAATTCCCTTCCCTTTAGATTTAGCAGCCGTAGATAGATTGTTTTGCATCCAGTAGACAACCCAAGCAAGCGTGGATCCCGTCGAGTACGACGGACGTGAGGGGTGCTAATACCTTCCCCTTGCGTAACCGACTCCCGAACCCAGGCTATGGTTGCGATGACCATACCTTTTCCCCGTTTTTTTTGCGAGGTTTACTTCGAGCGTTTCCTTTCCCGCTCTGAGGGATAAATAACGCACGGTGGCGACTCTTCTGTCAGCCGGCGCCGATTTTCGCAGTAGCGACAGAATGAATAGAATAATAGGTATCAGCAAGATGTGTAGGAACAAGGTTCTTGGACAAGAAGACACTGATGGCAGCTTGATCTACGAAATCCTCCATATTCGGAAACAAAACAATCTCATATATAAGTAAAGCAAGAATGGCGTTGAAAGCCTCCAGCTTCCAGCTTCAGCAAAAGAGATGGTCTTGTCTACCAGAAACTTCGAAGCAACCCCTTGAATACCATTCCCTTTAGTCTTGAGATTAGCCTTCACATCCTTCTTACTAATGAAAAGAGCTTCAACAATAAGGGGAAACTTCGGACAACCGCTGGTGTAGACAAAAGGAACCTGATCCCTTATCTCAACACTTAATATATGAGAGTACCCCTCAAGTGTAGGTGCTAACTAATAATCTTGAAATGTGAAGCACCTAAGTGGCGGGTCGTAGAACTGAACAAGTGTATGAATGGAAGTGATGTTGACTTTAATGTTGAAGATGGCTAACAGATTACCATAATCATCCTTGAAAACACCTCTGTTATCTTCAACCACACGGGTAGACCTCTCAAAGTATTCATCTTAGGCTCTACAAACTTGTAGCTAAAGATACCTCTACAACCAGTACTCATCTCTATGATTATGTCAACAAAGAATAAGCCTTCAAATAACCTGGAAATGCACATGAAAAAATTAATTTACATGATGAAATGATATGCAACATAAGAATCAAGAAGCCAAGCACAGTTTAAATAATCAAATATGAACAATCTGGATATCTACATATATAATTTTGTGTCAGTGCAAAATAATCTGGCATGCATGAGAGAACAAAAGGTATGATGAGTTTTGGTTTCCTTCAAAACCCAATATCTCTCTCACATGTGTGATCTAGACATAACAAGGTGGTACCTAGAAAGGTCTCCCAAATCATAGGATTCAAGTGAAAAACCCCCTCCGTAGAAAATTCTCGCAGGACGAAGGTATTCTCAAACAAATCACGATTTGGGATGTGGCTCTCGTGACAACCCAACAAGAAAAATGCAGGCATCACAGCTATCCATTTTCTAGCCTATGTGCATGCTCAGGCCCGGTGATAGAGCTTATCTCTCCAGTAATATCTACTCATTCTAACAAAAGTAGAAAATATAACAGATATCCAGAATATACAGCATATGAATATTCAAAGCAGTAACGAAATGCAGTAAATAAACATAAAGATAAAGCAAGTAAAGCATAAATATAAAGTGAGTAAAGTGAAAAAGATAAACACCCAAACAAACCAGAAATCAAACAAAAATAGGTGAGACCCTAACTTTCGAGAGCAAGGACTCCTCAGCAGAGTCGCCAGCTAAAGCTAGTAGGATTATACCTGAGTGAGTCGCACACTCAAAGATACAACAGAGTCGCCATCGAACTTTATTTAGTCCCAAAGGACAGGAATTTTTTTGATAAAACCTAAGGGGAAGAGAAACGGGTAAGGGGGTTGTTTATGCAAAAGGAAGGTACTAGCACCTTACGCATCTTTTGTACTCGACGAGAACCATTTTGCTTGCTTCTAGGTTTGGATGGGTTATCTATCTAAAGGCTTCTAACAAAAGAAAAAGGAGAGATAAGAGAAGAAGAAAAAGGGCTCGCGGAGGATTAGGGCCCTCGTGCCTACGTACCCTTATAATGAAATAAGGAATTTAGAGCTCCGTAGTTCATGGAACCAAGGAAAAGGAAAAAGAAGGAAGGTGGCTCGCCAAGATTTCACAATCTCGTTCCCACGTATCCTCATAGTGCAATGAGGAATTCAGAGCCTACATTGTTCGAACAACAAAGACAGGAAAAGAAAAGGAACATGGTGTCAAAACCAAGAGCATAAGAGGTAGAAAGATTCCACTAGGGAAAGCAAAATAATCGGTGTCAAAACCAAGAAAGAAGGATACATGAATAAAATTAATTATGCTGAGGATAAAATAGAAGAATAGTGTCGAAACCAAGAAAATAAGGGAGCAATAGAGTAATAGTGACTTTAATGAGGAGTAAACAAGGGGATGGTGTTGAAATCAAGAGGATGAATGCAAGGGATATTGAATAGAGGAAAAGTAGGATACACTGAGGACTCGGTATATTAACTGACGAACAGTGATTAACCGAAGAAGAAGAGATTTAGGATTCTGTGGGGGGAAAAGAGTTGGTGTCAACAGACAGGACATGATGAACCAAAAGAGAGAGTACTAAACCAAGAGAAGGTGTTTAACTCTAAGGATTTTGGTATATTAACTGATAAACAGTGGTTAACAGAAAGAACGAGTATGAAACTGAGTGAAGGTTGTGACCCAAAATACAAGTGTAGAACCAAGCGAAGGTTGTGACTGAAAGAACGAAAATAGAACCAAGCGAAGGTTGTGACTCAAAGGACGGGTGTAGAACAAAGCGAAGGTTGTGACTCAAAGGACGGGTGTAGAACCAAGCGAAGGTTGTGACCCTAACGACGGGTGTGGAACCAAGCGAAGGTTGTGATCCAAAGGACGGACGCGGAACCAAGCAAAGGTTGTGATCCAAAGGACGTGTGCGAAACCAAGCAAAGGTTGTGACCTAAAGGACGGGTCTAGAACCAAGCGAAGGTTGTGACCCAAAGGACGGGGGTGGAACCAAGCGAAGGTTATGAACCACGGGGATTCAGTGCTAACAGAAGGATTGTTACTAACCAAAAACAAAACAAGTAATTAACCAAGAGAAGGTGATTAACTCAAGAGAAGCTCAGTATGTTAACAGACGGACTGTGGTTAACTGAGAAAAGGTGCAATTAATGTTTTAACTGACAGACAGTGGTTAACCAATCTAAGAGAGAGAACCAAAAGAAGGTTGAGAACTCTGCTAGGGTTTTAGTGTTTAACAGAAAAATCGTGATTAACCAAAGAAAAGAAATGAGTACTGGGGAAAAAGAGAATTGGTTTTAACAGTTTTACGGTGATTAACCAAAGAAAGAATTATTACAACTCTTCTGGGGAGTTACTAAGCAATGATTTCCCAAAAGAAAAGGTGTTGAAACAAAAGGAGTTTGTTAACCTAAAGTGACAAAGATCTTAAACCAAGGAAATGATGATTGATCAAAAGAGAGATTGAAAGGGGAAAGAGTGATCAAGGATCGACTCGACTAGGGATTGAGATACGCTACAGTCTAGAGATAAAGACGATTATTCCAGGAACAAGATCATTCGTCCCCTACCCAAAATAATCAGAATGAGTGTTGAAATTCTCCACTCTCATCCCTTCTCTAGCACTCAGAGTATAGTGCGGAAGTTGAAACCGACAGA
Organism: Lathyrus sativus; assembly: GCA_963859935.3. Classification (NCBI taxonomy): domain Eukaryota; kingdom Viridiplantae; phylum Streptophyta; class Magnoliopsida; order Fabales; family Fabaceae; genus Lathyrus; species Lathyrus sativus. Next base: position 446,511,877 of record OZ012740.1, on the reverse strand, counting down.
GTAACAACGCCAACTTATACAGTGCTCCAGTGCGCTGTGTAGACCTCCACCTCAACAGGGGATGAAGAGATAAGGCTCTACATATCCTAAAGAGAGAAAGGAGGGGAGATTGACTAATCGAAATAAGGTTTTGATCAATTGATCAAGGGAAATGATCAAGCCAACAATCTTTCAAACGGATCGGAAGATCGTCAAAGCAATGTGTAGATTAATGATTGTACAAGATTAAATTTGCTCAATAAAGAACAAACTTAATGTGATCAAGAATAAAATTGCAAGGCAATACCAAATGTCAATTATCATGCATCAAAAATCATGTTATCATATGAACAAAAGTGTACAAGAATCAACATGCTCATACAATGTCAAGAATGCAAACAAATCCAAGAATCGACAAATCGTGCATCGAAAGTTTGCATACATGCCTCAACCAGAAGTTAAATAACTCATAAAACATCTACAAATATCAAGCCATGGAAGTTAAATAAGGAAAGAATATCAAACAAGCTTGAAAAAGAACAAAAATGGCAATATTTCACAGTGGTAATCGATTACCTGCTTGAAAACTGCAAAAAAAAATATGGAAAAAAGGCAGGGTAATCGATTACCCATATACATGTAATTGATTACCACTGTGATAGTGGCAAAAAATCATCTTTCAAAAAGCACTTCTAGCAACTAAACACTTATCCAATCATCCACATGTTATGGCATGTATTTGTACAGGAAAATCAAGTTCAAAATCAATAATTAAGCATCAATAGAATCAATTAATCATCAAGATCAAGAATCAAAACAATTAAATGATCAATTCACATCAAAAAGCTATCGAAGCTACATCTTAAACGCGCAAAAGTGATTAAAAACAATAAACCGAGTGCGAATTACCAACCTATAAGGAGGAGGATTGCCTTGGTGATTATTGCTAGTGATATATGATGAGAAAAAGCCAAGAAAACCATAGAATTCCAAGCTTGAGATCAAATCATAACGAAACCTATCAAAACGCGATAAAGGCTCTGAAATCGAATTTGCACCAAAACGATTGAATCGATCACTTGAAGTGAAGTAGAAATTAATGTAACTGCTGAGATCCAAGAAGAAACGCAATGTGATGGAGGTTTAAGCTCAAGAGTAAAGCAATTTCAATGTGAAATTTGCTACTCTTCAATGGTGGAAATTTGAGCTCTAGTATGGTTTTGGGAAGAAGATGAAGATGAATGTGAAGAAGTTGCAGAAAATGCAGAGAGGATTGAGAGAAATGAGAGAATGAAGAGTGAAGATTTGTGAAAATGATTGAAGGTCCTTTGTGAAATGGTTAAGGTTTCTTTATATAGAGTGGAGGTTTGGAGTTGCTAGGTTTGGAGTATGATTTAAAGCTTGCTTTGGAGTTAGCTTTAGAGTTAGTTACACTTAACTCACTGAGTTGGAAGTTGACTCAGTTAGTTATTTGTTATCTCATTGGAGCAATCCCAATGCAAGTCCAAATCAAATGGTCCTCATGCTTGGAAATGAAGTTACATGGTAGTCTTGATTCAAAATGATGTATTGGAATAAATGCCTTGGAATGTCTTGAAAGGTCTTGAGTTGTCTAGAATGTTCCACACAATACTAGAACCAAGTAGACCCCCAAAAAAGTAGAGGAAAAGTTGTTGTCATGAAAATGCAGCAAGAATATGCCAGTTTTCATGTGGTAATCGACTACTCCATTTTGCCTCGCAAAGTGGTAATTAATTACCACAGGAAAAACTTGCCCAATCTGCTTAAGAACAAGTGATGTGGACATGGTTCTAATTTCTGACCTCTTACTTTGATGAATAGGCATGGAAACCTTTACTTTTAGCTTGTGTTAATGATGTGATGACCTTGTGACAATATGATTAATCGGGCCTTGAAAATTGAATATTCCTGCAACAAAACCACAGAGGAAAAATGTTAGTGCATATACCAGTGATATGAATGCACATGATTATGTAAAAGGCAAAAGGGGAGGTCAAATTTCAGGTTACGACAACACCCATCATGGATTCCCACCTAGCTCATCTCCATACAATATGACATGAATGCATGACACATAATTATGCACAATATAATAATCATTCATGCATAACTCACGATCCTAAATGATCACCCGTGAGCCACGTACTCACCGTAGTTCCCTCCTGAATTACCACCATAGCTCAAGACCATCCACATGACAACAGTGTGGGCGCACAAGCATCAAACATATCTCATAAAGACAATCACGTAAAATACCATGTTTTATCATATTTACTATCATTATCGGTTCTCGTACGTCTCATTATATCATTTTATTCTTACAGATCAAGAGAAACTGCATCACGCGTAAAATTGAGACATAAATTGCAAAAATGGGAAAATTGCACTACAGCCCTGCCCATACGCGTATGGCCTTTCCCCATACGCGTATAGCCACTTTTCCTCGCCCCAGGCATGCGTATGCTACGCGTAGGGACTCCATGCCCAGGCCTTCGCACATGTATTGCCATTGTCCTTACGCGTATGACCAGTGATGATTTCCCTCCAAAAACCCATCCCAAACCTCTCATACGCGTAATGGCTAGCCCATACGCGTATGACCCACTACCCCTACGCGTACCTTATGTGTACCGGCAGATGACCATACTAGTATGGGGACAGGGCGCGTACCATACGCGTAATGCCCTTTGGGAGTGTCCCCCATATGCGTATTGCCCTCTGGTGTACGCGTATGGCCAGTTTACTGCAGAAAAACCCATTTTCGCATCAGTGTGATTTTTCACCCATCGGAGCATTACCAAACTCCTAATTTAGATCCAAAACAAAATTTGTATAAGTATAATCTTAAAGTCCTAATTATACTTCATTAATTCATCATTCTATCAATGCTTTCTACCATTAGGATCCATTTTCGTTAACCCCAAGAAAAACCCCAAATTTTTAGATATGTTTTCATATTAAAACCCAACAACAACAGTACAGAATTCACACGAATTTAATATTTGAAATCAGCATGGAACACAAATTCATATCAGAATATTACACCAATACGAATGTATAACAGTTACCACAAACATACAAACAATCCAGAAGAAGAAGGAATACACATAAAATTTTAAAAGCGAAAGGAACCCCCACTACCCTCTCATGTTCAGACCACCATTAAAGAATCTCATTATCCCCCTTACCTAAATTTCCAAACTTTTTTTCTCTTCAACAATGGTGGAACTCTTGATAATTCTTGTCCTAGCTATGCTCCCTTCTTCTGTCTATTCTATTTTACGTGAAAATGATTTTTGTGTAACCTCTCTATCACTCTTTCCTAATTGTGGATTATTTTCCCTAAATATCTGTATTTTCTTAACTCCAATAATAATAATATTATTGCAGCTATTATTAAGGGTGGATATTCCATGTCCTAATAATAATATTACTCATAATAATATTAGTAATCATAATAATACTAATACTAATATTAGTAATAATACTAATAATAACCATATTAATGGAATGTCTCATTATACATATTATTATTATTACAGCTACTATTCCAAGACTTAAATTCATTTAATTCATTCCACTTAGCTCTCATACTCACCCTTACACACATACCCTTAACCAAGACAATGCCAAAATAGTTACACACAATAAATCACAAAACGACTAAGTAATTAAATAGGGTGTTACATCTCGCGGCCACCTCTGTATGGGTAGAAGAAAATGTCATCTATTATAAGACAATCAAGATACACTATGAATGACCTGACCACATTATTCCCCTTGTACAAAAAAAATGCGGTAGCACGCAGCCAATCCTCAGTGTTGGTAAACACAACTTCAAACACAGTGATGCGAGGGAAGTTGTAGATGATCCATCCCTAAAAATGCTTCAGATACAATATTAATAACAAGTGTAACAAATGAATTATGAGAATGTTAGTAACATTAAATTACCGTAAGCAACATGTAGCTCTATGTTACCTGTTTTTTCTTCCAAAGACAACTCTTGGCCAACTTCGAGTACAGGTAGACCAAACAGAAGGTCCCCAGTTGTACTCATGGATCGTAGTCAAGTCAATGAAATACTGAGTAGATTACATCAACATAAGTTGCACTTTTGTCCACATAAATGGGCATGCCATCCAAGAACAAGAGGTAACACCTCATTGCATAAGTATGATGGTACTCAACCTACATGTCACCGCCTTCAACATCCACAACCTTCTATAGATGGTCTTTATAAAGATTTTTTAAAAAACTAAACCTAGCATGAGCACCTCTTGTGTCATGTACCTCTTGTGAGGCCTCACCTGGGTCAGTCACCAAATGGGTGACCATCATATCGACGCCGTCCTCTTGACCGATCCTTCCATGGCCTAATAATTTCCCCTTACAGGAAGACGCATGAGACGCCATCCAAGGTGATGTTCATCTTGTATATAGGAAGGTGGAAATATGAAGTCTCTAAATGCCACCTCTCAAGAAAAGGTGCATGCATGTCGTGGGATATAGTCATGTACGCAGCAAAACATAAATTAGCAAAACCGGAATAATGGAGAACATAATTCAACTAATTAGCAGTGGGCTTCCCCAACTCCAATATCCTGTGCCTATGGTTTACAGATTTATAACACGTACACTCCTATAAAAATAAAATATTACCATCAGTATCGATTTAATTAATTGAAAACATATGCATTGCAAAATAAATATACATTTCCTTTCCATATATGCATAGTTGCATGATCTGCATAGAGATGAAGTAAGGATGTGTCAAATGGGCCTCCTGAATAATTCTCTAATTAGCCAGCGACTTCCTCAGAGCCTTTAGGGGTTTTAGGGTCTGCTACATCATCTGGGGACTCGTGGCCCCGTGAAGTGGATTCTTGAGAGAGGTGGCCACGAGAAGTAAAACCTAGGTGTTGTGAACCTGATTGTTGAGAACCATCAAATGAGTTATCATTAATTTGTGGCCTCGCGATCCTAGTTGTGGCCCTCTCACATCTTACCGATGCGGTTTGGGACACACGTCTAAACCTAACTCTGCCAGGGTTGTTTTCGACATTTTTATCAGCCAATGCATTTCCAAAAATAGCACTGAGAAAATTCGGAGATGCATCTTCGAAAAAATCTACGATTTTTTAGTCATGGCAGAAACGCCATTGTTGCCCTAACCCTCCAAAAATCAGTCAATGTATGTTCTTGTAGGCTACCAATTTCGTTTACACTACTATCTAATGTATCTAAAATAATTAATGTAGCTTAAATAACTATCTACAAATCAAAACATAAATAAGATTTTTTTGTGTGCAAAACTTACAAATTCAGATTGATGAGAAGAAGAAGGAGAAGTTTGAATGTATGAGATATTGGAAAGGAGGAGAAAGAACTCCAACAATAGAAACTTGAATGAATGGATGAGATGCTTGAATGTGCGAGAGCTCAAATATTTTGTTTTGAGAAGTTTTTAGAAAATGAATAAGGAAGAAGAGGGATGAGATGCATCTTCGAATCACCCATTAACTTTCGAATAAATGATGTGGACGAAGATACATCTTCGAATGTATCTTTAGTACACATGGAGATACATCTTCGAATTAAATTTTAACATAATAGAGGCGCCCCATCAATTTAATTTAAAAATAACTAAAAATAAATGTGTTCAAAGATACATCTCTAAAAACTATGAACATGTTATTTTTCATGGTTGTGGAAGATTACATATAAGAGTGAAAAAAACATTTTCCCTTATAAAATATCAATATACAAGTCCAATGAATCAAGATACATAGACCTTTATTCATTTTCTCAATATTTTACTATTAAATAGTAAATTAAAGTAATGTTTTTATTACAATTAAAAATTAAAATATTAAATACGGTTGTATGGCATAAAATGATTATTTCTGTGTTTTTTTAATTCCAATTACTTTTTTAAAACAACTTTTTATTAATAAAATTATTATTTTCTATTAATTTAAAAAAAAAACTATGAACTGAATAATAAGAAGTGAAAAAAAGTTTTTAACTAAATGAGGGTTTAAAGAAAAATACATCCTTCATTTATTTAGTAATAAACTTCATAGAAAATGTAAAAATAAGACATTTCAAGAATGAATTTACATACTAGGGCCTATTTTCCACTTTAGGGGCATTTGGCTTAAAAGTCCCAGTTTTGAATGAGACAGCAAGCACCTCCATCCAGATAAAAGATAATGCTCATTCAGATTCAGATGCACTGATTGGTGGTGTCTGTAACATATTCTGCTGCTATGGCCATGCCCATCACATAGTTTTGTCCAATCACAGGCCAACACATATAAATATAATCAACCATTAACTTCTGGGTTCTGACACGTGGCCCATCTATCAGAATTCAATAAACACCCTGATTAATAAAAAAAATAATTTATTTAGAGAAAATATCTAACATTCAATTATTTAATATTATATTACTTTTATATTTTAAAATACAATTTAAATTAATTCACTAATCTTTTTTTTTCAAAGGCTGAATAATTTTTTTTTAGGTATGTAACAAAAAAATTTGACAAAATTTTAGAGTAAAAAAAAATTTAGTGCATTATTGTGCAGCCTGACAGAGCACTACTGTCCAAAAATGCAATGGCTGAAGTTTAAAGTTGCATATATATTTTTGTATAAAAAAATTGCATATATTTTGTTTTTTTTTCCTAAAAAATTAAGGGAGGTTAGTGACACACCCAACTTCACATTCTTTTTTCCTTTTCTTTCTAATTTATTTAGCTTATATTGTAAATATGTTTGATCTTCATATAATCTAGTAAACAATATTTAAAACTAAAAATATTATAAGACTTCACATTTAAACTATATTTTCAGAAGTGGACATACATCCACAATCTCACTAGTTCCAAATTACAAAACAATGGCAAACATCAATATCAATATTGCAGTTGAAAAAAAAACTTACTGGTTATGATTATTAGTATCTTTTTGCATGGTCTCATAAAGTTGGAGATATGGAAGGGCCCTCAAGAATAAAGCAAAACATTTAGATGTAAAAGTCTTTGATTACACTTACTGACACAACTTATGGCTCTTGTTTAACTTGCCCATTTGGTCTCTTGTTTGTTTCTTTTGAATGATAAGCATGATTTGTAAGTTTAAACTTCCCATTAAGTTGACATGTGAAGCAAAGAATTATAAATAAGATGTTGACTAAAGATCTTGTTATTCTTAATTCTTGTAACTTTCATTCTCACTAGTTCTTATTAAAATTTTATGTGTATCAATAACCATCTTAAATTTTTGTTGGTTTTTTTTAGTTACTCATTATCACTCTAATATTAGAGGAGTTTATTAAAATTTTATAATAATATCAATCAGAGGCGTCTTAAATTTTTAGAAATTTTTTTTTTAATTTAACTACAATTTAACGCGATAAAAATAAATAAAACACTTTTTTAACGTAAAATAATATTAATAACATAGAGTAAAAAGTTCAAAAAAAATATAGATGAGAAGACGATTGATACAAGATGTATCAAAATTTACAGATCTAAACAAATATAAGAAAATATTTACAAGGCTAAAAATATATTAAAAAAAATAAAAAAGGCATAACAAGTCATCTCCAAAAAAAACACCCTCTAAGAACTACCTCAAATGCCATCAAGAGAAGATCAAGGATTCACAAATACTTTATACCTGACTGGAATCTTGATATGTTATTGATTAATTCAAATGATAGAGTTTTGAAGTCATTCTTTAAAGGTGCAAGAGTTTCCTAATTATCTATCAAAAAATAATTTCCAAGCAAATAAAATAAAAACTTCTCTCTTTCATTTCTTTCACTTTTGTTGAAAAATAAGAAAACATAATCGGACCCTCCAAATGCTCATGACCACAACATGGAAAATCATTAAAAAAAAACTAGACTTCTCCTTACCCCCTAAAAAAGGAAAGTAGACTAGGATCCCTAGGAAGAACTATATGCAACCTAACCAGCCGAAAATTATATATCCGACGATACTAACTAATTCGCAAGTGACAAATAAGTGAGAAGTCAACTCGACAAAAACACCACATGTAAGACACAAGGTAAGACTAGGGTTAACAATCACATTTCTTTTGATTAACTTCTCTCTATAGGAGAACCCATCAAGGAAAGGCTTCCAAGAGAAAGAATCACCTTAGAAGGTATCAAACTGCCCCAAATGTGTGGGAGAGACAAATTGCATGTGGAGGAGAAATGAATTTAAAAAAATAAATGAAACCAATAAAAAGTGATAAGTAGAGGACTCCGAAAAAGCATCATCCCTAGAAAAATTCCCAATCTATTTATCTTTCTCAAAGGAAAAGTATGATCTTGGCCAAGAATAATTCAACAACAACAGGTTTCTCATGGACTAAGAAAGGCCTCTTCCACTTGAAGTCCCAAATGAGGGTATCATTTAACCATATACCTACCTCTTCCACACTCCATAGAATAAAAAAATATCGTAAACAACCTAGGAAACCTATCTTTAAGGAATATACTCTCAACCCAAAGGTCAGTCCAAAATGATGTTTGAGATCCTAATCTGACCTTTCTAGTGATATCATCCATAAACCAGTCAGAAGGTTTTTCTTCTTAGAACCAAGAAGGGAAACTTTTTTCCACCAAGAGGTGGAATTCTAGAAGCCCTAATCTCTTTCACCCCTTAGAGAAGAAACAATAGAGGCACCATAATAGAAAACATGGATAACTCTCTAAAGACCCGAGACAGTCAAGATAAGACGCCACATCTGTTAGAACACAGATTGGTTCTTAATAATATCTCTATGTTTTGATGATAACTATTTTGAAATTTTGTATTAAAGAATTATATACTCTAAAAATTGTTTAAGATTGTTTGTTGCAGATATTAAAAGTGAATATTCTTCTGGAAACAAATTAGATCTGAACATGAAATTATGCAAGGCTCTGAAGCATCAGAAGTATCTCTTAGAAGATTCTGAGTGCTATCTACAGAAGATTCTGAGCGCTGTCTACAGAAGGATCTGAAGCAGAAGCAACAAAAGAATCTGAAGCAGAAGCCAGAAGCATCTGAAGCATTGAAGAATTCTTTATGAAGAGTTTCAAGCACAGTTATTTCAGAAGACTCTGATAGTACTAATGTTGCCAGTACTGAGGATCTGATTCCAAACTCTGCTCTGAACAATTACACGATGAAAGCACACCTGCTGCAAAGACTGTGATTCAGCAAACTCTGTTGAACATCAGAAGGCTCTGATCAATCTAGACTCTGATGATTCTTGCTGAAACTTGTTGAAGAAGAATTCAAAGTTATGTCCGTTGGAATGACCAAACGACTCTTTCCTCATTTATGCTAGACACAAGAACACAGACAAAAAGGATTTCTCTGTGCATTCTACTTCTAGGAAAGGTCATGTGATGTGAAGACAAAAAGGCTCAGACCTTTTTGGTACACAGCCTTCAACGTGAAAAGCTCTTGGACCTCTGTGCCTATAGAAGCAAGACTCCATTCATCTTCTTCAGTTGACGATATACTTGAAAGAATTCATTACAAGCTCTCATACAACTTATACTCATTTGCTGAATTTATTTCATTGTTCTAAATCTTAAGTTAAAAATCACAGTTGTGATAAAGCTTTATTAGAAGCAAATCAAACACTTGTATTATTATTAAATTTGATTGTAAGAGAACCTTAAGAAGATCCAGTTAGGATCAGTAGTTCTTGAGAAGACTTTGAACAGTTGTTCTTAGTGCTTACTATTGTAATAAGTTGATTTAATAGTGGATTAAGTCCTTGTTTGAGAAAGGCAAATCACTATTGATAGGGTGGACTGGAGTAGTTGAGTTCAACGAACCAGGATAAAAATCCTTGAGTTTTTATTTCTAAGTTTTTCTACATGCTTATTCAATCCCCCCTTCTAAGTATTTTCTCACCTTCAGTTGGTATCAGAGCCTGGTTCTGTGTGTGCTACCACTTCACAGTGACAGAAAAGATCCAGTGAGAAAAACTTTGATATGTATTTGATTGTTATTATGGCTGAAACTTCAACATCTAACAGTAGCAACAGATATGAAGAAAGGGACATAATCAGCAATAAACCCCCTATGTTTGATGGGGAGAAATTTGATTATTGGAATGACAGGATATAAAGTTTCTTCCTCCTGCAGAAATAAAATTGCCAACAGAAAACAAATCACGCCACCATGTTAAGGCCTTCTTTGGTACGAATGGATCTCCAGATGACATAAACACTTCTTATTAAATTCTCGCGTCTTACTGTTAGGAAGTCATACCACAAATCATTTTTATCAAAAAGAAGTCTCCACATCCACTTTGATAACAAAGCAATGTTAAAGTGTCAACATGTTTAACCTTTAAACCACCCAAAGCCTTTGGAAGACACACTATATTCCATTCAACCATGGCCAAACCAACTTTGTCCTCCATACCCATCTAAAGAAATTGTCATTGCAACGAGATAGCATTATTACAAGCCAGAAATCGGGTAGCACTATCCAAGAAAGATTGATCCACTGCAATCCCATATGAACAACTCTTTATTAAATTAATTTTTAAACCCGACACCAATTCAAAACCTCTAAGGATTACCTTCAAGCCCCAAATTTTGCCATTTAGCCTGGCACACAAGAATGGTGTCGTCTGCAAATTGCAGAAGATTATGTGACACTCTATCGTTGATTCTATACCCGGAGAATAAATTCATGTTCGACGCCTTCCTTACTAAATGAGCAGGCCCTTTAGCCACCATAGCGAATAAGAAAGGGGACAAAGTGTTTCCTTGCTTGAGACCCCTAGTCGCCTTGAAGTCCTTGGTTGTGCTGCCGTTTACTAAGACAGACAAGAAGCTTAGTATAATCAATGGCTTGGTGCAATATCATGATTCTAACTTAGTTATAGTGGTCATGTTCACCATATATACAAAACTCAATTTCCACTTAAATGCGTTGCTTATGACCTGGTGAAGATGAATGGATTAGATTGCAAGCTTGGTTTGATCCTATGGCCAATCTTTGATGTGTAACTTCAATTCTAAGTAATCCAAACAAAGTACATGAATTATGACTCAGATCAACATTCTACCAATGCCATTGTCTTCAAAATGTCATTTGCAATCAAAATATGTACCAATTTGTGAAGTTTTGCACAAAAATGAGTTAAAATGGAATTTTCACTTTTTATGCTTTTTAATTATCCTTTTTTCCAAATTTCTTCATACACTCCTCAATTCAATACATATCAATGGATGTTTGGGTCATGGTTGGACTATAAACACCATTTTGAATAACTTTCAAGTTGATCAAAAGCTCATTTGAAGTGTCTAAGTTGATGAAATTGACCCATAACCAAATATGACCTGTAATTCCAAATTTCCAAAATACCCTTATCTTGCAAAGCTTGTAACTTGAGTTCTACAAATCCAATCATGGACTTCTAGTACTTTATAGAAATCTAAGAAGATAAGGAACAACATTCATGTTGGCCAAAAGTTCATGAGAGTCATCCTTCTAGGGCAAACGTGTCATGCAAGTTGGTTGACTTTCAAGCTCCAATTTCACATGCCTCAGATGACCTGTAACTTGTCTCGCTCATAACTTGAGTTCTATAAACCCTATCAAGGACTTCTAGTACTCAAATTAAAGTTATGATCATGCTCTACAACAATCATGTTGGGGGTCAAGGTGAGATTAAAATCACATCTTGAGTTATGTGGTCTCGAAGTTAGGCACCAAACTAGGGGATTTTACACTGTCAAGCATAGCAACCCTAGCTTAGAAACTCCTCACACTCTTAATTCATGATAAGTTGACCTTGGTATCATCCCTTAGGAATCTTAAGACATCAATCCATGATCACATGTCTTTGGAATTAGGTCTCAACCTTCCTCAAATCATCAGCTATCCTAGGGTTAACTAGATGAAACCCTAGTTGTACCAATCTTGGTAGCAACTCCTTATCCTCCACATAATGACCTATCTAGGTTTCCAAATGATATTCAACACTGCTCATGAGCTCTCTCAAGGCTTCAAGCCCAACTTCATGACTTTAGAATCATCTGAATAGCTTCCCATCATTCTCAAGTTAGGAGACCTGCACACTTGGTTTCAACCACTTTCTCTGAGAATCTTAGACTTCTCTGGTGAGGATATCAACCCTTGAACCCTTGGATAACCCTCTTAGCTAACCTCATAACCTTGTGTAGCCCTTGATTGGTAGTCATACCTCTTGATCTCCTGCATACATATCAATGAAATGCAGATGATAATGCTAATATGAATGCAATGAAACACAAGCTAGGTAAAGAAAGGTTAGGCAAATTTTGGGGTGCAACACCAAGATTCACATAAAAAATACAGCTCTAACCCACGACATTCACTTATCATTAAAATTAAATTTAACCACCATATACTCCATAAATTCTCAACTCGATGAGTCATAAGCTTTCTCGAAATCCACTCTAAAAATGAGATGCTTCATAAATTTCTTAGTTAGGTCAATCATGTCATGCATAGCCACCACACCATCCACCAACATTCTACCTTCTCGAAAAGCATATTGATTTGGGGAAACTAGCTCTTCAGTGGCCACCACTAGCCTAGCAAGTAGCCCTAGTTATCAAAGTCCAAGTATAATAAACATGTACACTTTAGTCATAGTAAATTTTAGGTTTTGTGTTGTAGCATACCTCAAACAACATTTTTATCGACTCTGCTCTTAATAATAGAAAGAGTAATATTGGTTAATTGGTTATAAAGCTTTACCTAATCAAGGGATCCAAAAGACAAATTTACTTCTTATTTAGTATGTTTGATTTTGTACTTGCGAAAATTAATTTTGAAGGAGTTGGTTCTAGTTAAAAGTGAGTTAACATTTAAATAATTTATATTTGGATACATTTATGCAGAAGGGAATTGAACATAAATTTCAATGTAAAATTTACATTAAGACTCAAATACTACAAATTTTAGTTACAAATAGAATCAATTTTAAACATTATAATCTATTTTAAATTAGATGAATCAAACACATCAAAATCAATTATACATCTTTAAAATTATTTGTCTCTTTTAAAATCAAAATCAAAATACATTTAAACTCTCTTTATATTGTTTCTCCAACCTCTATGTTTTTATTTATTGTTATACAATACCTGTAATTTTGATGAAAAGATGATAACAATATTTTACGATGTTAAAAGGTACAGAGTTAATTTATTTAAATTTATAATATATTTATTGTATTAAAGTCATATATAGTATCTTAAAAAATTAATATTTTTATGTTGAAAAAAACACGTGGTGTTAATATCTAATAAACCTAAATATTTCTATGATTTAATTTATTTATGTGTTGAACATAAATAATTTTTTGACACACTAATTTTAAATATTTTCTTGATTTAAAAATAATGGGCAATTATTTCAACATCAAAGTCTTTCTTGGTGGAACAAAAGAGTTGAATTATGAATTTTGAATTTTATAGGTTTAAAGATCAATTGAACCATATTAAAAATATGATAAAATATCCTTTTTAGTCCCTTAACTATATTCTTAGATTTAGATTGGTTCCTCAATTATTTTTTGTGTCAGATTTGTCCCTTAACTTTATTCTTAGGTTTAGATTGGTTCCTCTATTATTTTTTTGTGACAGATTGGTCCCTTAACTATTTAAAATGTGTCATATTGATCCTTTTTGTCTAATTAGCGACGGATTTTTGAATTTTTTTCGTCGCTAATTAGACAAAAAGGATCAATATGACACGTTTTAAAGAGTCAATTGACCAATCAGAACCTAAGGGTATAGTTAAGGGAACAAAAAGGATATTTAGCCAAAAAAATATTTAGGGGATATTGATTAGACCCTTTTTTTCCCCAAAATTCTATAAAAGTCCTTTGTGAAAATAAAGCTTTTGTGCGCATCGTGCCATGTTAAAAAGGAGGCTTTGGATATTCTAAAATTAGAATATTTATTTGACTTAGCATGCATTTATTTACTTAGTTAGATTTAGTTTGAAGGAACAAAGAATTTCATGGATCCTCTCAATGAAGGTAGCTTTGGTTTGCAAGAACAAGATAGGGTTTGCTGATGGCACAAGCTTTACTATCGAAAAAAAGTAAGCTTAATATTTTTTTATATTTTAATCAAGCAGTATTGCATTAGAAGGGAGTATTAGGGGGTACTCCAACCCGATAAACAAAATTCAACCGTACAAGCTTTACAATCAAAAAAGGTTAATTACAAAAATCGAGAGGACATTTTAGTCACTCGTAGAAAGAGTGCCTAAGATAGTGTTTATGACTAATGGGTAATCACCTCCAAGTATATAAAATAATTCTATCTAATATGACATTGGGATTACATATTTTGTTATCGAATAAAATAATATTCCTCGACTGCCAAATACACCAACACGTTGCAAACCAAATTATGCATGATGTGTTCTTCGAACATTTCTCAAACATAACCACCGCTCATTCAAACAAGTGCAGAGTGCAACTCTGTTCCAGCAAGTACGGAATTCCGACCCAAGCTGTCACTTTCTTCCAAACCGAGACAATGCAAGGACAGGAGAAGAATAAATGATTATTTGTTTCCTCATACCCAAAGCAGAAAACACAAACCTTTTAGTGCGGATTAGAGATGATGTTTCTGCAAACAAGGTTGGATCGAGTTGGAAGACAGTTTATCACCATTCTTCAAGCAAAAATCTTTACTTTGTAAAGAATTTTTGGTAGCCAAACAAGATCCAGTGCAGTTTTGCAATCATCCTCTAATGAGGGCGGATCTGAAGCGAGAATCATAGAGTCGTAGCATGATTTCACCGTAAAAGTCCTACCATTATCCAACAGCCAGATGAAAGCATCGTGAGAACCACAGGCAGGATGAACATCGTCAAGAATCAATGACAGATCAACAAATTCCCGCTCAAATATACTGACAGCCTCCAAATTTGACACATCAATATTCCACAGCCATACGTTTTCAACCCATGAGCCAAACTCCATGACAACGTTGTTCTTGTTATCGGAAGCTAGAAATAAGTTAGGACACCGACATTGTAATGAAGTACTGCCCGACCATCTAGTTTTCCAAAACATAATGTCATCACCATAACCAAGCCTGCAAGACACAAAATTTTAAAACCTCCTGCAGAAATAAAATTGCCAAAAGACAATAAATCACGCCACCATGTTGAGGCCTTCTTTGGTACGAATGGATCTCCAAACGACATAACACTTCTTATTAAATTCTCGTGTCTTGCTGTTAGGAAGCCATACCACAGATCATTTTTATTAGAAAGAAGTCTACACATCCACTTTGATAACAAAGCAATGTTAAAGGTGTCAACATGTTTAACCCCTAAACCACTCAAAGCCTTTGGAAGACACACTATATTCCATTCAACCATGGCCAAACCAGCTTTGTCCTCCATACCCATCTAAAGAAAATGTCGTTGCAACGATATAATCTGTTGAACAACTTTTGTCGGTGCTTTGTAGAAGGACAAATGATGGATTGGGAGATTATATAAAATGGAGTTCAACAAAGTTACTCTTGCACCGATGGAGAGTAAGTGACCCTTCCACCATGACAAATGGGACTTTAGACACTTAATAAACGACTTCCAAAATTCCACTCGTCTATGGTTGCCTCGGATAGTAATCTCAAGAAATTTAAAATGTATGCTAGCATTATTACAAGCCAGAAATCGGGTAGCACTATCCAAGAAAGATTGATCCACTGCAATCCCATATGAAA
The DNA here is from genome assembly GCA_963859935.3 of Lathyrus sativus. Classification (NCBI taxonomy): domain Eukaryota; kingdom Viridiplantae; phylum Streptophyta; class Magnoliopsida; order Fabales; family Fabaceae; genus Lathyrus; species Lathyrus sativus. The sequence continues at coordinate 446,496,096 of OZ012740.1, read as the reverse complement.
AACTCTTTATTACATTAATTTTTAAACCCGACACCAATTCAAAACCTCTAAGGATTACCCTCAAACCCCAAATTTTTCCATTTAGCTTGGCACACAAGAATGGTGTCGTCTGCAAATTGTAGAAGATTATGTGACACTCTATCGTTGATTCTATACCCGGAGAATAAATTCGTGTTCGACGCCTTCCTTACTAAATGAGCAAGCCCTTCAGCCACCATAGCGAATAAGAAAGGGGTCAGAGTGTTTCCTTGCTTGAGACCCCTAGTCGCCTTGATGTCCTTGGTTGTGCTGCCGTTTACTAAGACAGACAAGAAGCTTAGTATAATCAATGGCTTGGTGCAATATCATGATTCTAACTTAGTTATAGTGGTCATGTTCACCATATATACAAAACTCAATTTCCACTTAAATGCGTTGCTTATGACCTGGTGAAGATGAATGGATTAGATTGCAAGCTTGGTTTGATCCTATGGCCAATCTTTGATGTGTAACTTCAATTCTAAGTAATCCAAACAAATTCCATGAATTATGACTCAAATAAACATTCTACCAATGCCATTGTCTTCAAAATGCCATTTGCAATCAAAATATGTACCAATTTGTGAAGTTTTGCACAAAAATGAATTAAAATGGAATTTTCACTTTTTATGCTTTTTAATTATCCTTTTTTTCCAAATTTCTTCATACACTCCTCAATTCAATCCATATCAATGGATGTTTGGGTCATGGTTGGACTAAAAACACCATTTTGAATAACTTTCAAGTTGATCAAAAGCTCATTTGAAGTGTCTAAGTTGATGAAATTGACCCATGACCAAATATGACCTGTAATTCCAAATTCCCAAAATACCCTTATCTTGCAAAGCTTGTAACTTTAGTTCTACAAATCCAATCATGGACTTATAGTACTTTATACAAATCTAAGAAGATAAGGAACAACATTCATGTTGGTCAAAAGTTCATGAGAGTCATCCTTCTAGGGCAAACGTGTCATGCAAGTTGGTTGACTTTCAAGCTCCAATTTCACATGCCTCAGATGACCTGTAACTTGTCTGGCTCATAACTTGAGTTCTATAAACCCTATCAAGTACTTCTAGTACTAAAATTAAAGCTATGATCATGCTCTACAACAATCATGTTGGGGTCAAGGTGAGATGAAAATCACATCTTGAGTTATGTGGTCTTGAAGTTAGGCACCAAACTAGGGGATTTTACACTGTCAAGCATAGCAACCCTAGCTTAGAAACTCCTCACACTCTTAATTCATGATAAGTTGACCTTGGAATCATCCCTTAGGCATCTTAAGACATCAATCCATGATCACATGGCTTTGGAATTAGGTCTCAACCTTCCTCAAATCATCAGTTATCCTAGGGTTAACCAGATGAAACCCTAGTTGTACCAATCTTGGTAGCAACTCCTTATCCTCCACATAATGACCTGTCTAGGCTTCCAAATGATCTTCAACACTGCTCATGATCTCTCTCAAGGCTTCAAGCCCAACTTCATGGCTTCAGAATCATCTGAATAGCTTCCCATCATTCTTAAGTTAGGAGACCCGCACACTTGGTTTCAACCACTTTCTCTGAGAATCTTAGACTTCTCTGGTGAGGATATCAACTCTTGAACCCTTGGATAACCCTCTTAGCTAACCTCATAACCTTGTGTAGCCCTTGATTGGTAGTCATACCTCTTGATCTCCTGCATACATGTTAATGAAATACAGATGATAATGCTAATATGAATGCAATGAAACACAAGCTAGGTAAAGAAAGGTTAGGCAAATTTTGGGGTGCAACAGCTGCCCCTATTCAAAACGGCTTGGACCTGACTGGGTGAGAAGCGAACGACTCTCAAACAATCAAGGTAAAATATGGTTGAATACCAATAAACCCAGAAATTTGCCAACCGCACAAGTACACGGTACTTTGATGGGGACAAATCTTCGGGAACTGAAATGATAGTTTCCCGACAACTAGCTGGAGAATTACTGATATGAAAATCTAATCTCACTGTAGTACTTCGTCCTCAAGTCATCAAGGGATCACCGATTACACGGTAACTGGTGAAAGATTAACTGATATTGATTGTTGCACGACAACTCACTAGTGGATGATTAACTCCAAATCTCCGTCAGGATGATCATCTATGCCCTCAAGTCATCAAGGGATCGCCGGTTACACGGTAACTCGTGATTTCCAAACCGCACAGGTAAACAATACTCTGATTGGTAGGAACATCTTCGAAATCGGAAGTGACAGTTGCACGACAACTTGCTGGGGAATCGGTTACACGGTAACCGAAAATTTGCCAACCGCACCAGTAACGGTACTCTAAATGGTAGGACAATCTTTGAAGTCTGAAATGGCAGTTGCACAGAAACTGGCCCAAATCTCCATCAGGATGATCATCAGATTTCACTGCAGCTTCTTCCTTAAGTCATGAAGGGATCACTGGTTACACTGTAACTAGTGATACATAGCTGATATTGCCATTGGGCACTCTGCGACACGGCGGCAGAAGAATTCCTCGGGATTCATCAGGTCATTAGGAACTTTTGGCAATTTCTATAATTATGCCGTCGGGCATTCAAAGAAATTCTCGAGCGTCAGCCGGACTTCGTCAGAAATTTGGAAATGGAATCCTTAATCAATCATGGACCACTGGGGATATCTATACTTCTGCCATCAGGCACTCCTCGTCAGCTAGGAGAACTGTTTCGACATTGCAGTTGGACTTCATTAGTAAGTCTTCAAGGGGAACTCAAGAATCATTCTGGACAAATAAATTCTGCTGAGGAATTCAAGAATCATCTTGAACAAAAGACTTCGCTGGGGAACTCAAGAATCATCCTGAACAAGCAAATCTGGCGACTTCACTAGGGATTTTAAGAATCATCTTAAGCAAACAACTTCGCTGAGGAAAACCTGCAAAACAAGAACGGTAACGACCTAGCTCATGTTTCACATGCATATGTTTGACAATGGCGTAATGCTCAACACGGTGGAAATGCTACGCATTTAGGGTAGATGCTATGCAATCATGCAAAGTGTTATGACCCCATCAACAAAATAAATGCTGAAGGGAAAATCCTCCTGTCAAGGAGAAAGAGCCACTCTAGTGGAGGGGAGGAATCATCTTGCTGTGGAGAAGAATTCACACCAATCTCAATTGGACCTAACCTAGGGAAACGAACTCCAGACGAATTTCTGCAGGGGAAAAAAGTTCTACGAGAACCTGTACTCGCTCAACTAGGTATACGAACCACCAACTGCTGAGGAAACAATGTCAACCGCAGAAATAAACTTCCCGGCCTTCGCAGATAAAATCTTCATGGAGAAACGAACTCCGATGGGGAAATACAACATCAGCTATTCAACAATCTCCTGGGGAAAACCAATAATGCCCTGAACGGCTTCCAAGGACTCGACTCTCTTGGGGACTGTAAACTCGACTGAGGATAGGCAACCAGATGCCGAAATCATTCCTACCTGCCGGGGGGAATACAACTCTGTGAGGAATTTCAATTCTGCTGGAGACTACAGTCTGAACCATCGAGAGCTAAACACTTACGGATGGTCTTCTACGAGAAAACTGCACACTGACCCACTACTGGGAAATGAGTATACACTTCTGCGCACGACTCAGCTGGGGAAATGATGATCCTACCTAGGATACATCCGATTGGGGAGAATCTATCTCTACTTGGGGAGACATATCAATGCTCACGGTCCTGTGTTCAAATTCTGTGGGGAAACATGTTGCACCCCAAAATTTGACCAACATTTATTTACCCATCAAGTGTTTGAAGGTTGATACCTTCATCAAAAAGTTCAAGAGATCCTCAGAGGAATTGGTTGAAGCCAAGGTTGTGTGCTTCATAACTTGAGAGTTGTGGGAGCTCCTCAGATGATTCTGAGACTATGAGAGTGAACTTGAAGCTTTGAGAAAGCCTATGAGATGTCTTGAAAGCCATCATGAAGCCCATAGAGGTCATTATGCAAGAATTCAGAAGATTCAACCATGAATGGTGGAATTAGGGTTTTGACTGGGTCAACCCTAGGTCAACTGAGGATTTGGAGAAGGTTGAGACCTAATACAAGAGCCATGTGATCATGGAATGATGTATTGAGATACTATAAGGATGATTCCTAGACCAACTCATCATGATTGATGAGTTCGAGAAGTTTCAAGCTAGGGTTTCTAAGGATCGTCAGTGTAAAATCCCCTAGTTTGATCCCTATCGTCCAGGCAGTTTTAGCTCAAGATGTGATTGTCATCTCATCTTCCCCACAACATGAATGTTGTAGAGCTTGTTCCTAGATTTAATTTGAGTGGTAGAAGTCCTTGATAGGATTTGCAGAGCTCAAGTTATGGTTTTGACAAATTACAGGTCATCTGAGGTATGTGAATCTGGGTCCTTGAAAGTCACCCAACTTGCAGACAACTTTTGCCCTAGTAGGATGATTCCTATGATCTCTTGGTCAACATGAATGTTGAATATAATATTCTTAGCTTTCTAGAGAGTACTATAAGTCCTTGATAGGATTTGTAGAACTCAAGTTATGGCTTTGACAAGCCAAGAGCATTTTGGTCATTTGGAAGTTATAGGTCATTTCAAGCATGTGGCCATATCTCCTACTTCCAAGCTTCAAATGGAAAAACCTTCAACATCAAAGTTTCTTAGAATGATGTTTTAAGGCTAGTAGGGTGGTCATGAGATGTTGGAAAGGCTCATAGCAAAAAGTGATAAAAATGGCCTAAAAATGAGGTATAAGTTAATTCAAGTGAAATGGAAAATCATAAAATCCAAGCTATAAACCCTAACCATGTCATATGATAGGTCATTTTGACTCCAGAGGACATTTTGAGAACAATGGTTCAGCCACAATTTTGATTTGAGGCTTGAATCTTGGGGTTGCTTTGTAATTTGCTTGATTGCATAATGGCATACCAAACCAAAACAAGGAAAAGCTTAATGAATGAGGGAAATATGCATTGTATATTGTCCTAATTCTCATGTAAGGAGATATTCAAGTTAATTAATCAAGTTGCAAGGGTTTTTGTCATGATATATCATATGGTGAGAATGGAAATGCAAAGTATCATGTCATGAAACTTCAAGTTCCTACTAGATTGATCTAGATGGTTCTAGACCTTTCTAAATCAGTCTATATATTGAATACAATCTCCATTGGTGAAAGGTTGGTGATTGTTTATGTTAATGGTGGTAGAGAATAGAGATTGAACCAAAAATTCTCCATTTGCAAATTGTATTGAAACTTCATCTTTCTCTTCATTACCCTTCCATTTTTTTTCACAAATCATCACTACAAACATCCCTGAGTATGTTCATGCTAGATTGAGGTTCCATTGTTGAAGAATTGGAGGAGTTCCAAGTGAAGTTGCAAGGGAGCAAAAGGCATTGGATCTTGAGATACAAGCCATTTCCATCAAATCTTGTGAAAGCAGAGGATTGTTCATCACCTAAGGGCTATTCTTGAGGATCTACAAGGCTTGATTAGAAGCTTTTCAACACCTACCATTGCAAGAATCAAGGTAAGCAAAATCACTTCCACACTCTGATTTAGGCATGGCTAGGGTTAGTTCTTGTTGTAAAACCATTAGAGACCATTAGGTGATTCATTTGGATGAGTTTAAGACCAATTGGTGAGGTTTCATTCATGGTGGTTGATTCTTGAGGGAGCTGGAATGAGAGATTTAATGGATGATAATGCACGATAATTGGTTGGTTTTAATCAGCATAACATGGAGATCATTTCTGTATAAAGAAAGATGAGTTATATTGAAGTCGAAACTTGATGATATGTTGGGGTTGGCTTGGTTATCTATTCGGTTTGGAGGATAGAATTTGTTTCAATGCAATCTAATGGCACAGTCGTGTTCATGGCGGAAAATAGACCAACTTTGGTTTTTGTATCGTGCAATTTGGTGGAGAAATGAAGCCACACGATGAGCTGGAAGATGTGCATGAAGCGTGTATTTTAATGGTTGCAGAAACCCTAATATTCCAAGGTTGAAGAAGACATGGGCACCGTCGGATGAAACGTGGACCACTTGACCAAAGAAGCCATATAACAGCTTAGATTTAAAAATGAAATGGAGGGAACGCCAGCAAGACGGAACGCTGCGTTCCATTTAATCGCCAGCATGGGCTTTAGTGGATCATGCTTTCCACACCCCCCTAAGCGAGGCCCAATCGATTTGTACTTCATTTCGCTACTATTTACACCGTGTTTGTAGTATTTTCCTCTTCATTTTAATTTGTTTTTTTCGGAATTAAATGGGCCACACGCGTTTCTATCCAGACCCCACCTTCTGGGCCCATCATCAATAACAACTGAACCTTATTTCTTCTTGCACCCACCTCATCATTTTCATATTATAATTTTCTCCAAATTTCTTTAATCTTTAAAAATTCATAATAAAATGAAAAATGAATATTTTTTAATGAGAATTTTTTTCCCATTTTCCATTTTCTGTCTAGAAAAATATAAAACCATAAAATAGCCATTTTATTTCATTTTTATATTTTTTGCATATTTTTACTTTTAATTGCTTTTTTTAATTCTTTTAGTTGATGCATGACTTTGTAGAATTTAATTAGGATAGTTCCCTTAGGATTTTGAGTTCAATCTTTTTAGGATGATTAGATGAATGGCTTAGGTTCCCCCTGAATTAATGCCATATTTTTGTGACAACTTTTAGGGTAGTTTTAATTAGGTAGTTCTAGGTAGTATAGAATTTGATTAAAACTTTAGTATAGGTCAATAACAATTTTAGATTTAGGTTTTGTAGGGCAATTTAGTCTATGGGGAATATATGGGACTTAAGGGTAGTTATGTAGGGTCCCCTAGCATTTATATTAGGATTTAATAGAATAATATACTATGTTTAGTTGATTTTTATATGGAATGATTGTTTGTGTTGCCTTTAGGGCAAGTTTTGTTTAGTTTGCTTTGCTTTGGAGTTTTCCTTTGGCTTGAGGAGCTTGGCATCTCATTGTGGAGCATGGTGGAGCATACTAGAAGATTGGAGGAGGCATGGAGGAGCTTGAAGAGCTTGTTATTCTTCTTTTTGTCTTGTTTTAGGGTTAGGATTAGGAAGAGCTTAGATATAGATGAATCCTTTCTCAAACATGGATAGTATCCTTCACATCCATTCCTCCCTATGATTCAAAGTCCTTCCAGGGTATACACCTCTCTCCTTTGGAGGGATAAGTGCTATACCCAGGAGGTAGAACTTTTGAGGGAACCTTTCCTCTGATATTGAACCCTTATAGGTCACCTTTGGTGATCAAATAAGCAGTTCAATATCCCCAAGCTTATTCAGTAAGTGATTTTTCTCTGGTTTGATTGTCTTGAGAGATGTCAGAGCCTGAGCATGAAGATGAAGACTTCATTGAAGATTATTGAAGAGGATGAATCCTTGAAGACTGCCATTCCAGCATGAAGCTTGAAGAGCATGAAGATCAAGTTGATACTTGAAGATCCCTGAAGATAGTGAAGCCTGAAGGTGGAGCTGATCAAAGAAGCTGAAGCTTAGGGGAGAAGATGAGTTGATACTCATGTTGTAGGGTTGATACCTGGAAAGCAATTGATGATTGAAGTCTGAAGACTGAGTTGCTGCTGGAGGAGCTGAGGCTTTCTTCTGTTTTTCTTTTCTGTATTGTGTGTTTTGCTTGATTTGTCTGTTGCATTAGATTAAGTCCATCTAGAATAAGTAGAATCTAGGAGCATGATTGCATTAGAGGTTGAGTTGCTCTCTCTGCTTGTATTGTTATTGCGTGGCTTTGCTTGCGGGTATTCGGTAGAGCCCAGCTCCCTTGCCTATGTGGTTTGTTTGCCTGATGGCATTTCATTTCTTTTATCTGTATGATTGCAGTTTACTGTTTATTGCTTGATAGCATGTTGTTTATTTTTCAGTATGATTACTGTTATTTCATGACTGGCTTGAGGTTGAGACGAGCTTGTGGAGGCTGAAGCCCCACACACATTTCCTCCCTCACTTGCATTGCATGCATTTTACTGTTAAGCTGATGCTTTGTCTGTTTTGGTGTATCATTGACATGATCCCTTAGGACTCTCATTTCCTTTGATAAGGATTTGATGATAGATTTTTAGGTTGAAACCTATGCATGACAACATCTAGGAGTTCCCTGTTCAAACCTCAACCATATGATGAATCCATGGCATGACAACAGTAGGACTTGATAGTCTCCCTCCTAGCTGGGCCTGTTCTCTTCTCATCTCAAAACAGTTTAAGATACGGTAATCATGAATGATTTCTTTCGTACGTTACGAGCCTTAAGCTATCTGAGAAAGGATTGTGGGAGAGTTTCTTTTCCACAGTTTGGATGTTTAGTATGGTACCCTTTGGGTGACATGCGGCGCATTCACTCTCAGGTCATAGTCTCTAGTGCGGTTGAAATCGCAAACACAATAAAAAACACTTCTTTCGTAAAAGACAGGAAATAAACCGTAGTTTCCCGAACTACGTATGCTCTGATCTCTCATGCCTGTTGAGAGTATGTAGGCACAAGATGGCGAAGTCTTGGCGAGCCACCTTCCCCCATACCCTTCGTAGGCCGAACTACGTTGACTCTGATTTCTCATTCTCTGATGAGAATACGTAGGCATAAAGTGCGACGCTTTGCCGAGTCATTTTTCTTTTCTTTTTCATCCAGCCTTGATAGGTAGATAGAATAAAACCAACCCGTCCAAGTAAACAACAAGCGAGGATCCCGTCGAGTACGACGGACGTGAGGGGTGCTAATACCTTCCCCTTGCGTAACCGACTCCCGAACCCAGACAATGGTTGCGATGACCTTGTCTTACCCTTTTTCGTCAGGTTTTTCCGATCGTTTCCTTTCCCGCTCTGAGGGATAAATAACGAAAGGTGGCGACTCTTCTGTCATGCCGGCACCTTATTTTCGCGCAAGCGACAGCTGGCGACTCTGCTGGGGACTCCAACGGTTCCCTGCGAGAGTCAATCCTACCGCTTGTATGTTTACTTGTTGGGTTGCGATTATTTATCGCATTTTACTTCTCGCACTTTATTTCCCGCATTTTATTTTCAGTATAATATGATTATTTGTGTTGTTGTGGGATGGGAGTTCTGATGAGTGAGAAGCCAGACCCAGGCTTGAGTGCACCATAGACTTAGAGTGGAAATTAGTGGGCGCGTGCTTGCTTTGCAGGAACTAGTGTCTCATGAAATCCACGCTCAGACGAGGTTCATCTGGTTGGCTTCACTTTCAACCCTTTGGGTTGAGACGGTTGCTGGTTTGGTGGATTGTCGACTCTGGGGACCGATCATTTGTGATTCAGCTAAGTGAGGCCTCTTCATGAGCTGGTGATGCCACACCTTTTGGGTATCGTATCACCCCTCTTGAAAGTCTGTGACGCTGATGAACACATAGGATGTCGTACCTTGAGTCAGTTTAGGTCCATACCTGTGAGGGGGATTGGGTTTATTGCAGGAAACTTTGACCTTAAGACTACCTTGTTTTCTTGACAGTAAATCAGTTATGTTGGTACCAGGGTTTCTCAGTTGCAGTTTGTCTGTTCTTGATAGAGAAGGTTTTTGATCAGAGGATCTTATCATCAGGTGTATGTCTGTTCTTGATAGAGCAGGTTTTGATCAGAGTATTGTCATCAGTGACTTGTTCTTGATAGAGCAGATTCTTGGGGTCTGAAGATCTCATCAGCGGATGTTGTTTGTTCTTGATATGGCAGATTCTTGGGGTCTGAAGATCTCATCAGCAGATGTTGTTTGTTCTTGATAGAGCAGATTTTGAGGGGGGTCTGAAGATCTCATCAGCAGTTGTATGACTGTTCTTGATAGGGCAGATTTTTGATTGGGGTCTGAAGACTTCATCAGCAGATATTTCTTGATCATACATCCGAGGTCCTTATTATTAGACATTTGTTCTCGACAGAGCAGAATTTTGATCCTATGTATATGGTCCTATCAGATGATTGTTCTTAGCAGATCAGATCAGTGGTCTTACACCAGGGTTTTCTTCTCATCAGTGATTGTTGATACAGAATCTCCACAGCAGTTACCTGGATATATTATTGCATGCCTGCATTTTGCATTAGTTTGCATGTTCATTTGCATTCCATTAACGTGTGTCTGTGTTGCAGGTACCGTTTCCCCGATCCAGGATTTCTTGCCTCCTATTATATTGTTATGGCCTCTCTCAGGAAGACCGTTGCGTACAAGTTTCCTACCCCTGATGTGTCGAAGTTGATTGGTTTGATAGCTCTAGCAGGTGATTCTGTGAAGGATGAGTTCAGGAAGTCTTATGGCAGGTTGCTCAGTCTGGTTTGCAAGCCTTCTGTGCTCGAGTTGAATGGGTTGCATGCTCTGTTGCAGTTCTATGACCCTCCACTGAGATGTTTCACTTTTCAGGACTTCGTTCTCGCGCCGACGCTGGAAGAGTATGCTGATTTGCTGGGGGTGCCTATCAAAAGGCAGATGCCTTTTGTCCATATGGATGGTGAGCCTGATCTGGCTGGTTTGGCTCCTTCACTTCATTTGGACGCCTATGAGTTAGTAGTGACGAGTTGGAACAAGGTTCCTGGGTTCTCTGTGCAGTTTCTGGTAGCTAAGGCTCATCAGTGCGCTAAGGACAGATGTTGGGACGCGTTCAACGCCATCCTCGTTCTATGCATATATGGAATTATCCTGTTCCCCAACATGCCTGATTTCGTAGACTTTGATGCGTTTCACATCTTTGCTTCAGGGAATCCAGTCCCTACTTTGATCGGAGATGTCTATCACTCAGTGCACTACAAGAATGAGAACCGGAGAGGGAAGAATGTCTCATGCTGCGTACCCTTGCTGTACAAATGGTTTGATAGTCATTTGCCCAAGAGGGGTTCTTTCGTCTTGTCTGCAGCCACAGCTGAGTGGCCTGAGCGTCTGATGAGTTTATCTGCAGAAGATATTGATTGGTTCGACAGAGACAGGTTAGGTACTGAGGTGATCTTCAGTTGCAGTGGGTTTCCTAATGTACCTCTGATAGGTAGGAAGGGTTGCATCAACTACAATCCGTCATTTCTAGTTCGTCAGTTCGCATATGCTTTGAGGACTCCGCCGAAGGAGGAAGAGGTACAGGAATCTCTGTACCTCACGGGTACTTTAGAGGGGGATTTGTTGTCCAAGCTTCAGCGTGCGTGGAATAGTATCAGCAAGAGAGGAAAGCCTTTGTTGGGAAAAAGCAACAGTCAAGCTTACCCTCCATATTCAGCTTGGATCAGAGCCAGGGCCAACGCTATAGGGATGCCATTTCCTCATGCCAGACTAGAGAGTCCTCCACCAATCGAAGAACCTACTACTGTGTCCATTTATCAGCATAACCAGGTATTAGCTGAGCGGGATGAATTGAAGCGGGCGAACGTGTAACTGGAGAAGGAGTTAGCTCAGCTTCGAAGTGAAAGGAACGAGGCCGTTCATGCTTTCAAAAAGCAAACAGAGTCGGTGAACCAACTGGGTACAGACTTGGCGAAGCAGATTGCCGATCGTGAGCGCCTGGGTCAAGACTTCAGGGCTGTTAATGACGTACTAGCTACGAAGAAGCAACATTTGGACGAGGCATATCAGAGGATATCTAAGTTCGACCAGCACTGGAAGGCTTCCCTGGCCACCAGGAAGGAGCGAGAGGATAAGCTAATGCTGCAGATCTCTAAGCTGGAAGCCGAGTTGAAAGACAGTGAGCGGAGGTTTGATGAAGAAACCGCCCGCAGGTACGCCGCCGAAGGCCAACTCAACAAAGCCCTTGCCAACCTGAAGGAGTGCAAGCTGAAGTTTGAGTCTAAGAAGTGGAAACTGGAAGATTGCTTCGGCGAAGGAGCATGGGAAAGTTCAGTTCAGGGACTTCATTATACTATTGTGCAGAGGGAACTACTTGTTGAAGGGTTGCTCACTTTGCTAGATCATCCAGAGACGAAGGAGTTATTAGCAGAGTATCGCGCCCGTGGCCGTACTTGACTAGCTGTATTCCTTTTGTTTTGATCTTTGTTGTATGCTAACCATCACCAGGCTTGTTGGCTGAGGTCACGCTGTTGATTTGTTTTGTACTCGCCGATGCTATGTACTGCCTTGATAGGCCTTTCCTTATATATATGAGATGGATGGTTCCATGATTGGGCTCAGACTTCTTATTCTTATTATTATTATTATTATCAGCACTGGCACTAAGGCACTAGGATCGGGGGAAATCTCCCAAGCACACAGACACACGCATGCATCTGCATGAAGCATTTGCATGGCGTACATTTTGTCGTTTTTTCCTAACCTTTAATGTTTGAAGGTTTTTTCAGGTCCACAGGTTCCAAGCTGCTTCCGGTCTCCAGGATTGATCAGAGACTCATTCACCGTTATTCAACTCGAGCTAATCAGACAAGGATCATAGATCAAGTGCAGTCAGATGTTCAAGAGCTCCGTGAACGGATGGATCGTTTTATGGAACTGATGCAGGTGGTCGCTAATGGTCAAGACCAGCTTCGGACTTTGGTTCAACCTTTGATCTCCAGGGTTGATAGTAAAGGCATACTTCATGGTGGGGTCGTGCCTACTCCCCCTCCAGTTGATACTCCGCAGAATGTTGTTCCTGTTGCCGGGGGCAACGACAGTGCTAATGGAAACGTGATGGACAATATCAGACTCAATGCGACGGGCGTCGGCAATGGTAGTCTGGGAGCTAATGTCAACATCGGGCCGGTCAACGATAATACTGGTGTCAGAAATCTGTTGGTGCCTCAACCGTGGCTTGAGGATCATCAGGATGATGTGTTTTCTCAAAGAGGTGCAGAAGCAGAGTTGAATGCTGAAGCGCGGCTCAGGTTCAAAGCACTGGAAGACAAAATGAGAGACATTGAGAATCAGAATACATTGGGCGTTGATATGTCCAAGCTGGGTTTAATTGCTGATTTCAAGGTACCTCCTAAGTTCAAGGTGCATGTCTTTGAGAAGTATAAGGGTACTACTTGCCCTCGTGTCCACCTGCGATCGTACTATAGAAAGATGTCTGCCTATTCCGACGATGAGAAGTTGCTGATGCACTTCTTCCAAGATAGTCTTTCTGGTCCATCCCTCAAGTGGTACATGGGCTTGGAGCCCGCTACCGTGCGCACCTGGAAAGATCTCGCTAAAGCGTTTGTCCTCCACTATCAGTATAATAGCGACTTGGCCCCCAACCGAGTCCAGCTCCAGAACCTCTCGCAGAGAAATAATGAAGGCTTTAAGGAGTACGCCCAGCGGTGGCGTGAGTTGGCTGCTCGGGTTCAACCGCCGATGGTTGAGCGCGAGCTCGTGCAGATGTTTGTTGCTACCCTCCCGGGGATCTACTACGAAAAGTTAGTCAGTGGTATGTCTGGGACGTTCTCAGCTCTCATCACTATGGGCGAGCACGTCGAGAATGGTATAAAGATCGGGAAAATTCAAGGTGAATCATCCTCAACTGGAGGAGGTGGAAAGAAACCTTATGCTGGTAAGAGAAGAGAAGGAGATGCGAGCGCGGTAACCAACGCTCGGAGAAAGGGCAAGGGCCCTCAGCAGCAGGTAGCCAGTATAAATATCCCAGCAGCTCCGCAGCAGCAGCAACAGCCGCAACAACAGAATCAACAGGGATATAGAAAGTATCAGAATCGGGGTCCTTTGACAAACCGTCACTTCGAAGCACCACCCATGTCGTATGCGCAACTTTTGCAGACTTTGCTTCAGCTTCAGTTGGTTCAGAAGAGGATAATGGCACCCTTGACAGGGGCACCGCCACCGGGGTATGACGCAAATGCCACTTGCGATTTCCATACTGGGGCACCAGGCCATACGATCGAGAACTGCAAAGCCTTTAAGCACAAGGTGCAGGACCTGGTAGATGCCAAGATTATTAACTTTTCCGATAATGTGCCCAATGTCACCAAAAACCCTATGCCTAATCATAGGGGAGGCAGAGTGAACGCCATTATCTCAGAGGAGAGTGCAGATCTGCTGACTGATGTTAAAGACTTAAAGACGCCGCTTAGTTTCGTCAAAGTTAAGTTGTTGAAGAAGGGGTTCTTTCCAGGATGCAGAGAGTTATGCAGAGACTGTGCTGCACATTCTGATGGATGTGAGCAGCTGGAAGAATGTATCCAAGGTCTGATGTCTGAGGGTATTTTGCAGTTCAGCCGGAGAGTTGAAAGTGTATCAGGAGAGGTTGTGTTGAAGCAGGCAGATGAAGTCGCCACCATCACCATTCCTCATCGACCAATTATTATTTCTGCGCCCCGACCGCCTACAATCACTATTACCAGAGCTGGGTCGATCCCATTCGAGAGCACTAACGCCGTTCCGTGGCATTACGGCGCCGAAGTCTATTGCAATGGTCAGAAGTTAGAGCTGGAGCCGTATGAGTCGACTGTGCAGAATCTCGCGGGAGTCAGTGGTATTACTCGAAGCGGAAGAGTGTTTGCACCGACAGAGGTTGCGGCAGATAAAGTGGTCAGAGCTGATGCTGCTGATAAGGGTAAAGGCAGAGCCGTCGAAGAGGTCCCTTGTGGGGCAGAGAAGGATTTTCTAGTCAAAGATGCCGAAGAGTTCATGCGGTTAATCAAGAAGAGCGACTACAAGATCGTAGACCATCTTCATCAGACTCCGTCAAAGATTTCTATTCTCAATTTGTTGCTGTGTTCTAAAGCGCACCGCAACGCGTTGCTGAAGGTATTGAATGCTGCTTACGTACCGCAAGAGATATCCGTGAATCAGCTAGAAGAGGTGGTAGCCCATGTTAATGCTGGCAATGGGCTAGGTTTCACAGATTTAGAGCTGACTCCTAAAGGGAGAGATCACAACAGCGCCTTGCACATCTCGATAGAGTGCAGGGGCACGATCATGTCGCATGTCCTGGTGGACACGGGTTCGTCGCTTAATGTGCTTCCGAAGAAGGCACTAATGAAGTTGGACACTCGTGGATTGCTTTGCACGCCTAGTGATCTGGTGGTGAAAGCATTTGACGGAACTAAGCGCCACGTTTTCGGAGAGTTGACCCTGCCGATTCAAGTTGGTCCGGAGACGTTTGATACGGTTTTTTATATCATGGATATCATGCCTGCCTACAGTTGCCTCTTGGGCCGGCCATGGATCCATGCTGCTGGTGCCGTGACGTCCACGTTGCATCAAAAACTCAAATATGCTGTCGGGGGAAGCATAGTGACCGTCTGTGGTGAGGAGGACATTATGGTGAGCCACTTGTCATCCTTTAAGTATGTTGAAATGGATGGCGAAATCCATGAAACTCTATGCCAAGCATTTGAAAACGTCAAGGTGAAAGAGGTAGCTCCTGTCGTCACAGGAAAGCAAGAGATGAATCTCTCCTCATTCAAAGAAGCTCGGGCCGTCGTCGAAGCCGGCTCCACCCCAGGCTGGGGGCATATTTTGGAAATACCGATCAAGCAGGATAAGTTTGTATTAGGGTATTCTCCTGAAGCTGAAGCTTCATCTTCCTCGTCTAGCAGCACGTCACGTGGTAAGGGGCCGATCCTATTCACCAGTGGCGGAGTGATCTTCGAAAGCATCAACGCGGCGTCTGAAGACAGCGGGGATAACGATTGTGATCTTGACGCTTGGATTCAGCCAAGCAAGCCGGGCGAGCGCCTCAACAATTAGACCATCAAGGAAATTATCCAGCTGACAAGTGAAGAGTAATGATTTACTTTTTACAATCATTGTACAACCCTATGTCCTACCCGGGACATAGTGGTTTTATTGTCAGGGCCTTGTTGGATTATGTACATGCATTTTGTTAATAAATCAAAGGCGTTTTCTTCGTACTCAAATATTGTGTTCTCTGTTATTCCTGTTTTATGTTTATTTTGAAAAACAGTAAAATGGAAACGGGGTTTGTGCTAACCTGCATATTCTTGTTTTAAACTTAACCCTTGTTATTGCAGGATCCACATAACAGACGACATCGACTCTGGACCCTCTACGGCTCACTACGACTTCGATTGCCCGATCTATCAAGCCGAGGATGAGATTGATGAAGACGAAGACCTTCCGAAAGAGTTGGCCCGCTTGTTGAGACAAGAAGAAAAGGTTATTCTGCCTCACGAGGGGGATATTGAGATCATAAATCTGGGTTCTGAAGAGCTCGTCAGAAATGTCAGAGTAGGGGCTGCACTGCAGAGTGATGTCAAGCATAGGCTGGTCGAGATGCTTCGAGAGTATAGTGACGTCTTTGCTTGGTCATATGAAGATATGCCCGGACTTGACACGGACATCGTGGTTCATCGCTTGCCATTGCGAGAGGATTGCCCTCCAGTCAAGCAGAAGCTTAGGAGGACGAGGCCAGATATGGCTGTAAAAATCAAGGAAGAAGTCCAGAAGCAGTTGGATGCAGGATTCTTAGCAGTTACCACTTACCCTCCGTGGGTCGCCAACATAGTGCCTGTACCGAAGAAGGACGGTAAGGTACGCATGTGCGTCGATTATCGGGACTTGAATAGGGCGAGCCCTAAAGATGATTTCCCGTTGCCTCATATCGATGTGTTGGTCGACAACACAACCCAGTTCTCCGTGTTTTCGTTCATGGATGGCTTCTCCGGTTACAATAAGATCAAGATGGCGCCGGAGGACATGGAGAAAACAACGTTTATCACCCCCTGGGGAACATTTTGCTATAAGGTAATTCCCTTCGGTCTGAAGAACGCAGGGGCCACTTACCAGCGAGCAATGGTAACTTTGTTTCATGATATAATTCATCATGAGATCGAGGTCTATGTTGATGACATGATTGTAAAGTCCCAAACAGAGGAAGAGTATCTGGTCAACTTATTGAAGCTTTTTCAGAGGCTTAGGAAATTCAGGCTGAGGCTGAATCCTAACAAGTGCACTTTCGGAGTGCGGTCCGGAAAGTTGCTGGGGTTTATCGTTAGTGAACGAGGTATCGAGGTTGATCCTGCGAAAATAAAAGCTATTCAAGAAATGCCAGCGCTGAAAACAGAAAAAGAAGTTCGTGGTTTCTTGGGCCGAATAAACTATATTGCAAGGTTTATCTCTCAGCTCACGGCCACTTGTGAACCGATGTTCAAGCTTTTAAAGAAAGATCAGGCGATTACTTGGAATGAGGATTGCCAGAAGGCATTCGATAAGATAAAGCAGTATCTTCAAGAACCTCCAATCTTGATACCCCCGGTGGCTGGACAGCCATTAATCATGTACTTGACAGTTCTGGAGAACAGTATGGGGTGTGTTCTCGGTCAGCACGACGAGACGGGCAGAAAAGAGCATGCCATTTACTACTTGAGTAAAAAGTTCACTGAGTGTGAATCTCGATACTCGATGCTGGAGAAGACGTGTTGTGCACTAGCTTGGGCTGCCAAACGTCTACGACAGTATATGCTCAATTACACCACTATGCTAATTTCGAAGATGGATCCGATCAAGTACGTCTTCGAGAAGCAGGCTCTTTCGGGCAGGATTGCCAGGTGGAAAATGGTGTTAACGGAATATGATATTCAGTACGTGTCCCAGAAGGCCATCAAGGGTAGCGTATTGTCTGATTACCTTGCCGAACAGCCGATCAAAGACTACCAGCCGATGAAGTTCGAATTCCCTGACGAGGATATTATGTTTCTCAAATCGAAGGATTGCGATGAGCCATTGCCCGACGAGGGGCCTGATAGGAAATCTCAGTGGAAGTTGATATTCGATGAAGCGGTTAATTCCTATGGAAGTGGCATCGGGGCTATCATCACGACTCCCCACGGATCCCACATCCTGTTTACTGCGAGGCTGACGTTTCCAGTTACCAACAATGAGGCGGAGTATGAAGCATGTATTATGGCTCTAGAAGAGGCAATTGATTTGAGAATCAAGAATCTAGACGTATATGGTGACTCAGCGCTTGTAATCAATCAAATTAAGGGGGATTGGGAAACTCGTCAAGCGAATTTGGTACCGTACATGAATTATGCCAGGAGGCTGCTTCCGTTCTTCGATCGAGTGGAACTTCATCATGTACCCAGGGCTGAAAATCAAATGGCTGATGCCTTAGCCACGTTGGCTTCAATGTATAAGGTCAATTTTTGGAATGAGGCTCCAAGAATTGTTCTTTCGCGTCTTGATAGACCGGAATTTGTCTTTGCAATCGAGGATGCCGCCGACGGCAAGCCATGGTTCCATGACATCCAGACTTTCCTTACGACTAAGGAGTATCCTGCGGGTGCGTCAACCCAGGATAAGAAGACTCTGAGGAGGATGTCTGGAAACTTTTATCTCAATCCTGATGGAGTGCTGTATAAGAGAAACCACGATCTCGTGCTACTCAGATGTGTAGATGAGAAAGAGGCGAGTATGCTCATGGAGGAAGTCCATGAAGGCACATTTAGTACGCACGCCGGCGGGCATGCTATGACGAGAAAGATCCTGAGAGCAGGGTACTACTGGCTGACGATGGAGTCGGATTGCTTCAGATTCGCGAAGAAATGTCACAAATGCCAGATTTATGCTGATAAAGTTCATGTGCCGCCGTGCCCTTTGAATGTCATGTCCTCCCCGTGGCCATTCTCCATGTGGGGCATCGACATGATAGGCAAGATCGAGCCCACTGCATCCAATGGTCATCGTTTCATTCTGGTAGCTATCGACTACTTCACCAAGTGGGTGGAGGCAGCCTCGTACGCTAATGTGACCAAGCAAGTGGTAGCTAAATTCATAAAGAGGGACATCATCTGTCGTTACGGAATTCCCGAGCGGATCATTACTTATAATGGTTCGAATTTGAATAACAAGATGATGAAGGAGCTGTGCCAGAGCTTCAAGATCGAACACCACAACTCATCTCCTTACCGGCCGAAGATGAATGGCGCCGTCGAAGCCGCCAACAAGAACATAAAGAAGATTGTTCAGAAGATGGTTGTGACGTACAAAGATTGGCACGAGATGCTGCCATTTGCCTTGCACGATTATCGTACGACGGTGCGTACGTCGACCGAGGCAACTCCTTTCTCCTTGGTGTACGGTATGGAAGTTGTCCCACCGTTAGAAGTGGAGATCCCTTCTTTGCGAGTTTTGGTTGATGTGAAACTCGACGAGGCAAAATGGATTACGAATCGCTTGAACCAACTCAGCCTGATGGACGAGAAGAGGTTAGCATCGACTGCATTTGGTCGTCTGTACCAAAGCCGAATGAAGAAAGCTTATGATAAGAAGGTGCGTCCTAGAAGCTTTCAGACGGGTGATCTCGTCCTGAAGAAGATTCTTCCGCCACACTCCGATCACCGGGGCAAGTGGACTCCGAATTATGAAGGGCCGTACGTCGTCAGCAAGGTCTTCTCAAAAGGAGCTTTGTTGTTATCCACGATGGATGGTGAAGATTTTGCATCCCCGGTGAACGCGGACGCAGTTAAAAAATACTTTGCTTGAAAGTGACCCGCTGGACAAAAAAGAAAGAGTCCAGGCAAAAAAGGGGCATCCCGGCGAACCAAAAACAGAATAAAAGGTTCGGGCAAAAATTAGGGATATATTGAAAAAATGTACACCCGCGAAGTCGAAAACCTACACTGGGCGGCTTCGGCAAAAAAGGGTATCCCGGTGAACTGAAAACCCGTAAAGGGCGGTTCACGCAAAAGTTAGGGATTTGAATAAGCAAATGGCTGCGTTCCGCGTGTGGACTTTCATTGTTTAGTGGTTTGGAGGACCTGAGGGCCGTTTATCTGAATCAATCTCTTCCGAAGCTGAAGCGTCGGAGAAGTATCGAAGTCGAGTGGGTCTTAGAGGGATCAACTTATGGTGTTCGTCTACGCCTCGTTGCCGACATTTGTATATACTAATGTATATTTATGTTTTATTTTTTTGCGCGGCTTCCTCATTCCAGGAGCTTGCCTCTGTTGTAAAAAATTTTTACCCATTCAGGGGTTCATCATCAATAAAATGCACTATTCAGCAATTCTGTTTGCCTGTTTAGCATTTATCTGTTTTGTTTGCGAAAAAGAACGCCAATGTTTTTGATGAAATGCGCATACATAAACTTACTGGCCTAGGCCCATTGATTGTTGAAACAATTAATTACCTGAATTTTGTCACGAGATAATAACCTTGATAGGCCCCTTTGAGAAGGGTATCTTGTCTGTTTGTTTGTGTTGTTGCAGGTGTAGCACATTCCAGACAGTGCATCGTGCGCATCCCCGAAGCAGGATGATTCCTCCTTCTCCATCAGAGTTCTGTAGCCTCTCCTCCGCAGAGTCTGAACGCAAGAAAGTGAGCATTGATGTGTGTCCCCATGCAGAGAGGATTCTCTTCCCCAAGTAGACGCATCCTGAAGGAACGTCACCTCATCAGCTGAGTCGCGCGCCGAAGCTCGTATTCTTCCCCCGCACCGGGCCACAAGTGCAGATTTCATAGAAATGTTCGGGTGCCGAAGCTCATGTTTTCCCCAGTAAAGTCGCCGAAGCAGGTGTCTCCCCCCGCACCGGGTCACAAGTGCAGGTTTCGCAGGAAACTGTTCGTACGCCAAAGTATGCAGTAACTGATGGTGCCAGACTGAAGTCTCCAGCGGAATTGAGATTCCCCGCCAGAGCCGTATTCTCTCCCGAAGTCGGATGGTTCCCTCTTCCCTAGTAGAATGTTGGAACAACTGATGCTGTATTCCCCTGCAGAGTTGTACTCTCCCCCGAAGTCGGATGATTCCTTCTTCCCCAGCAGAATTGAAATTCCTCATCAGAGTTGTACTCTCCAGCGAAGTAGAATGATTTCTCTCTCCCCGGCTGAGTTCGCGAACCCCAAGAGAGCCGAATCCTTGGAAACAATAGGGACCACGATTGGTTGTCCCTAGCAGAGTGTTGAACAACTGATGCTGTATTCCCCCCAGAGTCGTACTCTCCAGCGAAGCAGAATGATTTCTCCTCCCCCAACCGAGTTTGCAGATTCCCAAGAGAGCCGAATCCTTGGAAATTGACCAGACCATGTTTAGTTGTTTCCCCCAGTGGAGTGATGCAGCTGAAGTTGTTTCCCCACAGAGTTATCATCCCTGGAAGAGTAGCCGAGACGGCCGCGCAGTTTATTCTCGCGATTGACATCGCTTTCCTTCAGCAGGTCCAGGTTCTCGTAGAGCTTCGCTCCTCTGCAGTAATCAACTGAAGTTGTTTCCCCTGCAGCGGTCAACTGAAGATCATTTCCCCAGACAGAGTCCAATTGATATTGGCGTGTTCACGCTCTCCTCAGCAGGATGATCCCCCTATCTGAGTAGTTCTTTCTCCTTGACAGGAGGAGCCCCCCTCGGCATTTATTTTGCTGACGGGATCGCATCATCGTGCATGATTGCATAGCATTTAGCATAAATGCATAGCATTTAGCATAAATGCATAACATTCAGCATAAGCGCATAGCATTTCCACCGTGTGGAGCATGGTGCCGAAGCATATGCATCATAAACATGATCTAGGTTGTTACCATTCTTGTTTTACAGGTGTTCCGCCGAAGGATCAGTTTCTCGGGATGATTCCTGACATTCTCCCCAACGAAGTCTTTTGCTCAAGATGATTCTTGAGATCCCCAACGAAGTCTTTAGTTCAGGATGATTCTTGAAATCCTCAGCAGGGCCGTATGCTTAAGATGATTCTTAAGACCCCAGTGCAGCCTCCAGAGTTGGTTGCTCAAATTGATACTTGGAGTCTCCAGCTAAGATCGCCCAGGATGGTTCCTGAAGCCCCAAGAGAGCCGAGTCCTTGGAAGCTGCCCGAGCCATGATTGGTTTGTCCCCGACAAGAGTTGTCCAGGATAATTCCTGGAATCCCCAACAAAGTGCTTGCTCAGAACGGTTATCGGTTCAAGACGATTCTTGAAGTTTTCAGCATAGTTGATTCCTCCAGAATGATTTCTGGACCCCCGGAGCGGAGTTGCTTGATAGCTCTCCGAATTCCTCAGCGGCGAAGCGTCATCCCCAGCAGGTTTTCCAACGGCTAAGTTAGAATCTCTCCTGAAGACTCCATGATTGAAGTCTGACCGTGTTAATGAAGCGGTATGATCAACTATGAATTGCCGGTTACCGTGTAACCAATTCCCCAATGAAGTTTCTTCACCTTGACGGCGAGGTCAGAGGATGTTTGTTTTGACGGCGAGGTCAGATTATGTTTGTCTCCAGCGGCGATGTTGGATGGTTGTCCGACGACGATGTCAGACTCTTCAGTTCTCCAGCGGTGATGTTGGGTATTTTGGATTCGACGGCGAGGTCAGATTATGTTTGTTTCCAGCGGCGATGTTGGATGTTTGTTTCTGGCGACGATGTCAGGAGATTATGTTCGACGGCGATGTCAGACTCTTTAACTCCCCAACAAAGGTTATGTTAAGGACTCGACGATGATGTCGGGTGTTTCCCAGATTATGCTAGTTTCCCAGCGACGATGTTGGATGTTTGTTCGACGGTGATGCCAAATGTCTCTCAGAGTTATGTTTGTTTATGACGGTGATGTCAGATTCTCTATTTCTCCAGCGGCGATGTTGGGTATTTTGATTGTCCGACGACGATGTCAGATTTAGTCTTCCAGCGGCGATGTTGGGTATTTTGATTGTCCGACGACGATGTCAGATTCTCTATTTCTCCAGCGGCGATGTTGGGTATTTTGATTGTCCGACGGCGATGTCAGATTTAGTCTTCCAGCGGCGATGTTGGGTATTTTGATTGTCCGACGGCGATGTCAGATTTAGTCTTCCAGCGGCGATGTTGGGTATTTTGATTGTCCGACGGCGATGTCAGATTTAGTCTTCCAGCGGCGATGTTGGGTATTTTGATTGTCCGACGACGATGTCAGATTTAGTCTTCCAGTGACGATGTTGGGTATTTTGATTGTCCGACGGCGATGTCAGATTTAGTCTTCCAGCGGCGATGTTGGGTATTTTGATTGTCCGACGACGATGTCAGATTTAGTCTTCCAGCGGCGATGTTGGGTATTTTAATTGTCCGACGACGATGTCAGATTTAGCTCTCCAGCGGCGATGTTGGGTGTTTTGGTTGTCTGAAGACAATGTCAGAAGAAGTTAACGTGTATAACTGACGACGATGTCAGATCAGTATTTTTCCAGCTAGTTGCTGTGCAGCTAGTATCGTAGTTTTTCGAAGATTTGTTCCCCTCAGAGCACCGGGTGCTTATGCAGTGGGCAAATTTTCGGGTTTACCGGTATTCAACCGTCTCGCACCTTGATTGGTTGAGGGTCGTTCGCTCCTCACCCAGTACAGTTCAAGCCGTTTGAATAGGGACAGCTGTTGCACCCCAAAATTTGACCAACATTTATTTACTCATCAAGTGTTTGAAGGTTGATACCTTCATCAGAAAGTTCAAGAGATCCTCAGAGGAATTGGTTGAAGCCAAGGTTGTGTGCTTCATAACTTGAGAGTTGTGGGAGCTCCTCAGATGATTCTGAGACTATGAGAGTGAACTTGAAGCTTTGATAAAGCCTATGAGATGTCTTGAAAGCCATCATGAAGCCCAGAGAGGTCATTATGCAAGAATTCAGAAGATTCAACCATGAATGGGGGAATTAGGGTTTTGACTGGGTCAACCCTAGGTCAACTAAAGATTTGGAGAAGGTTGAGACCTAATCCAAGAGCCATGTGATCATGGAATGATGTATTGAGATACTATAAGGATGATTACTAGAGCAAATCATCATGATTGAGGAGTTTGAGAAGTTTCAAGCTAGGGTTTCTAAGGATCGTCAGTGTAAAATCCCCTAGTTTGATCCCTATCGTCCAGGCAGTTTTAGCTCAAGATGTGATTGTCATCTCATCTTCCCCACAACATGAATGTTGTAGAGCTTGTTCCTATATTTAATTTGAGTGGTAGAAGTCCTTGATAGGATTTGCAGAGCTCAAGTTATGGTTTTGACAAATTACAGGTCATCTGAGGTATGTGAATCTGGGTCCTTGAAAGTCACCCAACTTGCAGACAACTTTTGCCCTAGTAGGATGATTCCTATGATCTCTTGGTCAACATGAATGTTGAATAGAATATTCTTAGCTTTCTAGATAGTACTAGAAGTCCTTGATAGGATTTGTAGAACTCAAGTTATGGCTTTGACAAGCCAAGGGCATTTTGGTCATTTGGAAGTTATAGGTCATTTCAAGCATGTGGCCATATCTCCTACTTCCAAGCTTCAAATGGAAAAACCTTCAACATCAAAGTTTCTTAGAATGATGTTTTAAGGATAGTAGGGTGGTCATGAGATGTTGGAAAGGCTCATAGCAAAAAGTGATAAAAATGGCCTAAAAATGAGGTATAAGTTAATTCAAGTGAAATGGAAAATCATAAAATCCAAGCTATAAACCCTAACCATGTCATATGATAGGTCATTTTGACTCCAGAGGACATTTTGAGAACAATGGTTCAGCCACAATTTTGATTTGAGGCTTGAATCTTGGGGTTGCTTTGTAATTTGCTTGATTGCATAATGGCATACCAAACCAAAACAAGGAAAAGCTTAATGAATGAGGGAAATATGCATTGTATATTGTCATAATTCTCATGTAAGGAGATATTCAAGTTAATTAATCAAGTTGCAAGGGTTTTTGTCATGATATATCATATGGTGAGAATGGAAATGCAAAGTATCATGTCATGAAACTTCAAGTTCCTACTAGATTGATCTAGATGGTTCTAGACCTTTCTAAATCAGTCTATATATTGAATACAATCTCCATTGGTGAAAGGTTGGTGATTGTTGATGTTAATGGTGGTAGAGAATAGAGATTGAACCAAAAATTCTCCATTTGCAAATTGTATTGAAACTTCATCTTTCTCTTCATTACCCTTCCATTTTTTTTCACAAATCATCACTACAAACATCCCTGAGTATGTTCATGCTAGCTTGAGGTTCCATTGTTGAAGAATTGGAGGAGTTCCAAGTGAAGTTGCAAGGGAGCAAAAGGCATTGGATCTTGAGATACAAGCCATTTCCATCAAATCTTATGCAAGCAGAGGATTGTTCATCACCTAAGGGCTATTCTTGAGGATCTACAAGGCTTGATTCGAAGCTTTTCAACACCTACCATTGCAAGAATCAAGGTAAGCAAAATCACTTCCACACTCTGATTTAGGCATGGCTAGGGTTAGTTCTTGTTGTAAAACCATTAGAGACCATTAGGTGATTCATTTGGATGAGTTTAAGACCAATTGGTGAGGTTTCATTCATGGTGGTTGATTCTTGAGGGAGCTGGAATGAGAGATTTAATGGATGATAATGCACGATAATTGGTTGGTTTTAATCAGCATAACATGGAGATCATTTCTGTACAAAGAAAGATGAGTTATATTGAAGTCGAAACTTGATGATATGTTGGGGTTGGCTTGGTTATCTATTCGGTTTGGAGGATAGAATTTGTTTCAATGCAATCTAATGGCACAGTCATGTTCATGGCGGAAAATAGACCAACTTTGGTTTTTGTATCGTGCAATTTGGTGGAGAAATGAAGCCACACGATGAGCTGGAAGATGTGCATGAAGCTTGTATTTTAATGGTTGCAGAAACCCTAATATTCCAAGGTTGAAGAAGACATGGGCACCGTCGGATGAAACGTGGACCACTTGACCAAAGAAGCCATCTAACGGCTTAGATTTAAAAATGAAATGGAGGGAACGCCAGCAAGACGGAACGCTGCGTTCCATTTAATCGCCAGCATGGGCTTTAGTGGATCATGCTTTCCACACCCCCCTAAGCGAGGCCCAATCGATTTGTACTTCATTTCGCTGCTATTTACACCGTGTTTGTAGTATTTTACTCTTCATTTTAATTTGTTTTTTTCTGAATTAAATGGGCCACACGCGTTTCTATCCAGACCCCACCTTCTGGGCCCATCATCAATAACAACTGAACCTTATTTCTTCTTGCACCCACCTCATTATTTTCATATTATAATTTTCTCCAAATTTCTTTAATCTTTAAAAATTCATAATAAAATGAAAAATGAATATTTTTTAATGAGACTTTTTTTCCCATTTTCCATTTTCTGTCTAGAAAAATATAAAACCATAAAATAGCCATTTTATTTCATTTTTATATTTTTTTGCATATTTTTACTTTTAATTTCTTTTTTTAATTCTTTTAGTTGATGCATGACTTTGTAGAATTTAATTAGGGTAGTTCCCTTAGGATTTTGAGTTCAATCTTTTTACGATGATTAGATGAATGACTTAGGTTCCCCCTGAATTAATGCCATATTTTTGTGACAATTTTTAGGGTAGTTTTAATTAGGTAGTTCTAGGTAGTATAGAATTTGATTAAAACTTTAGTATAGGTCAATAACAATTTTAGATTTAGGTTTTGTAGGGCAATTTAGTCTATGGGGAATATATGGGACTTAAGGGTAGTTATGTAGGGTCCCCTAGCATTTATATTAGGATTTAATAGAATAATATACTATGTTTAGTTGATTTTTATATGGAATGATTGTTTGTGTTGCCTTTAGGGCAAGTTTTGTTTAGTTTGCTTTGCTTTGGAGTTTTCCTTTGGCTTGAGGAGCTTGGCATCTCATTGTGGAGCATGGTGGAGCATACTAGAAGATTGGAGGAGGCATGGAGGAGCTTGAAGAGCTTGTTATTCTTCTTTTTGTCTTGTTTTAGGGTTAGGATTAGGAAGAGCTTAGATATAGATGAATCCTTTCTCAAACATGGATAGTATCCTTCACATCCATTCCTCCCTATGATTCAAAGTCCTTCCAGGGTATACACCTCTCTCCTTTGGAGGGATAAGTGCTATACCCAGGAGGTAGAACTTTTGAGGGAACCTTTCCTCTGATATTGAACCCTTATAGGTCACCTTTGGTGATCAAATAAGCAGTTCAATATCCCCAAGCTTATTCAGTAAGTGATTTTTCTCTGGTTTGATTGTCTTGAGAGATGTCAGAGCCTGAGCATGAAGATGAAGACTTCATTGAAGATTATTGAAGAGGATGAATCCTTGAAGACTGCCATTCCAGCATGAAGCTTGAAGAGCATGAAGATCAAGTTGATACTTGAAGATCCCTGAAGATAGTGAAGCCTGAAGGTGGAGCTGATCAAAGAAGCTGAAGCTTAGGGGAGAAGATGAGTTGATACTCATGTTGTAGGGTTGATACCTGGAAAGCAATTGATGATTGAAGTCTGAAGACTGAGTTGCTGCTGGAGGAGCTGAGGCTTTCTTCTGTTTTTCTTTTCTGTATTGTGTGTTTTGCTTGATTTGTCTGTTGCATTAGATTAAGTCCATCTAGAATAAGTAGAATCTAGGAGCATGATTGCATTAGAGGTTGAGTTGCTCCCTCTGCTTGTATTGTTATTGCGTGGCTTTGCTTGCGGGTATTCGGTAGAGCCCAGCTCCCTTGCCTATGTGGTTTGTTTGCCTGATGGCATTTCATTTCTTTTATCTGTATGATTGCAGTTTACTGTTTATTGCTTGATAGCATGTTGTTTATTTTTCAGTATGATTACTGTTATTTCATGAATGGCTTGAGGTTGAGACGAGCTTGTGGAGGCTGAAGCCCCACACACATTTCCTCCCTCACTTGCATTGCATGCATTTTACTGTTAAGCTGATGCTTTGTCTGTTTTGGTGTATCATTGACATGATCCCTTAGGACTCTCATTTCCTTTGATAAGGATTTGATGATAGATTTTTAGGTTGAAACCTATGCATGACAACATCTAGGAGTTCCCTGTTCAAACCTCAACCATAGGATGAATCCATGGCATGACAACAGTAGGACTTGATAGTCTCCCTCCTAGCTGGGCCTGTTCTCTTCTCATCTCAAAACAGTTTAAGATACGGTAATCATGAATGATTTCTTTCGTACGTTACGAGCCTTAAGCTATCTGAGAAAGGATTGTGGGAGAGTTTCTTTTCCACAGTTTGGATGTTTAGTATGGTACCCTTTGGGTGACATGCGACGCATTCACTCTCAGGTCATAGTCTCTAGTGCGGTTGAAATCGCAAACACAATAAAAAACACTTCTTTCGTAAAAGACAGGAAATAAACCGTAGTTTCCCGAACTACATATGCTCTGATCTCTCATGCCTGTTGAGAGTACGTAGGCACAAGATGGCAAAGTCTTGGCGAACCACCTTCCCCCATAACCCTTCGTAGGCCGAACTACGTTGACTCTGATTTCTCATTCTTTGATGAGAATACGTAGGCATAAAGTGCGACGCTTTGCCGAGTCATTTTTATTTTCTTTTTCAGCCAGCCTTGATAGGTAGATAGAATAAAACCAACCCGTCCAAGTAAACAACAAGCAAGGATCCCGTCGAGTACGACGGACGTGAGGGGTGCTAATACCTTCCCCTTGCGTAACCGACTCCCGAACCCAGACAATGGTTGCGATGACCTTGTCTTACCCTTTTTCGTCAGGTTTTTCCGATCGTTTCCTTTCCCGCTCTGAGGGATAAATAACGAAAGGTGGCGACTCTTCTGTCATGCCGGCACCTTATTTTCGCGCAAGCGACAAAACACTACTGAACTCGCTGGGGAAGAAGGAATCATCCTGCTTGGAAAACATCTGGCATACTGCCTGGAGGGTGACGTCCCTGCAACAAAATGAACCAACAGACAAGATACCCTTCACAAAGGGACCTATCAAGGTTATCATCTGGTGACAATGTTTAGGTAATTCAATGTTTCAACAATTATCGGCCTAGGCCAGCAAGTTTATGTATGCGCATTTTATCAAAAACATCGGGCATTCTTTTTCGCAAACAAAACAGATAAAAGCTAAACAAACAAACAGAAATACTGAATAGTATATGTTTATTGATAACGAGCCCCTGAATGGGCAAAATGTTTTACAACAGATGCAAGCTCCTGAAATGAGGAAGTTGCACAAGCATAAACATAAATATACATCAATATATACACAAATGTCGACAACGTGGCGTAGACGAACACCATGAGTTGATCCCTCTATGACCCACTCGACCTCGATACTTCTTCGATGCTTCAGCTTCAGAAGAGATTGATTCGGATAAACGGCCCTCGGGTCTTCCCAAACCACTAAACAATGAAAGCTCACACGTGGAATGCAGTCATTTTCTTTTTAATCCCTAATTTTTGCCTGAATCGCCCTTTCGAGTTTTCGATTCACCGGGATACCCTTTTTTTGCCAAAGTCGCCCTTTCAGGTTTTCGACTTTGCGGGTGTACATTCTTTCATTTATATCCCTAATTTTTTCCCGAACCTTTTTCTTTTTTATGGTTCGCCGGGATGCCCCATTTTTGCCTGGATATTCTTTTTTCTTTCCAGCGGGTCATTTTTAAGCAAAGTATTTTTTAACTGCGTCCATGTTCACAGGGGATGCAAAATCTTCACCATCCATCGTGGATAACAACAAGGCTCCTCCCGAGAAGACCTTACTGACGACATACGGACCTTCGTAGTTAGTAGTCCGCTTGCCCCTGTGGTCGGAATGTGGTGGAAGAATCTTCTTCAGGACGAGATCACCCGTCTGAAAGCTTCTAGGACGCACCTTCTTATCATAAGTTTTCTTCATTCGGCTTTGGTACAGACGACCATATGAAATCGATGCTAATCTCTTCTTATCCATTAGACTGAGTTGATTTAGTCGGTTCTTAATCCACTCTACCTCATCGAGTTTCACATCAACCAAAACTCGCAAAGAAGGAATCTCAACTTCCAACGGCAGGACAACCTCCTTACCGTACACTAGTGAGAAAGGAGTTGCCCCGATTGATGTGCGTACCGTTGTACGATAACCGTGCAATGCAAATGGCAACATCTCATGCCAATCTTTGTAGGTCACAACCATATTTTGTACTATCTTTTTAATGTTCTTGTTGGCCGCTTCAACCGCGCCATTCATCTTCAGCCGGTAAGGTGATGAGTTGTGATGTTCAATCTTGAAGCTCTGGCATAACTCCTTCATCATCTTATTATTCAGATTCGAACCATTGTCAGTAATGATCCGCTCGGGAATTCCGTATCGACAGATGATGTCCTTCTTTATGAATCTGACTACCACTTGTTTGGTCACATTAGCGTACGAGGCTGCCTCTACCCACTTGGTGAAGTAGTCGATGGATACCAAAATGAAGCGGTGACTGTTAGATGCAGTGGGCTCGATCTTGCCTATCATATCAATGCCCCACATGGAGAACGGCCACGGGGACGACATGACATTCAACGGGCACGGCGGCACATGAATTTTATCGGTATAAATCTGGTATTTATGACATCTCTTTGCAAATTTGAAGCAGTCCGACTCCATCATCAGCCAGTAATATCCCACTCATAGGATTTTCCTCGTCATAGCATGTCCGCCGGCGTGCGTACCAAATGTGCCTTCATGGACCTCCTCCATAAGCAGACTAGCTTCTTTTTCATCTACACATCTGAGTAGCACGAGATCGTGGTTTCTCTTATACAGAACTCCATCAGGATTGAGATAGAAATTTCCAGACAGCCTCCTCAGAGTCTTCTTATCCTGGGTTGACGCTCCCGCAGGATACTCCTTAGTCATAAGGAAAGTCTGGATATCATGGAACCATGGCTTGCCATCGGAGGCTTCCTCAATTGCAAAAACGAATGCAGGTCTATCAAGACGAGAAATGACAACTCTTGGGGCTTCATTCCAAAAATTGACTTTGTACATCGAAGCCAACGTGGCTAAGGCATCAGCCATCTGATTTTCAGCTCTGGGCACATGATGGAGTTCCACTCGATCGAAGAAAGGAAGCAGCCTTCTGGCATAATTCATGTACGGGACCAAATTCTATTGACGAGTCTCCCACTCCCCTTTAATTTGGTTAACCACAAGTGCAGAGTCACCGTTTACATCCAGGTTTTTGATTCTCAAATCAATAGCTTCTTCTAAACCCATGATGCATGCCTCGTATTCCGCTTCATTGTTGGTGACCGAAAAAGTCAATCTGGCAGTAAACGGGATGTGGGATCCCTGAGGAGTCTTGATGATTGCCCCAATACCACTTCCGTAGGAATTAACCGCACCGTCGAATATCAATTTCCACTGGGACTTCCTATCTGGCCCCTCGTCAGGTAACGGTTCATCACAATCTTTCACTTTGAGAAACATGATATCCTCGTCAGGGAATTCAATTTTCATCGGCTGATAATCTTCGATAGGCTGTTCGGCAAGGTATTCAGACAATACGCTTCCCTTGATGGCCTTCTGGGAAACATACTGAATGTCATATTCCGTCAACACCATTTGCCATCTGGAAATCCTGCCTGAAAGCGCCTACTTCTCGAAGACGTACTTGATCGGATCCATCTTCGAAATTAGCATGGTCGTGTGAGTGAGCATATACTGTCGTAAACGTTAGGCAGCCCACGCGAGTGCGCAACACGTTTTTTTCCAGCATTGAGTAACGGGACTCACAATCTGTGAACTTTTTACTCAAGTAATAAATGGCATGGTCCTTTCTGCCAGTCTCGTCGTGCTGACCGAGAACGCAACCCATGCTATTCTCAAGAACTGTCAAGTACATGATTAAGGGTCTTCCGGCCACTGGGGGTATCAAAATCAGAGGTTCTTGCAGATACTGTTTTATCTTGTCAAATGCCTTCTAGCAATCCTCGTTCCAGATAATCGCCTAATATTTTTTCAGTAGCTTAAACATCGGTTCACACGTGGCCGTGAGCTGAGATATAAACCTAGCAACGTAGTTTATTCTCCCTAGGAAACCACGAACTTTTTTTTTCCAGTCTTTGGCGCTGGCATATCTTGTATTGCTTTTATCTTAGCAGGATCAACCTCAATGCCTTTTTCACTCACAATAAACCCCAGTAGTTTTCCAGACCATACTCCAAAAGTACACTTGTTAGGATTCAGCCTCAACCTGAACTTCCTAAGCCTCTCAAAAAGCTTCAGCAAATTGACCAGATGTCCCTCCTCCGTTTGGGACTTCGCAATCATGTCATCAACATAGACTTCAATCTCATGGTGAATCATATCATGAAACAAAGTGACCATCTCTCACTGGTAAGTGGCCTCTGTGTTCTTCAGACCGAAGGGAATTACCTTGTAGTAGAACGTCCCCTAAGGGGTAATAAACGTAGTTTTCTCCATGTCTTCCGGCGCCATCTTGATCTGATTATAGCCGGAGAAGCCATCCATGAACGAAAACACGGAAAACTGAGTTGTATTGTCGACCAACACATCAATATAAGGGAGCGGGAAATCATGTTTAGGGCTCGCCTTATTCAAATCCCAATAATCAACGCACATCCGCACCTTATCGTCCTTCTTCGGTACAGGTACTATGTTGGCGACCCACGGAGGCTAAGTAGTGACCGCTAAAAAGCCAACATCCAGCTGCTTTTGTACTTCTTCTTTGATCTCAACGGCCATATCTGGTCGTGTCCTTCTAAGCTTCTGCTTAATGGTAGGACAATCTTCTCGCAGTGGTAGATGATGAACCACTATGTCAGTGTCGAGTCCGGGCATATCTTCATACGACCAAGCAAAGATGTCACTATACTCTCGAAGCATCTCGACCAATCTTCGCTTGACATCGCTCTGTAATGCATCCCCTATCCTGACATTTCTGACAAGTTCCTTAGAACCCAGATTAACAATCTCAATCTCTTCCTTGTGAGGCATAATGATCTTATCTTCTTGTTTCAACAAACAGGCCAACTCTTCGGGAAGATCTTGATCTTCGTCAATCTCTTCTTCATCTTGATATATCGGGCAATCAAAGTCGAAGTGAGTCGTAGAAGATTCAGAGTCTATGTCATCTGTAGTGTGAATCCTGCAATAACAAAGGTTAAGCTTAAAAAGAGGATATGCAGGTTAGCACAAACCGTATTGCCATTTTATTGTTTTTCAAAACAAAAGTAAAACAGGAATAACAGAGATCACAAAATTTGAATGCAAATAAAACGCCCTTTGATTTATTGATAATATGTACATGCATAAGCTATCAAGGCCCTGACAATAAAA
This sequence comes from Lathyrus sativus, assembly GCA_963859935.3. NCBI lineage: Eukaryota > Viridiplantae > Streptophyta > Magnoliopsida > Fabales > Fabaceae > Lathyrus > Lathyrus sativus. Next base: position 446,463,148 of record OZ012740.1, on the reverse strand, counting down.
CCGTTATGCCCCGGGTAGAGCATAAGGTTGTACAGTAATTGGAAAAGACAAAGCATTACTCTTTGCGCGTCACTTGGATGAAATCCTAGACGGACCAGTTGTTGAGGCTCTGGCCTGGTTTGCACGGATGAATCCAAGAGTCCATGTCGCAATCACTATCTTCATCGTCTTCAGACACATCATTGACATTCTAAAATATCACCCCACCTCTTGTGAACTGAATCGGCCCTTTGACGCATGGCGCACTGCGAGAGGAGGAAGCATCAGCAGAAGGAGAATACCCTAACCCAAACATATCCTACTTGTTAGGGATTTCCAGAACTTGCCCCCAGCCCGGGGCAGAGCCAGCTTGGACAACAACTTGAGCTTCCTTGAAGGAAGAGAGATTCATCTCAGGTTTCTCAATCATCACCGGAGTCGCATCCTTAACTTTAACAGCTTCAAAAGCCTGGCACAATGTTTCGTGGATCTCGCCATCCACCTCAACATATTTGAAAGATGACAAATGGCTCACCATTATGTCCTCTTCACCACAGACGGTCACGATGCTGCCCCCCCACATCATACTTCAGCTTCTGGTGCAATGTGGAAGTCACTGCGCCTGCAGAGTGGATCCAAGGCCGGCCCAATAGACAACTATAGGCGGGCATGATATCCATGATATAGAAGACCACGTCAAAGGTTTCTGGCCCAACTTGAATGGTTATAGTTACCTCTCCGAAGACGGGCTGCTTAGTTCCATCAAATGCTTTTACCACCAGATCACTGGGTGTACAAATCAGCCCTCTCGTATCCAACCTCATCAGAGCTTTCTTTGGGAGAACGTTGAGAGATGATCCCGTGTCCACCAACACATGGGACATAACCGTTCCTCGATATTCTATCGAGATATGCAAGGAGCTATTATGGTTCCTTCCTTTCGGCGTCAGCTCTAGGTCAGTAAACCCTAATCCGTTCCCGACATTCACATGAGCAACTACTCCCTCTAGCTGGTTGACAGAGATCTCTTGCGGTACGTATGCTGCATTCAGAACCTTCAATAGAGCGTTGCGATGTGCCTCAGAACACAACAACAGATTCAGAATGGAGATCTTAGACGGTGTCTGACGAAGATGATCAACGATCTTATAATCACTTTTCTTGATCAGTCTCATAAATTCTTCGGTGTCTTTCATAAGCAGGTCTTTCTCTACCCCACGGGAGGTTTCTTCAACAACCTTACTCTTACCTCTGTCAGTCTTCTCAACTTTGTCAGTTTTGTCAGCAACAATCTCTGGTGGAGCGAACACTCTTCCACTACGTGTTATTCCCCCAGTCCCAACTAGGTTGTCAACGGATTGCCCGGATGGCTCCAACTCTAACTTCTGTCCATTGCAATAGACATCTGCCCTATAGTGCCATGGAACAACATTAGTGCTCTCGAATGGTATAGGCCTAACCTTCGTTATGGTGATCGTAGGTGGCCTCGATGCAGAAATGGTAATTGTTTTACGAGGTATGGTGATAGTGGCAACCTCATCCTTCTGCTTCAACATTACTTCCCCTGATCTGTTCTCAGCCCTCCGACTAAACTGCAGAATTCCTTCGTTCATCAAACTCTGAATCCCTGCTACCAACTGATCACAGCCGTCTGAATGATTTGCACAATTCATACACAACTTTCCACAGCCCGGGAAAATACCTTTCTTCATCAACTTGGCTTTAATGAAACCAAGTGGTGTTTTCAGGTCTTTGACATCAGTCAATAAGTCCGAATCTTCCTCTTCAATGATGGCGCTAACCCCATCTCCCCCATGGTTAGGCATATGGTTTTTTGTAACATTCGGAACATTATCAGAAAAGTTGATTATCTTGGCGTCAACCATATCTTGCCCTTTGTGCTTGAATGCCTTACAGTTGTCAATCGAGTGGCCAGGTGCCCCCGAATGAAACTCACACCTCGCATTCGCATCGTAGCCCGGTGGAGGTGTCCCTGTCAAGGGAGCCAAATTTCTCTTCTGAACTAGCTGCAACTGAAGCAATGTCTGAAAAAGCTGAGCATATGACATGGGTGGGGTTTCAAGATGACAACTTGATAACAGTGCTTTGTTATGGTACCTCCGGTACCCTTGCTGGTTCTGCTGCTGCTGAGGTTGCTGGACAACAGGAATAGTAATGCTAGCGACCTGCTGGCGCTGGCCTTTTCCTTTTCCCTGAGCATTAGACACTGAGCTCGTCTCATATTCACGTCTCTTACCACTGTAAGCCTTCTTTCCCCCTCCAGCTGAGGATACATCTACACCCTAAATCTTTTCGAGTTTAATACCATTCTTTACATGCTCTCCAGTGATGATGAGGTCGGAGAAGGTTCCCGACATACCATTGACCAGTTTCTTATAATAAACTCCTGGAAGAGTAGCCACGAACATCTCAACAAGTTCCCGCTCAACCATCGGCGGCTGAAGTCTCGCTTCCAGTTCATGCCACCTCTGGGCGTACTCTTTAAATCCTTCGTTGTTTTTCTGAGACAAATTCTGTAGCTGAACCCGGTTGGGAGCCAGATCGCTGTTATGCTGATAATGGCGTACGAATGCTTCAACAAGGTCTTTCCATGTACGTACACTTGTGGGTTCCAAACCCATATACCACTCCAACGAGGGGCCGGACAGGCTGTCCTGGAAGAAGTGCATCAACAACTTCTCATCTTCGGAATGTGCGGACATCTTTCAGTAATACAACCTTAGATGGACACGGGGGCAAGTGGTGCCCTTATACTTCTCGAAGTCGGGTACCTTGAACTTAGGAGGCACCTTGAAGTCTGAGATCAGTCCCAGCTTGGTCATGTCAACACCCAGAGTATTCAAGTTCTCAAAACTCTTCATCTTGTCTTCAAGGGCTTTGAACCTTAAGCGGGCTTCAGAATTCAGTTCACCCTCAGCTCCCTTCATTGAGAACAAGTCCTCTTGACAATCCTCTTGCCATGGTTGATGGCCATTACCCTGAGCAAACCCAACAGCGTCAAGACCATAAAGATTACCAGCACCAGCGTTCCCAGCGTTACCAGTTCCTCCAATATTGCCAATGCTTATACCAGCATTACCATTGGCCTCAAAGTTGCCATTTTCGACGCCGGTCGTATTCCCATTGGCTCCAACGTTAGTGACAACATTACCATTTCCACTTCCATTCCCTCCAGTCACAGGGATGCCAGCATGAGGGGTCTCAACAAGCAGAGGGTTCACCACATTCCCACCATGAAGCACACCGTTGCTGTCGACGCGTGCAATCAGAGGTTGCACCAGAGTTCTGAGCTGGTCCTGGCCGTTAGCGACCACTTGCATGAGATCCATGAAGCGATCCATCCTCTCTCTGAGCTCTTGAATGTCAGTCTGAACCTGTTCCATCACTATGGCTTGATTCGCTCTGGTAGAGTACCGGTGGATCTGCCTTCGTTCAATCCTAAAATAACCTGCAAGACAAGGGGTTAGAAAAACAGCTCAAGCTACCTGTTATGCAAATGATTCATGCAAATGCAAACACGTATCCATGCATTAAGAGGAAGTCCCCCTCGATTCTAGCTTCCAAGACAAATAAAGTCTACCATCCAATCATGGAAAGAAATCCTCATATATATCTGAAAAACCCACGTGGGCAGTGTACAATAGTAACTGAATACAACTGAAGCAACAAGTGTGACCCCAACCAACAAGCATGGTGGTGCTCAACATATCAATGCATAAAAGGTACAAATAAATACAAAGCTCAAGTGCGGCCACGGGCACGGAAATCCTCTAGTAACTTCTTTGTCGTGGGATGGTCAGGCTGGGTGAGCAGACCCTAGATCAGCGAATCCCTCTGCCTGATGGTATCTGGGTGGTTCTCGGCAACGTCCCCATAAACACCTTCTTCAGAACGGTTTTCCACCCTACTCCTCTTGGCATCAGCTCGGAGTTGACAATCCAATAGGTTTGCCTTGGTCTCAACCAACCTATACTGGATGTCTCGTCGAAGTGAGGATTTAGCCTCTATCTTCTGGTCTTTAACCTCAACCTGAGCTTCCAACTGGGCTATCTGTTGCTTCAGCTTTTCTTCCCGCTCTTTGTGGCTAGTCAAAGTGTTGTTCCACAATTTCTCGTACTTGGACAACTTCAGGTATGCCCTATCCAGGTCCTGCTTCTTGGTGGTCAACACACCACGCACTGCCTTCAGGTCCAACCCAAGACGTTCCCTAGAATCAGTCTCCTTGGTCAAATTAGCGCCCAGGTCGTTGATCAATTCCGTCTGCTTCTTGCAAGTGTGTACGGCTTCGTTCTTTTCTCTTCGGAGTTGGGCGATCTCTTTTTCTAGCTCTTCGTTGGCTTTGATCAGCTCTTCATTCTTAGCTTGAAGTAGATTATACTTCTGGATTTCAATCATGGTAGGCTCTGAATGGCAGTCCTGCTGACGGGAGGAAAGGGCATCATCACTTTTTCTGCTCTGCTATGAATCCAGTTCACATAAGGAGCATAAGCCTGACTATTGCTCTTCCCAAAGGAGGTCTTTCCTTATCAGTGAACGTTATTCCAGGCATGTTCAAATCTGGCCAAATCATCCCCTTCCAATGCGCCAGTGAGGTACAGAGATTCCTGTACCTCCTCGTCCTTAGGAGGGCCCCTCAAGGTATAACCGAACTGTCTGATAGCGATCGACGGATTGTAATTGATGCAACCTTTCCTACCCACCAGAGGGACATTAGGAAAGTTCCCACAACTCTAAATGATTTCACTCCCCAGGCGATCTCTGTCAAACCAATCAATGTCTTCGGCAGACAAACTCATCAGGCGCTCAGACCACTCCTTCGTCTCTGCAGTCTTTATAAAAGAACCAGCCTTAGGTAAATGAGTGACAAACCATCTGTAAAACAGTGAAGCATAGCAGGACACACTATTGCCTCTTCTATTCTCGTTCTTATAGTGCACCGAATGATACACGTCTCCGAGCAAGGTAGGGATGGGATTCCTTGAAATGAAAATACGAAGCGCGTCCACATCCACGAAGTCTGGGATATTGGGGAATAACATGATACCATATATGCATAATGCCAAAATAGCTTTGAATGCCACCCAACATTCCTTCTTGGCGAAGTGTCGGGCTTTCTCAGCCAGAAAAGGTAATGGGAATCCATAAGCTCCGTTTCTCCTGGCTGTTTTTCCTTTCAACTCAGAAATCTCTATATGCAAAGCTGTAGCAATACTAGCCAGATCTGGCTCCTGGTCAATAGGACAAAAGGGTACCTGAGCAAGAATAGGTACTTCCAATATGGCAGAAAACTCTTCCAAAGTAGGGGCCAGCACATAACTAGGAAACGTGAAGCAACGCAACTGAGGATTATAAAACTAAAGCAGAGTCTGAAGTCCGTTCAATTCATACACAGATGGCTTGCACACAACACTTAGCAGCTTCCCATAGGTTCCCCTGAAATCCTTCATCACTTCCTTACCAGCCAAAGAAATCAAACCCCTCAAAGTAGTAATATGTAGAGTAGGAAACTTATAAGCTAAAGTTCTTCTCAAGTTGGGTTCCATGTTGGACAAAAAAGGAACAAGATTGCTAGAATCGAGAAGGAACTGCACACCTGCAACATAGATACGTGTTAAATGTAATGAAACATGAAAATGTAAATGCAAATGCAAAATGCAGCAGGAGATCAAGAGTGTTGTGCTGTGAAGTGGCAAGTCATAATTCTGCTTCGGCGAGAATATAACACAACTCTGATAATAAGGGCCTACTGATACCAACAATATTGATTCACTGTCAAGAAAACCAGGTTGTCTGAAGGTTAAAGTTTCCTGCAATAACCCGACCCCGCTCAAAGGTATGGACCTAATCACTGACAAAGGCACGACATCCTATGCGTTCATCAGCTTCACAGACTTTCAGGAAATGATGATACGTTCACCATTTCTGGTTTGGCATCATCCTCTCCTGAAGAGGCCTCACTCAGCTGAATCACATATGATCGGTCCCCAGAGTCGACAATCCTTAGATCTGAAATCCTTTCAACGGCCCACTGGGCTGGAAATGGAAAGCATCTCAAAGAATCTCGTCTGAGCGCAGAATTCATGGGAACTAGTGCATGCCTAACATACAGGTTTACCACTAATCTGCTTCTAATGCTATGTACATACTCAAGCCTGGGTCTGGCTTATCACTCATCAGAGCACCCCTCCCACAACAGCACAAATAATCATATTATACTGAAAATAAAACGCAGGAAAGTAAAATGCGATAAATAAATGCAAACCCAACAAATAAACACGCAAGCACTAGGATTGACTCGCACAGGGGACGTTGGATCCCCAGCAGAGTCGCCAGCTGTCGCTACCGCAAAAATAAGGTGACGATAAAACAGAAGAGTCGCCATCTTTCGTTATTTATCCCACGAAAAGGGAAAGGAAATGATCGGAAAAACCTGACGAAAAGGTATAAGACAAGGTCATCGCAACCATGTCTGGGTTCGGGAGTCTGTTACGCAAGGGGAAGGTATTAGCACCCCTCACGTCCATTGTACTCGATGGGATCCATGCTTGTTGTGTTTATCTGACGGGTTGGTTTATCTATCTACCTATCAAGGCTGGCTCAAAAAAGAAAAGAAAACGACTCGGAAAAGCGTCGCGCTTCGTGCCTACGTATTCTCGTCAGGGAACGAGAAATCAGAGTCAACGTAGTTCGGCTAACTACAGGTAACGGATGGGGGAAGGTGGCTCGCCAATACATCATTATTGTGCCTACGTACTCTCAACAGATATGAGAGATCAGAGCATACGTAGTTCGGGATAATACGGATTACGGGGGTTCAGATTCATCTGTTTTTCCGAGTAGGGTTAACAAACAGTTCCAGTAGTTTGGTGTATGCAGCTTGCTCGTCAGAGGCTCGTGCGTTACTGTTTGCGGTAGAACTGAGGGTTAACGACACTCTTTTCTTCAGAAAAGTCTTCCTTGATTAATGGGCCCATGGGGCAAAAAGGTTTGAAGTTTGTTTTCTGTTTTTTACGGAAGAAGTGTTTTTTATGGATGTCTGTAGTTTGTATAACACTAGAGACTATGACTTAGGAGCGAATGCATCGCATATCGTCCAAAGGAAATATACTAAACACTCTAGATGATTGAGAGGAGACCGCTCAATTGTCATTTCCCAAGTAGCTTAAAGCTCGTAACGCATGTTGCACCCTAAAATTTGCTCAACCTATTTCACCTGGTTTATGTTTCATTGCATTTCATTTGCATAGTTACATCATATACACAGTATAATCATTTGCATCTCATAGCATGGCATGCCTCCAACAAGGGATCAAGGTGTCTATCAAAAGAAAAGCTCAGCAAGGTGTGTTATTCAAGCTGAAGAACATCCAAGTCATCAAGGAATGGGTTGAAACTTTGAGGAGATTTGAGTGTCAACAGGTGGATTTCTCTCCTAACTTGAGGTGTATTGAAGATCATCAACCTGGGATTATGAATTTGAGGTGTGTATGGATCCCATGGGAGGCCTAGAGAGTCCTATTAAGGCTCATACAAGTCATGGCATCAAGTTCAAGAACCACAGTTGAGGTGTGTACAAGTAGGGTTTCATCTGGGTAACCCTAGGTCAAGGAGAGCAAGGAAAGGACACCAAGACATAGCTCTAGGTCATGGAAGTCATGGATGGATATGTTAAGGCATGTTTATGGATGAGTCAAGATCAAGTTCAAGAGAATTAAGAGTGGTTGGAGGTGTTTGAGACAGGGTTCCTAGGGTAAAATCCCCTTTATAGCACCGAACTTCCAAGCCATATAAGTCAAAATTCAAGTTTCAAATGGATTCTTGGCCAACATGAAACTTGTAGAGCTTCTCAATAGCTTTAATTTGAGTACTAGAAGTCTTCAATAATATTTGTGGAACTCAAGTTACGATTCTTGCAAGTTATGGGTCACCAGAGGACATTGAAATTTATCTGTGAAAGTCACTTGACTTCCAAGCAACGTTTTCCCATCAAGGAGTTTTCAAATGGATTCTTGGCCAACATAAGAATTGTAGGTCTTGATCTTCGCTTTAATTTGAGTACTATAAGTCCTCAAGAAGATTTGTGGAACTCAAGTTATGATCTTGGCAATCCAGGGGTATTTTGGGAAAGTTGAATTATAGGTCATTTTTCAACATAGGTCAAAATCTCTATCTTCCACTCCTCAAATGAAAAAATGTTCAACATGAGATGTGCTTAAAATGATGTTTTTAGGTCAAATAAGAAGTCGTGGGTGATTGGAATGGCTTGTATCACAAAGTTTCCCAAAATGACCTAAAAAGGGAGATTTTTCAAATGATTCATAAGAGGGAAATTGAGATTTTTGAGATATGAGGCATACACATGGCATATGGGTAGTCATTTTGAATGGAAATTGGATTTAAAACACATTGGCAATGCCACAATTTTGAGATGAGCCATGGTTTTATGAGTTGCTTTGAAAAATGCTTTCTTACATCATAAGTAACATATGCAAAACCATTCTTTAGAGTATAACCAAGGCCTTAACTCTTGCCAATCCATTCAATTTGTCATTAGAGGAGAATTTGGATCAAAATCAGGTGTTGAAGCAAGTTGAATCATGACTGTCATGGATGAACTTATCATGGTAATTTCAAGAGCATGAGAATTTCAATATCTCACATAGATCATTCCAGGGCATTCTAGATGATTCCTACATGTTCTATATAAGGATTATGACTGATTCAGTTGGTTGGTTGGTGAAGATTGAGAGAGACTTGAGAGATAGAACTATGAGTTTTCACTTTGCAAATCAAAATCGGTTATGCCAATTGGAGCATTAGCAAAGCAAATTCATGCATTTAATAACTTTATCTTAAGTTGTTGAGTGAATTCAGAGGGATTTCTGGCCAAGATTGCTGAAGAATCAAGAGAGAGCACTTTGAGTTTGAAGCTTGCAACTCAGAATCGAATTTGGCAATTTAAGAGGTTTCAATATGATTCATTGCATACAGAAGTTCAATCAAGTGTCATTGATCATATATGGAGGTTCTTGAAGCTTAATTTGAAGCTTTCACCACTCTGTTCATCCAAAATTCGCAGGTTAGTAAAATTCAACATGTAGCATAATTCATATAGTTTTGCTAGGTTTTAGATGTTTAGACTCATATTAGATCATGGTTAGGTGCTTTTTGGTGCATAATTTCACGATTTAGAGACAAATTTAGGTGGAACCAATTTTCTGTTGAGGATCATTTCTTGCAGTTCTTGTTGATTTAAGTTTAGTGGAATGGTGGAAATTACTCAGGGTAGCGTGTAGATGATCCTAGGCCCTTCAATTTTGAGATTGGTGAGGATTAAATTTTGAGCTCGCTCTGAATTTTTCTTCGTGTTTTGAGATGGAGATACTTTCAATGATAATGGAGGATAGATTCTTGTTCAGGGTGAAAAGCAGAGTATGATGATGTATTTAGGGTTGAGTTTTGGTGGGGATTTAGAGAGTTGGTGTTTGGGGAAGACGGTGGCGCCACCTCCGGCCACCGTCTAGTTCACATTCCCTCCAACATTTGAAACGAGGAAGATGACATAATCACCATAGGATCTGTAGTGGACCTTTGACCAAACCCTCATCCAATGGCCACGAGTGAGTTTGATTTTGTGAAGGATTCAGAAACTAACCTATACGCTGCGTTTCATTAATCATTTCATTTTGGGCTTAGTTACTAGATTGCTAATGACACCCTCATCTGGAGCCCAATTGAATATTACACGTGATATGATTGCTATTTGACACAGACTTTTGTCAATTTTCCTTGATTTTCCATATTATTTCCTGAGTTGTTTTGGGCCTAGCACGCGCATGATATCCGCACCCCCTCCTGAGCCCAACTTCATTTTTGAACTGCATATTGTTGCTATTCAACACACCTCAATTGCATTTTTCTTTTATTTTCTTCTATTTTCACATTTTATTTTAAGTTAATGAAATAATTCATAACAATTTGAAAAATAATCATTTTAAGATGGGATTTTTTTTCCCTAGTTCCCTTAGGACCTCTAGAAAATTATGAAACTAAAAAAATATTAATTTCATGCATTTTATATTTTTTAGCATATTTTACAACTTTATTGCTTTTATTTTGCATTTGTTTGATACCTCATTTTTCTGAATTTAGTATGAGAGATTGGTGCATGATTTTTGATTGATTCTTGTGTGGTTGATTAGATTAGGGAAGCATGTACCCTTAGGAATTTTGTCATATTTTTGTGATTAAAACTTAGATTAATTTGAGAGGTAGATAGGAGAGGTATTAAAATTAGGGTTTCACAACACTTAGGTGTAGTTTAGGGCATAGTTTGGGGACTTAGGTTTAATTTAGGCCTTGGGGTTTATATGGGGTATTGGGTATAAGGTTAGGTTCCCTTAGAAATTAATCTAGGATTTTATAATGAGTATTACTATTTTATTTGATTTTTGCAATTTGAGTGAGGTTTGTGTGTTTCCCCCTGGGGAATTGTGCTTGTTTGTCTGGTTTGGGTTATTTCAATTGGGCTTGGGGCTTGGGCTTTTCTTGTTGGGGCTTATGAAGACATTGGAGATGATTGGAGACAAAGGATGGAGCTTGGAGCATGAAGACTCTTCCCCTTGAAGGTGGCTTAGGAGATAGGAAATGTAGGAAGAGCTTTAGATTAGACTGATTTCTTCTTGCAAACATAGAAAGCATCTTGTGCTTCTATTCCTCCCTATGACAAAAAGTCCTTTTAGGGTATTCACATCCCTTCTTTGGAGGGATAAGTGACATACTTTAGAAGTAGAACTTTGAGGGAACCTTTCCCCTACAATGCTAAGTGCTTATAGGCTTCCTTTGGTTGTCAATAAGCTGTTTAGCATTTCAACTTAATCTGATAATTGATTCTCTTCTGGAGTGGTGGCATTGAAGATGGGAACCTATTGAAGATTGGTGAAGTTGAAGCTTGTGCCTGTCAAAGCTAGTTATCTGTTGAAGCTAGGGTTTTGCTGCTGTTTGAAGCTGTCTACTGGTTGAGGTTCATGCTTGCTAGAGCTTAGAGATTTTTGGAGACAGGAGCTTATCTAAAGCTTGGGAATCATTAAAGAGTGAAGATGGGGTCTTGCTTGAAGTTGTTACTGTCAACTTTTTTGCTGTTAGTCAATCGTAGCTGTCAGAGCTGTTGCTGTTTGAGCTGTAGCTGTAGGAGCTGGTGTTGATGTCAGAGCTGGTGTTGGGTTTTATCCTTTTTTCTGTATTGATTGTTGGCTGGTACAACTTGCCCCCAAAGGTTTAAAGTGAATACTGTTTCACTTTGCCTGTTGTTTTCCCAGGTTCGAGGTTGAGTGGGACTCCCTTGCCTCGCTTGTATTGATGCATTGCATGCATGTTTACTGTTTACTGTATATATCTGTTTCTTTTCCATTTATCCCCTAGGATCTCTGATTTCCTCTGTGCAGGAGGGAATTACGACAGACATTAGGTTCTTATCCATGCATGACAACATTAGGTTAGTTTTATTCCCTTTTCAACCCTAGGCTTTTTAGAGCTTCTTTCTCTTCTTATCTCAAACAACTCAAAAACACAGTAATAAGGTTAATCGATGTCGTACATTACGAGCCTTAAGCTATTTGAGAAAGGGTTGCTGGAGAGCTTTCTTTCCAGTAGTCTGACCGCTTAGTGTGGTACCCTTTGGGTGACACGCGACGTAGTCACTCTCAAATCATAGTCTCTAGTGCGTCAGAGATTGCAAACAAACTAAAAAACACTTCTTGCATAAAAAACTGAAAACAAACATCAAAATGTCATTTTTGTCCGCTTGGACTCTTAATCTGAAGAAAACCCATTCATAAGGTAATAAAAAACAGTCAGATAAGCTTGTGTCTTCCGTAGCCCGAACTACGTTTGCTCTAATCTTTCATGCTGTATGAAAGTACGTAGGCATAGGATGCCGTATCCTAGCGAGCAACCTTCCCCTCCTTTCCCGTAGGTAGGCGAACTACGTTGACTCTGATTTCTCGTTCCAGACGGGAATACGTAGGCATAAAGTGCGATACTTTGCCGAGTAATTTTCATTTTTCTTTTCTTTTTAACCCTTGACCTGTAGAGTAGGTAGAATGACAATCCGTACTAGAAAACAAGCGTGGATCCCGTCGAGTACGGCGGACGTGAGGGGTGCTAATACCTTCCCCTTGCATAATCGACTCCCGAATCCAGGATTTGGTTGCGATGACCATTCCTTTCCCGTTTTGCGTTAGGTTTACTCTGAGCGTTTCCTTTCCCTTTTGTGGGATAAATAACGCACGGTGGCGACTCTTCTGTCATAGCTGGCGCCAATTTTCGCATAGAGACAGCTGGCGACTCTGCTGGGGACTCCAACAGTTCCCTACGCGAGTCAGTCCTAGCGCTTGTTTTCCCGTCGTGGGTTTTGTATGGATTTACATTTCTGTCTTTACTTTCCGCATTTTATTGTCAGCTTTATATTGTCATTGTTGTTGTAGGGATGAGGTGATCTATTGAGAGATAAGCCGGACCTGGGCTTGAGTGCACCTAGAATTAGTTGTGGAAAGTAGTGGGCACGTGCATGCTTTGCATGTACCAGTGTCCCGCAAAATCCACGCTCGGACGAGGTTCTTCTAGTTGACTTCTTTTTCAACCCTTTGGGTTGAGGGGGTTGTTGGTTAGTTGGATTGTCAACTCCGGGGACCGATCATTTGGAAGTTGGCTAAGTGAGGCCTTTTCAGGACATGATGATGCCACACCTTCTGGGTATCGTATCATCAGTCTTGAAAGTCTGTGACGCCGACGACCGCATAGGATGCCGTACCTTGTGTCAATTGATAGAACACCTACCTGTGAGAGGGATTGGGGCATGCAAGAAACTTGACCTCCAGACTACCCGGTCTTCTTGATATTGGATCGGTATGTGTGGTTACTTGAGGTTCTTCACCAGAGCAGTGTTATAGGTCTGTCGAGACCAGATTGGAGCATTTTTTTGAGCATGTTGAGGCAAAGTGGAGCATTGTTACGGGTCTGTTGAGACCAGGTTTGAGCAGTATTGTGGGACTGTTGAGACATATATTGTGGATGGATCTCTTCAGCAATCTATCACTTGATCCCTGTTGCATGTTTGCATATTGCATTGTTGCATACTCATTTTGCATATCATTAACGTGTGTCTGTGCTGCAGGTGCATTTTCATACCTCTGATTCTAGTTGCTCGGATTTCTTTCTGTCTGCTATTATGGATACTTTGAAGAAGACTGTGGCTTACAAGTTGCCTACTCCAGATGTTTCTTCTTTGCTGGGTTTGATATCTCTAGTTTATGATGACGTGAAGAGAAGCTTCAGGAAGAGCTATGGGAAATTACTTAGATTGGTTTATAAACCATCCACGTATGAGCGTAACGGATTGTACACGCTAATGCAGTTCTATGATCCCCCGCTGAGGTGCTTCACTTTCCTTGACTTCATTCTGGCTCCGACCATGGAGAAATATGTTGAGATCTTAGAGTTGACCATTCAGAATAGGGTACATTTCATTCATATGGATGTTGAGCCCAAACTGGAGGATTTGACTGTTGCCTTGCATTTAGACTCCTCAGAGCTGCTGTTAACCTCGTGGAATGGAGTGCCTGGTTTTTCTCTCAAGTTCTTGGTTGGGAAAGCACAAGAGTATGCCAAGAGTGGATGTTGGACTGTGTTTAATGCTATTCTTGCTCTGTGTATCTATGGCATTGTACTGTTCCCGAACTTGCCTGACTTCGTTGATCTGGATGTGTTCTATATATTTGCTTCAGGCAATCCTGTGCCTACTTTGATTGGAAATTTTTATCACTCGCTGCATTATAAGAATGAGAATAGGAGGGGCAAGAACGTCTCTTGTTGTGGGCCTTTGCTGTATATGTGGTTTGAGAGTCATCTGCCCAAGAAGGGTATCTTCGCTGAGTCTGCAGATACGGTGGATTGGTCTGAGCATCTGATGGGACTTTCTTCAGAAGACGTTGTCTGGTTTAATAAAGATTTACTGGGATCTGTGATCATCTACAGTTGCACCGGATATCCTAACGTTCCTCTGATTGGGAGGAAAGGGTGTATTAACTACAAATCCTTCATTGTTGATCAGGCAATTTAGGTATGCTTTGAAAAGCCCGCCAAAAGAGGAGGAAGTGTAGGAATCTCTGTACTTCACATGCGATTTGAAGGGAGAACTATTGTCCAATCTTCGGCATGCTTGGAGAAACATCAACAAAAGGGGTAAGCCATTGTTGGGTAAGAATGATTGTCAGGCCTATCCCCCGTACAAAGTCTGGATCCAAGATAGAGCAAAGCAGGTGCGGATGCCGTTTCCTGCAGTATTACCTCCTGCTCCTCTCGTGGTTGAGGAGCCAACTACTGTGCCTATTGAGAGGTATGAACAGGTCGTGAAGGAGAAAGAAGAGCTAATGAAAGCCAACGAGAAGTTGGAGGAAGAGTTACTTCAACTCAGGAGCGAAAGGAATGAGGCTGTATATTCCTTCGAGCAGCAAACGAAGTTGGTGAATCAACTAGGCACAGAATTGACTGAGCAATGAAAGAAGTGTGAGCGATTGGGGATAAATTTCAAGAGCTCTCATGATATGCTGGAGTCTAAGAAGAAAGCACTTGATATAGCCTACCGGGAGATCTCTGCATTCAACAAAACCTGGAACGCCACGCTGACCGACAATAAGGAAAGAGAAGACAAACTGAAGCTGCAGATCTCTGAGCTGGAAGGTCAGTTGAAAGCTATCCAGAAGAGGTTGGAAGAAGAGGTTACACAGAGGTATGATGTCCAGAATGCCTTGAACAAAGTTATCAAGCGCAAGAAAGAGTCTGCAGCCCAGAAACGGAAGCTAGAAGATTGCTTTGGGGAAGGTGTTTGGGAGGAATCCATTGGTGATCTCCAGCGTGTTATCAGGCAACGAGACTCGCTCGTCGAAGGGTTGCTTGCTCAGCCGAATCATCCCAAGACTAAGAGATTATTAGAGGAGTACCAGGCATATGTTCGCACTTGATTATCTCGTGTATTGATGTGTATGCTTTATTTGCATTGTGCTGGCCATCACCAGGATTGTTGGTTGAGGTCATGCCTTCCTATTGTACGATCAGTAGTATTGTATTCCTGACTTGATGGGCTTTTCCGCAATATATGAGATGTTTTCTATGATTGGATTTCGAGCTTCTTATTGCTATCACTGTCACTGCACTAGCACTTTTGCACTAGAATCAGGGGTTGATCTCCCTAACGCACAGACACATGTTGCATCTGCATATCCATTTTGTATTGCTAGTTACTTGTTGAATTTGTATCTCATTTCCTGCATCTCCCAGGTTTTCCAGGATTGACGAGCAAATAGTCCACCGCTACTCAACCAGAAACAACTGCAAGAAAGTAATGGATCAAGTCCAGGTGGAGATGCAGGAAATCCGCGAGAAGCTGAATCTATTCATGCAGGCAATGGAGAACATTGCTAAGAGCCAGGACAGCCTCCAGACTTTGGTACAGCCGCTGCTGACGCGGACTAATGGGAATGGCAACAATGACCACAATTCTGCGCACGTGGAGACTATTCCGGAGGATGGGCCCCCTACGCCTGTGGTTCCACCTGTAGTGACCCCACCTGTTGGGTTGTAAATGATGGCGCTGGCGCTGGCAATGGAAACACAGGGAATGGAAATGAGACTGTTGTTAACAATGTTGGATTTGGGGACGCCAACCAAGGCGGTGGTAACAACAATGGTGGTAATGGTTTCGGCAACAACGGTTTCGGCTACAATGATCAAGGATTTGATTACGTCAATCAGGACGGGAAATTCGGCTTCAACGCTCAGGGTTTCAGTTACGAAGGTTTTGGTAACGCTAACCAGGGGTATGGTAGATTTGGTAATATGAATGGTGCTGGGGTGATTCCTGTTAACACTGGGTTTGGACCTGTTAGGGTCAACCAGGGCTTCGGTAACGGGGGGTGAGGTCCCATGATCAATCAGCAAGGGTTTGGTCGCAACACTGGTTACGACGGATATGGAAAAGAAAATGTGAATTGGGGTGAAGACCGCCAGGAGGACGCCTTTTCTGGAAGCGGTGTGGGATTTGAAGGACCTGTTGATCCTGTGCAAAGGATCAGAATGCTTGAAGAACAGATGAAGGGGGTAGTGAATCAGAACTCCACCGGTTTGGATATGACTACAGTGGGCTTGGTACCAGGGCTGAGGGTGCCGTTGGAATTCAAGGCTCCCACGTTTGACAAATACAAGGGGGACACCTGCCCTAAAGTCCATGTCCTCTCTTATTACAGGAGGATGTCCGCATATTCAGATGATGAAAGGATGTTCATGCATTTCTTTCAGGATAGCTTGTCAGGACCTTCACTTGAATGGTATATGGGGCTGGAGCCCACACAGATCAAAACCTGGAAGCAGTTGGTTGATGCTTTCGTGATGCATTACAAATACAATAACGATCTGGCGCCAAACCGGGTTCAATTGCAGGGTTTGTCACAGAAGAACGGTGAAAGTTTTAAAGAGTATACGCAAAGGTGGCGCGATATGGCAGCGAGGGTGCATCCTCCTTTAATTGAAAGGGAGATGAATGACATGTTCATTGGGACATTTACAGGGGTGTTCTACGAAAAATTGTTTAGTGTGTCATTGAGCAGTTTCTCAGATTTGATTCTTATGGGGGAGATGATCGAGAACAGGATTAAATTTGGAAGGTTCCAGGAAGGTGAGGCTACCTCAGCAGGAGGTACGAAAAAAGTATTCGGTGGTAGACGACAGGGTGATACTAGTGCCGTGTTTGGTGGCAGGGGCAGGGGCAGAGGAAGAAATCGGTATGTTCAGCCGCAACAGATAGCTAGTGTCACTATCCCTTTTCCTCAACAAGGGCAGCCTCAGCAACAACAATAACAACCACCACAACAGCAAGGGAAGAACCCTGGTCAGAGAAGGGTACAGAACCCGAGGCCGAAAAGAGTGTTCGACGCACCTCCTTCCACGTATGCAGATCTCCTCCAGACCCTGCTAGGGTTGAACTTGGTTGAAAAGAGGACTTTGGCACCGCCTACAGGGACAGTACTTCCTTACGGGTACGATGCCAACAAACATTGCGAATTCCATTCCGGGGAGCCCGGGCATGATGTAGAAGCTTGTCAGGCATTTAAACACAAAGTTCAGGATTTATTGGATAGCAAAGCTATCAACTTTGGACAGGTGGGTCCAAATATCGTACAACAACCTATGCCCAATCATGGGGCAAATGCCATCTTGACAGAAGAGAATTTGAATCTAGTGATGGATGTCAATGAGCTGAAGACACCATTGGGTGAGATTAAAAGCACGTTGTTAAAAAGGGGTGTATTCCCGGGTTGTGATGAATTTTGCTTGGATTGTTGGACCCAGCCAGAGGGTTGTAATGAGTTGAAACGGGGCATTCAGGCTATGATGGATGAAGGTACCTTGCAATTTGATCGAACCGCGGTTGAAAAGCCTATAGAGGTGTTGTGCGATGAGCAGAACGATGTTACGACGGTAACAATTCCGAGGAAAACAATGACGATAACGACGCCTGCCAGGCGGCCGACGATCACAATTACTAAAGCAGGACCAGTCCCTTTTGAGAGTACTAAAGCAGTGCCGTGGACTTACGGGTTGGAGGTATATTGCGACGGTTAGAAAATTGAAGTCAATGGACAACCAGCTGGGGTTGTAGATAATGCTGTCGGAACAGGGGGTATGACCAGAAGCGGAAGAATCTTCACGTCACTCGAGGTAGAGGCAGAAAGATTAGCCAAGGGTAAAACCAAGGTAGCTGAGGGTGGTCCGTCTCAGTCGAATGAAAAGGAAACGTCACTTAAGGATGTGGAGGAGTTTATGAGGCTCATTCGTAAAAGTGATTACAAAATCGTTGAGCACCTCCAGCAAACGCCGTCAAAAATTTCCATCCTATCATTGCTGTTATGTTCCGAGGCCCATCGGAACACTTTGCTGAAGATTCTAGACACGTCGTTCGTTCCTCAAGAGGTTTTTGTTAACCAGTTAGAAGGGGTGATGGCGCATGTCAATGCGGGGCACAGTCTGGGCTTCACAGACTTTGATTTGACTCCTAGAGGGCGAGAGCACAATATGGCATTGCATGTGTCAGTAGAATTCCGGGGCACGGTCATGTCCCATGTTTTAGTAGACACTGGATCTTCCCTGAATGTGCTACCGAAGAAAGCCATGATGAAGTTGGATATCAGGGGGGTTATCTTCACGCCCAGTGACTTAGTGGTGAGAGCCTTCGATGAAACGAGGAGGTCAGTTTTCGGATCAATAACATTACCGTTGCAGGTAGGGCCTGAAATATTTGAAACTGAATTCTATATAATGGACATCCAGCCAGCGTATAGTTGTCTTCTTGGGCGCCCATGGATTCATGCTGCCGGAGCAGTCACATCCATGTTGCACCAAAAGCTGAAGTATATGGTTGGGGATAGTGTCGTCACTGTTTGTGGAGAGGAAGATATTCTGGTTAGCCATTTGTCTTCGTTCAAATATGTCGAGGTCGACGGTGAAATACACGAAACACCCTGCCAAGCCTTCGAGGGGTTGCGAATTAAAGACAAAGCTCAGGGTTCCAGCAAAATATCAGATGTGGCAGTGTCATCCTACAAAGAGGCTCAGGCTCTAGTGCAGACAGGCAAAACCAAGGGCTGGGGGCAGGTATTGGAGATTCCCGTGAAGAATGACAAATTCGGGCTTGGATATCATCCTTAGTCGTCAACATCCTCTTCAAGAGCGCCCAGGTTCGAGGGACCAGTCACGATTACGCCAAGCGGGGTGAGCTTCGAGACCGTCAATGCTATTTCCGATGTTGAAGACGGAGATAGCGACTGTGATATGGACGCGTGGATCAAGCCAAGCGTGCCAGGACAAAGTCTCTGCAATTGGTCTATCCAGGAAACTGTTCCTGTGACAACTAAACAGTAATGATTTGTTTTCTTAATTGTTGAATAATTCTGTGTCCTACCCGGGGCATAGTGATTTTGCTTAGGGCCATTTGGTTATGTACATTACATTGTTTAATCATGAAATAAAGGCGTTTTTCATATACAAATATTGTGATCCCGGTTTTTCCGTTTTTGTGTTTTACAATAAAATGGCAATGTGGTTATTTGCTTTGTCTGTGTTTTAAAGCATTTAACCATTTCCTCTGCAGGATTACTATTTCAGATGACATCCATGAACCGCCTATGACTCACTTCGACTTCGAGCACCCGGTATTTCAGGCTGAGGAAGAGATTGTTGAAGATGGCGACGTACCAAAAGAGTTGACCTGGTTATTGAAACAAGAAGAAAGAATCATTCTGCCTCATGAGGAAGTCATTGAGATTATCAACTTGGGGTCGGAAGAGGTTGTGAGAAACATCCGTATAGGGGATGCGTTGCAGAGCGACATCAAGCAAAAGTTGGTTGAGATGCTCAAAGAGTACAGTGATATATTTGCTTGGTCGTACGAGGATATGCCTGGGTTGGATACGGATATGGTTGTTCACCGTCTGCCACTGCGAGAGGAATGTCCGCCTATTAAGCAGAAACTCCGAAGAACTAGACCGGATATGGCTGTGAAGATCAAGGAGGAAGTTCAAAAACAGTGGGATGCGGGTTTCCTAGCTGTTACAAAATATCCCTCATGGGTCGCTAATATTGTGCCAGTGCCAAAGAAAGACGGTAAAGTGCAAATGTGTGTAAACTACCATGATTTGAACAAAGCGAGCCCGAAAGATGACTTTCCGCTTCCTCACATCGATGTGCTGGTTGATAACACTGCTCAGTTCTCTGTATTCTCCTTCATGGATGGCTTCTCGGGTTACAATCAGATCAAAATGGCTCCAGAAGACATGGAGAAGACCACCTTTATTACCCCTTGGGGAACATTTTTCTACAAAGTGATGCCCTTCAGATTGAAGAACGCTGGGGCAACATATCAACATGCTATGAAGACTCTCTTTCATGACATGATGCACAGAGAGATCGAGGTTTATGTTGATGATATGATTGCCAAATCCCAGACGGAGGACGAGCATTTGGTTAATCTGCTGAAATTGTTCAAGAGGCTCAGGAAGTTCAGGCTGAGACTGAACCCTAACAAGTGCACCTTCGGGGTGAGATCGGGTAAACTGCTGGGGTTTATCGTGAGCGAAAAAGGAATAGAGGTTGATCCTGCGAAAATAAAAGCCATACAAGAAATGCCGACGCCTAAAACAGAAAAAGAAGTGCGTGGGTTTTTAGGGAGGTTGAACTATATCTCCCGGTTCATATCTCACCTAACTGCGACATGCGAGCTGTTATTCAAGTTGTTGAAAAAGGATCAGGTGTTGACCTGGAACAAAAACTGTCAAAAGGCATTCGACAAGATAAAAGAATACTTGCAGGAGCCTCCTGTTTTGATACCCCCAGTGGTCGAGAGACCTTTAATTATGTATTTGACGGTTCTTGAGGAAAGTATGGGTTGTGTTCTCGGTCAACACGACGAGACCGGACGTAAAGAGCACGCGATCTACTATTTGAGTAAGAAGTTTACCGACTGTGAGTCCAGATACTCAATGCTCGAGAAGACGTGTTGTGCGCTAGCCTGGGCCGCCAAACGTTTGAGGCAATACATGCTGAATCATACAACCATGCTAATTTCAAAGATGGATCTAATTAAATACGTGTTTGAGAAGCAAGCACTCTCCGGAAGAATTGCCCGATGGCAGATGGTGTTAACCGAATATGATATTCAGTACGTCTCGCAAAAGGCTATTAAAGGTAGCGTTCTGTCGGAGTACCTTGCGGAGCAGCCTGTTGAGGACTACCAATCGATGAGGTTTGATTTTCCTGACGAGGATATCATGTACCTAAAGATGAAAGATTGTGAAGAACCGTTGCCGGACGAAGGACCAGAGTTGGGTTCCAAGTGGCAGTTAATATTTGACGGAGCTGTAAATTCCTATGGTAGCGGAATAGGTGCAATTATTACTACTCCTCAGGGGTCGCACATCCCCTTTACTGCCCAATTGACCTTTTTCGTTACCAATAATGAGGCTGAATACGAGGCTTGCATCATGGGTCTAGAAGAAGCTATTGATTTGCGAATCAAGCATCTGGATATATACGGAGACTCAGCTCTAGTGGTGAATCAGATTAAAGGAGAATGGGAGACCCGTCAACCCAATTTAATACCATATATGATTTATGCAAGGAGATTGTTACCTTTCTTTGACAAGGTGGAATTGCATCATGTGCCGCGAGCAGAAAATCAAATGGCTGACGCCCTGGCGACATTGTCTTCGATGTATAAAGTTAACTTCTGGAACGAGGCTCCCCGGATTGTTATCTCTCGGCTTGATAGGCCTGCATTCATATTTGCCATTGATGGGGCTCCCGATGATCAACCCTGGTACTTTGACATCCAGAATTTCCTGAAGAACAAGGAGTATCCGGCTGGGGCATCCAGTCGAGATCAGAAGACTCTCAGGAGATTGGCTAGCAATTTCTATCTGAACCCTGACGGTATCCTATACAAGAGAAACCACGACTTGGTGTTGCTACGTTGTGTAGATGAGAAAGAAGCAAAGTCGCTCATGGAAGAGATACATGAGGGTACGTTTGGTACACATGCTGGTGGGCATGCTATAACGAGAAAACTGATGCGGGCAGGTTATTACTGGCTAACTATGGAAACAGACTGTTTCAAGTTTGCAAAGAGGTGTCATAAATGCCAAATTTATGCAGACAAGGTCCATGTACCCCCAAGTCCTCTGAATGTGATGTCATCACCGTGACCATTCTCGATGTGGGGAATCGATATGATCGGGAAGATTGAGCCTACGGCATCCAACGGACACCGGTTCATCTTGGTGGCAATTGATTACTTCACCAAATGGGTGGAAGCAGCATCATATGCCAATGTCACCAAACAAGTGGTCGCCAGATTTATCAAACGAGATATTATCTGCAGATATGGAATCCCTGAGCGGATTATCACCGACAACGGTTTGAATTTGAATAACAAAATGATGAAAGAGCTGTGTCAGAATTTCAAGATTGAGCATCACAACTCTTCTCCTTACCGACCCAAGATGAATGGCGCTGTTGAAGCGGCCAATAAGAACATAAAGAAGATTGTTCAGAAGATGGTTGTGACGTATAAGGACTGGCACGAGATGCTACCTTTCGCTTTGCACGGTTATCGTATGGCGGTGCGCACATCAATCGGGGCAACCCCTTTCTCATTGGTATATGGGATGGAGGCAGTGTTACCGTTGGAGGTGGAGATTCCTTCCATGAGGGTTTTACGAGATGTCCAACTTGACGAGGCAGAATGGGTTAAGGATAGACTGAATCAGCTCAGTTTAATGGATGAGAAGAGGCTAGCTTCTCTAGCATACGGTCGGTTGTATCAGAGCCGGATGAAGAAAGCGTACGATAAGAAGATATATCCACGAAGCTTTCAGACGGGCGACCTTGTGCTGAAGAGGATTCTCCCGCCACAAACAGATCACAAGGGCAAATGGACGCCGAATTACGAAGGTCCCTACGTTGTCAGAAAAGTCTTCTCTGGAGGAGCCTTGCTACTATCTACCATGGATGGTGAAGACTTTACGTCGCCTGTGAATTCGTACGTAGTTAAAAAATACTTTGCTTGAAAGTGACCCGCTGGACAGTAAAAAGAGAGTCCAGGTAAAAATGGGGCACCCTGGCGAACCGTAAAAAATGAATAAAAAGGTTCGGGCAAAAGTTAGGGATAAAATTGAAAAGATGTACACCCGCGAAGTCGAAAACCTGCAAAGGGCGACTTCGGCAAAAAAGGGTATCCCGGTGAATTGAAAACCCGCAAAGGGCGATTCACGCAAAAGTTAGGGATCGAAAAAGCAAATGACTGCGGTCTGGATCTGATACAGCATTGCTTAGTGGTTTGGGAGTATCTGAGGGTTCGTTTATCCAGCACAATCTCTTCCGAAAATTGAACACCGGGAAAGCGCCAGAGTCAGGCGAGTCATAGGAGGATCATCTCATGATGTTTGTCTGCACCAGGTTGCTGACATGTATACAAATATTGTTTTGTATTTTTACGCTTTTTGTGCATATATGTATGTGTGTGTGCGTAACTTCCTCTTTTCAGAAGTTGCATCCGATGTACAAAGCTTCGCCTATTTACAGGCTCAATCAATAAAACATGTTATTCAGTATTTAATGTTTGTGCTTTATGTGGAAAACGCCGGTGTTTTTGATAAACTGGCACTTGCATAATCTTGTTGGCCCTTGCCAATAATTGCTAAAACTTCGAATTGACTGAAGTAATGTCGCGGATGCTAACCCGAATAGGTTTGGTTGTATAGATTTGTTTTGTCTCGTTTGTGTTTTGCAGGGTTCTCGCCCTTGAAGCGGACAATCAGAAAATGGTGGCCCCAGCCAGAGGCCCTGGAAGAAGGACTTGACCTTATTTCCCAGCAGGTCGCACCTCATCCCCAAAGGTTGAGATGATGTTATCCCTTACCGAAGGAAGGATTATTTTCCCCCAGAAGAGTATCCTCATGGAAGTTGTCCACAGGATACCCCCAGCAAGTCGAAATCAGTATCCCATGCGAAGGTTATATTCCCCAGAGAGCCAAGTATGTGCACGCTCAATCCCCAGCTAGGAGGATTTCCGCGGCGCATAACCAAGGTAGTAGGTTCAGAAGGATTATCCCCAACGAGGATGGTTTTCTTTCTCCCCGCAGGTCGTCGTGTTTTCATCAGGATGATTATCCCCAGCAGAGTGGTAGTTCCGAGTTGGTAAACTGCACCCAGACAGTTGTCTCCCAGAAGGGTTGCTTCTCCCCCAGCTGAGTTAATCTTCCCAGCAGGTGTTATTCTTTCCTCCCAGTGGAAATCGATGTGTAATCTCTCCCCGGCAGAGTTGGTTGTATTTCCGGCATTTATGTTGCCAGAATATTTTGCGATACCCGTTCATCCCCAACAGGGTGGTATTTGTCCTCAACAGCCATGTTGAAGCAAGCTTGTCAGAGCCTTCCCCAGCAGCCTGAACCTGCATTTGCATTTGCATACATTATCATGTTTGCATCTACCCACAAACGCGTAGCATTTTCATGCCGTATGGAGCATTACGCCATTGCCAAACATACGCATTTTGAAACATAAATCAGGTTGGTTAACCTTTTGCTTTCAGGGGTGTTTCTCAGCAGGAGTATGAAGTTACAGTTCAGATTTATTACCAGACGATCGAGGTCTCGCCGTGAGACATATGATGATGCAGTTCTTGTTATCATTCCCCACAGCGTTACTGGTTGAAGTTTCTATTATCAGACCAGCAGAGTGTTTTTCTTCAGATTTTGCTGTCACGGCAGCATGTCAGGGTTTCATGAATCAAGATTTCAGAAGTGGCCACTTGTTGTCGAACGGGTGTCGGGCAGTTATTTTCAGAATATCCCTAGTGGAGTTAGCTACTACCAAGAATGGGCAAGGAAGCTATATCAGGCAGATGTATTTCCCCGTACGAAGCAGTCAGATGAACTTTCCTGTAAGAATCAGGCAGATGTGTTTTCCCGTACGAAGCAGGCGGATGAACTTTCCTGTAAGAATCAAGCAGATGTGTTTTCCCGTACGAAGTAGGCGGATAAACTTTCCTGTAAGAATCAGGCAGATGTATTTTCCTGCATGAAGCAGGCGGATGAACTTTCCTATAAGAATCAGGTAGATGTGTTTTCCCGTATGAAGCAGGCAGATGAACCTTTTCCTGTATGAATCAGGCAGATGGAGTTTCCCGTATGAAGCAGGCGGATGAATTTTCCGGTATCCAGATAAATGATTCTCCTATGATCGCCAGAGAGTATGAGTTGTGTTCCGATATTTGACAAAAGTATTTTCCCCAAGGAAGTCGCTGTGATTTCCTCGTGTTACTATCCCCAGTAGAGTCCTCCTCAAAGTCGCTTGTGGGTTGGGACCAATAGAGGTAGCTACTGTAGAGGTAGGCAGAGAAACAGTATTCAGATAATTTTCCCGTATGGAGCAGGCGGATGACCTTTCCTGTGTTCAGGCAGATGGACTTTTCCCGTAGGAAGCAGGCGGGTGAACTTTCCTGTGTTCAGGCAGATGGACTTTTCCCGAAGAAAGCAGGCGGATGACTTTTCTCGTATGAAATAGACGGATGGGGTTTCCTGTGTTTAGGCGGATGATTTGCCTGTATGGGTAGGCAGATGAGTACCCTGTGATTAGATAGAGATGTTTCCCCAACGAAGTCGTCGGGACTTTTTTCTGTGTTGACGAAATGTAGAGTCCTAACATGGACAAAGTTCTATCCCCGCGATGATAGAATCTTTTTTCGGGTTGATGAAAATGATCCCCAGCACGGTCGCTAATTTGTTTTCTCCGTATTGACAGACGGCGTAATTTTAACGTGGACAAAAGGTGGGATGTTTTGACAAGAGAGATTTCAAGGCCTGGGGCGTTACACAGGCGGTTGACATTGAAATCAGGTTTTGATATCAGATGATTGATCAGTTGGTTGCCGTAACAACCGGATTCAGTCGGTGGCTGTTGTTTTTCAAGCAGTTTGCGCAGTTTATTTCTGCGGTTGGCAAATTTCCGGGTTCTTGGTATTGAACCGTCTCGTACCTCGATTGTTTGAAGGTCGTTCGCTCTTCACCTAGTCGGGTCCAAGCCGTTTGAATAGGGGCAGCTGTTGCACCCTAAAATTTGCTCAACCTATTTCACCTGGTTTATGTTTCATTGCATTTCATTTGCATAGTTACATCATATACACAGTCTAATCATTTGCATATCATAGCATGGCATGCCTCCAACAAGGGATCAAGGTGTCTATCAAAAGAAAAACTCATCAAGGTGTGTTATTCAAGCTGAAGAACATCCAAGTCATCAAGGAATGAGTTGAAACTTTAAGGAGATTTGAGTGTCAACAGGTGGATTTCTCTCCTAACTTGAGGTGTATTGAAGATCATCAACCTGGGATTATGAATTTGAGGTGTGTATGGATCCCATGGGAGGCCTAGAGAGTCCTATTGAGGCTTAGACAAGTCATGGCATAAAGTTCAAGAACCACAGTTGAGGTGTGTACAAGTAGGGTTTCATCTGGGTAACCCTAGGTCAAGGAGAGCAAGGAAAGGACACCAAGACCTAGATCTAGGTCATGGAAGTCATGGATGGATATATTAAGGCATGTGTATGGATGAGTCAAGATCAAGTTCAAGAGAATTAAGAGTGGTTGGAGGTGTTTGAGACAGGGTTCCTAGGGTAAAATCCCCTTTATAGCACCGAACTTCCAAGCCATATAAGTCAAAATTCAAGTTTCAAATGGATTCTTGGCCAACATGAAACTTGTAGAGCTTGTCAATAGATTTAATTTGAGTACTAGAAGTCTTCAATAATATTTGTGGAACTCAAGTTACGATTCTTGCAAGTTATGGGTCACCAGAGGACATTGAAATTTATCTGTGAAAGTCACTTGACTTCCAAGCAACGTTTTCCCATCAAGGAGTTTTCAAATGGATTCTTGGCCAACATAAGAATTGTAGGTCTTGATCTTAGCTTTAATTTGAGTACTATAAGTCCTCAAGAAGATTTGTGGAACTCAAGTTATGATCTTGGCAATCCAGGGGTATTTTGGGAAAGTTGAATTATAGGTCATTTTTCAACATAGGTCAAAATCTCTATCTTCCACTCCTCAAATGAAAAAATGTTCAACATGAGATGTGCTTAAAATGATGGTTTTTTGTCAGATAAGAAGTCATGGGTGATTGGAATGGCTTGTATCACAAAGTTGCCCAAAATGACCTAAAAAGGGAGATTTTTCAAATGATTCAAAGGAGGGAAATCGGGATTTTTGAGATATGAGGCATACGCATGGCATATGGGTAGTCATTTTGAATGGAAATTGGATTTCAAACACATTGGCAATGCCACAATTTTGAGATGAGCCATGGTTTTATGAGTTGCTTTGGAAAATGCTTTCTTACATCATAAGTAACATATGCAAAACCATTCTTTAGAGTATAACCAAGGCCTTAACTCTTGCCAATCCATTCAATTTGTCATTAGAGAAGAATTTGGATCAAAATCAGGTGTTGAAGCAAGCTGAATCATGACTGTCATGGATGAACTTATCATGGTAATTTCAAGAGCATGAGAATTTCAATATCTCACATAGATCATTCCAGGGCATTCTAGATGATTCCTACATGTTCTATATAAGGATTATGACTGATTCAGTTGGTTGGTTGGTGAAGATTGAGAGAGACTTGAGAGATAGAACTTTGATTTTCACTTTGCAAATCAAAATCGGTTATGCCAATTGGAGCATTAGCAAAGCAAATTCATGCATTCAATAGCTTTATCTTAAGTTGTTGAGTGAATTCAGAGGGATTTCTGGCCAAGATTGCTGAAGAATCAAGAGAGAGCACTTTGAGTTTGAAGCTTGCAACTCAGAATCGAATTTGGCAATTCAAGAGGTTTCAATACGATTCATTGCATATAGAAGTTCAATCAAGTGTCATTGATCATATCTGGAGGTTCTTGAAGCTTAATTTGAAGCTTTCACCACTCTGTTCATCCAAAATTCGCAGGTTAGTAAAATTCAACATGTAGCATAATTCATATAGTTTTGCTAGGTTTTAGATGTTTAGACTCATATTAGATCATGGTTAGGTGCTTTCTGGTGCATAATTTCACGATTTAGAGACAAATTTAGGTGGAACCAATTTTCTGTTGAGGATCATTTCTTGCAGTTCTTGTTGATTTAAGTTTAGTGGAATGGTGGAAATTACTCAGGGTAGCGTGTATATGATCCTAGGCCCTCCAATTTTGAGATTGGTGAGGATTAAATTTTGAGCTCGCTCTGAAATTTTCTTCGTGTTTTGAGATGGAGATACTTTCAATGAAAATGGAGGATAGATTCTTGTTCAGGGTGAAAAACCGAGTAGGATGATGTATTTAGGGTTGAGTTTTGGTGGAGATTTAGAGAGTTGGTGTTTGGGGACGACGGTGGCGCCACCTCCGGCCACCGTCTGGTTCACATTCCCTCCAACATTTGAAACGAGGAAGATGACATAATCACCATAGGATCTGTAGTGGACCTTTGACCAAACCCTCATCCAATGGCCACGAGTGAGTTTGATTTTGTGAAGGATTTAGAAACTAACCTATACGCTGTGTTTCATTAATCATTTCGTTTTGGGCTTAGTTACTAAATTGCTAATGACACCCTCATCTGGAGCCCAATTGAATATTACACGTGATATGATTGCTATTTGACACAGACTTTTGTCAATTTTCCTTGACTTTCCATATTATTTTCTGAGTTGTTTTGGGCCTAGCACGCGCATGATATCCGCACCCCCTCCTGAGCCCAACTTCATTTTTGAACTGCATATTGTTGCTATTCAACACGCCTCAGTTGCATTTTTCTTTTATTTTCTTCTATTTTCACATTTTATTTTAAGTTAATGAAATAATTTATAACAATTTGAAAAATAATCATTTTAAGATGGGATTTTTTTTCCCTAGTTCCCTTAGGACCTCTAGAAAATTATGAAACTAAAAAAATATTAATTTCATGCATTTTATATTTTTTTAGCATATTTTACAACTTTATTGCTTTTATTTTGCATTTGTTTGATACCTCATTTTTCTGAATTTAGTATGAGAGATTGGTGCATGATTTTTGATTGATTCTTATAAGGTTGATTAGATTAGGGAAGCATGTACCCTTAGGAATTTTGTCATATTTTTTGAATTAAAACTTAGATTAATTTGAGAGGTTGATAGGAGAGGTATTAAAATTAGGGTTTCACAACACTTAGGTGTAGTTTA
Organism: Lathyrus sativus; assembly: GCA_963859935.3. Taxonomy (NCBI): domain Eukaryota; kingdom Viridiplantae; phylum Streptophyta; class Magnoliopsida; order Fabales; family Fabaceae; genus Lathyrus; species Lathyrus sativus. The sequence continues at coordinate 446,434,297 of OZ012740.1, read as the reverse complement.
GGGCATAGTTTGGGGACTTAGGGTTTGATTTAGGCCTTGGGGTTTATATGGGGTATTGGGTATAAGGTTAGGTTCCCTTAGAAATTAATCTAGGATTTTATAATGAGTATTACTATTTTATTTGATTTTTGCAATTTGAGTGAGGTTTGTGTGTTTCCCCCTGGGGCATTGTGCTTGTTTGTCTGGTTTGGGTTATTTCAATTGGGCTTGGGGCTTGGGCTTTGCTTGTTGGGGCTTATGAAGACATTGGATATGATTGGAGACAAAGGATGTAGCTTGGAGCATGAAGACTCTTCCCCTTGAAGGTGGCTTAGAAGATAGGAAATGTAGGAAGAGCTTTAGATTAGACTGATTTCTTCTTGCAAACATAGAAAGCATCTTGTGCTTCTATTCCTCCCTATGACAAAAAGTCCTTTTAGGGTATTCACATCCCTTCTTTGGAGGGATAAGTGACATACTTTAAAAGTAGAACTTTGAGGGAACCTTTCCCCTACAATGCTAAGTGCTTATAGGCTTCCTTTGGTTGTCAATAAGCTGTTTAGCATTTCAACTTAATCTGATAATTGATTCTCTTCTGGAGTGGTGGCATTGAAGATGGGAACCTATTGAAGATGAAGTTCATTGAAGATTGGTGAAGTTGAAGCTTGTGCCTGTCAAAGCTAGTTATCTGTTGAAGCTAGGGTTTTGCTGCTGTTTGAAGTTGTCTACTGATTGAGGTTCATGCTTGCTAGAGCTTGGAGATTTTTGGAGACAGGAGCTTATCTAAAGCTTGGGAATCATTGAAGAGTGAAGATGGGGTCTTGCTTGAAGTTGTTACTGTCAACTTTTTTGCTGTTAGTCAACCGTAGCTGTCAGAGCTGTTGCTGTTTGAGCTGTAGCTGAAGGACCTGGTGTTGCTGTCAGAGCTAGTGTTGGGTTTTATCCTTTTTTCTGTATTGATTGTTGGCTGGTACAGCTTGCCCCCAAAGGTTTGAAGTGAATACTGTTTCACTTTGCTTGTTGTTTTCCCAGGTTCGAGGTTGAGTGGGACTCCCTTGCCTCGCTTGTATTGATGCATTGCATGCATGTTTACTGTTTACTGTATATATCTGTTTCTTTTCCGTTTATCCCCTAGGATCTCTGATTTCCTCTGTGCAGGAGGGAATTATGACAGACATTAGGTTCTTATCCATGCATGACAACATTAGGTTAGTTTTATTCCCTTTTCAACCCTAGGCTTTTTAGAGCTTCTTTCTCTTCTTATCTCAAACAACTCAAAAACACAATAATAAGGTTAATCGATGTCGTACGTTACGAGCCTTAAGCTATTTGAGAAAGGGTTGCTGGAGAGCTTTCTTTCCAGTAGTCTGACCGCTTAGTGTGGTACCCTTTGGGTGACACGCGACGTAGTCACTCTCAAATCATAGTCTCTAGTGCGTCAGAGATTGCAAACAAACTAAAAAACACTTCTTGCATAAAAGACTGAAAACAAACATCAAAGTGTCATTTTTGTCCGCTTGGACTCTTAAACTGAAGAAAACCCTTTCATAAGGTAATAAAAAACAGTCAGACAAGCTTGTGTCTTCCGTAGCCCGAACTACATTTGCTCTGATCTTTCATGCTGTATGAAAGTACGTAGGCATAGGATGCCGTATCCTAGCGAGCAACCTTCCCCTCCTTTCCCGTAGGTAGGCGAACTACGTTGACTCTGATTTCTCGTTCCAGATGGGAATACGTAGGCATAAAGTGCGATACTTTGCCGAGTCATTTTCATTTTTCTTTTCTTTTTAACCCTTGACCTGTAGAGTAGGTAGAATGACAATCCGTACTAGAAAACAAGCGTGGATCCCGTCGAGTACGGCGGACGTGAGGGGTGCTAATACCTTCCCCTTGCGTAATCGACTCCCGAATCCAGGATTTGGTTGCGATGACCATTCCTTTCCCGTTTTGTGTTAGGTTTACTCTGAGCGTTTCCTTTCCCTTTTGTGGGATAAATAACGCAAGGTGGCGACTCTTCTGTCATAGCCGGCGCCGATTTTCGCAGTAGCGACAACGCACTTGTACTAACTTGTCTTTATTACGTTTTTTACTGTTGTTTTGAGATGAGAAGAGAACGAACTCTACGGGGAAACTGTCAAGCCCTAATGTTGTCATGCCAAGGATTCATCCTATGGTTGAGTTTTGAGACAGGGAACTCCTAGACATTATCATGCATAGGTTTCAGCCTAAAGTCTAATCATCACTTCCTTATCAAAGGAAGTGAGAGTCCTAGGGGATCATGCCAGTGGGATATAGAAACAGACAAAGCATCAGCTAAACATCAGTAAAACAGAAGAAAACAGTAAAGATGCACATGCCATGCAGCAATACAAGCAGAGGGAGACTCACTCAATCTCTTAGCAATCAAGCAAAGAAACAGGCAACAACAGACAAGCAAAGGGAGCTCAACTCAACCTTTATATGCAAATACATCAATTAGAAAGAGAAAAACAACACACGAGCAAGGGGAGGATCACCTCAACCCTTAAGGAAAACAAGCAGAGGGAGACTCACTCAACCTCTTAATGCAATCATGCACCTATACTTAGACTATCCTAAACATGAACTATCCTAATGCAACACACCACTCAATCATGAATGAAGGCAAGGATTTATGGAAAATAAGGAATTCATTCCACAAGTAATCAAACAAGGCTTCTACCCTAAGGAAAGGAATTGAGTGTTGGGAAGCAAGGGTAAGGTCCACAGGAACTTATCCCAGACACTCAACCAACTAAAAGAGATTTGGGGGAATCCTAGAGGTTTGGCTCCTTCAGGAGATGTGCAAAATTCCCCCCAAAGGAGGGACTATGCTACCACAAGAAGGTTCCTAAAAGGATTGGACAAGAGAAGATTAGGAGAATGAAGATGGGAAGCAAGGTAACGTCCACAGGAACTTACCACAGGCACTCAACCAACTCCATTTCCTAGAAAGCTTGCATAGATTCAACTCCTTTATGATAATGCAATGAATTCCTCCTGAGGAAACATGCTCACAAGGAGGATCCTAATTAAGCAAGGAAGATTTTGAGGGAAATTAACCCTATAGGAAGAATCATCCAGCTAATTTGAACTTCTACTAGAACCTCAATGATCACCTTCTAATGATCACCTAAACTAAGGATTCAAGGCTCTAAAGAGGTATCTACCTAATTGCTATTCTATCAAGAAAGGATGTGGAACTTAGAATCATCTAATGGTCACTTAAAAGACTAATCTATGAACTTAACCTAGTTAGGGTCACCTAAACTATAACCAACTTAGAAAATGGGGAACTAATAGAAAATCAATTCTAAAAATTCTAAAGAAAATCCTAGATTATCCTACATGGGTTAAGAATCTATGGTAGAAAAACCAGGGGAAAAACCTACTCCTCAAGGTTCTAATAAAATCTAAATCCAAAGGGTTTACTAAAGGGGATCCATCAAGGAATGCTCCTAAAGAACTATCTCAAACTCCTACTTAGAATCATCTAAAAATTACAACAAAAATCAACCAAAGCTATCAAGGAGTCTAAAACAAGCATGCAAAATTTCATCATCAAATTCCAAATCATGACCTAATAATAAAATCAGCAAGCAAACTACTCATATTATGCATTTTTAATCATGTATTAAAAATAGAAAAATGGACATTAAATTGAAAATAGCACCAAAATAAAATCCAAAGGCATGGAAAAATCAGAAATTAATCAAGGATCACCCACATATTTTTTCCATAATTTTCTGATCATTATTCTAATTAATATGAATTAAAATCAATCAAAATAATAAAAGAAAATAGAAAATCAACTAAAGAAATAAAAAGAACTCAGAAAATATCACAGCCCTAGGATCTATTGACCGGTCCAATGATCTAAAGGCCAAGCGCGTGCCAACTCAATTAGTAAAACGGTTCGTTTTGGCCATGGACATTATGAGGTTTAGTTGATTGAGGTACACGGTGCAGTCTAATCCTATGCGTCCATTGTAAAAGTATTCTAATCCTATGCTTCAGGTTGTGCCAACTCACCAAACCCTAATCCAACTAAATCTTGCCCGTTGGATGCTGAGACCAAGTCAACTAATTCAAAAGGATCTAACGGTGCTCCACCTTTCTTCTCCATTTGAATTGGTGTAAGGAGGGAAATTAATCCACGGTGGCCGGAGAAGAGCTCCACCGTCTTCTCCGGCGAGAGCATCAATACCAGAAATCAAAGTATCGCCAAACTTCCTGAAAATTGTACCGTTCTTCTCGTCTCCTCACCAGGATCACTAAGACACTCTCCATTTTTATTAATTCTCCATGAATAATCAAACACGACGATGAACAGAAAAATCCTCAACTCCAAAATTGTCATCAAACTCAAAATTCTCTACACAGAAATCTTCCTCACCTCTCAAGGATCAAAAATCACTATCCAATGCATCTTAAATCTCAAGAATCAAGCAAACACGAGTCCAAACAGAATTTGCATCCAATCCTAAATCATCACTAAACTCACCATTCCAATACTAAAACGATCTATGTCATCTCTACAACCTAACCACATGCCAAATTCGTTCTAAACATGCTTAAATCGAGAGGAATTGTGAGAAGTAAAAACCTGTTATGTAGCTTCGATTGAGGTGTTCTTGAGTGTGAATCTTGATGCCAAAACGTACAGATTTCTTCACTGAAGCTTGCTGAATGATTCTTGATACTCAGAAGCTCTTGATTCTTCCTCAAACTCCAAAATCGTTTCTTGCTTGAAAGCTTCAAAACTCCAACTGCAATAACCGTTTTCTCACCAAATGCTACCCAAAAAATGATCTGAACATGATCCAAGACTTATATATGATGTGTTTGGATCATAACCTGACCCAATTATGGCCCAATTTGATTAATCCAAAATTTCAATTTTCTTCAATGAACAACTATGGAAGACACGGGTTCTGGCTCTGTTTCAGCTCAATTTCCACTCAAATGCGTTGCTTATGACCTGGTGAAGATGAATGGATTAGATTGCAAGCTTGGTTTGATCCTATGGCCAATCTTTGATGTGTAACTTCAATTCTAAGTAATCCAAACAAAGTCCATGAATTATGACTCAAATCAACATTCTACCAATGCCATTGTCTTCAAAATGCCATTCGGAATCAAAATATGTACCAATTTGTGAAGTTTTGCACAAAAATGAATTAAAATGGAATTTTCACTTTTTATGCTTTTTAATTATCCTTTTTTCCAAATTTCTTCATACACTCCTCAATTCAATCCATATCAATGGATGTTTGGGTCATGGTTGGACTAAAAACACCATTTTGAACAACTTTCAAGTTGATCAAAAGCTCATTTGAAGTGTCTAAGTTGATAAAATTGACCCATAACCAAATATGACCTGTAATTCCAAATTCCCAAAATACCCTTATCTTGCAAAGCTTGTAACTTGAGTTCTACAAATCCAATCATGGACTTCTAGTACTTTCTAGAAAGCTAAGAAGATAAGGAACAACATTAATGTTAGCCAAAATTTCATGAGAATCATCCTTCTAGGGCAAAAGTGTCATGCAAGTTGGTTGACTTTCAAGCTCCAATTTCACATGCCTCAGATGACCTGTAACTTGTCTGGCTCATAACTTGAGTTCTATAAACCATATCAAGGACTTCTAGTACTCAAATTAAAGCTATAATCATGCTCTATAAGAATCATGTTGGGGTCAAGGTGAGATGAAAATTACATCTTAAGTTATGTGGTCTCGAAGTTAGGCACCAAATCAGGGGATTTTACACTGTCAAGCATAGCCACCCTAGCTTAGGAACTCCTCAAATTCTTAATTCATGATAAGTTGACCTTGGAATCATCCCTTAGGCATATTAAGACATCAATCCATGATCACATGGCTTTAGAATTAGGTCTCAACCTTCCTCAAATCATCAGTTATCCTAGGGTTAACCAGATGAAACCCTAGTTGTACCAATCTTGGTAGCAACTCCTTATCCTCCACATAATGACCTGTCTATGCTTCCAAATGATCTTCAACACTGCTCATGAGCTCTCTCAAGGCTTCAAGCCCAACTTCATGGCTTCAGAATAATCTGAATAACTTCCCATCATTCTCAAGTTAGGAGACCTTCACACTTGGTTTCAACCACTTTCTTTGAGAATCTTAGACTTCTCTGGTGAGGATATCAACCCTTGAACCCTTGGATAACCCTCTTAGCTAAACTCATAACTTTGTGTAGCCCTTGATTGGTAGTCATACCTCTTGATCTCCTGCATACATGTCAATGAAATGCAGATTATAATGCTAATATGAATACAATGAAACACAAGCTAGGTAAAGAAAGGTTAGGCAAATTTTGGGGTGCAACACCAAGATTCCCATAAAAAAATACAGCTCTAACCCAAGACATTCACTTATCATTAAAATTAAATTTAACCACCATATATTCCATAAATTCTCAACTCAATGAGTCATAAGCTTTCTCGAAATCCACTCTAAAAATGAGATGCTTCATAAATTTCTTAGTTAGGTCAATCATGTCATGCATAGCCACCACACCATCTACCAACATTCTACCTTCTTGAAAAGCATATTGATTTGGCGAAACTAGCTCTTCAGTGGCCACCACTAGCCTAGCAAGTAACCCTATTTATCAAAGTCCAAGTATAATAAACATGTACACTTTAGTCATAGTAAATTTTAGGTTTTGTGTTGTAGCATACCTCAAACAACATTTTTATCGACTCTGCTCTTAATAATAGAAAGAGTAATATTGGTTAATTGGTTATAAAGCTTTGCCTAATCAAGGGATCCAAAAGACAAATTTACTTCTAATTTAGTATGTTTGATTTTGTACTTGCGAAAATTAATTTTGAAGGAGTTGGTTCTAGTTAAAAGTGAGTTAACATTTAAATAATTTATATTTGGATACATTTATGCAGAAGGGAATTGAACATAAATTTCAATGTAAAATTTACATTAAGACTCAAATACTACAAATTTTAGTTACAAATAGAATCAATTTTAAACATTATAATCTATTTTAAATTAGATGAATCAAACACATCAAAATCAATTATAAATCTTTAAAATTATTTGTCTCTTTTAAAATCAAAATCAAAATACATTTAAACTCTCTTTATATTGTTTCTCCAACCTCTATGTTTTTATTTATTGTTATACAATACCTGTAATTTTGATGAAAAGATGATAACAATTTTTTACGATGTTAAAAGGTACAGAGTTAATTTATTTAAATTTATAATATATTTATTGTATTAAAGTCATATATAGTATCTTAAAAAATTAATATTTTTATGTTGAAAAAAACACGTGGTGTTAATATCTAATAAACCTAAATATTTCTATGATTTAATTTATTTATGTGTTGAACATAAATAATTTTTTGACACACTAATTTTAAATATTTTGTTGATTTAAAAATAATGGGAAATTATTTCAACATCAAAGTCTTTCTTTATGGAACAAAAGAGTTGAATTATGAATTTTGAATTTTATAGGTTTAAAGATCAATTGAACCATATTAAAAATATGGTAAAATATCCTTTTTAGTCCCTTAACTATATTCTTAGATTTAGATTGGTTCTTCAATTATTTTGTGTCAGATTGGTCCCTTAACTTTATTCTTAGGTTTAGATTGGTTCCTCTTTTATTTTTTTGTGTCAGATTGGTCCCTTAACTATTTAAAATTGGTCCTTTTTGTCTAATTAGCGACAGATTTTTGAATTTTTTTCGTCGCTAATTAGACAAAAAGGATCAATATGACACGTTTTAAAGAGTCAATTGACCAATCAGAACCTAAGGGTATAGTTAAGGGAACAAAAAGGATATTTAGCCAAAAAATATTTAGGGGATATTGATTAGACCCTTTTTTCTCCAAAATTCTATAAAAGTCCTTTGTGAAAATAAAGCTTTTGTGCGCATCGTGCCATGTTAAAAACGAGGCTTTGGATATTCTAAAATTAGAATAGTTATTTGACTTAGCATGCATTTATTTACTTAGTTAGCTTTAGTTTGAAGGAACAAAGAATTTCATGGATCCTCTCAATGAAGGTAGCTTTGGTTTGCAAGAACAAGATAGGGTTTGCTGATGGCACAAGCCTTACTATCGAAAAAAAGTAAGCTTAATATTTTTTTATATTTTAATCAAGCAGTATTGCATTAGAAGGGAGTATTAGGGGTACTCCAACCCGATAAACAAAATTCAACCGTACAAGCTTTACAATCAAAAAAGGTTAATTACAAAAATCGAGAGGACATTTTAGTCACTCGTAGAAAGAGTGCCTAAGATAGTGTTTATGACTAATGGGTAATCACCTTAAAGTATATAAAATAATTCTATCCAATATGACGTTGGGATTACATATTTTGTTATCGAATAAAATAATATTCCTCGACTTCCAAATACACCAAGACGTTGCAAACCAAATTATGCACGATGTGTTCTTCGAATATTTCTCAAACATAACCACCGCTCATTCAAACAAGTGCAGAGTGCAATTCTGTTTCAGCAAGTACGGAATTCCGACCCAAGCTGTCACTATCTTCCAAACCGAGACAATGCAAGGACAGGAGAAGAATAAATGATTATTTGTTTCCTCATACCCAAAGCAGAAAACACAAACCTTTTAGTGCGGATTAGAGATGATGTTTCTGCAAACAAGGTTGGATCAAGTTGGAAGACAGTTTATCACCATTCGTCAAGCAAAAATCTTTACTTTGTAAAGAATTTTTGGTAGCCAAACAAGATCTAGTGCAGTTTTGCAATCATCCTCTAATGAGGGCGGATCTGAAGCGAGAATCATAGAGTCGTAGCATGATTTCACTGTAAAAGTCCTACCATTATCCAACAGCCAGATGAAAGCATCGTGAGAACCACAGGCAGGATGAACATCGTCAAGAATCAATGACAGATCAACAAATTCCCGCTCAAATATACTGTCATCCTCCAAATTTGACACATCAATAGTCCATAGCCATACGTTTTCAACCCATGAGCCAAACTCCATGACAACGTTATTCTTGTTATCGGAAGCTAGAAATAAGTTAGGACACCGACATTGTAATGAAGTAATGCCCGTCCATCTAGTTTTCCAAAACATAATTTCATCACCATAACCAAGCCTGCAAGACACAAAATTTTAAAATCCTCCTGCAAAAATAAAATTGCCAACAGACAACAAATCACGCCACCATGTTGAGGCCTTCTTTGGTACGAATGGATCTCCAGACGACATAACACTTCTTATTAAATTCTCGTGTCTTGCTGTTAGAAAGCCATACCACAGATCATTTTTTATCAGAAAGAAGTCTCCACATCCACTTTGATAACAAAGCAATGTTAAAGGTGTCAACATGTTTAACCCTTAAACCACCCAAAGCCTTTGGAAGACACACTATATTCCATTCAACCATGGCCAAACCAGCTTTGTCCTCCATACCCATCTAAAGAAAATGTCGTTGCAACGAGATAATCTGTTGAACAACTTTTGTCGGTGCTTTATAGAAAGACAAATGATGGATTGGGAGATTATATAAAATGGAGTTCAACAAAGTTACTCTTGCACCGATAGAGAGTAAGTGACCCTTCCACGATGACAAATGGGACTTTAGACACTTAATAAACGACTTCCAAAATTCCACTCGTCTATGGTTGCCTCGGATAGTAAGCTCAAGAAATTTAAAATGTATGCTAGCATTATTACAAGCCAGAAATCGGGTAGCACTATCCAAGAAAGATTGATCCACTGCAATCCCATATAAACAACTCTTTATTACATTAATTTTTAAACCCGACACCAATTCAAAACCTCTAAGGATTACCTTCAAGCCCCAAATTTTGCCATTTAGCCTGGCACACAAGAATGATGTCGTATGCAAATTGCAGAAGATTATGTGACACTCTATCGTTGATTCTATACCCGGAGAATAAATTCGTGTTCGACGCCTTCCTTACTAAATGAGCAAGCCCTTCAGCCACCATAGCGAATAAGAAAGGGGACAGAGTGTTTCCTTGCTTGAGACCCCTAGTCGCCTTGAAGTCCTTGGTTGTGCTGCCGTTTACTAAGACAGACAAGAAGCTTAGTATAATCAATGGCTTGGTGCAATATCATGATTCTTACTTAGTTATAGTGGTCATGTTCACCATATATACAAAACTCCATTATTTTCTTTTGCACTACGTTAGCTGCTTAGAAAGATCTACTTAATCAGGTTGATCAAAGTGACATGTTCAAAATTGCTAATCTATGTAAAGACATATGCAAATTGTCAGAGGGAAGTCATTATGGCATATCCAATACATATTGAGGCTTGAGGAAAAATTTATAATATAATATTTTTAATAGATCTCAATCCATCTAAAGGCTTAATGGAGAAAGATCCAATCCATCTCAAATCCATACTAGTTAACTTAAATTATAAAAATATTTCACACACAAAGAGCAAGCTACAATCTATGATCTCCACTTTTATTGTACTCATCTTGAATCTTAAATTGACTTGGACGTTGGAGTGCTAACCATATAGATCCACCTTGCGACACCGTAAAGGAGATCGGAGCCACCATTCAAGATCACCAGTTATCCAACTATCTCTATTTTTTGTTTTTAAGCAAAGGTAGAACATCCATTTCTGGTTCTCGAACGGAATAATGGTACAATATATGGAAAATGAAATCTAATTCCCTCTAATTTTTATCTTCAAGTCAATCTTGATTTGAAATCGAATATGCAATTGCAACATGAGAAGTAGAAATGGTAATTCTTATAGCTATGGCTAGATCACAATAAGATTAATGGAATTCCTAATGCTGATATACCTTTGATTCTTCCGGTCACCATGGATTATCGTAGTCTAATCGGATTCCTCGTATATGACATATGTTCGTGTAACATCCTCTGCTCAAGCATGATGGATCTGATATGTATCAGATAAGCATACCTTAGTCTGCATGGAAGAGGATATCTACTAGTATTAAATGATTTGGTCACTAGTCCTCAAGGATTTATGGATCTAACAATGACTGTTAGGGAAGGATATCACAAAAGAAAAGTGGTCCTCAAATTTCTAATAATACCGTGTCGGGGTGCCTTTAGAGATATCTTAGGGAAATCCTTCCGAGCGAGACTAAATCCAGTGGAATCTCCAGTCAATTTGAAAGTGACTTACCACAACACAGAGGGAAGGCCAGTCTCGTTTACTGCCTACATAGATGAAGCGAAGTAGATTAAAGAAATCATCCAAAAGAATCTTTTGACATTGGTTGCGACCTAAGAAGTAAAAGCAGAAGGAAAGTCGGGAGATTTTGGCGTGTTCAAAATTGATACTCATGAAGACGAGGTTTGGCCGTTGCCAGATGACAAGTTTGAGTCTATCCAGCTCAGGGAAGACCCGACCATGTCATTTAAAGTAAGCATTAAAATTCCTTTAGAAATAAGGGATGCACTGCTTAAATGCCTCTAGGAAAATAATGACCTTTTCGTTGTAACCTCGTGCAAGATTTGAGACATTGATCCTAGTTGTTAGTACCATGGTTCTATGGTTCTAGGATTGGCTAAATTTTGGTAAAACATGATCCTGCACTGAGGTTAAGCAGGATATTATGACATCTCCATCTGCTGTGGTGAAAAAACTGTTCTGGAATGTTTTAAGGTGAATGTCATGCTGAATGTCGTGACATCCATCACGACATCCATCTGCTGTCATGACAGAGATACTTTCATGTGTGAGAAACAACAGGAGTAATGGTGTAGCAGGGGCTTATGACTCATGACACTGCTACTGATGCAGCAGGAGCTAGCAGGAGCTGGTGACAGAACTGCTGTCATGAAGAACTGTTGTCATGAATGTCATACTGAATGTCATGACATTGATCGTATGACATTGATCGTATGACATTCATGTCTGGTACAACAGGGGCTGTTATGACATATCTCTTGACAGAAGTGTTTTGGTACTGTTGGATATTCCACATCAGTATGTACAGGCCAAAGAGATTTGTTAGAAACAAAGTGCAGATTTAATGGGTGTTCACAAAAAGGATCGTTGATACTTTTTAGGGAACTATAAAGCATTTGTTTCTACTGTCATGAAGAAGATTCAACAGAAGTGTGCAGCAGAGCAAACTGGTCAGCTAAAAGTGAGCAAAAGTTGAATGTCATGACATTGATCGTATGACATCAGACAATCTGGGTTTGTTTTTCTGTTATGATACCTGATATATCTCAGGCTAAATTTCAGGAAACCTGTTATGACTTCTTAGTTATCTCAGACGAGATTCTAGGTAGTATCGTGACCTAATTTGACAACACCTTGATTAGTGGAAATTAGGTTTACTTTGTTAAACCTAATGTTAGTTAGTTTGGAGCAACCCAAGCCCAGTCTGCACAACTATAAAAGGAGGAGCAGAAGCAGAAGAAAGCAAGCACTCACATCAAGAAAAACCAGAGTGTAAAATAAAGGTCTAGGGTTGAGAGTCCCTTGTGTGTAAGTCACCCTTTGTATCTTTTGATACATTGAGGTAGACATATTTGTAAGTGAAGAAGGTTAGTCTTCACGTGTAAAGTCTGTTTAGAAATACTTGTAATCCAAGCAATTGTTTGGTTGATGATTGCATTGGTTAGGTAGATTCTAGGTTGTGTCTCACTCAAAGCTGTGAAGCAAGAGTGTGTGAGTTCCTTGATCAAAGCTATGAAGCAAGATCAAGGTGTGTATGAAGTGTCTCTTCATACTGATTTCTATAATTGTTTGATATCACTGTTGTGTGATTGAGGGGGAGTGAATGGGTATACTCAGGTACTAGAGTGTCTCTTGGCTGAAGTGTCATTGGGTAGAGATTAAGTGAGAAGTGCAAACTGGAGGTTTGACTTTGAATTGATTATACTAATAATGAATTTCCTCACTGGCTTGGTAGCCCCCAGATGTAGGTGTTGTTGATACCGAACTGGGTGAACAATTAATGTGTTATTTATCTTTCTGCATTTACAATTCTGTACTTTAAATGGTTAGATAAATAGTATGACAGACTGCAGATGTCACAACAGAGGTCGTGACATTGGGACAATTTAAAGAAATTTAAATTTGCCATGGTCTGTCCTCATCCTTGTAGAGCAGAGATCAATGTTCTTGGAACACATGTGATCTGCATACTAGAATTTCAATTGGTATCAGAGCAGGCATCCTGTCTGTTTTGGATGAGATCTTGGGAGATACTTTCTGGTGTTTTGAACAAGGAGAAGTTGTAGCTGATTTGATGATCTTGCTGAATGGTCGAGATACTGCTTATGGAGCCAAAGAGAAGCTTGTTTCTGCTGCTCTACCCTCTTATAAAGGAGCTTCTATGACCAGCTGTATGTTATGCCAAAGGAGGAATGGCTACTTCTGTCCTATGGCATGTTGAATGATCAGACATATTATTTAGGGCATGTTCTTTTGGTGGTTCCACTACATATTTCTCTGATAAAAGAACTCTGATGTCCCTGGGAGAAGACTAGTCCATATACAGTTTGATGTATGGCTGTGGCAGATTGTTGAAGGCTGCCTTAGAAAAGATAGTGGGAGGTGATTTATTTTCACCACTCATATGCAGGTTGAGTCAAGGGTGTCATCCTTGATGTTTTAACATTAAAGATGTTGTTACTAAATAATACTTTTGGTATTAGTGAAGTATTTTTTAGATGGTCTTCTCAACAAGTGGATGATCCAAGATTGGCTTCTGAAAGGAGGGATCCTAATAAGGATTTAAGATTCATTGCTATGTGAGATATTCTCAAATATTTAATGAATTATCCTTAGTTGATGATCAAGATTGTCTCATCAGTGGGTGCACAAGTATCAGGCCCTAATATGCTTGGTTTTGATGCAGAGATTGTGCAGAATTCTGTTGATCCATAGATCAAAGGAGATATAGCTGGATCTGTACTCATTCTAGTAAGGGTCTTGGCAAGAAACTAAGGCTAGAATGGAGTGCTAATGGGAGTGAAGATGAAGACAATCTGCTCTATAAGAGTATTGGAGTGCAGCATTTATGTTCTAGTTTCTACTAGGAGCACCTGATCTATTAGCTAGAGAGTTTCCTGGCAAGAAACTTGTCTAAAAGATGGTGTTGGTGATAGCACTGCTTAGGTTAGGTTATTTCTAATCTAAGTGCATAGGAGCATATGACCTTGCTCAGCTTGGAGGTCAAGGATAAGTGGCAGTTATCTTTGATTTTCTGAAGAAGTCTATACTTAAGGAAAGAGGGAATCCTTTTGTAAAGACTTGTGTGATCCTTCCTCCCTAAAAGAATTAAGCTTTGGCATGTTTGGTTTCTCTAAAGAGGAGTTTCATGAAGCAAATGCACTTCAAGGTAATTGTTGTGGTACAACAAAGCAGGATTGAGGTTGTCTACTCCAACTGGATATCAAGCCTATGTACTCTTGTTCTAATTGAGTAAAGAGAATCTTCTAAGTGGCAGAATGAAAGCCTAAACACTCCAGCTGAATGTCTTAACCAAAGTTGTGACATCAAGTAGAAACTTTAAGGCCTCAAGTGATGTTGTTGCACATCATTTGAAGATAAAGTGATCTTCTCAGGTATGAATGGAATTAATGCTTCATATTATGCAGTTTGCGGGAGCTGTGTGAAGGAGTAGATGCCTTGCTGTGGAGCAAGAAGAATTTAAAGATCAAAATGGCCTGGTAGATTAGCAGATTTTCTAGAGCTCTGAAAGATGCTGAATAACCAAATAGTGGCATTCGATTATTTAAGAAGTGTGCCTTTAGAGAACTATTCTTGTGTAGAAGGGTAGTTATTTGAAGACCACAGAAGTTTCTGGGACTGTTCATGCTTGGAACTAATTACTCTTGTGCAGAAGGGTAATTGGTTGAAGACCAAAGGAGGATCTGGTTCTGTTCATATATTGGAGCTTGTGGTAGAATCCCTAAGTTGTGTATAGAAGATTTCCTTCTTTTAGAGATGTAGTTGATCAAGCTGGTGTAGATGTGTTCTATGAAGATCTTCAGTTGGATTACTAGGCAGCAGTAAGTCCAGTATGGGCACATAAACAACCATGGGATGGTGTGTCTGTGATATGAACCATCTATTTTTTGAAGATCTCTTGTGGAACTAGTGATTCACTTCTTGGCTAAGAAGTACTCTATCTTGTCATACGGGAGAATGATAAGGTAAAATGCCTGTCTTGGAGTATGATGTGAAGGTATTGAGTGCATTCTGATGTGATAAAGTCTCTAGTTGAATCAAGAATGTTCTAACTTATCATATGGGAGAATGATGAGGTAAGAATGTTTTGGATTATGCGGTGTCTATCTTGTACTCAGCCTAAGGCCAAAATACTTGTGGAGAAGTGGTCTCTTATGCTACAAGTAACTCTAGGAAGAGGTGGATCAGTTTGGTGCCTTCTCTCTGTATAAGCATAGAGTTGGTCATGAGAGATAATGTGGTGATCTTGGAGCAACTGTTATCAAAGATAGGGGGAGAGCTTCTGTTTGATGGGTGTACTACTTGCTTGTGGTTCAAGCAGTAAGTGAATGCGTTCAACATGTGTGTTGAACAGAGAATGAGTTCTTGAAGACATGAAGATGCGTCTTATGTGCACTGGTTACCATTGATATGGGGAGTTATACTTCTATCTAGGATCTGTTGCTGCAATAGTACAGTTTCAAGATTGCTTGTGACTTCAAGCAGTCTGTGACTGTATACCTCTAGGAGAGTGAAACGTCATACGTTCAATGTCATACCAGGTGTTGTGACATTGGGTTAAATGTTCACAATGAACTTAACAGTGGTTCTGCTCTTGGTGATGTCCTTGGGTATCAATGGATCAAATTAGGTTTTAGGCCTCTATCCAAGTACTGTGTATGACTTGTGAAGATGAAGATTAAGACACCATTAGCCTTGATCTTATGCATAAGGAAGGACTTTCACTCTGACATCTTGGAGATTTTTTGTCAAAGCTAAAATCTGAGAAATCTTCCAGATAGGAATCCTGCAATTGCCTCTGCTATTTGCTCTAGTATGGGTTATGAATCAAGGGGTACAGAAGTGCATGTGCTACCAGTGTAGGAATATGAAGATGAGATGATTCTTCATATGCTTGGGTGCTCTCTTTTAGGGGGGGTGCTGATTATGCATGACAGGAGGTGCTGTGTACCTGTCTGATGTGTAGCTGCTGATGTGGAGCCCTGTACAAAGTTTGCTGTTTCTCAGGCAAGCTTGTGATCTTGAACCACTGATGTTGGTTTGAACTAGGACTGTGATGACTGGCCTAGGAAACAACATTGGTTTCTGTCTAGGAAAATTTATTTTTCTCTATAGAATAGGTGTAAGTCTCAAATTGAGGATTAACAATCAATTGTTACTTGGCAAGTAGTTAATTGATTATCCTTAAATTGGTGATGGCAAAAGTGTCTCTCCTGAAGGTACAGCTTCAGACAAGGCAAGAACTCAAGACTCAAGGAGCTATGATTCAGGACTGATTTTACACTGGTTGAGTGAGTTCAGCAAGGGGGGATTAAGGCTTTGTCCATGGATTGGTGCTGAAGTGGTGCAGTCTCTAGTAGAGGTTAAGCAGCATGTGTATTTCTTGGGATATGGTGAGATGATTGTATGTACATTTTGTGTTGAGCATATGTATGTACAATTACTTCATTTGTTGTCAAAGTTTTGACTAAACCAAGGGGGAGAAAGCATTATTGTTGCTATGCTATTGCTGCTGGACGCAACTATTAAGGGGGAGCATGATAGCTTGCGTAAACTACTGCTGCTTCCCTGATAAGTTGTTTAGGTGTTTTAGCCAAAATTTGCCAAAGGGGGAGATTGTTAGTACCATGGTTCTATGGTTCTAGGATTGGCTAAATTTTGGTAAAACATGATCCTGCACTGAGGTTAAGTAGGATATTATGACATCTCCATCTGTTGTGGTGAAAGAACTGTTGTGGAGTGTTTTAAGGTGAATGTCATGATGAATGTCGTGACATCCATCACGACATCCATCTGTTGTCATGACAAAGCTACCGTCATGTGTGAGAAACAACAGGAGTAGTGGTGTAGTAGGGGCTTATGACTCATGACACTGCTACTGATGCAGCAGGAGCTAGCAGGAGCTGGTGACAGAACTGTTGTTATGCTGTCATGTGTTGTAAACATGATGTCATTACATCTGGTGCAACAGGAGCTATGTACACCAGGAGCTAACAAGAGCAGATGACAGAACTGCTGTCATGAATGTCATACTGAATGTCATGACATTGATCGTATGACATTCATGTCTGGTACAGTAGGGGCTGCTATGATATATCTCTTGACAGAAGTGTTTTGGTACTCTTGGATATTCCACATCAGTATGTACAGGCCAAAGAGATTTGTTAGAAACAAAGTGCAGATTTAATGGGTGTTCACAAAAAGGATCATTGATACTTTTTAGGGAACTATAAAGCATTTGTTTCTACTGTCATGAAGAAGATTCAGCAGAAGTGTGCAGCAGAGCAAGCTGGTCAGCTAAGAATGAGCAAAAGCTGAATGTCATACTGAATGTCATGACATTGATCGTATGACATCAGACGGAATGGGTTTGTTTTTCTGTTATGATACCTGATATATCTCAGGCTAAATTTCAGGAAACCTGATATGACTTCTTAGTTATCTCAGACGAGATTCTAGGCAGTATCATGACCTAATTTGACAGCACCTTGATTAGTGGAAATTAGGTTTACTTTGTTAAACCTAATGTTAGTTACTTTGGAGCAGCCCAAGCCCAGTCTGCACAACTATAAAAGGAGGAGCAGAAGCAGAAGAAAGCAAGCACTCACATAAAAAAACCAGAGTGTAAAATAAAGGTCTAGGGTTGAGAGTCCCTTGTGTGTAAGTCACCCTTTGTATCTTTTGATACATTGAGGTAGACATATTTGTAAGTGAAGAAGGCTAGTCTTCACGTGTAAAGTCTATTTAGAAATACTTGTAATCCAAGCAATTGTCTGATTGATGATTGTATTAGTTAGGTAGATTCTAGGCTGTGTCTCACTCAAAGCTGAGAAGCAAGAGTGTGTGAGTTCCTTGATCAAAGCTATGAAGCAAGATCAAGGTGTGTATGAAGTGTCTCTTCATACTGATTTCTGTAATTGTTTGATATCACTGTTGTGTGATTGAGGGGGAGTGAGTGGGTATACTCAGGTGTTGCACCCCAAAATTTGACCAACATTTCTTTACCTAGCTTGTGTTTCATTTCATTCACATTAGCATTATCATTTGCATTTTATTGACATGTATGCAGGAGATCAAGAGGTATGATTACCAATCAAGAGCTATACAAGACTATGAAGCTAGCCAAGAAGGTTATTCAAGTGTTCAAGGGTAGATATCCTTGTCAGAGAAGTTAAAAGATCCTCAGAGAGAATGGTTGAAACCAAGAGTGTGTGCCTCCTAACTTGAGAGTTGTGGGAAGACCTCAGATGATTCTGAAGCCATGAAGATGGACTTGAAGCCTTTAGAGAGCTTATGAGATGTCCCGAAAGCCATCATGAAGCCTAGACAGGTCATTGTGCAAGTTTAAGAAGACTCAGCCATGAGTGGTGTAATTAGGGTTTGACTGGGTCAACCCTAGGTCAACTGATGATTTGAACAAGGTTGAGACCTAATTCAAGGGCCATGTGATCATGGATGGATACATTGAGATGCTATAAGGATGATTCCAAGGTCAACTCATCATGATTGAAGAGTTTGAGAAGTTTCAAGCTAGGGTTTCTAAGGCTTGACAGTGTAAAATCCCCTAGTTTGACCCTTATCTTCAAGGCAGTTTAGCTCAAGATGTGGTTGTCATCTCATCTTGCCCCCAACATGAATGTTGTAGAGCCTGCTATTAGCTTTAATTTGAGTGCTAGAAGTCCTTGATAGGATTTGTAGAACTCAAGTTATGACTTTGACAAGTTACAGGTCATCTGAGGTATGTGAATCTGAGGGCTTGAAAGTTACCCAACTTGCATCAAACTTTTGCCCAAGAAGGATGATTCCTATGAACTTTTGGTCAACATGAATGTTGTTCCTTATCCTTTTAGATTTCTAGAGAGTACTATAAGTCCTTGATAGGATTTGTGGAACTCAACTTATGGCTTTGACAAGTCAAGGGTATTTTGGTCATTTGGAGATTACAGGTCATTTCAAGTATAAGGCCATAACTCCTATTTACAAGATTCAAATGGAAAAATGTTCAACATCAAACTTGTTCAAAATGATGTTTTAAGGCTAGTAAGGAGGTCATGAGATGATGGAAATGCTTGTAGCTCAAAGTTGAAAAAATGACCTAAAATAAGGGTATAACTTAAATGAATCAAAGTTGGAAATTGATATTTTCAATCTACACATCCAAACCATGGCATGTAATATATCATTTTGACTCTAGAAAATATTTCAAGAACATTGGTTTAGCCACATTTTTGAATTGAAATTCAATTGGTGGACTTGCTTTGAAAAGTGATTACTTACATCATAAGTAACATGTGCAAAACATAGAATCAAGGCATGAGCAAGGCCCTTTGCAAGCTAAACACCTTCAAAATGTCACTAGGGGAGAAATCGAAAGAGAAGGGGATGGTTTTCAAGCTGCAAACAGAGCTATACATATCATGATATGTGATTGAAAATCTCATGACATGAGAGATTGAAACTCTCATTAGAAGGGTCTAGAGGGTTCTAGATCACTCATACATCATCTATATATTGAGTAGAGGTGATCCAATGCAAAGGTTGGTGAGGATTGAAGGAGAGAGCATAGATTGAGATTGAGATTTCTTGGTTTGCAATTGAATTCGGTTTCACCAAATTCTTCACTTTCCATCCATTTTCTTGATTGAAACTTCTTCCATGGATGCAAGGGAGTGATTCCAGATCATAATCCAAGGGAATTCGTGGCGGAATCGTGTATGAGCAAGTGAATTTTTCCAGCTGCAACTCACCATCGGATTTCAAGATTCAGGAGCTTTCAACCGGTTCTTTTGCATACAGAAGCAAGGAGAGGATCTATTGATCGTGTCTGGAAGGTTGGAGAGCTTGAATTGAAGGTTTAGTGCATCTGTTCATCCAAGATTTTTAGGTTAGTAACTTTCTTCCTCTAGCATGAATTAGGTAGAATCAAGATGAATTAAGGTGTTAGATGCATTGTAGAACGGTGTAGGGACGATTTCAGACCATTAATTTGAGAATTAGTGACCAATTTAGGGTATTACCATTTTCGGTTGAGAATTGGATATGGCGAATCTTGAGGTTTCAGAGAGAATTAAAGGCATGAATGAATTCGTGAGGGAATTTGGGACATGTTACATTAAGGGATCGTGGCCTATGGTGGACTCTATGATGAATTAGGGTTGTGAAATGGTGGCCGGAGCACCACCGGTGGTGGCCGAAGCTGGGCGCGAAGTTCAGAGGTTCAAAAGGTAGAAGATGACCCTAGAGCCATTGGATGGGGGTTGGACTTTGACTGAGTGAGTGATCCAACGGCCATGTTTTGATTTCAACTTGTGAAGGAGTTCTGATTATGAAACGCACCGTTTCACTTAATCAGTGGTTCTGGGCTTAGTGGAAAGATTGTTATACCCACCCCCCTGAAGGCCCAATCCATTATTTGAACTGTGTATCATTGCTATCTGCACCGTGTGCTTGTCTATTTTTGTTTGATTTTCATTATTTTTTCATTTTATTCATGGTTCTTGGGAAAATCATATAAAATTGAAAATTAATCCAATTAATCCCATTCTTTTTGCATTTTACTCATGATTGAGTCTAGTATTTTTTAGAGAAAAAATATTTTCATTTCATGTATTTTCTGATTTTATGGGAATTTTATATTTTAATTGATATTAAAATGGTTATGTTTGATACTTAATTTTGTGGAATTTTGTGTGATCAAGTGGTGATGATTTTGATCCCAATTTTTTGTATGTGATTAGGTTAGACATGTATGATCCCATAGCATTTTTCTTACATTTTTGTGATGAAAATAGGTGTGATTTCTAGATTGATATTTAGATGCTTCCTTTTAGGGTTTAGGTTTAGTACCTTATAGTGTAGAATTTATTTCTAGGTCTTATTTGATGATTTGATCCTTGGAATTAATGTGGTAGAGTCATGATTGACCTAGGTTCCCATAGTCATTTTTTTAGGATTTTACAATTGGTTTTAGTATTTTAGTTAGGACTAACTTTAGTACTAGGTTTTAGGTGATCCTAACTTACTAATTCAACTAGATTAACTGCTTTAGTCCCCTTAGATTAGGGTTTTGCTTTGTTTGCCTTTGGTTGAGATTGAAGACAAGTTGAAGACAAAGGGAGGATGCTTGAAGTTGCTTGGAGCTTGGAGTTGCTTGTGCCTGAAGGTGTCTGATGAAGATTTAGGAGATAGGAGACATAGGGAGAGCTTTAGAGTTAGAATGATTTCTTTCACAAATATGGAAAGCATCTTGTGCTTCCATTCCTCCCAATGACTAAAAGTCCTTCTCAGATATTCACATCCCTTCTTTGGAGGGATGAGTGGCTTTATCTGGGAAGTAGAACTTTGAGGGAACCAGTCTCTCATAATGATGAACCCTTACAGGCTTCCTTTGGTTGTCAATAAGCTGTTTATCATTTCCAATCATTATGTTAAATCAATTGTCTTCTAGATGTTGGACTTGAGTTTGAAGATGAGGACTTCATTGAAGAGTGTGGAAGAGGATGATTCGTTGAGCATTGCCATTTCAGCTGAAGCTTGAAGAGCTTGAAGACCAAGTTGATACTTGAAGATTCAATGAAGATTGCGTGAAGAGCTGAGGCTTAGAGAATTGAAGGATGAAGTTGACACTCCCATGTGGTTGAAGATTACTCAGAGAAGCTGAAGCTTGTAGGAGAAGATGATCAAGTTGATACTGGTGAAGCTCAGAGAAGCTGAAGCTTGTAGGAGAAGATGACCAAGTTGATACTGGTAAAGCAAAGAGAGCTGAAGCTTGAAGACTAAGTTGATACTTATGAAGAGGGTTCAATTGAGATTAAGTGTAGAGCTGAGGCTTGAGGAATACAGGGTGAGTTGATACTTACATTGATGCTTGGAGAGCCTGAAGGAATCAATTTGATAATTGCAGTTAGGAGTGAAGCCTGAAGGTGGAATTGACTGGAAAGCTGAAGCTTGGATAAGAGAGAACAAGTTGATACTTATGTTTGATGGATTGAAACCCTGGAGAACCAAGTTGATACTTGTCATGAAAGATGGTAGCCTTGAAGGGTGGTTGAAGTCTGAAGACTGGATTGCTGTCAGAAGAGATGAAGCTTGGAATTGAAGGAGGGGTTGATCTGCTTTCTCTCCTGTCTGTGTTATTTTCTGTGCTGATGTGCCTTGTTTGACTTGCTTGATGCATTAGAATAAGTTCATACCTAGACTGATTTTAATCTAGGAGCATGATTGCACTAGAGGTTGAGTTGCTCCCTCTGCTTGTATTGTTACTGTATGGCTTTTCTTGCGAGTATTCGGTAGATCCCAGCTCCCTTGCCCATGTGGTTTGTGTTTGCTTGATAGCATGTTATTTCTACTGTATGATTGTAGTTGTTATTCTAGTTTGCTTGATAGCATGTTATTTTTACTATATGATTGCAGTTGTTATTGTATTTTGCTTGATAGCATGTTATTCCTTCTGTATGACTGCAGTTATCCATATCTGGCTTGAGGTTGAGATGAGCTTGTGGAGGCTGATGCCCCACACACATTTCCTCCCTCACTTGCATTGCATGCATTTTATAGTCGTTTACTGTTTACTGTTTAAGCTGATGCTTTATCTGTTTCTGTGTATCACTGACATGATCCCTTAGGAATCTCACTTCCTCTGATAAGGAAGTGATGATAGAAATTTAGGTTGAATCCTATGCATGACAACTTCTAGGAGTTCCCTGTTTCAAACTTCAACTATAGGATGAATCCTTGGCATGACAACAGTAGGACTTGATAGTCTCCCTTAGTTGAGCCTGTTCTCTCTTCTCATCTCAAAACAACTTAAAATACAGTAATCATGAATGATTTCTTTCGTACGTTACGAGCCTTAAGCTATCTGAGAAAGGATTGTTGGAGAGCTTCTTTTCAACAGTCTGGATGTTTAGTATGGCACCCTTTGGGTGACATGCGACGCATTCACTCTCAGGTCATAGTCTTTAGTGCGATTGAAATTGCAAACACAATAAAAAACAGTTCTTCCGTAAAAGACAGAAAACAAACTTCAAACCTTTTTGCCCCGTGGGCCCATAATTCAAAGGAAGCTTTTCTGAAGAAAAGAGTGTCGTTAAACTTCAGCGCCAACGCAAACAGGCTTTGTCCCTAACTGTTGTTTAACCCTACTCGATAAAACAGATGAATCTGAATTCCCGTAATCCGTATTGGTCCCGAACTACGTAAGCTCTGATCTCTCATACCTGTTGAGAGTATGTAGGCACAATACTGATGTATTGGCGAGCCACCTTCCACCTTCCCCGTAACCCGTAGTAGGTCGAACTACGTTGACTCTGATTTCTCATTCTCTGATGAGAATACGTAGGCATAAAGCGCGACGCTTTGCCGAGTCATTTTTCTTTTCTGTTTAAGCCAGCCTTGATAGGTAGATAGATAAACCAACTCGTCCAGTAAACACAACAAGTGTGGATCCCATCGAGTACGATGGATGTGAGGGGTGCTAATACCTTCCCCTTGCGTAACCGACTCCCGAACCCAGACAACGGTTGCGATGACCTTGTCTTATACCTTTTCGTCAGGTTTTTCCGATCGTTTCCTTTCCCGTTCTGAGGGATAAATAACGAAAGGTGGCGACTCTTCTGTTTTGCCGGCACCTTATTTTCGCGGAAGCGACAGCTGGCGACTCTGCTGGGGACTTGATAGTTTCCTGGGATCCAATGTCGAAGGGAGCTACTCGTCGAAGGGTTGCTCACTCGGCCTGATCATCCGGAAACGAAGGGTTTGTTAGAAGAGTTCCGCGCCCGTGGTTGTGCTTGACTATTTGTATTCCTTTTGTGTTGATCATTGTTGTATGCTGACCATCACCAGGCTTGTTGGTCGAGGTCATGTTATTGATTCTGCTTGTACCCAGTGACGTTGTACTGCCTTGATGGGCTTTCTTTATATATGAGATGTTATTTCCATGACTGGACCCGGACTTCTTATTCTCAGCACTGGCACTCAGGCACTAGGATTGGGGGAGATCTCCCTAACACACAGACACACGTTTGCATTCGCATGAAGCATTTGCATAACGAGCATTTTGTCGTTTTTTCCTAACCCCTTTTGTGTTTTCAGGTTATTTCAGGTTGTTCCAGGATTGATCAGAGACCAATCCACCGCTATCCGACCAGAGCAAATCAAACCAGAATCATGGAGTAAGTGCAAACTGATGTTCAGGAACTCCGCGAAAGAATGGACCGCTTCATGGAGCTCATGCAAGCGGTCGCCAATGGCCAGGATCAACTCAGAACCTTGGTTCAGCCTCTGATTTCAAGGGTCGATAGCAATGGCGTACTCCATGGTGGGACTGTGCCTACCCCTCCACCTGTTGAAACTCCTCATAATGGCGTCCCTGTGACCGGGGGGAATGGCAGTTCCAACGGTAATGTGATAGCTAACATGGGACTCAATGGTAATACGACGGGCGTCGGTAATGGAAATTTTGAAGCTAATGTCAATGTTGGGCTGGGCAACGGCAACGCAGGCGTTGGGAATCTGTTTGGGCCTCAGCCGTGGTTAGAAGATCGTCAAGACGATGTGTTCTCTCAGAGAGGTGCTGAAGGGGAGTTGACTGCTGAAGCACGGCTAAGGTTCAAGGAACTCGAGGATAAGATGAGAAATATCGAGAACCAGAACACCTTGGGCGTTGATATGTCCAAGTTGGGACTGATTGCTGATTTCAAGGTGCCTCCCAAGTTCAAGGTACCTGACTTTGAAAAGTACAAGGGCAACACTTGCCTTCGCGTCCACCTGAGATCATATTACAGAAAAATGTCAGCTCATTCTGATGACGAGAAGTTGCTGATGCACTTCTTTCAGGACAGTCTGTCCGGACCCTCCCTCGAATGGTACATGAGTCTGGAACCTACCAGTGTGCGCACGTGGAAGGACCTTGCTGAAGCATTTGTGCACCACTACCAATACAATAGCGACTTGGCCCCGAACTGGGTCCAGCTTGTCGCTACTGCGAAAATCGGCGCCGGCTGAATAGAAGAGTCGCCACCGCGCGTTATTTATCCCACGGGAGGGAAAGGAAACGCTCAGAGTAAACCTCGCACAACACAGGAAAGGTATGGTCATCGCAACCAAAACCTGGGTTCGGGAGTCGGTTACGCAAGGGGAAGGTATTAGCACTTCTCACGTCCGTCGTACTCGACGGGATCCACGCTTGTTTTCGGGTATGGATTGTTATTCTATCTAAACTATAGGTCGAGGGTTAAAAAGAAAAGAGAATAAAAATAAAAAAAATGACTCGGCAAAGTATCGCACTTTATGCCTACGTATTCCCGTCTGGAACGAGAAATCAGAGTCAACGTAGTTCGCCTACCTACGGGAAAGGAGGGGAAGGTTGCTCGCTAGGATATCGCATCCTATGCCTACGTACTTTCATACAGCATGAAAGATCAGAGCAAACGTAGTTCGGGCCACGTACGACACAGGCTTGTCTTGGTTGATTTTATTCCTTCTGAAAAAGGTTTTCTTGATTAGCAGTCCCGACGGACAAAAATGACGTCTTGATGAGTTCACATTCTTTTACGGAAGAAGTGTTTTTTATTGTGTTTGAAATCTTTATGTGTTTTCTGTTTGTTTTGAGGAAGAAGAGACAGAACTCTAACCTACGGTTGCGAAGGGAATCAAACTAACCTAATGTTATCATGCATGGGTTAAGACCTAATGTCTATCATGCTCCTCTCTGGCACAGAGAGAAACAGAGATCCTACGGGATAGGCAAAAACAGAAACAATAACAGACATATACAGTAAAGCGGTAAAGTGCATGGATGCAACAATACAAGCGAGGCAAGGGAGTCCCACTCAACCTCGAACCTAGAAAACAATAGGCAAAAGTGAACAGACTTCACTTTCAACCCAACAGGGTGAACAGCAAACAATACAGTCAGGAAAACCAAACAATACAGCAGAAATGAAATACAGCAGGGAAATAAACATCAACAGCAACTCTGAATCAACATCTGGCTCCAGGTAATCTCCAATCAGCTATAGGTTTCAACAAGCATCAATCTCCATCTTCATGGCCTTCAGGTAAGGGCTTTGATCATCATTCTTCTATCTGCAATGACTTTTCTTCAAGTTCAAACCTCCAGGATGAGGGATCAGTCACAAGAGTGAATTGGGTGTTAAGCAATCAGTTGACTACCAAAGGTGGTGAACAGACTGCTTCTAGCACAAAAGACATTTTCTCTCAAGAGTTCTATCTCTTAGACACTATCACCAAGCCTTCCAAGGGAAGGGGTGAGTGTCTTAGAGAGACTCTGAATCACAGAGAAGAATGGATGCAGACAAGGCAATCCATGTTTGAGAAACAAGCTTTCTAATCTAGAGCTCTGCCTAGCTCTAAACCCTAGTCTCCTCAGCATCTGCTAGCAAGAATCTCCTCTTCAACTCTGGAAGTTGGACTTCAATCTCTGGATCTCCAATGGCTTCATCTTCACAAGTCTTCAGCTTTCCCAAATCCCCAGACAATCCCAATACCCACACAGACAAGCAACAATCCCCAGAGGGCACACCACACCAGTCAATCAGATATATACAGTACATTAATAGCAGTAGGGGAATCCTGACTTTTTCTAAGGGGATCTAATAACTACCCATAGCCCCTATAGTCCCATAGCTAACCTATTCAATCTCTAAGTCCTAAGAGAAGTGAATTAATTCTCCTAAGTCATCACCTAAAACCCTAGTTTGTTCATGTTATTCACACCTAAACTAAACACCTAAAATTAATTTCTAAAAATGGGAACTAAATTGTATCTACAAGTTTAATGTCTAACCTAAACAACCTAAAAAGAATGGGTGAAAAATATTAAAGCAATTAATAGAACAAAAATTAACAAAATCATGTATGAAATGAAACTATTTAAAATGCTATTTATTTAGAAAATATGGGAAAAATATCAAATAAAAAATAAAATGCAATTTTTATTTTTTATAATTTTCTTGACTCTTTAAAGAAAATAATGCAAAAAGAATGAATTAAAAATAATGTTTTTTCAATTTATTATGATTTTTAGAAAATGCATGAGAAATGTAAAGAAAATAAAAGAAAATATAAAGGAATAGATGAAGGGGGGTGAGCATAGTAACACGCTGCAGTTCAAATTCATGATGGGCCATAGGACTGGAGGTGCAAATATCAAATGGATAAGGCCCAGCGCGTTCAGAAAACAATTGAAAAATGCCAGAAAAATAAAGAGGGACTCAGTGTAAATAGCAATGGAAACACGTGCATTTCATTGGGCTCATTGAAAAGGGGGTGTGGATAGCTATGCTGAGTCCAAAGCCCAACGTTTCAAATAAATGAAACGCGGCGTTTCATTCCAAGTCCTTCCCTCCGTTTTCCATTTGAACATGATCCATTGGATGAGTCCTTCAGTCAAAAGTCAAAATGAGATCGTGTGGCTCCTGACCCTTCTTCAACCTCCAGCCACTTAGGGTTTCAGAAATGGCTTTTCATGCAAGCATTTTCGAGCTCGTCTTTCTCCCTCCACAAGCCATGAAACTTCAAGGTATAAAAAGCAAAAACAGTCTATTTCTTTCCCTCTACAAGTCTGTATCGTTAGTTTGCCTTAAAACTCAATCAATCAACCAATTCGATAGGTGGAACAGATGGAAACCACCATTAATATCTGATATCAAACCTCTCCAATTCTCCACAAAACTCATCCTAAACTGATCTACAATTCATCCTGATCATAGCATGCTAATCCAATAACCTTCTCAGGCCTTATCTTAGCAATTACAAGTCCCAACAGTTTTGATGCACCATACTCAATCTTCATGAAACCTTCCCAAATTCATCCAAAACAGTCCTCTATCCTATCTTAACAACTTTACCCTATCAAAACACTAAGATTCTACCTAAACTAAGCAATTCGAACAGAAAACAAACCTGGTGCAAAATGATGAAACAGCTATGTTACCCCTTGAACTAGGTGCTTGCAGTGATTGAAACTTGCTCAGTGACTTGAAGGATGAATTCTGTATGCAATATCTCGTGTGCTAACCCTCTGAATCTTGTTCTTCCAATTTCTTGAACCTTGAATAATTAAACTTGTATGGCACTCTCCTTGATTGATTCAGCCAGATGAATATGTGAAATGCAACCTATGGATGATGGTGATGAAGTTCAGATCAAGAATGAGGAGGATTGGTGAGAAATTGAGAGAGTTTGAGATACTTTTGCAAGAATGAAAAAATGAATGCAACTTGGGGTTTTGAACAAATGAAGTCACCAACCATGGCATGAACCAACTTGTATGAATATATAGATGAGGTTAGAACCTCCTAGAAACTTGGAGAAGTTTCCCTTGCACAAATTCCCTTGAAATTGGATTATGTTTCTTTCATTATAAGCAACCATGGATAACTCTTAAAACATGAAGTAAGCTCAAAATTCCACTTTAGCCAATGTCTTTAAAATGCCCTTTCCATTCAAAATGACCTATAATTTTGCTTCATTTGGCCAAGATATGAAAAATCTCATTTTTTAAGCCATTTTTATTCATTAAATCCAACAATTTTGAAACCTTGTGCTATGAATCTTTACAATCTATCATGGTCACTTTTCTAGACTCAAAATTTCATTTGGAACAAGTTTTATGTTGTAAGTTTTTCCATTTGAGGCCTCCTTGTATGAGTTTTGGGCATAGGTTAAAATGACCTGTAATTCACAAATGACCAAAATACCCTTTGCTTGCCAAGACCATAAGTAGAGTTCCACACATCATATGAAGGCATACCATACCATTATAGAAAGATAAGACAATAAGGAACAATTCTTATGTTGACCAGAAATCCATTTGAAATCTCCTTGAGGGGTAAAAATAGCTTGGAAGTCAAGTCACTTTCACAGACAAAATTTCAGATACCTCAGATGACCTGTAACTTGCAAGGACCATAACTTGAGTTCTATAAATCTCCTTGATGTCTTCCACCACTCAAATTAAAGGTCTTCAGATCCTCTACAAGTTTCATGTTGGCCAAGGATCCATCTGAAGCTTGCATTTTGACTTATCTTGCTTGGAAATTTGACCTAAACTAGGGGATTTTACATAGAAACCCTAATTTAGACCCTCCTCTTCTCCTTGATTTCTCTTGATTTCTTCTTAGCATAACAACATATCCTTATTCTCAATGTCAAGTGATGAACCCCACATCTCTTCAATAGCCCTTAATGTCTCTCCAACAATCCTTTGACCTAGGGTTGACCCAGGGTTGACCCAGATGAAACCCTAGTTGACTGTCTTCAACTGCAATTCTTGTGATCACATCAACAACTTGTTTTCTTCTCCAAATGACTTTCTAAGTCCTCCAAGATGTCTAGATACTCCCCATGCTCTCAATTCACAGCCTATAACTCCCTTGTTGATCCTCAGACACCCTCAGTTAGGAGATATACTCAATGCTTGATCCACTGAACTCCCTGCTTTCAAATTCTTTTCTGATGACTTGAATGAGATTGAATTAGGATAATAACCTCTGGATAGGCCTCTAGAGATGAGAATAATGCTTGGTCCCCTGTTGAATGACTTGCTATGCTTATGCTATGCAGATGGTTGGGCTATGCACATGACTCTATATGCAAATGCTAATGATACTGAAACATAAACCAAGTGAATAAGGTTGGGCAAATTTTAGGGTGCAACAGCTGCCCCTATTCAAGCGACTTGGACCCGATTGGGTGAAGAGCCCAGAGCCTTCAGACATTCGCGGTACGAGACGGTTGAATACCAATGAAACCAAAAATTTGCCAACCGCAGAAATAAACTGCGCTCCTGCTTGGGGAACGACATTCATCAGCTGAATCTGACTGTTATGACAACCCACTGGTCTCGCGCGACCGTGCTGGGGATTCTTCTCATCGTTCTGAAAAAGATTCTATCATCGCAGAGACAGAACACTGTCCACGTCAGGACGCCTGCTTCGTTGATTTGGAAAACCTCCATAACTTTGCTGGGGATGGCTCGTCTGCCTTCTCGTCAGAAATAAATCGTTCGCGTTGGGAATAAACTCTTCCACGTTAGGAGTAACACCGTCCACGTTAGGAATAATATCGTCCACGTTAGGATTCACCTTTCCACGTAAGGAATCCATCTTCTTCTTCCACGTTAGGAATAACTTCTTTGATCTGTCCGCGTCAGGACTAAACTTTTCCACGTAAGGAAACAACTTCTCTTTCCACGTCAGGAATCAACTTCTTTCCACGTTAGGAATCAACTTCTATCCACGTTGGCGATCAATCTTGATATGTCCGCGTAAGGACTCAATTTTTCCACGTAGGGAATAAACTCGTCTTTCCACGTAAGGAAACCATTTTCCTTCCACGTAAGGAACGCTCTTGATATGTCCACGTAAGGACTCAATCTTTCCACGTAAGGAATACAATCTCGATCTACGTAAGGAATCACATTTTTCCACGTAAGGAAACCATCTTCTTTCCACGTAAGGAAACATCGTCTTTCCACGTAAGGAAACTCTTTCTGATTTGTCCACGTAAGGACCCCCATCTTTCTACGTAAGGAATTCGTCTTCTTTCCACGTAAGGAAACCAATCTTCTTCCACGTAAGGAATAAAATTCTTGATCTGTCCACGTAAGGACTTCAATCTCCTTTCCACGTAAGGAATAGACTTGCCCACATAAGGACTCTCGTTTCGTCTTGATTTGTCCACGTCAGGACTCACCTCTTGACCCGCGGAAGTAATAGAACTTGTCCACGTCAGGACCTGCGCGTCTTTGACTTGCTGGGGAAATAAGACTTGTCCACGTCAGGACTCACACTTTGCCCACTACACAAAGAAGGATAAACTTGTCCACGTCAGGACTCTCGCATCTTGTCATCTCAAAGAACTATACACGTCCACGTCGGGACGCACATTTCACCATTACGAATAAAACTATCCGCTGGAAATAAATTGTCCACGTCAGGACACCAACACGAAGAGTAATCAATCTTTTGTCCACGTCAGGACTCCACACTCAATCAATACTGAGAACTCGAAGTTGTCCATGTTAGGACTAACACATATCGTCACACTGGAAGAAATGTCCACGTTAGGACTCCACATTCCAACAATCTTCTCTAGCACAAAGAAAACCCGTCAATAAAATTGTCCACGTTAGGACTCATCCTTTCGTTGGTCCGCAAATTTCTTATCACTGACGTTACAGCAACTTTGAGGCTGACTCTACTGGGGCATTTGGAAACCAAACTTCCGGACGCCTGTTCTGATAACCGGTGGTAGCCTCTGAAATTCTGATTCATGACTCCTTTGAATGCTGACGCAACAACAACTTTGAAGGAAACAGTCCGCTGGTCGGACTAGAGCAACTTCAACAGGAAATCCTGGCGGGGAAATAAGTAACTCTGCTTGGGGACAAAGAGAAACTTATCCTGCTGACTCTGTGGGGAGTAGTGCCGCAGCTGACACTTCGTCGAACGTCTCATGCCGAGACTTTGAACGTTTTATTGATCCACCTGAGCAAGGGCTCTCTCTACCTGCAAGAGAAACAATACTTGGAACAACGGTTAGCCAACCTAGTTTATGTTTCAGAATGCATATGTTTGACAACGATGCAATGATCCATACGACATGAAAATGCTACACTTTTACTTGGTGGATGCAAGTATGACACTATATGCTGACGCGAATGCAGACTCGAACTGTTGGGCACAGGAGCTGCTTCAGCAACATAAATGCTGAAGATAATGCCAACTCCGCTGGGGATAGCCAGGTGCTACAAAATTATTCCAGCAAAATAAATGCTGGGCAGATGAAGTCGATTCAGCTGGGAAATCGGGAACTTAACCCAGCACCTTGTTGAAGGGCCACCCTGCTGGGGCATATAACTCTGTTGGGGAACAGCAGATGCGCCTGGTATGATTGAACTTCTGCGGGAAAGTGAACGGATATCATACGGTATTTTGACAAAATAAATGCCATGACCCGCACCAACTCTGTCGGGGAGAGCCTTAATCTTTGAGTTCCACTGGGAGGAATACTTGCTGAGAAGAGAATTCCGCTGGGGATGGGATGGTTCTCTTGGGAAAAATCAACTGACTCCGCTGGGGGAGAGTAACTGACCCTGCGGGGAAGGGTAAACTGCCTGAATACAACTTACCAATTTAATCTTTTGCGGCTAAACCACTCTCTGCTGAGGATAAACGACTCTGCGGGAGCACGTCCTTTTGGATAGGCTACGACTAGCTGGGGAATTCGATCCTTCTTCAGTAAGGAACATGCATGACCTGCGTGGAGATCAAGTCTTACTGCAGTCTCTTGATCATCTTCCTCGCACGACTATGAAACCTGTAACAACACAAACAAGACAAGACAAGTCTATGCAACTAAATCGATTCAGGTTAGAGACATTATTTTCAGTTAATTCAAAGCTTTAGTAATTGTTGGCAAGGGCCAGTGGTGTTATGCACATGCTAGTTTCATCAAACTTAGGCGTTAATTATGCACAAAACAGTAAAGAACAGTGTCAAGTACTGAATAACGTATTTTATTGATTGGGCCCCTGAATGGGCGGAGTTTGTACACGGGATGTAACTCCTGAAAAGAGGAAGCTACGCAAAGCAAATATGCAAGTATGCACAAGAAACATAAATATATCGACAAATCAACTTTGTACACATGTCGGCAACGGGATGCAGATGAACACCACGAACTGATCCTCCTATGACTCGTCCGACTCTAATGCTTTTCCCGGTATTCATACTTCCAAAGCGGTTGTATCTGATAATCGACCCCTCAGGTATTCTCCCGCATTGATGCTCACCGCAGTATCAAATTCGGACCGCAGTCACTTGCTTTTCAAATCCCTAACTTTTGCGTGAACCGCCCTTTACGGGTTTTCAGTTCACCGGGATACCCTTTTTTGCCGAAGCCGCCCAGTGTAGGTTTTCAACTTCGCGGGTGTACATTTTTTCAATTTTATCCCTAACTTTTGCCCGAACCTTTCATTCTGTTTTTTGGTTCGCCAGGATGCCCCATTTTTGCCTGGACTTTCTTTTTTCTGTCCAGCGGGTCAATTTTAAGCAAAGTATTTTTTAACTGCGTCCGAATTCACAGGTAACGTGAAGTCTTCACCGTCCATAGTGGACAACAACAACGATCCTCCTGAGAAGACTTTCCTGACAACGTATGGCCCTTCGTAGTTGGGGGTCCACTTGCCCCTGTGATCTGCTTGCGGCGGGAGAATCCTTTTCAGCACAAGGTCGCCCGTTTGAAAGCTTCGCGGATGTATCTTCTTATCATATGCTTTCTTCATTCGACTCTGGTACAAACGACCGTATGCTAGAGAAGAGAGCCTTTTCTCATCCATCAAACTCAATTGGTTCAACCTGTCTTTCACCCATTCTGCCTCGTCCAGCTGAACGTCTCGCAATACCCTCAGCGAAGGGATCTCAACTTCCAATGGTAGTACTGCTTCCATTCCGTATACCAACGAGAACGGGGTTGCCCCGGTTGATGTGCGCACCGTCGTGCGATAACCGTGCAAAGCGAAAGGTAGCATCTCGTGCCAATCCTTATAGGTCACCACCATTTTCTGGACAATCTTCTTGATATTCTTATTGGCCGCCTCGACAGCGCCATTCATCTTGGGTCGGTAAGGGGAGGAGTTGTGATGTTCGATCTTGAAATTCTGACAGAGCTCCTTCATCATTTTGTTGTTCAGGTTCGAACCGTTGTCCGTGATTATCCGTTCGGGGATCCCGTATCGGCAAATGATATCTCTCTTGATGAATCTGGCCACCACTTGCTTCGTTACATTTGCGTAAGACGCCGCCTCTACCCACTTGGTGAAATAATCGATTGCTACTAGAATGAATCGATGCCCGTTAGAAGCCGTAGGCTCGATCTTTCCAATCATATCGATTCCCCACATCGAAAATGGCCAAGGCGATGACATCACATTCAGAGGGCTTGGAGGCACATGAATCTTATCAGCATAGATTTGGCATTTGTGGCACTTCCTCGCAAACTTGAAACAATCAGTTTCCATAGTCAGCCAAAAATAACCTGCCCGCAGCAGCTTTCTCGTCATAGCATGTCCACCAGCATGCGTACCAAAGGTACCTTCGTGTATTTCCTCCATGAGCAATTTTGACTCTTTTTCATCTACACAACGCAACAGCACCAAATCGTGGTTTCTTCTGTATAAGACGCCATCCGGGTTCAAATAGAAATTGCCTGCTAATCTTCTGAGAGTCTTCTGATCTTGACTGGATGCCCCAGCCGGATACTCTTTATTCTTCAGGAAATTAAGGATATCGAAATACCATGGTTTGTCATCAGATGCTTCATCAATAGCAAATACATAGGCTGGCCTGTCAAGCCGAGAGATAACGATTCGGGGAGCCTCGTTCCAGAAGTTCACTTTGTACATGGAAGACAAAGTGGCGAGGGCGTCATCCATTTGATTCTCTGCCCGCGGTACATGATGCAATTCAACCTTGTCGAAGAAAGGCAACAATCTCCTTGCATAATTCATGTAATGTATCAAATTGGGCTGACGCGTCTCCCATTCCCCTTTGATTTGATTCACCACCAGAGCTGAGTCTCCGTATACGTCCAGATTTTTGATTCGCAAATCAATGGCTTCTTCAAGCCCCATTATACAAGCTTCGTATTCGGCCTCATTGTTGGTAACGGCAAAGGTCAATCGGGCAGTAAACGGGATGTGCGACCCGTGTGGCGTAGTGATGATTGCCCCTATTCCGCTACCGTAAGCATTCACAGCTCCGTCAAATATCATCTTCCATTTGGAACCCACCTCTGGTCCTTCGTCTGGCAACGGCTCTTCACAATCTTTCATCTTTAGGTACATGATATCCTCGTCAGGAAAATCAAACCTCATCGATTTGTACTCTTCAATAGGCTGCTCCACCAGATACTCAGACAACACACTCCCCTTTATAGCCTTTTGCGAGACGTATTGGATGTCATATTCAGTCAAGACCATCTGCCAACGGGAAATTCTCCCTGACAACGCCTGCTTTTCGAATACATATTTGATAGGATCCATCTTCGAGATGAGCATGGTTGTATGATTCAGCATGTACTGCCTCAAACGCTTGGCGGCCCAGGCTAGCGCGCAACAGGTTTTCTCCAGCATTGAATACCGAGATTCGCAGTCTGTAAATTTCTTACTCAAGTAATAGATTGCATGCTCTTTTCTCCCTGTCTCGTCATGTTGACCGAGAACACAACCCATGCTTCCCTCAAGAACCGTCAAATACATGATCAAGGGTCTACCTGCCACTGGGGGTATCAAAATAGGAGGCTCCTGCAAATACTGCTTTATTTTATCGAACGCCTTTTGACAGTTTTCATTCCACGTTACAGCTTGATCTTTCTTTAGCAACTTGAATAGTGGTTCACACGTAGCAGTTAGGTGAGATATGAACCGGGCGATGTAGTTCAACCTCCCTAAAAACCCGCGCACCTCTTTCTCTGTTTTAGGCGTCGGCATTTCTTGAATCGCTTTTATTTTAGCAGGATCGACCTCTATTCCTCTTTCGCTTGCGATAAATCCCAGCAGTTTACCCGATCTCACCCCGAAGGTGCATTTGTTAGGGTTCAGCCTCAGCCTGAACTTCCTAAGTCTTTTAAATAACTTCAGCAGATTTACCAGATGCTCTTCCTCCGTCTGGGATTTGGCAATCATATCGTCCACATAAACTTCGATCTCTTTATGCATCATATCATGGAAAAGATTCGTCATCGCACGCTGATATGTTGCCCCAGCATTTTTCAGACCAAAGGGCATCACTTTATAGCAAAATGTTCCCCAAGGCGTTATGAAAGTAGTCTTCTCCATATCCTCTGGCGCCATTTTAATCTGGTTATAGCCTGAAAAGCCATCCATGAAGGAGAATACGGAGTATTGAGCAGTATTATCAACTAGCACGTCAATATGAGGAAGTGGAAAATCTTCTTTTGGGCTTGCTTTATTCAAATCTCTATAATCCACGCACATTCGAACCTTGCCATCTTTCTTTGGCACTGGTACGATGTTAGCAACCCATGAGGGATATTTTGTCACAGCCAGGAAACCAGCATCCCACTGTTTTTGAACTTCCTCTTTGATCTTTACTGCCATGTCTGGTCTAGTTCTGCGAAGCTTTTGTTTGACCGGCGGGCAATCTTCTTTCAGTGGCAGGCGGTGCACAACCATATCTGTATCGAGCCCTGGCATATCCTCATATGACCAAGCGAATACATCATTATACTCCCGAAGCATTTCAACCAGTCTTCGCTTGATATCACTCTGCAGTGCGGCTCCGATACGAATATTCTTCTCAACCCCTTCCGACCCCAAGTTGATAATTTCGATGACCTCGTCGTGAGGCAGAATGGCTCTTTCCTCTTGCTTCACCAACCAAGACAGTTCTTCAGGAACGTCGCTATCTTCGACAACCTCTTCTTCGGCCTGGAATACCGGGTGTTCAAAGTCGGGACGAGTCATAGGTGGTTCAAGGATGTCATCTGAAAATGTTATCCTGCAAAAGGAATGGTTAAGTGCTTCAAAATGCGTATAAAGCGAATAACCACGTTGCCCTTTTATTGAAAAATATAAAACAAGAAAGACAGGGATTACAGTATTTGCACATGAAAAACGCCATTTATTTAATGATTAACACGCGATGTTTATAACAACACGGCCCTAAGCAAATCATGATGCCCCGGGCAAGACATCAGATTATTCAACAATTAATAAAGCAAAGCATTACTGTTTAAGAGTCACAGGAACAAGCTCCTGAATAGACCAGTTGCACAGTCCTTGTCCTGGCGTGCTTGGCTGAATCCAGGCATCCATATCACAGTCGCTGTCTCCTCCGTCCGATTCCGAAGCAGCGTTGACGGCTTCATGACATACTCCACTGGCAGGGATGGTAATTGGCCCTCTGAAACGGGGTGCCCCCATGGAAGGAATTGACGACGACGGTTGGTATCCCAGCCCGAACTGGTCCATCTTCACAGGAATGTCCAGCACTTTGCCCCAGCCCTTTGCTTCTCCTGCTTCTACTAGAGCTTGAGCTTCTTTATACGATGAGACGGCGATCTCTTGCACTTTGCTCGGCCCGGGACCTTTGTCCTTGATGCGCAACCCTTCAAATGCCTGGCAGGGTGTTTCGTGGATCTCTCCGTCGACTTCCACATATTTAAATGACGATAGATGGCTGACCAAGATGTCTTCTTCTCCGCATACAGTGACTATGCTGTCTCCGACCATATATTTCAACTTCTGATGTAGGGTGGACGTGACTGCCCCCGCCCCATGAATCCAGGGTCTTCCAAGCAAGCAGCTGTACGCAGGCTGTATATCCATGATATAAAACTCAGTTGCAAACACCTCCGGCCCCACCTGCAGGGGCAATGTGATCGATCCAAAGACTGTTCTCCGCGTGCCGTCAAACGCTCTGACTACCAAGTCGCTGGGCGTGCACAAGATTCCTCTAACATCCAGCTTCATCATCGCCTTCTTAGGCATCACATTCAGAGACGATCCGGTGTCGACCAATACATGCGACATTACTGATCCTCTACACTCGACAGATACGTGCAGCGCCATATTATGATCTCTCCCTTTCGGGGTCAAGTCGAAGTCGGTAAAGCCCAAGCTGTGGCCTGCATTCACATGTGCCAACACTCCTTCCAGCTGATTCACGGAGACGTCTTGAGGTACAAAAGAAGTATCCAGGACTTTCAGCAAAGCATTTCTGTGAGCTTCCGAACACAACAGCAATGCCAGGATAGATATTTTGGACGGCGTCTGCTGCAGATGCTCCACAATCTTATAATCACTTTTTCGAATAAAGCGCATGAACTCTTCTACGTCTTTCGATGCCGATTCTTTTTCGCTTGCTTGCATTGGGACATTATCAACCGCTTTCCCTTTTCCTTTCGCTAGTCTTTCGGCCTCCACCTCCGGTGATATAAAGATCCTACCACTTCTTGTCATACCTCCCGAACCAACAACATTATCCACAGTCTCGGCTGGCTGCTTATTAACATCAATCTTTATCCCGTCACAATACACCTCCAACCCATATGACCATGGGACTGCTCTCGTGTTCTCGTACGGGATCGGCCCGACCTTAGTTATGGTGATCGGTGGTCGCTGAGCTGGTGCGGCAATAGTGGTTGTCTTCCGAGGAATCGTTACCGTGGCCACATCACTCCGATTATCTGCTACTGCCCCTGCAGGCTCTTCGGTTGCTGCTCGGTCAAACTGCAATATGCCTTCATCAATTAAAGCCTGAATGCCTTTCTTCAAATCATCACACCCCCCAGCTAGGGTCCAACATTCTAAGCAATACTCGTCACATCCCGGGTAAACACCCCCTTGTAACAGTCGGCTCTTTATCTCGCTCAGCGGCGTCTTTAAATCGTCGATATTCATAATCAGATTCAATCCTTCCTCAGTCAGAATGGCGTTGGCCCCATGATTAGGCATGGGTTTCTGCACTATATTCGGACCTGCCGTTCCGAAATTGATAGTCTTATTGTCCAAAAGATCCTGCACAACATGCTTAAAAGCATGGCAACCCTCTATATCGTGGCCTGGAGCCCCAAAATGAAACTCACAGTGCCTGCTTGCATCGTAACCAAACGGGGGAGCTCCCGTTATCGGTGCCAGAGTTCTTTTCTCTACCAGGTTTAATCCCAACAATGTCTGCAACAAATCTGCATAGGTTGAGGGAGGCTTCTCAAACACTCTTCTCGGTTTGCCACCCTGGAATCTTCGTTGAGCCTGCTGTGCCCCCTGCTGAGGCTGCTGCTGCTGCATTGGCTGCTGCTGAGACGGTTGTTGTTGCTGAAGTGGTTGTTGCTGATATGGAATAGTAACACTCGCCACCTGCTGCGGCTGATGATATTGGTTTCGTCCCTTGCCTCGGCCTCGGCCTCGGCCTCCAAATACTGCGCTTGCCTCGCCCTGACGGCGCCCACCAAAAGCCTTCCTATTACTGCCAGATGCAGTTGATTCCTCAACCTGGAATTTTCCTTGCTTAATGTTACGCTCAATCTTTTCTCCCATCAGAATTAGGTCTGAAAAACTGGCCAGAGACGTGTGAAACAGCATATCGTGAAACAATCCTGTGAATGTGCCGACGAACATGTCATTCATTTCCTTATCCTCTACAGGAGGACGGACCCTGGCAGCCATATCGCGCCACCTTTGCGCGTACTCTTTAAAGCTCTCCCCCTTCTTCTGCGACAGCCCTGCCAATTGGACCCGATTGGGCGCCAAATCGCTGTTATACTTGTAATGAGCCACAAATGCCTCTGCCAATTGCTTCCATGTCTTGATATTAGTTGGCTCCAATCCCATATACCACTCTAGGGAAGGACCCGACAGACTACCTTGAAAGAAATGCATTAGCATTCTTTCATCAGTTGAGTATGCAGACATCTTTCTGTAATAAGCTCGTACGTGCACTTTCGGACATGTGTCCCCTTTATACTTATCAAACGCAGGAGCTTTGAATTTGATTGGCACCCTCAAGCCAGGTACCAGACCCATTGTTGCCATGTCCAAGCCCACAGCACTTTGGTTCAGGACCCCCCTCATCTGCTCTTCCAGCATTCTGATCTTCTGGGAGTCATCCATCGGCCCTTCGAAACCTCCGCCAGAGAAAGCGTCCTCCTGCTGATCTTCTTGCCACATACCATTTCCAGCTCCATACCCATCATATCCATTATTACGTCCAACCCTGACCTGATTCATCCCCGGACCTCGGCCTCTGTTGCCGTACCCTTGAACACCTCCAGCAGGCCCAAAAGCCATAAACCCAGCGCCGTTTCCATTTCCAAAACCTCCGTAGCCCTGATTGGCCACACCATAACCATCTTGCCCGAAGCCTTGAGCATTAAAGCCATATTTCCCAGCATTATCGAATCCCTGATCATTGAACCCGAATCCAGCATTGACAAAGTCGTTGCCTCCCATATTATCTCCCAAGTTGACGTCACCAAGCCCAACGTTATGGACAGCAGTCTCATTCCCAACTCCGACGTTACCATTCACAGCAGCGGTAGCGTTGTTGACATTAGCAGCAGGTATATTGACTACAGGCGGAGCCACTGGCGTGGGAGTGCCGTCTCCATGAACAGTATCGACCCGTACAGACTGATGATCCTCGTTACCGTGACCAGCATTTCGGGCCAACAGAGGTTGGACCATGGCCTGCAAATTCTCCTGACCTTTTGCAATAGCTTCCATGGTCTGCATAAAGAGAGCGAGCTTCTCGCGCACATCTTGCATCTCGTTCTGCATTTGATCCATGATTCTTCGACAGTTGGTGCGGGTAGAATAGCGGTGCGGGTGCTGATCTGCAATCCTGAAAAGTACCTGGTACAAAGCAGGAAATAAGATACCACCCAAAGATTACCTGTAATGCAACATGAGTATGAATGCAATGCAATGTGTCTGCGCATTAGGGAAGTTCATTCCCCCAGTTCTAGTGTGAAAGTGCCAGTGCAGTGACAGTGCTGACAATGGAAAAAGATCGGAGCTGAATCATAGAAAGCCTCATATATTGCTGAGAAACCCAATAAGCCAAGAGTACAATAATACTGAGTACAACACGAAGGCATGACCTCATCCAACAATCCTGGTGATGGTCAGCACTATGCAAATAAAGCATACAAGCGGATATATGAAATAATCAAATGCTCTCAAAAGCCCGGTACTCTTCTATCAACCTCTTGGTCTCTGGGTGCCCTGGTCGGGTGAGCAGTCCTTCTACCAACTGATTCCTTTTCTTAAGAACACGACGCACGTCTCCCGCAGTTTCTTCCCATGTTGCTTCCCCGAAGCAATCTTCTAGTTTTCGCTTTTGAGACACAACTTCATCTCTGCATTTGATTGCCTTGTTCAGTGCATTCTGGACACTATACCGGGTCATCACTTCTTCCTCACACTTCTTGATGCTAGACTTCAACTTCTCTTCGAGGTCGGAGATTTGCTGTTTCAACTTATCCTCCCTCTTCTTGTTGTTAGTGAGCGTGGCATTCCAAGTCTTATTGCAAGAAGAGATTTCTCGGTGTGCTACATCGAGCGCCTTCTTTTTGGATTCCAGCATGTCATGGGAGCTTCTGAACTCTTGCCCCAGACGTTCGCGCTTCTTCTTTTCCTCAGTCAACTCAACCCCTAACTTGTTTAACAGCTCGATTTGTTGTTGGAAAGCATACACGGCCTTGTTTTTCTCACTGCGTATCTGGGCTAACTCCTGCTCTAACCCTTCGTTGATCTTCATCAAGGCTTCTTTCTCTCTCACAACTTGCTCATAGGCTTCCTTAGAAACAGTAGTTGGCTCTTCTGCCGGAATAGGAATAATGACGGGTGCAGCTGGAAATGGCATTAATAACTGACTTGCTCTTTCCTGGATCCAAACCCTGTAAGGTGCATAGGCCTGACAATCGTTCTTACCTAATAGTGGCTTCCCTTTGCGGTTAATACGTGTCCAGGCATGTTGCAACTCAGCTAGCAATTCTCCCTTCAAATCACCTGTGAAGTACAGAGATTTCTGTACTTTCTCCTCCTGAGGTGGATTCTTCAGTGCATATCTGAACTGGCGAATGAATAGAGAAGGGTTGTAATTGATACACCCTTTTCTTCCTATCAGCGGCACATTAGGGTACCCAGAACAACTGAAGATGAGCTCAGATCCCAACAGGTCTCGATTAAACCACTCCATATCTTCCGACGATAGCCTCATCAGGCGCTCTGGCCAACCAGCTGGGACTGTAGTCTCTGCAACAGATCTTCTCTTAGGAAGGTGACTCTCAAATCACATACTCAACAAGGGTACACAAAGATGAACATTCTTCCCTCTTCCCTTCTCATTCTTGTAATGCAGTGAGTGGTAGAGATCTCCGAGTAAGGTAGGTACAGGATTACCAGCGGCAAACAAGTAGAAGGCGTCGAAGTCCACAAAATCCGGTATATTGGGAAACAAGACTATGCCATAAATGCACAAGGCCAACACAGCATTGAAAACAACCCAGCACCCGCTCTTGGCATACTCCTGGGCTTTACCAACTAAGAACTGGAGTGAGAAGCCTGGAGCTCCACGGGAAACAGTAGTTAATAGTTCAGAAGCATCAATATGCAAAGCTTTTGCCAAGTCCTCCGGCTTGGGCTTGGCGCCAGAATGGATGAATGGGACCTGGTTCTGCACGGGCAGCTCAACATACTCAGCGTATTCCTCCAGGGTTGGTCCCATAATAAAGTCAGAGAACGTAAAGCACCTCAAAGCAGGGTCGTAGAATTGCATCAAAGCATACAACCCATCTAACTCTACCTCTGTAGGTTTGCACACCAATCTCAGTAATCTACCATAGCTCATCCGGAAGCTCCTACGAACACCCTCATCAGCAAGAGAGATCAACCCCAGTAAAGGAACAATATCAGGAGTAGGCAATTTGTAAGCAACTGTTCTCCTTAAGCTAGTCATGATCAAACACTCAGAAGTCTGGGCACTAGAACTAGGGAAATGCAAATGCACCTGCAGCACAGACACACGTTAGTGAAATGCAAATGGTAATGGATATGCAGTAATGCAATGCAAGCAACATGCAACAGGGACCAAAGCTGTAGCTGAATAGCCTAAACCATATCAAGAAAGTCCCAGACCCTCCAGAAGTCATCCAATCCTG
Organism: Lathyrus sativus; assembly: GCA_963859935.3. NCBI lineage: Eukaryota > Viridiplantae > Streptophyta > Magnoliopsida > Fabales > Fabaceae > Lathyrus > Lathyrus sativus. Next base: position 446,391,383 of record OZ012740.1, on the reverse strand, counting down.
GTCTCGGATAGACCTCAAACAAAACTCCAATACTGGTCTCTGATAGACCCCATAATCATAACCTGAATGGTCTCTGGCAGACCTCAGATCATATCTCCCACTGGTCTCTGACAGACCTCAGAACACATCTCCAAATGGTCTCTGACAGCCCTTAGAACACATCTCCAAATGGTCTCTGACAGACCTTAGAACCCTCCATAAATATCCAGGATCCTGATCAAGAAATAACCGGTAGTCTGAAGGTCTAGTTACCTGCATAACCCTGAATCCCCTCACAGGTGGGTGGCCCTATAACTGGCACAAGGTACGACATCCTATGCGGTCGTCGGCGTCACAGACTTTCAGGGTTGATGATACGATTCCCAGAAGGAGTGGCATCATCAATCCCCGAAGAGGCCTCACTTAGCCAACTTCCAAATGATCGGTCCCCAGAGTCGACAATCCAACTAACCAGCAACCCACGCCAACCAAAGGAAGGGGCAGGAGGCCAACCAGAGGAACCTCGTCTGAGTGTAGATTTCATGGGACACCAAAGCAAGCAAAGCAAGCGGGCGCCCACTAATTTCTACTCTAATTCTAGATGCACTCAAGCCCAGGTCCGGCTTATCTCTCAGTATCAGAACACCCGTCACACCCAAGATACAGCAACAATGATCAATATATAAAGCTGAAAATACAAGGTTAGAAATATAAAATAACTCCATACAAAATCCTCGACGGGAAAACAAGCGTTAGGATTGACTCTCTTAAGGGACGTTGGATCCCAAATGCATAAGAACTATCGCAGTCCTTAGCGGCCAGGGGACGTTGGATCCCCAGCAGAGTCGCCAGCTGTCGCTACTACGAAAATCGGCGCCGGCTGAACAGAAGAGTCGCCACCGCGCGTTATTTATCCCACAGGAGGGAAAGGAAACGCTCAGAGTAAACCTCGCACAACACAGGAAAGGTATGGTCATCGCAACCAAAACCTGGGTTCGGGAGTCGGTTACGCAAGGGGAAGGTATTAGCATTCCTCACGTCCGTCGTACTCGACGGGATCCACGCTTGTTTTCGGGTATGGATTGTTATTCTATCTAAACTATAGGTCGAGGGTTAAAAAGAAAAGAGAATAAAAATAAATAAAAAATGACTCGGCAAAGTATCGCACTTTATGCCTACGTATTCCCGTCTGGAACGAGAAATCAGAGTCAACGTAGTTCGCCTACCTACGGGAAAGGAGGGGAAGGTTGCTCGCTAGGATATCACATCCTATGCCTACGTACTTTCATACAGCATGAAAGATCAGAGCAAACGTAGTTCGGGCCACGTACGACACAGGCTTGTCTTGGTTGATTTTATTCCTTCTGAAAAAGGTTTTCTTGATTAGCAGTCCCGGCGGACAAAAATGACGTCTTGATGAGTTCACATTCTTTTACGGAAGAAGTGTTTTTTATTGTGTTTGAAATCTTTATGTGTTTTCTGTTTGTTTTGAGGAAGAAGAGACAGAACTCTAACCTACGGTTGCGAAGGGAATCAAACTAACCTAATGTTATCATGCATGGGTTAAGACCTAATGTCTATCATGCTCCTCTCTGGCACAGAGAGAAACAGAGATCCTACGGGATAGGCAAAAACAGAAACAATAACAGACATATACAGTAAAGCGGTAAAGTGCATGGATGCAACAATACAAGCGAGGCAAGGGAGTCCCACTCAACCTCGAACCTAGAAAACAATAGGCAAAAGTGAACAGACTTCACTTTCAACCCAACAGGGTGAACAACAAACAATACAGTCAGGAAAACCAAACAATACAGCAGAAATGAAATACAGCAGGGAAATAAACATCAACAGCAACTCTGAATCAACATCTGGCTCCAGGTAATCTCCAATCAGCTACAGGCTTCAACAAGCATCAATCTCCATCTTCACGGCCTTCAGGTAAGGGCTTTGATCATCAGTCTTCTATCTGCAATGGCTTTTCTTCAAGTTCAAACCTCCAGGATGAGGGATCAGTCACAAGAGTGAATTGGGTGTTAAGCAATCAGTTGACTACCAAAGGTGGTGAACAGACTGCTTCTAGCACAAAAGACATTTTCTCTCAAGAGTTCTATCTCTTAGACACTATCACCAAGCCTTCCAAGGGAAGGGGGTGAGTGTCTTAGAGAGACTCTGAATCACAGAGAAGAATGGATGCAGACAAGGCAATCCATGTTTGAGAAACAAGCTTTCTAATCTAGAGCTCTGCCTAGCTCTAAACCCTAGTCTCCTCAGCATCTGCTAGCAAGAATCTCCTCTTCAACTCTGGAAGTTGGACTTCAATCTCTGGATCTCCAATGGCTTCATCTTCACAAGTCTTCAGCTTTCCCAAATCCCCAGACAATCCCAATACCCACACAGACAAGCAACAATCCCCAGAGGGCACACCACACCAGTCAATCAGATATATAGAGTACATTAATAGCAGTAGGGGAATCCTGACTTTTTCTAAGGGGATCTAATAACTACCCATAGCCCCTATAGTCCCATAGCTAACCTATTCAATCTCTAAGTCCTAAGAGAAGTGAATTAATTCTCCTAAGTCATCACCTAAAACCCTAGTTTGTTCATGTTATTCACACCTAAACTAAACACCTAAAATTAATTTCTAAAAATGGGAACTAAATTGTATCTACAAGTTTAATGTCTAACCTAAACAACCTAAAAAGAATGGGTGAAAAATATTAAAGCAATTAATAGAACAAAAATTAACAAAATCATGTATGAAATGAAACTATTTAAAATGCTATTTATTTAGAAAATATGGGGAAAATATCAAATAAAAAATAAAATGCAATTTTTATTTTTTATAATTTTCTTGACTCTTTAAAGAAAATAATGCAAAAAGAATGAATTAAAAATAATGTTTTTTCAATTTATTATGATTTTTAGAAAATGCATGAGAAATGTAAAGAAAATAAAAGAAAATATAAAGGAATAGATGAAGGGGGGTGAGCATAGTAACACGCTGCAGTTCAAATTCATGATGGGCCATAGGACTGGAGGTGCAAATATCAAATGGATAAGGCCCAGCGCGTTCAGAAAACAATTGAAAAATGCCAGAAAAATAAAGAGGGACTCGGTGTAAATAGCAATGGAAACACGTGCATTTCATTGGGCTCATTGAAAAGGGGGTGTGGATAGCTATGCTGAGTCCAAAGCCCAACGTTTCAAATAAATGAAACGCGGCGTTTCATTCCAAGTCCTTCCCTCCGTTTTCCATTTGAACATGATCCGTTGGATGAGTCCTTCAGTCAAAAGTCAAAATGAGATCGTGTGGCTCCTGACCCTTCTTCAACCTCCAGCCACTTAGGGTTTCAGAAATGGCTTTTCATGCAAGCATTTTCGAGCTCGTCTTTCTCCCTCCACAAGCCATGAAACTTCAAGGTATAAAAAGCAAAAACAGTCTATTTCTTTCCCTCTACAAGTCTGTATCGTTAGTTTGCCTTAAAACTCAATCAATCAACCAATTCGATAGGTGGAACAGATGGAAACCACCATTAATATCTGATATCAAACCTCTCCAATTCTCCACAAAACTCATCCTAAACTGATCTACAATTCATCCTGATCATAGCATGCTAATCCAATAACCTTCTCAGGCCTTATCTTAGCAATTACAAGTCCCAACAGTTTTGATGCACCATACTCAATCTTCATGAAACCTTCCCAAATTCATCCAAAACAGTCCTCTATCCTATCTTAACAACTTTACCCTATCAAAACACTAAGATTCTACCTAAACTAAGCAATTCGAACAGAAAACAAACCTGGTGCAAAATGATGAAACAGCTATGTTACCCCTTGAACTAGGTGCTTGCAGTGATTGAAACTTGCTTAGTGACTTGAAGGATGAATTCTGTATGCAATATCTCGTGTGCTAACCCTCTGAATCTTGTTCTTCCAATTTCTTGAACCTTGAATAATGAAACTTGTATGGCACTCTCCTTGATTGATTCATCCAGATGAATATGTGAATTGCAACCTATGGATGATGGTGATGAAGTTCAGATCAAGAATGAGGAGGATTGGTGAGAAATTGAGAGAGTTTGAGATACTTTTGCAAGAATGAAAAAATGAATGCAACTTGGGGTTTTGAACAAATGAAGTCACCAACCATGGCATGAACCAACTTGTATGAATATATAGATGAGGTTAGAACCTCCTAGAAACTTGGAGAAGTTTCCCTTGCACAAATTCCCTTGAAATTGGATTATGTTTCTTTCATTATAAGCAACCATGGATAACTCTTAAAACATGAACTAAGCTCAAAATTCCACTTTATCCAATGTATTTAAAATGTCCTTTCCATTCAAAATGACCTATAATTTTGCTTCATTTGGCCAAGATATGAAAAATCTCATTTTTTAAGCCATTTTTATTCATTAAATCCAACAATTTTGAAACCTTCTGCTATGAATCTTTCCAATCTCTCATGGTCACTTTTCTAGACTCAAACTGTCATTTGGAACAAGTTTTATGTTGTAAGTTTTTCCATTTGAGGCCTCCTTGTATGAGTTTTGGGCATAGGTTAAAATGACCTGTAATTCACAAATGACCAAAATACTCTTTGCTTGCCAAGACCATAAGTAGAGTTACACACATCATATGAAGGCATACCATACCATTCTAGAAATCTAAGACAATAAGGAACAATTCTTATGTTGACCAGAAATCCATTTAAAATCTCCTTGAGGGGTAAAAATAGCTTGGAAGTCAAGTCACTTTCACAGACAAAATTTCAGATACCTCAGATGACCTGTAACTTGCAAGGACCATAACTGGAGTTCTATAAATCTCCTTGATGTCTTCCACCACTCAAATTAAAGGTCTTGAGATCCTCTACAAGTTTCATGTTGGCCAAGGATCCATCTGAATCTTGCATTTTGACTTATCTTGCTTGGAAATTTGACCTAAACTAGGGGATTTTACATAGAAACCCTAATTTAGACCCTCCTCTTCTCCTTGATTTCTCTTGATTTCTTCTTAGCATAACAACATATCCTTATTCTCCATGTCAAATGATGAACCCCACATCTCTTCAATAGCCCTTAATGCCTCTCCAACAATCCTTTGACCTAGGGTTGACCCAGGGTTGACCCAGATGAAACCCTAGTTGACTGTCTTCAACTGCAATTCTTGTGATCACATCAACAACTTGTTTTCTTCTCCAAATGACTTTCTAAGTCCTCCAAGATGTCTAGATACTCCCCATGCTCTCAATTCACATCCTATAATTCCCTTGTTGATCCTCAGACACCCTCAGTTAGGAGATATACTCAATGCTTGATCCACTGAACTCCCTGCTTTCAAATTCTTTTCTGATGACTTGAATGAGATTGAATTAGGATAATAACCTCTGGATAGGCCTCTAGAGATGCGAATAATGCTTGTTCCCCTGTTGAATGACTTGCTATGCTTATGCTATGCAGATGGTTGGGCTATGCACATGACTCTATATGCAAATGCTAATGATACTGAAACATAAACCAAGTGAATAAGGTTGGGCAAATTTTAGGGTGCAACACAGCTGCAGAATCTGTCGCAAAGGAACAATGAAAGGTTTAAGGAATACGCCCAGCGGTGGCGTGAATTGGCAGCCAGGGTTCAGCCGCCGATGGTTGAACGTGAGCTTGTGCAGATGTTCGTAGCCACCCTCCCAGGGGTTTACTATGAGAAATTGGTCAGCGGTATGTCTGGAACCTTATCAGATCTCATTATCACGGGGGAGCACATTGAAAATGGGATCAAACTCGGGAAAATTCAAGGTGATTCATCCTCAGTCGGAGGAGGAGGAAAGAAACTTTATAGTGGCAAAAGACGGGAAGGAGAAACGAGCACCGTGACCAACGCTAGAAGGAAGGGTAAAGGCCATCACCAACAGGTGGCCAACATAACTATCCCGGCAGCTCAACAGCCACAGCAGCAGCAGCAGCAACAACTGAATCAGCAAGGGTACAGAAAGTATCAGAATAGGGCACCTCTGTCAAGCCGTCACCTCGAGACACCGCCCATGTCGTACGCGCAACTATTACAGACTTTGCTTCAGCTACAGTTGATCCAGAAAAGAACCCTGGCTCCCTTGACAGGGGCACCTCCGCCAGGTTATGACGCGAATGCAACTTGTGAGTTTCACTCAGGGGCACCAGGCCACACAATAGAAAACTGCAAAGCCTTCAAGCATAAGGTGCAGGACATGGTGGACGCTAAGATCATCAACTTCTCAGATAATGTGCCAAATGTCACGAAGAACCCTATGCCGAATCATAGGGGAGGTGGAGTAAACGCCATTATTGAAGACGAGAACTTGGATGTGTTGACTGATGTCAGAGATCTGAAGACGCCGCTTAGCTTCGTTAAAGCTAAGTTGATGAAAAGAGGTTTCTTTCCAGGTTGCGGAGAGCTGTGTATGGGCTGTGCGACAAGTCCTGATGGATGTGAACAGTTGATAGAGGGGATTCAAAGTCTGATGACTGAAGGGATCTTACAGTTTAGCCGGAGGGCCGAAAGTGGATCGGGAGAGGTAGTGCTGAAGCAAGATGATGAGGTCGCCACCATCACCATCCCTCGCCAGACGATAACTATTTCTGCACCCAGGCCGCCTACGATTACCATCACCAAAGCTGGGCTAATACCCTTCGAAAGCACCAATGCTGTCCCATGGCATTATGGGGCGGAAGTCTACTGCAACAGACAGAAGTTGGAGCTAGAACCGTTTGGGTCGTCTGTAGATAACCTTGTAGGAGTAAGCGGAATCACTCGCAGCGGGAGAGTGTTTGCACCACCAGAGGTCGTGGCGGACAAAGCGGACAGAGCTGATGCAATTGATAAAGGTAAAAGTAAAGTCGTTGAAGAGATCCCGCGTGGGGCAGAAAAAGACTTACTCGTTAAAGACGCCGAGGAATTTATGAGGTTGATTAAAAAGAGTGACTACAAGATCGTGGATCATCTCCATCAGACACCCTCGAAGATTTCCATCCTGAACCTGTTGCTGTGTTCTGAGGCGCACCGCAATGCACTGCTGAAGGTGTTGAACACCGCATATGTACCGCAGGAAATATCGGTAAACTAGCTGGAAGAGGTCGTAGCCCACGTGAATGCTGGAAATGGGTTAGGGTTCACTGACCTAGAGCTGACGCCGAAGGGAAGGAACCACAATAGCGCCCTGCACATCTCGATAGAGTGTAGGGGAACGATTATGTCTCACGTGTTGGTCGACACAGGGTCATCACTTAATGTTCTTCCGAAGAAGGCACTAATGAAGTTGGATACTCGTGGAGTGATTTGCACACCCAGTAATCTGGTTGTGAAGGCGTTCGATGGAACCAAACGCCATGTTTTCGGGGAGGTGACGTTGCCAATCCAAGTCGGTCCGGAAACATTCGACGCGGTCTTCTACATTATGGACATCATGCCTGCCTACAGCTGTCTATTGGGCCAGCCATGGATCCACTCGGCAAGTGCCGTGACCTCCACGTTGCACCAGAAACTCAAGTACACTGTCGGAGGTAGCATCGTGACCGTTTGCGGCGAGGAAGACATAATGGTGAGCCATTTGTCGTCCTTCAAGTATGTTGAGATGGATGGGGAAATCCACGAAACCCTATGCCAAGCGTTCGAAGCTGTTAAAGTCAAGGACGCAACTCCTGTAGTCACTGAAAAGCCAGAGATGACTCTCTCTTCCTTCAAGGAAGTCGGGGCCGTTGTCCAAGCCGGATCTACCCCAGGCTGGGGGCGAATTTTGGAGATACCTAACAAGCAAGACAAGTTTGGGTTGGGATATTCTCCTGGAGCTGAAGCCTCCTCTTCTAGTAGTGCGTCGCAAGGTAAAGGGCCGATCCAGTTTACCAGCGGCGGGGTGATATTTGAAAGAATTAACGCGGTGTCTGAAGACAGCGGAGATAGCGACTGTGACTTAGACTCTTGGATCCAGCCAAGCAAGCCAGGCGAGAGCCTCAACAATTGGTCCGTCAAGGATATCATCCAGATGACAAGCGAAGATTAATGATTTACTTTTTCCAATCATTGTACAACCCTATGTCCTACCCGGGGCATAATGGTTTTATTGTCAGGGCCTTGTTTGATTATGTACATGCATTTTACCAATAAATCAAAAGGCGTTTTCTTCGTATTCAAATATTGTGATCTCTGTTATTCCTGTTTTATATTTGTGTTGAAAAACAATAAAATGGCAATGGGGTTTGTGCTAACCTGCATATCCTTGTTTTAAGCGTAACCCTTGTTATTGCAGGATCCACATAGCAGATGACATCGACTATGGACCTTCTACAACTCACTTCGATTTTGATTGCCCGATCTATCAAGCCGAGGAAGAGATTGATGAAGACGAAGACCTTCCCGAAGAGTTGGCCCGCTTGTTGAAACAAGACGAGAAAGTCATTCTGCCTCATGAGGAGGAGATCGAGATCGTGAATATGGGTTCTGAAGAACTTGTCAGGAACGTCAGGATAGGGGCTGCATTGCAGAGTGATGTCAAGCAGAGATTGGTCGAGATGCTAAGAGAGTATAGTGATGTCTTTGCTTGGTCATACGAAGATATGCCCGGACATGACACTGACATCGTGGTCCACCACTTGCCGCTGCGAGAAGATTGTCCTCCCGTTAAGCAGAAGCTTAGAAGGACGCAACCAGATATGACCGTTAAGATCAAAGAAGAAGTGCAATAACAGCTTGATGCTGGCTTCTTAGCGGTCACGACTTACCCTCCGTGGGTCGCCAACATAGTACCCGTACCGAAGAAGGACGGTAAGGTGCGAATGTGCGTCGATTATCGGGATTTGAACAGGGCGAGCCCTAAAGATGATTTCCCGCTGCCTCATATCGATGTGTTGGTCGACAATACAGCTCAGTTCTCCGTATTTTCATTCATGGATGGCTTCTCCGGCTACAATAAGATCAAGATGGCGCCGGAGGACATGGAGAAAACTACGTTTATCACTCCCTGGGGAACATTCTGCTACAAGGTAATACCTTTCGGTCTGAAGAACGCAAGGGCCACTTACCAACGAGCAATGGTTACTTTGTTTCATGACATGATTCATCATGAGATTGAAGTCTATGTTGATGACATGATTGTGAAGTCCCAAACGGAGGAAGGACATCTAGTCAATTTGCTGAAGCTTTTTGAAAGGCTTAGGAAGTTCAGGTTGAGGCTGAATCCTAACAAGTGTACTTTCGGAGTACGGTCCGGAAAACTACTGGGGTTCATCGTGAGTGAAAGAGGCATCGAGGTTGATCCTGCGAAAATAAAAGCGATACAAGAAATGCCAGCGCCAAAAACAGAAAAAGAAGTTCGTGGTTTCCTGGGCAGAATAAACTACATTGCAAGGTTTATTTCTCAGCTCACGGCCACGTGTGAACCGATGTTCAAACTACTAAAGAAAGATCAGGCGATTATCTGCACTGAGGATTGCCAGAAGGAATTCGACAAGATAAAGCAGTATCTGCATGAACCTCCAATCTTGATACCCCTAGTGGCTGGACAGCCCCTAATCATGTACTTGACAGTTCTTGAGAATAGTATGGGGTGTGTTCTCGGTCAGCACGACGAGACGGGCAGAAAGGAGCATGCCATTTACTACTTGAGTAAAAAGTTCACAGACTGTGAATCTCGTTACTCGATGCTGGAGAAGACGTGTTGTGCGCTAGCCTGGGCTGCCAAACGTCTACGACAGTACATGCTCAACCACACCACCATGCTGATTTCGAAGATGGATCCGATCAAGTACATCTTCGAGAAGCAAGCGCTTTCGGGCAGGATTGCCAGATGGCAAATGGTGTTGACAGAATATGACATTCAGTACGTTTCCCAGAAGGCCATCAAGGGAAGCGTATTGTCTGAATACCTGGCTGAACAGCCGATCAAGGATTACCAGCCGATGAAATTTGAATTCCCTGATGAGGATATCATGTTTCTCAAAGCGAAAGATTGCGAAGAACCGTTGCCTGACGAGGGTCCAGATAGGAAATCCCAATGGAAATTGATATTTGACGGGGCGGTTAATTCCTACGGAAGTGGCATTGGGGCGATCATCACGACTCCCAACGGATCCCACATCCCGTTCACTACGAGACTGACGTTTCCAGTCACCAATAATGAAGCGGAGTACGAAGCATGCATCATGGGTCTAGAAGAAGCAATTGATTTGAGAATCAAGAACCTAGATGTATACGGTGACTCAGCGCTTATGATCAACCAGATTAAAGGGGAGTCGGAGACTCGTCAATCGAATTTGGTGTCGTACATGAATTATGCCAGCAGGCTACTTCCGTTCTTCGATCGAGTGGAACTCCATCATGTGCACAGGGCCGAGAATCAAATGGCTGATGCCTTAGCCACGTTGGCTTCGATGTATAAAGTCAATTTTTGGAATGAAGCTCCAAGAATTGTCCTTTCTCGTCTTGATAGACCTGCATTTGTCTTTGCGATCGAGGAAGCCTCCGACGGCAAGCCATGGTTCCATGATATCCAGACCTTCCTTATGACTAAGGAGTATCCTGCGGGTGCGTCGACCCAGGATAAGAAGACTCTGAGGAGGTTGTTTGGAAATTTTTTTCTTAATCCTGATGGAGTTTTGTATAAAAGAAACCATGATCTCGTGCTACTCAGATGTGTAGATGAGAAAGAGGCGAGTATGCTCATGGAAGAAGTCCGTGAAGGCACATTTGGTACGCACGCCGGCGGGCATGCCATGACGAGGAAGATCCTGAGAGCAGGGTATTACTGGCTGACGATGGAATCGGATTGCTTTAAATTCGCGAAGAGATGTCATAAATGCCAGATTTATGCTGATAAAGTTCATGTGCCGCCGTGCCCGTTAAATGTCATGTCCTCCCCGTGGCCGTTCTCCATGTGGGACATCGACATGATAGGCAAGATTGAGCCCACTTCATCTAACGGTCATCGCTTTATTCTAGTAGCTATCGACTACTTCACCAAGTGGGTGGAGGCAGCCTCATATGCTAATGTGACCAAGCAGGTGGTGGCTAAATTCATAAAGAGGGACATCATCTGTCGTTACGGAATTCTTGAGCGGATCATTACTGATAATGGTTCGAATTTGAATAACAAGATGATGAAGGAGCCGTGCCAGAGTTTCAAGATTGAACACCACAACTCATCTCCTTACCGGCCGAAGATGAATGGCGCCGTTGAAGCGGCTAATAAGAACATCAAGAAGATTGTACAGAAGATGGTTGTGACCTACAAGGATTGGCACGAGATGTTGCCATTTGCACTGCACGGTTATCGTACAACGGTACGTACATCAACCGGGGCAACTCCTTTCTCCTTAGTGTACGGTATGGAAGTCGTCCTACTGTTAGAAGTAGAGATCCCTTCTTTGCAAGTTTTGGTTGACGCAAAACTCGATGAGGCAGAATGGATTAAGAACCGACTAAACCAACTCAGCCTGATGGACAAGAAGAGATTAGCATCGATTGCATATGGTCGTCTATACCAAAGCCGAATGAAGAAAGCTTATGATAAGAAGGTGCGTCCTAGGAGCTTTCAGACGGGTGATCTCGTCCTGAAGAAGATTCTTCCTCCACACTCCGATCACCGGGGCAAGTGGACTCCCAATTACGAAGGTCCGTACGTCGTCAGCAAGGTCTTCTCGGGAGGAGCTTTGTTGTTATCCACGATGGATGGCGAAGATTTTGCATCCCCGGTGAACGCGGACGCAGTTAAAAAATACTTTGCTTAAAAAATGACCCGCTGGAAAGAAAAAGAGTATCCAGGCAAAAATGGGGCATCCCGACGAACCATAAAAAGGGAAAAAGGTTCGGGCAAAAATTAGGGATATAAATTGAAAAAATGTACACCCGCAAAGTCGAAAACCCGGATGGGCGACTTTGGCAGAAAAGGGTATCCCGGTGAATCGAAAACCCGGAAGGGCGATTCAGGCAAAAGTTACGGATTTGAAAAAGCAAATGACTGCGTTCCGCGTGTGGACTTTCATTGATTAGTGGTTTGGAAGACCAGAGGGCCGTTTATCTGAATCAATCTCTTCTGAAGCTGAAGCGTCAGAGAAGTATCGAAGTCGAATGGGTCATAGAGGGATCAACTCATGGTGTTCGTCTACGCCTCGTTGCCGACATGTGTATATACTGATGTATATTTATGTTTTTACTTTTTTTCGCGCAGCTTCCTCATTCCGGGAGCTTGCCTCTGTTGTAAAACATTTTTACCCATTCAGGGGTTCGTTATCAATAAAATGTATACTATTCAGCAATTCTGTTTGTTTGTTTAGCATTTACCTGCTTTGTTTGCGAAAAAGAGCGCTGATGTTTTTGATAAAATGCGCATACATAAACCTACTGGCCTAGGCCACTGATTGTTGAAACAATGAATTACTTAAACATTGTCACAAGCTGATAACCTTGATAGGTCCCTTTTGAGAAAGGCATCTTGTCTGTTTGTTTGTGTTGTTGCAGGTGGCATATACCAGGCAGTACGTCGTGCGCGTCCCCAAGCAGGATGATTCCTTCTTCTCCAGCAAAGTTCAGCAGCCTCTCCCTGCAGAGTCTGAACGTGAGATCGTAAGCATTGATATGTCTCCCCAGGCAGAGAAGATTCTCTCCCCAATCAAATACATCCTGAAGGAATGTTGTCTCCCCAGCTAAGTCATACTGAAGTGTGCAGCAAGTGAAAGTTCAAGACTGAAGTCTCCGGCGGAATTCAGATTCCCCACAGAGTCGTACTCTCCCCTGGAGCAGGGTGATCCCTTCTTCCCCAGCCGAGTTTGTAGTTCCCCAAGAGAGCCGAGTCCTTGGAAAGCAGTTCAGGCCATGATTGGTTTTTCCCCAGTAGAATGTTGAATAGCTGACGCTGTATTTCCCCGCCGGAGTCGTTATCTCCAAGGAAGTAGTCGCGAAGGACGCGCAGTTTATTTCTGTGATCGACATCGCTTTCCTCAGCAGGTGCAAGTTCTCGTAGAGCTTCATTTCCCTGCAGTAGTCAACTGAAGTTTGTTTCCCCGGGTGGAGTCCAATTGAGATTGGTGTGGTTCTTCCTCCTCGGCAGGATGATTCCTCCCCTCCACCAGAGTGTTTCTTTCTCCTGGACAGGAGGATTCTCCCTTCGGCATTTATTTCGCTGACGGGACCGCAGCATTTTGCATGATTGCATAACATTTATCATAAACGCGTAGCATTTCCACCGTGTGGAGCATTACGTCATTGTCACGGCATATGCATGCTAAACATGAGCTAGGTCGTTACTGTTCTTGTTTTGCAGGTGTTCCTCCGCAGAGTCGCTTGCTCAAGATGATTCTTGAATTCTCCCCAGCAAAGTCGTTTGCCCAAGATGATTCTTGAATTCTCCAGCGAGGGTGCTCGTTTAAGATGATTCTTAAAATCCCCGGTGAAGTCGAAAGAGTTGGTTGCTCAAGTTGATGCTTGAAATCCCCGACAGAGTGTTCGCTCAGGATGATCCCTGAAACCTCCAGCAGAGTTATGGGTTCAGGATGATTCTTGAAGTCCCCCCGGAGTTATTTGTTCAAGATGATTCTTGATTTCCTTAGCAGAGATGACCTACCCAGAATGATTTATGAATCCCCGAAGCAGAGTTACTTGATAGTTCTCCAGCATCCCCAGCGGAGATGTGTCATCCCCAGCAGGTTTCTGAACAGCAAAGTTGAAGCTTCCCCTGAAGACTTGAGGATTGAAGTCCAACCGTATTAACGAAGTAGTTCTCCCATATGACACGGAGTGCCTGAGGGCAGAAGTTTGGATACCCCCAATTGGTTCATGATTGACTGAGAATTCTATTCCCGACTTACTGATGGAGTCCGGCTGATGCCCGGAGATTTCTTTGAATGCCCGATGGCATGATTCAGTTGATTGTTGACCTGATGAGTCCCGAGGAATCTTGATGCCAGACGGCATGATCAACCATGTATCACCGGTTACCGTGTGACCGATTCCCCAGCTAATTGTCGTGCAGCTATCATCTCAGTTTCCGAAGATTTGTCCCCATCAGAGTACCGTGTACTTGGGCAGTTGGCAAATTTTCGGGTTTTTTGGTATTCAACCGTCTCGTACCTTGATTGGATGCGAGCCGTTTGCTTCTCACCCAGTCAGGTTCAAGCCGTTTGAATAGGGGCAGCTGTTGCACCCCAAAATTTGACCAACATTTCTTTACCTAGCTTGTGTTTCATTTCATTCACATTAGCATTATCATTTGCATTTCATTGACATGTATGCAGGAGATCAAGAGGTATGATTACCAATCAAGAGCTATACAAGACTATGAAGCTAGCCAAGAAGGTTATTCAAGTGTTCAAGGGTAGATATCCTTGTCAGAGAAGTTAAAAGATCCTCAGAGAGAATGGTTGAAACCAAGAGTGTGTGCCTCCTAACTTGAGAGTTGTGGGAAGACCTCAGATGATTTTGAAGCCATGAAGATGGACTTGAAGCCTTGAGAGAGCTTATGAGATGTTCTGAAAGCCATCATGAAGCCTAGACAGGTCATTGTGCAAGTTTAAGAAGACTCAGCCATGAGTGGTGTAATTAGGGTTTGATTGGGTCAACCCTAGGTCAGTTGATGATTTGAACAAGGTTGAGACCTAATTCAAGGGCCATGTGATCATGGATGGATACATTGAGATTCTATAAGGATGATTCCAAGGTCAAATCATCATGATTGAAGAGTTTGAGAAGTTTCAAGCTAGGGTTTCTAAGGCTTGACAGTGTAAAATACCCTAGTTTGACCCCTATCTTCAAGGCAGTTTAGCTCAAGATGTGGTTGTCATATCATCTTTCCCCCAACATGAATGTTGTAGAGCCTTCTCTTAGATTTAATTTGAGTGCTAGAAGTCCTAGATAGGATTTGTAGAACTCAAGTTATGACTTTGACAAGTTACAGGTCATCTGAGGTATGTGAATCTGGGGGCTTGAAAGTTACCCAACTTGCATCAAACTTTTGCCCAAGAAGGATGATTCCTATGAACTTTTGGTCAACATGAATGTTGTTCCTTATCCTCTTATATTTCTAGAGAGTACTAGAAGTCCTTGATAGGATTTGTGGAACTCAACTTATGGCTTTGACAAGTCAAGGGTATTTTGGTCATTTGGAGATTACAGGTCATTTCAAGTATAAGGCCATAACTCCTATTTACAAGCTTCAAATGGAAAAATATTCAACATAAAACTTGTTCAAAATGATGTTTTAAGGCTAGTAAGGAGGTCATGAGATGATGGAAATGCTTGTAGCTCAAAGTTGCAAAAATGACCTAAAATAAGGGTATAACTTAAATGAATCAAAGTTGGAAATGGATATTTTCAATCTACACATCCAAACCATGACATGTAATATATCATTTTGACTCTAGAAAAAATTTCAAGAATATTGGTTTAGCCACATTTTTGAATTGAAATTCAATTGGTGGACTTGCTTTGAAAAGTGATTACTTACATCATAAGTAACATGTGCAAAACATAGAATCAAGGCATGAGCAAGGCCCTTTGCAAGCTAAACACCTTCAAAATGTCACTAGGGGAGAAATCAAAAGAGAAGGGGATGGTTTTCAAGCTGCAAACAGAGCTATGCATATCATGATATGTGATTGAAAATCTCATGACATGAGAGATTGAAACTCTCATTAGAAGGGTCTAGAGGGTTCTAGATCACTCATACATCATCTATATATTGAGTAGAGGTGATCCAATGCAAAGGTTGGTGAGGATTGAAGGAGAGAGCATAGATTGAGATTGAGATTTCTTGGTTTGCAATTGAATTCGGTTTCACCAAATTCTTCACTTTCCATCCATTTTCTTGATTGAAACTTCTTCCATGGATGCAAGGGAGTGATTCCAGATCATAATCCAAGGGAATTCGTGGCGGAATCGTGTATGAGCAAGTGAATTTTTCCAGCTGCAACTCACCATCGGATTTCAAGATTCAAGAGCTTTCAACCGGTTCTTTTGCATACAGAAGCAAGGAGAGGATCTATTGATCGTGTCTGGAAGGTTGGAGAGCTTGAATTGAAGGTTTAGTGCATCTGTTCATCCAAGATTATTTTTCCAGCCACGTTTTGATTTCAACTTGTGAAGGAGTTCTGATTATGAAACGCACCGTTTCATTTAATCAGTGGTTCTGGGCTTAGTGGAAAGATTGTTATCCCCACCCCCTGAAGGCCCAATCCATTATTTGAACTGTGTATCATTGCTATCTGCACCGTGTGCTTGTCTATTTTTGTTTGATTTTCATTATTTTTTCATTTTATTCATGGTTCTTGGGAAAATCATATAAAATTGAAAATTAATCCAATTAATCCCATTCTTTTTGCATTTTACTCATGATTGAGTCTAGTATTTTGTAGAGAAAAAATATTTTCATTTCATGTATTTTCTGATTTTATGGGAATTTTATATTTTAATTGATATTAAAATGGTTATGTTTGATACTTAATTTTGTGGAATTTTGTGTGATCAAGTGGTGATGATTTTGATCCCAATTTTTTGTGTGTGATTAGGTTTGACATGTATGATCCCATATCATTTTTATCACATTTTTGTGATGAAAATAGGTGTGCTTTCTAGATTGATATTTAGATGCTTCCTTTTAGGGTTTAGGTTTAGTACCTTATAGTGTAGAATTTATTTCTAGGTCTTATTTGATGATTTGATCCTTGGAGTTAATGTGGTAGAGTCATGATTGAACTAGGTTCCCATAGTCATTTTTGTAGGATTTTACAATTGGTTTTAGTATTTTAGTTAGGACTAACTTTAGTACTAGGTTTTAGGTGATCCTAACTTACTAATTCAACTAGATTAACTGCTTTAGTCCCCTTAGATTAGGGTTTTGCTTTGTTTGCCTTTGGTTGAGATTGAAGACAAGTTGAAGACAAGGGGAGGATGCTTGAAGTTGCTTGGAGCTTGGAGTTGCTTGTGCCTGAAGGTGTCTGATGAAGATTTAGGAGATAGGAGACATAGGGAGAGCTTTAGAGTTAGAATGATTTCTTTCACAAATATGGAAAGCATCTTGTGCTTCCATTCCTCCCAATGACTAAAAGTCCTTCTCAGATATTCACATCCCTCCTTTGGAGGGATGAGTGGCTTTATCTGGGAAGTAGAACTTTGAGGGAACCAGTCTCTCATAATGATGAACCCTTACAGGCTTCCTTTGGTTGTCAATAAGCTGTTTATCATTTCCACTCATTCTGTTAAATCAATTGTCTTCTAGATGTTGGACTTGAGTTTGAAGATGAGGACTTCATTGAAGAGTGTGGAAGAGGATGATTCCTTGAGCATTGCCATTTCAGCTGAAGCTTGAAGAGCTTGAAGACCAAGTTGATACTTGAAGATTCAATGAAGATTGAGTGAAGAGCTGAGGCTTAGAGAATTGAAGGATGAAGTTGACACTCCCATGTGGTTGAAGATTACTCAGAGAAGCTGAAGCTTGTAGGAGAAGATGATCAAGTTGATACTGGTGAAGCTCAGAGAAGCTGAAGCTTGTAGGAGAAGATGACCAAGTTGATACTGGTAAAGCAAAGAGAGCCGAAGCTTGAAGACTAAGTTGATACTTATGAAGAGGGTTCAATTGAGATTGAGTGTAGAGCTGAGGCTTGAGGAATACAGGGTGAGTTGATACTTACATTGATGCTTGGAGAGCATGAAGGAATCAATTTGATAATTGCAGTTAGGAGTGAAGCCTGAAGGTGGAATTGACTGGAAAGCTGAAGCTTGGATAAGAGAGAACAAGTTGATACTTATGTTTGATGGATTGAAACCATGGAGAACCAAGTTGATACTTGTGATGAAAGATGGTAGCCTTGAAGGGTGGTTGAAGTCTGAAGACTGGATTGCTGTCAGAAGAGATGAAGCTTGGAATTGAAGGAGGGGTTGATCTGCTTTCTCTCCTGTCTGTGTTCTTTTCTGTGCTGATGTGCCTTGTTTGACTTGCTTGATGCATTAGAATAAGTTCATACCTAGACTGATTTTAATCTAGGAGCATTATTGCACTAGAGGTTGAGTTGCTCCCTCTGCTTGTATTGTTACTGTATGGCTTTTCTTGCGAGTATTCGGTAGATCCCAGCTCCCTTGCCCATGTGGTTTGTGTTTGCTTGATAGCATGTTATTTCTACTGTATGATTGCAGTTGTTATTCTAGTTTGCTTGATAGCATGTTATTTTTACTATATGATTGCAGTTGTTATTGTATTTTGCTTGATAGCATGTTATTCCTTCTGTATGACTGCAGTTATCCATATCTGGCTTGAGGTTGAGATGAGCTTGTGGAGGCTGATGCCCCACACACATTTCCTCCCTCACTTGCATTGCATGCATTTTACAGTCGTTTATTGTTTACTGTTTAAGCTGATGCTTTATCTGTTTCTGTGTATCACTGACATGATCCCTTAGGAATCTCACTTCCTCTGATAAGGAAGTGATGATAGAACTTTAGGTTGAATCCTATGCATGACAACTTCTAGGAGTTCCCTGTTTCAAACTTCAACTATAGGATGAATCCTTGGCATGACAACAGTAGGACTTGATAGTCTCCCTTAGTTGAGCCTGTTCTCTCTTCTCATCTCAAAACAACTTAAAATACAGTAATCATGAATGATTTCTTTCGTACGTTACGAGCCTTAAGCTATCTGAGAAAGGATTGTTGGAGAGCTTCTTTTCAACAGTCTGGATGTTTAGTATGGCACCCTTTGGGTGACATGCGACGCATTCACTCTCAGGTCATAGTCTTTAGTGCGATTGAAATTGCAAACACAATAAAAAACAGTTCTTCCGTAAAAGACAGAAAGCAAACTTCAAACCTTTTTGCCCCGTGGGCCCATAATTCAAAGGAAGCTTTTCTGAAGAAAAGAGTGTCGTTAAACTTCAGCGCCAACGCAAACATGCTTTGTCCCTAACTGCTGGAACTGTTATTTAACCCTAATCGATAAAACATATGAATCTGAATTCCCGTAATCCGTATTGGTCCCGAACTACGTAAGCTCTGATCTCTCATACCTGTTGAGAGTACGTAGGCACAATACTGATGTATTGGCGAGCCACCTTCCACCTTCCCCGTAACCCGTAGTAGGTCGAACTACGTTGACTCTGATTTCTCATTCTCTGATGAGAATACGTAGGCATAAAGCGCGACGCTTTGCCGAGTCATTTTTCTTTTCTGTTTAAGCCAGCCTTGATAGGTAGATAGATAAACCAACTCGTCCAGTAAACACAACAAGCGTGGATCCCATCGAGTCCGATGGACGTGAGGGGTGCTAATACCTTCCCCTTGCGTAACCGACTCCCGAACCCAGACAACGGTTGCGATGACCTTGTCTTATACCTTTTCGTCAGGTTTTTCCGATCGTTTCCTTTCTCGTTCTGAGGGATAAATAACGAAAGGTGGCGACTCTTCTATTTTGCCGGCACCTTATTTTCGCGGAAGTGACATTAGGTACTAGAGTGTCTCTAGGCTGAAGTGTCATTGGGTAGAGATTAAGTGAGAAGTGCAAACTGGAGGTTTGACTTTGAATTGATTATACTAATAGTGAATTTCCTCCCTGGCTTGGTATCCCCAAAATGTAGGTGTTGTTGATACCGAACTGGGTGAACAATTACTATGTTATTTATCTTTCTGCATTTACAATTATGTACTTTAAATGGTTAGATAAATAGTATGACAGACTGCAGATGTCACAACAGAGGTCGTGGCATTGGTCATGACATTGGGACAATTTAAAGAAATTTAAATTGGCCATGGTCTGTCCTCATCCTTGTAGAGCAGAGATCAATGTTCTTGGAACACATGTGATCTGCATTCCAGAATATCACTAGTGCAGTGTGCCACCAGCTCAATGTGGATGTTATTGCTCGTTACCACTCCCACTGTTGAAGGAGACAATATCCAGAAAAATTTGAGGTTAATACTAGCACAATTAAGGGCTTATTGGATGCCCAATTCATTTACGAAGCCACATATACAAAGTAGTTATCTAATATGGTGTTGGTAAAGAAGGGCTTGGAGAAATGGAGAATGTGCGTTGTTTATACAAATCTTAATAAGGCATACCCGAAAGATTGTTGCCTGCTCCCAAATGTTGATAAAGTAGTAGATAATTTAGCACAATATCGATTACTTCCATTTATGGACGCCTATTCGGGGTATAATCAGATACCTCTGTACGCGCCTGGCCGGATAAAGACAACCTTTATGACTGAGTAGACCAATCATCAATACAATGTCATACCCTTCAGATTAAAGAATGTTGTCTCAAATTACCAAAGAATTATGAACAAGATCTTCCAAGAAGAGATAGGAGAGACGCTGGAAGTGTACATGGATGATATGACCGATCATAAAGTATTTCCAATAGGATCTTCACTCTCAACAACTTTAATGGATGTTTAAGAAGGTCCACCAATACAATATGTGCCTCAACCTGAAGAAATGTAGTTTTGGGGTAAGGGAGGGAAATTCTTGGGTTTCTATTTGATATGGCGAGGGATAAAACTAAATCGAACAAATATGAAACATTGATTCAAATGAACTTGTCGCTTCAAAGAATGAGGTTCATAGGTTAAACGGTATGTTGACTACTTTGAATACATTTATTTCAAATTCACCATAACATGCTTTACCTTTTTAACGATTGTTGAAGAAGAAGACCAATTTTGAGTGGACAACTAATTGTTAAGAAGCATTTAAATCTTTGAAGAAAACCTTGGCCACACCCCCAGTACTTACATGACAATCTCTTGGGGAAGTTTTATATCTATACTTAGCTATTGTTAAGGAAGCTCTAAGTGCTTTACGATTAGAGAATCTGACGCCCATCAAAGGATGGTATACTTCATCTACAAAGCATTGCGAAGGGTAGAAACATGATACGATAAGATCAAAAAGAAAACCTTAGTGTTGGTGACAACATCACAAAATTTGCGACGGTACTTCCTCGCACGTTCCATTTGTATTATAGATAAATCTACCTCTAAAATATGTGCTTTACTGACCAGATTTGGTTGAGCATCTAATTAAGTGGGCCATTAAGTTATTAGAATTTGAGGTCTCCTTCTATGTAAGGAAAGCCTTAAAAGCCTAATTGTTTGTCGACTTGTTAGCAGAGATGACTCCCTTACCCCAGAGCCAGATCTTACATGGGTGGTCTTCACTGACGAATAACACAACAACAAGTGAATCAAAGCAAGTGTGATCTTAGAAATTAGTTTAGGTTTAGTAGTGGAAGTGTTTCTAAGATTCAAGTTCCCGACCACCAACAACCAAGTCGAATATGAGGCCATAATTGTCGAGATCACACTCGCGGAAGAAATGGGGGAAAAATGCATTAAGCTAAAAACAAACTCCTAATTGGTTGTTTCCTAAATAAGAGAATAAGACCATGCAAATGATCCTTTTCTCTAAAAGCACCTCAAGCTGATTGCGGGAAAACTGTCAGAATTTAAGGCGTCTGAGATTAACCATGTGCCTCAGAAGGATAATACCTGAGCCGATGTCATATCTCGATTATCCAGTACTAGAAGCCCTGGAATCAACCACTCTTTCATGAAAGAAATCATACAAAATCCCATTGTTAAAACGAAGGAGAAATTAGTAGTAGTAGTGAGCGACACAGTTTCACCTTCTTGGATGACACTAATTCAACAATATATAGAGTTTGGAATCCTTTCGACACGATACTAGTTAAAATAAAGTCAGGGGGGTACATTGTGGTCAGAAAAAGTTTTTACAAATCAGGTTTATCCATGATGTGGTATTTGGATTAAACTCTAGTGTCGACAACGGTAGCTTCATGGTTCAACAAGAGTTGTGCATGCTGTAGTCGAAGTCTGTTTAAGCATGCTGTCAAAATATATTAGCTTTGTGTTTAAGTTAGCATGTCAAATTGGGCCTTGCTTGTAAGCCCAATTGTTAAGTTAGCTTGTATCCTAAGTTAGCTTAGTAGTCTATAAATAGACTAGTTCTCTCAGGTTGTTGAGAGAGGTTAATTATTGTTATTCACCGTTAATATTTGAACCCTTATTGAGAAAGTTAATAGTAAATTTTTTTAACCAATTCTTATTCTTCTTCTTCCTTATTCCATCTCTTTCGTAAAAATTAATAGGGTTTCTTGTGTTTGTTCAAGAAACTCATTGTTTATCTCATAATTTTGTTCTGTTATTGACGACACCATTTTATAACAAACTGATGTTGTGAGCATGGAGGAGAAGATGTCGTCAACAAAGTATGAGATTGAGAAATTCATCAGTGTGAATGATTTCGATTTGTGGTGCTTGGAGATGCAAGCCCTTCTTGTTCAACAGGGCTTGTTATAAGCGTCGAAAGAATCAGAGAAGATGGACAATAACTTATCAAATAAGGAGAAGAAAATGATGGTCGAAAAAGACCACAGTGTCACTGTATTGAGCTTTGGTGATAGGGTTCTCCGAAAAATTTCAAAGGAAAAAACTGCAGATGGCGTGTGGACGAAACTTGAAGGTTTGTACATGAAGAAATCATTAGTTAATCATATCTACCTGAAGCAAGTTAGATATGTTCAACAAGTTGATTCTTGATCTTGAGAATATTGAGGTCAAGATTGATGATAAAGATGCAACATTGATGTTGTTGTGATCTTTACCTAAGTCTCATGCTCACTTCAAAGAAAATCTCTTGTATGGAAGAGAGTTATTGATGTTTGAAGAAGTTCAATCTGTCTTCTGCACTAAGGATTTGAATGAACAAAAGGAGCAAAAACCATCAATAGTAGGTGAAGATTTTTTCATTAAGGGGAAATTCTAAAAGAAAGATGGTATGTTTGAGAAGAAGAAGGGTAAAGTTCTACAAATTTCTTATGGTAGTAATGCTCATACTATTAAGTGTTATCATTGTAAGAAGGATTGTTATACAAGAAAGGTATGCCATGATCGACTGAACAATCATGGTGGAAAGGATAATGGTAATGCAGCTATTATGCAAGATGGTTATGAATCATCTAAAGTCCTGGTGGTTTCAAGGAGCAACACTAGCAAGGAGTGGATTATGGATTCAGGGTGTACTTGGCATATGACTCCAAACAAATACATGTTTAAGGAATTGTGTGATCAAGATGGTGGATCAGTGCTGTTGGGAAACAACAAAGCTTACAAAATTGCAGGTATTAGATTTGTGAGATTCAAGCTCCATGATGAGTGATCGGTCACCATTTCTATGTCGTTTCCCACACTTATTCGACATCTAATCCATGAATCGGTAATGTTTATGTTAGCCTTTTTATTGTTTTTGAATAAAATTTATTGTCTTATGTTTTTCTCGGGTCATATGTTTTTCTAGTGATTATATTATATTTGGTACATTTTATGCGTTTGGTAGTGGTCTTGATGATTTTAGGTCCATACGGAGAAAGGTAAAGGACTCGGGGCGAATAAATAGGAGATTCGGGAAAAGTAGGAGGAGTTTTTCAAGCATTTCAGTGGCCTGACATGGCCATCCGTGTCACCTGACACGAGTCGTGTCAGGAGAGAATCTATGAGGCCGTGTTGGAGGAGAAATCAGGGGGCTGACACGGGTTCCCGTGTCAGCAAGTTTGGCATGGTGACTTATGTGATCAGTGGAATAGGGAGCCAACATGGCTGCCCGTGTCAGCTGACACAGCCTGTGTTGACTTGGGCGTGTCATTCTCGAATTTCCTATCATATTTGACTATTTTGACCCCTGAGGGTATTCTCAGAATTTCCTGAATTATGTATTGGATCTGTTAGTATTTAAGACACATTTTGACAAGGAAAAAAGGACTTTTGAACTTTTTGGACAAGAGAATAATTTGACTAGAAGGATTGGGTGATCAAGAACAAAGGGAGAACGAAAGGTTTTCAAGGGCGGGAGCAATTGAAGACCAAAGTAATCCCCCAAATATTCTTGTAATGTTAAATTTAATTGTTAAATTTACTTTTATTATTACGAGAGGCTAAACCCCCAATGTTAGGGGGTGTCCCTGAATTGCTATTGTATTAATGTTATTTTTATGTGAATGACATAAGCACTTATTTTATTAATCAAGTTTTATCGTTCAATGATTTTATAACCTTCTCAATCAGTCAAATTAGTTTAGTTTTACAGTTAACGTTAGGTCAGAAAAACCATTGTTAACACAATTTGATCGATAATGCATTAGTAGATATTTCCTAGGATTAGGATTACCCTGTTGCACTTGAATACGACTGAAACTATTTTCAATGCTTGATTTCAAATTGATTATCTATGGACATAGTAAACTGATTATGATTTTGTAGGTTTTCTCACTAAGGATTTAGGAGTAAACAAAATTAGCAGTCAAGAACTTGATAAAATTGTGGTTATGTTTAAGAAATAAGGATTGATATTTTTGCAAGGCAATTCATGCACTTCCCCTAGTATGCCCTCATATCTTGTTGAATCTTATTCATTAGTTTGTTTTATTTTAAACATTGTCTTTTATCATATTCAAAGCAAATCTAAAAACCCCAATTGACTTTTGTTTGATTGAATTCAAATTACGCTTATATTGCCTAACACAGTCCTCAAGATTGATATTGGGGATAAATCCCTTATTTTAACTACAATTGACAGAATAGTACACTTGTTATTTTTCCGATCAATTTTTTGGCGCCGTTGCCCGGGAATTCCAAAATATAAGCTAAATTTTATTCAATTGAATTTTGTTGCTCTGCGACTAAAATTTTATTTTGTTTGTTTATTAGATTTATTTCTATTTTAACTAATACTTGTCTAATATGTGTATGTGAGGAAAACCCTCAGCTGAGTTTCTTTTTAACGCAGAACCGAAAAGATCACTGCACACGAGACATTGTCAAGCGAAACAAGCAAGAATGGAAATGTTAGAAGAAGAAATTTTGGTTCGTTCTGAGCATTCTGATTCATAGTCCAACATAGACGTAGAGACACAGCCAGAAGGAGTGAGAATGACTGGAATTCCACTAGCAGAAAGACTTCTAGGTGATTATGGAGGAGAAAATGCTCCAGCAGGTCGGTTGACCATCGTGAATCAACTGGTTAATGTAGAAAACTTCCAACTGCACCCGATAATAATCTGTCATCTCGAAAAGAGACATTTCACAGGAAAAATTAATGAAGATGCAAATAAGCACTTACAGAGGTTTCTTACGATGAGCACAACATTGAAAGTTAAGGGGCATTCGGAAAAAGCTAAAAAGTTACGAATGTTTCCATTCACTCTTTCCGAAGATGCAGAAGAGTGGTTATATTCCTTACCTTCCAGGAGTATTATTACTTGGGAGGAGATGGAGACAACGTTCTTGAATGAGTATTTTCTAGATTTTGTTTATATTCGAAAAAAGATATGATATCATGAATTTTAAGCAAAAGGAAGGAGAGTCACTTGGTGATGCATACAAAAGGTTTAAGAGATTATTGGTTGCTTGTCCCACACATAACATGGACCAAATAGAACAAACAAAGATGTTTGTAAATGGCCTTAGAATGAAGACAAAATAACTTATTGATTCAGCTGTCAGTGGCTCTTCCAACTTTACAACAACCACTGGTATCAAAAAGATCATTGAAGCCATTGCTGCAAATGAACACCTAGAATTGTATGATCGAAGTGTGAGCAAGCCTAAAGGGGTGATTGACTTAAAACTTTCTAATCAAGTGGTGAAGATGGAAGATCAAATAACTGCTGAAGTTGAGAGGAAATTGAAAGCTATGAATATAGGTACCCAAAATGTAGCACAAGTTCAACTGGTACAAGCTGTTAGTTGTTAGATTTGTGGGGGTCCTCATTTTTCTATGCATTGTGTAGCCACGGTTCAACAAATTGAAGAAATTAATTTCTTGAAGTAGAACAACCCATATTCTAATACTTATAATCCGGGCTGGAAGAATCATCAAAAATTTTCTTGGAAAGACCAACAAGGGAATGCACAGAAACAAGGACCTACCCAGTACCAAAACCAGTCACAACAACAACAACCACCGTATCAATAACAATATCAACAACCTCAGCCATAGTATCAACAAAAGCTCCAAAGAAAGTAGATTGGGAAATTGCCATTGAAAAGATAGCCGCTCAAAGTATCCAGTTCCAAGAAGAGACCGGGAATAATCAGAGAAACACTAATGCTTCTATTAAGAATCTGGAGGTTCAAATGGGTCAGATAGCACTACAGATAACAAATTCTCAAGCACAAGGTGACCTACCTAGTGCAACAGTGACACATCCAAGAGATCGTAATAATGTGAATGCCGTAACAACCAGAAGCGGGAATAAGGTTGAAGTGTCTGGAGAGAAATCTGAGGAAGATGACCAATTACTTGAGGTAGATCTGGAAATCTTAGAAACTAAAATCCCTACCAGGGAAGAACAGATTTAAAAGCCGGTTGTGAAGGAAAAACCCACTGAACCAAAACCCATCATTAAGCTTCCTTTCCCCACAAGAAACAAGAGAAAAGATCAACATGAGAAAAACTTTGAGAAGTTTCTAGATATGTTCAAAAAGTTAGAGATCAACATCCCATTTGCTGAGGCACTTGAGCATATGCCTATATATGCTAAATTCATGAAGGACATCATCTCTAAAAAGTGCACCATCGACACTGAACCTGTTATTCTAACTGAAACTTGTAGTACTATTTTGCATGGTATGAAGATTCCAGTGAAGAAACCAGATAGATGGTCGGTTACCATTTCGTGCACAATTGGAGATAGATCATTTAAAAAGGCACTTATTGATTTAGGGGCTAGTGTGAGCCTTATGCCATTATTAATATACAGGAAGCTAGGAATAGGAAGTGTTCAAGATACTAAGATGACACTATAATTTGCAGATCATTCAGTTAAGAGACTTTATGGGGTAGTTGAAGATGTTCTAGTAAAAATTGATAAATTTTTGTTTCCCGTTGATTTTGTGATTCTGGAGATGCCGGAAGATGAGGATATCCCTCTAATTTTGGGGAGGCCATTCTTAGAAACATGAAAATGTGGGATAGACATTGAGGGAGGCACTATAACCCTCAAAGTTTATGATGAAGAGCTGAAAATTAATGTGAGAAATACCATGAAGCACAAAGAAGATATAAGGACAAGCCACACTGTGTAGGTGATAGATAGTATGGTAGTTAAAGTTATTCATAGCCAAATCCCTAAGTCACCTTTGGAAAGAGTTCTTAGCTTATACGCCCAAGAGATAGAGGATAATGAGGATGAAAGAGAGAAAGAAGTTCTTGCGATGTTGAATGTTCAACCACCTTGGTTGAAATCAAAACCACACCGGTGGGAGGATTTGAGAACTTCACTAGAAACTGAGACTGAAAAGGAAAACAAAACAGGTACAAATTCTGAACTAAAGCAATTACCTGACAATCTGAAGTATGTGTTTTTGGATTTTGGAACCAAGTGTCCTGCTATAATCAATTATGGGCTGAAAGAAAAAGAAGAGGAAAAATTGGTACATGTACTTAAGAAATACAAGAGCGCTATGGGATGGAAGATTGAGGATTTGAAAGGAATTAGCCCCACAGTATGCATGCATAAGATACTGATGGAGGATAATCACAAACCAGTGGTCCAACCCCAAAGAAGATTAAATCCAGCAATGAAGCAAGTTGTGAGGAAAAAGGTGGTTAAACTGTTTGATGCTGGGTTAATTTACCCTATTTCCGATAGTTCTTGGGTAAGTCCGGTGCATGTGGTGCCAAAGAAGGGAGGAACAATGGTGGTTCTAAATGAGAAGAATAAATTGATCCCCACTCGAACTATAACAGGTTGGAGAGTGTGTGTTGATTACAGGAGGCTCAACACCGAAATAAGAAAAGATAATTTTCCTCTCCCTTTCATTGACCATATGTTGGAAAGACTTGCAGGTCATGAGTACTACTTATTTTTGGATGGTTACTCGGGGTATAATCAAATTGTTGTAGCCCCGGAAGGTTAGGAGAAGACCGTTTTCACATGCCCGTACGGTATCTTTGCCTATAGAAGGATTCCATTTGGGCTATGTAACGCCCCTGCTACCTTTCAGAGATGCATGACATCTGTATTCGCCGACGTGCTTGAAAAGCATACAGAGGTGTTTATGGATGATTTTTATATTTTTGGTTCTTCTTTTGATATTTGTTTAATTAACTTGTCTCTTGTTTTGAAAAGGTGCCAGGAAGCTAACCTCATTCTCAATTGGGAGAAATGTCATTTTATGGTGCAGGAAGGTATAATGCTTGGCCATAAGATCTCTCACAAGGGGATTGAAGTGGACAAAGAAAAATTAGAAGTGATAGCTAATCTCCAACCCCGAGTGAATGAAAAGGGGATTAGGAGTTTCTTAGGACATACAGGTTTCTATTGCAGGTTCATAAGATATTTCTCAAAAGTTGCCAAACCTTTGACTGACTTGCTTGTCAAAGACAAACTCTTTAATTTTGATGATAAGTGTAGGGTGGCTTTTGAGACTCTAAAGAGTAAGTTAATTTCTGCACCTATAGTGATAGCCCCTGATTGGTCACTACCCTTTGAAATAATGTGTGATGCTAGTGACATTGTTGTCGGGGTTGTCTTAGGACAAAGAAAGGATAAATTATTGCATGTAATTTATTATGCTAGTCATGTCCTTAATCTAGCCCAAATGAATTATGCAACTGAAGCTAGCGGGATTATACCTGAGTGAATCGCACACTCAAAGATACAACAAAGTTGCCACCGAACTTTACTTAGTCCCAAAGGACATGGAAAATATCGATAAAACCCAAGGGAAAGAGAAATAGGAAAGGGGGTCGGTTATACGAAAGGAAGGTACTAGCACCTTAAGCATCCGTCGTACCCGACAGGAACCATTTCGCTTACTTCTAGGCTTGGATGGGTTATCTATCTAAAGGCTTCTAGCTAAAGAAAAGAAAAGGAGAGGGAAATAAAAGAAAGAAAGAAAGAAAAGAAAGTGCTCGAGGAGGAATGAGGCCCTCGTGCCTACGTACCCTCATAGTGCAATGAGGAAGTCAGAGCTCCGTAGTTCAAGGAACCAAGGAAAAGAAAGAAGAGGATCTGGACGGACCAGAGTGATAGAAGAATGGAAGAAGACGGAGGAAGGTGGCTCGCCAAGATTTCACAATCTTGTGCCTACGTACCCTCATAGTGCAATGAGGAAATCAGAGCATACGTAGTTCAGGGAACTAACGCTGGAAAAAAAAAACAGAGACGACGTCAGAGCCAAGAGCAAAAAGGGATAGCAAGACCCAACTGGGGGATGCAAGAGAAGTGGTGTTGAAACCAGGAAAGGAAATGAAAGAAAACTATGTTGAGGAACACAGAGAAGCAAGGCAAGAACTCTGCAGGGACATGCAGGAAAAAAGAGATAACTCCACTGGGGAGAAAATAGAAGAATAACGACGGGGCCGGGGAAAAAGGGACAAGAATCAAAGATAAGATCCATAGGGGATTTGGTGTATTAACTGGCAGGCAATGATTAACTGAAGAAAGATAAGAGTAAAACTTTGTGGGGAGAGTAAAAGGTTAGGTGTCAACAGATGGGCTGCGACGAAACAAAAGAAAGAGAGTACTTAACCAAAGAAAGGTGTTTGACTCGGAGGGGAAATCAGTATATTAATTGATGAACAGTGGTTACCCGAAAGGATAAAGGAGCTGGTTTTAACCGATAAGCGGTGATCAACCAAAAGAAAGGGTGTGGAACTAAGCAAAGGTTGTGACCCAAAGGATGGTACACTGACTAAAAAAGCAGTACATGACCAAAGGAAATGTTATTCGAACCGAATGAAGTTTACTAACCCAAAGATGGCAGTATTTGAACCAAAGAAAGGTTGCTAACTACAGGGGGTTCGGTAATTAACAGTTGAATTGTGATTAACCGAAAGGAATGAGTGATTAACCAAAAGAAGGTGATTAACTCAAAAGAAACTCAGTATCTTAACAGAGGGACTGTGGTTAACTGAGGAAAAGGGTTATTGGTTCAAACAGGCGGACTGTGATTGACTAAAAGGCGGGTGATTAACCAAGAGAAGGTGATTATCCCAAAGAAAAGGCTGATTTTAACAGGCGGACCGTGATCAACCAAAGATCGGGTGATTAGCCGGAAGAAGGAAATTAACCCAAAGAAAAACTGGTTTTAACGGGCGGACCGTGATCAACCAAAGATAGGGTGATTAGCCGGAAGAAGGTGATTAACCTAGAGAAAAACTCAGTATTAACAGACAGACTGCGATTAATTGGAGAAAAGAGGATTTAATGCTTGACTGTTAAATAGTGATGACCCAAATAAGAAGCAGAAGAACCAACAGAAGGTTGCACACTCTGATGGTGAATAGGTTAGAACAGGAAGACTGTGTAAACTAGAGATGAAAGATTGACTTAGCTGAGGAAGAAGAGAATTAGGTTTAAACTAAATGACAATTGATCAACCAAGGAAAAGAGTGATTACAAATCTCTAGGGAGACCAAGAATGGTGATTGGCCGAGAGAGAAAAGAGTGTTGGCTTGAAAGGAACAAGCTACTTCCAAAGAGGAGGTAAGGGTGCAAGTGATCAAGGATCGACTCGAATGGAGAAAGAGGGATACCACAGTAAGGAGGTAGAGACGACTACTCTAGGCACAAGGTCATTCGTCCCCTATCCAAAATGGTCAGAATGAAGGTAGGAATTCTCCACTCTCATTCCTTCTCTAACACCAAAGTACGGTGCAAGAATCGAAACGGGTAGCACAACGACGCCAAACTTGTAGAATGCTCCAATGCATTCTGAACCTTCAACTCCACGGGAGAAAAGAGAAGGAGGACAAATATCTAAAATATCCAAAGGATAAGAAAGAGAGAAGGATCGATTAATCAAAACGAAGTTTCGATTATCAATCAAAAGGGGAATATGCTAATAATTTTCCAAAGGGATGAAAAAAATTAAAGCAAAAGGGTGATTTATTGATTATACAAGATTGAGTTCATTCCAAAGAGGAACAAACCCAATTCAAACATGAATAAAAGTGAAAACAGTAACAAAACAATTAGCATACATCACAAATAATGTAGCAAGTGATCAAAGAGATATGAAGAACGATCATGATCAAAGTGTCAAAAATTCACATAATCGAGAATTGACAAATGACATATTGAAATATTGCATAGATTCTTCAAAGAACAGGTGAATAGCTCATAAAACATCCACAAATATTAAGCATATCAAGCCATGGAAGTTATATGAGGAAAGAAAAGAAAACGAGTTTGAAAATGGGCAAAAAATGACATTCTGCCCTTGAGTAACTGGTTACTTTAAGCAGGTAACCGGTTAATTGCTCAAAAATGGAGAAAATAGGCTAAAATTATGCAGAGTAACCGATTACTCTATATAGAGTAATCGGTTACCTTTGTAACAATGGCAAAAACAACTTTTTAAAAATCACTTTTTACAATCAAAAGATTTTCCCAATCATCCACATGCTATGCTTGACATTTGGCACGAAAAATAAAGTTCAAAAGCACTTAAACATCAATTAATCATCAATGTAAATAATTAAACATGGAGAGCAAAGATCAAGAAATCACATGATTAAGCAAAACCGAAAAACGATCGACCTACATCATAAACGCGCGAAATAGATCAAAACGGTAAATCAAGTGAAAGATAACCAACCTACAAGGCTGAGATTTGTCTTGGATGTTGTTGCTATTGATATATGATGAGAAGAAGCAAAGAAAACCAGAGAATTTAGAATTTTCAACTGAAGCGTAGCGAAACCGAGCAAATTGCGACGAAATCTCCAAATACGAAATTGCACCGAATAGGCTTGAAGTAATCACTTGAGATGAATCAAAAGTCAATAAAACTCAAGAAAATAAGGTAGAATCACAAGATGATGATGGACAAGATTAAGATAAAGCACTTCCAATGAAGAAGTTACTACTCTTTAATGGAGGATTTGAGCTTTAGTGAGGTTTTGGGAAGATGATGGAGATGAATGTGCAAATGTTGCAGAAAATTCAGAGAGAATGTGAGAGAATTGAGAGTAATCAATGGAGAATTTGGAAAAAATGATTGAGCCCCCTTGTGAAATGGTGGTGATTTTCTTATATAGAGTTTTGCTTCGGAGTTGCTAGGTTCGTAATGAGCTTTGGATGTAGCCTCAGAACTAGCCTTGGAGTTAGTTAGGCTCAACTCACTGAGTTGGAGGTTAACTCAGTTAGTTAGGTAGTTGACTCGGTAATCATTCCAATGCAAGTTGAAAATCCCATGGTTCACATGCTTGGAAACAAAGGTATATGGTGGTCTTGATTGGAAATGATGTATTGGAGCAAATGCCTTCAAGTGTCTTAAATGTTCTCAAAGTCTCTAGAATTGTCTAGAAATGTCTACAATGTTCCACACAATGCTAGAACCACATAAACCCCAAAATGTAGAGAGAAAAGTGGTTGTCCCAAAAAATGCAGCAAAATCTGCATTTTTGCACTGGGTAACCAGTTACCCTACTTTGCCTAGCAAATAAGTAACCGGTTACTTCAAGCAAAATTTGCCAAATTTGCTTGCAAAATGGTGTTGTGGCCATGGTTCCGATTTTCGACCTTTTGCTTTGATGAATAGGCATATGAACCTTCATTTTATGCTTGTTTTGATGAAGTGGTATCTTTGAGAGGATGTAATTAATCAGGCTTACAAAACCTAAATATTCCTGTAAGAAAAATCACAAAGAAAAAGTGTGAATGCATCTGTCAGCGATGCGAATGCACATGCTTATGAAAAAGGGAAAAAGGAGGTCAAATTTCGGGTTACGACAACTGCCCCTATTTAATCTTCTTGGACCTGAATGTTTAAATTGCGCTAGCTCTTTGATTATTCGAGGTGGAAGAGGATTAAATAAAAGAATAGCTCGAAAGATTTGGCCAACGACGACTGATGGGAAAAAAGATAAATATTCTTAAAAGCATGGTTTGGCTGAGATTCGCTGGGGGAGATATATCAGACAAAGAGGAGTATGCTATGATGCATATTCTATGATGCTTAACATGATGCTTGATATTGTGCTATGCAGCGACAAAGGTTGGGATGTGGTTTTGCAAGCAAACAGAGATTGTAGTAAAAAAAACTTGACATCCTCATATGGGGGACCTTAACCATGCTGCTAGAGGAAAGAGTTTAGATATCTCAGACTTCCAAACTATTATCAACACTGATGCTGGAGAGAAATGAACTTTCTAACCAACACTGACCATAGCTGGAGAACGAAGGAATCACGGCTGCTCTTCAACTAACCAAATCTTCATGGGGAAGAACAAAGTCAAGATGATCAAAACGAAGCACCACCACCATTGGGAAGGAAAACCTTGCTCTGCTGGGGTGTTGTGAGAAATTCAGCTTCTACTGGGAAAAAGCAAACAAGTCTCTACTTGGGGAATATGGCTCTTCTGAGGATATGGAAGACGAATATTTTCAAAGAACCAACTTGATGTCTGATGGCAAAATTTTGGCTCTGTTGGGGAGAGGAGTGGTAAACTAACCATTCCATGGAACCAAATTGATACCTGCTAGGGAAAGGGAACGCATCCCACATTCCTAACCAATTATGATATTGTTCACCAGAGATCAAGATAAAAA
Source organism: Lathyrus sativus (assembly GCA_963859935.3). NCBI lineage: Eukaryota > Viridiplantae > Streptophyta > Magnoliopsida > Fabales > Fabaceae > Lathyrus > Lathyrus sativus. The sequence goes on along the minus strand of OZ012740.1, from coordinate 446,357,808 downwards.
AGGAACACTACTTGTCTTCCCTTGAGGATTTCTGGTAATGCATAATGCGTAATGTTTTCATGATTGATTTTATCTTTTTGTTATTCTCAACGCTTTATAGTATTATGTGATCACAAATAATTGTTCAATTTGCAAACAAACCACTGAAAAAGATACAAATGAGAAATCAAAGGATGAAAGTTTTATTGAATGCAAAAAGCTTTTGTACATAAGATGTGTACGAGGATGTAAAAATCCTTAATGAGGGAATTTACAATAAAATTGCAAAAAGGTAAATGGCAATGGGAAATTTGACTTTGCATTAATTACAACATTGGCTACCATCCTCTATAAGTCTGGGTTCCAACACTGTTCGTCTGTTGATGATGACTTGACTGATCATTTCCCAACTGAGTTCTAGCCATGACGAAGATAGGCTCAGGTGTTTACAGTCAAATGCCTTTATCCCTAATTTTTTTTCCTGGACATTATATATTTTTTTAGGCATAATATTTTTTAACTGAATCTGAGTTCACGGGATGTGGCAACTCCTCCCCATCCATGGTGGTGAGGATCAAGTCTCCGCCTGAGAAGGCTTTTTGGACAATAAAAGGTCCTTCGTAATTGGGAGTCCACTTGCCGCATGGATCCGAATGAATAGGAGAGTACCTCTTGAGCACGAGTTCGCCTTCTTGGAACGCTCGAGGAAGAACTTTCTTGTCAAAAGCTCGCTTGAGATGTCTCTGATACAGTTGACCGTGGCAAACGGCTGTCAGACGCTTCTCTTCGATGAGATTTAGCTAGTTGTATCCAAATATGCAGTTGCCCCGGTGGAAGTACGAACTAAAGTTTTGTAGCCATGTAATGCAAAGGGAAGCATTTCATGCCAATCCTTGTAAGTTTTGACCTTCTTCTGGATAATCCTCTTGATGTTTTTGTTTGCTGCTTCGACGGTGCCATTCATCTTGGGCCAATAGGGTGAAGATTTATGGTGCTCGATCTTGAATTCTTGACACAACTCCTTCATCATCTTGTTATTCAAATTGCTTGCATTGTCAGTGATAATGCTGCTAGGAATACCGTAGCGACAAATTATCTCTATCTTGATAAATCTGGCGACCACCTGGCGTGTAACATTTGCATAAGAAGCAGCTTCAACCCACTTGGTGAAATAATTGATAGCAACTAGAATTAAGCGATGCCCGTTGGAAGCTTTCGGCTCTATCATTCCAATCATATCAATACCTCACATAGAGAAGGGCCAAGGAGAAGTTAGAACATTCAATGGAGTTGGTGGCACATGGATCTTGTCACCGTAGATTTGGCACTTGTGACATCTTTTGGCAAAGTTGTAACAATCTACCTCCATTGTCGTTCAATAATACCCAACTCGAAGGATCTTTTTAGCCATAGCAGAACCTTTGGCATGTACACCCTTACACCCTTCATGTATGGACCTTATGATTGTGTTTGCTTCATGCTTATCCATGCATCTAAGCAACACAGAATCATAATTCCTCTTGTACAGTACACCACCATTCAAGAAAAACTTGGCGCAAAGCTGTTTGAGAGCTTTCTTATCAGTGATAGTAATACCCTCAGGATATTCCTATTTTTCCAGTTATCTTTTGATGTCGTAGAATTAAGGCTTGTCATCAGAGTCGTCCTCGATTGCTAAACAGTGTACTGGTTCATTCAAATGATCAATGCGGATAGAAGGAGCTTTGTTCTTCCACTTGACTTTGAACATAGATGCCAGGGTGGCAAGAGCATCAACTAATTGATTTTCTTCCCTAGGAATATGATGAAAAGAGATTTCATCAATGTAGGAAGTCAATTTCGCAATGTGCTTCTGGTACGGAACCAGCTTGGAATCCCGAGTTACAAAGTTCCCTCTGACTTGGCCGATCACCAGGGCAGAATCTCTATAGACCTCAAGAATATCGATTCTCATGTCAATTGCAGCTTCGATACCATAGATGTATGTTTCGTACTCATCCATATTGTTGGTACATTCAAAGCATAATCTGGCAGTGAAGGGAAGATGAAAACCTGTCAGAGAGATGAGGATAGCACCAATTCCACGACCTTTAGCATTGGCAGCACCGTCGAGCACGAGTGTCCATCGCGCCCCTAGTTCTTGTACTATATCAGGGTCTGGAGTCTCATAATCTCTGATGAATAGAACATCTTCATCGGGAAAGTCAAACTTCATCTGTTGATATCCTTTCACAGGCTGGTGAGCAAGGTAGTTAGACAAGACACTCCCTTTTATTGATTTCTGGGTAACATGTTGGATATCATACTCAGTCAACAGCATTTTCCACCGAGCAATTCGTCCAGAGACAACAGGCTTTTCAAAAATGTACTTTATCAGATCCATCTTGGATATCAACAAAGTAGTATGGCAAATCATGTATTGTCTCAGGCGTCGAGCAGCCCAAGTCAGAGCATAATAAGTTTTCTCCAATAGTGAGTATCTGGTCTCACCATCATTGAACTTCTTGCTCAGATAATAAATTGCATGTTCTTTTCTGCCAGTTTCATCATGCTGACCTAATACGCATCCCATTGATTCATCATGAATAGTGAGATACATGATTAAAGGCCTACTAGGAACTGAAGGTAACTAAGATCGATGGTTCTCGTAAATATTTTTTTATTTTGTCAAAAGCTTCTTGACAATCATTGTTCCATTTGACCGATTGATTTTTTCTTAGTAATTTGAATATTGGTTCACAAGTAGCCGTCAGATGAGAAATGAATCTAGAAATGTAATTAAGCCGACCCAGAAAGCCACAGACTTCTTTTTTTGTTTTGGGAGGAGGCATGTTCTGAATTGCCCGAACCTTGTCAGGATCAACTTTGATGCCCTTCTGACTTACGATAACAGTTTTCCAGATCGAGCTCTAAAGATGCACTTTTCCAGATTCAACCGTAGTCTGAACTTACGAAGTCTGTCAAACAGCTTCTTCAGATGGTCCAGATGATCAACTTCAATTCTAGACTTGACAATCATATCGTCCATGTAAGCCTCAATCTCTATGAATCATATCGTGAAAGAGGGTTGTCATGGCACGTCGGTATGTTACCCCTGTGTTTTTTAAACCAAATGGCATGACTTTGTAGCAATATGTACCCAAGGCGTGATGAAAGTAGTTTTCTCCATATCAAATGAGGACATCTTGATCTGATTATATCCTGAGAAACCGTCCATGAAAGAAAAGGCAGAGAACTGCACTGTGTTGTCTACCAAAACATCAATATGAGGCAGAGGAAAATCATCTTTCGGGCTCGCCTTCTTTAGATCTCGATAGTCTACACACATTCGAACCTTTCCATCTTTCTTCGAAACCGGGACGATGTTGGCAATCTATTCAGGATATTCGGAAGTGGCTAGGAACCCAACGTCAAACTGCTTCTTAACCTCTTCTCTGATTTTAAGTGCTATGTCGGGTCTGGTCCTTCTGAGTTTCTGCTTGATAGGAGGACAATCAGGCTTGAGTGGCAAGTGGTATTCGACAATGTTGGTATCCAACCCAGACATATCTTGATAAAACCAGGCGAAAACATCAACATACTCTTGCAACATCTTGACCAACTCGGAGTGTACGTGCTTAGCGAGGGATGCCTCAATCTTGACTTTCTTTCTGACATCATCGATACTAAGATTGACAACTTCCACTAACTCTTTGTGTGGCTGAATCTCTTTCTGTTCGTTCTCAAGGAGCCTTGCTAGTTCAGCCGGTAATTCACAATCTTCCTCACCATCTTCTTCGACTTGGTTAACTGGAATCCCAGAACCACAACAGACATTTGCCAAGTTGTTATCAATGCAACTATTTGTTCTGCATGTTTATGAATTATGTTTAGAATGAAGCTCTTTGAAAGGTGAAAAATAAAAGAAACTTTTCCATTTATTTATTTGTGAAAAATAAAATAAACAAAGAAATAGGAGCATGATTTGAATGCAAAAAAACTTTTATTTATTGATCACATAATGTTTCAAAAACGTGAGGCTCTTACAAGCTATCCATTCCTCTCGGGCGAGGACGAGGGAATAGGAAAACAAAATGCATTACATGTTTGTAGGAAAAACCACGGGAATCACTGTACATATCCAGTTGTTAAGCTTGAAGCCTGGCGAGCATTTGCGTACAAAGCTTGTACTTCGGCTGCTAGGACCTGCATTGTCAATGGCTGACACAATATCCTTCTCTTGGAATCCAGCGCTTATGAACTTGATCAAATTTTATTTCTGATGACCGCGCGAACTAGGTTGCTGATCAGGATCATAACCTAGTCCAAAGCAATCATGCTTTTCAACCATATCCAGGATTTTCCCCCTGCCAAGCAAGACACCTTTCTCAATGGTTTCTTTAGCACTCTTGACAGATGACATGTCCATTTTTGGTAGTCTACCTGAATTGACAGAAGTGGAGCTGACATCTTCAAATTTAAGACATTGTAATGGCACTTCATCTATGCCTTCATCAGTCATGACATATCGGAAGGATGATAACTCGCTTACTAGCAAATCTTCTTCACCACAGACGATAGCCATCTGATCTTCAAACATGAATTTTAGCTTCTGATGTAACGTGGATGTAACTACCCCTGTAGCATCCAAGGTCTACCTAATAAACAACTATATGCAGGATTGATATCCATCACTTGGAAAGTAATAGGAAACAAATACAGTCCGACTTTAATGGGTAAATCCACTTTGCCAATGACTTGCCTTTGAGAACCGTCAAAAGCTCTAACGATCAAAGCGCTTGGTCTCATCTCGCTCCCTTCTACCAATAGTTGACTCAATGAATCCTTAGGCATCACATTAAGAGAAGAACCAGTATCCACAAGAACACGAGATAGCAAAGAGTCCATACATGTCACTGAGATGTGCAAGGCCCTATTATGGGCGGTACCTTCGGGAGGCAACTATGACTCGTTTAAACCTAAGTACCGACTAACAATTATGTTTGTGACAACGTCGTCAAATTGTTTTACTGGAATGTCGTGCATCACATGAGCGGTGTTCAAAACTTTCAACAAAGCTGACTTGTACGCTGGTGAACTCATGAGAAAAGATAAGATATAAATCCTCGACGGAGTTTTCCCTAGCTGGTCCACAATCTTAAAGTCTCTCTTCTTGATCAATTTGAGGAACTCTTGATCATCCATGACTTCTTTGCTTTTGCTGACATCTGCAAACAGAGTGACTGGAACTGATGTTGCAATTGATGCCCCTAGTTGTACCATAGGGGTTGCTGAAGTAGATTTCTTCTTAGGAGGAACGATAGTTGGAATTTGCACTGGCTTAGATACGACCTTCGGAGCAAACACTCTTCTTCTACGAGTTATCCCTCTGATGGCAGTTACATTCACGATTTCAGACTCTAAGAACTGGGTTTATCGACCCCCAGAAAACACGGTTGGACCATACTTCCAAGGAACTTCCTTCAAGTTTTGATACGGGAATGGCTTAGGAACATAGACAGTGGTAGGCTGGATCTTCTTCTTAGGAGCTTCCATAGGAACCTTCATATATACAATCGTGAACGGCTCGATAGTAGCTACCTCTTCCACAAACTTGGCTCTGGCAAACTGAACTATACCTCGATTCATCAAGATCTGAATGCAGCCTTTCAACTTTTGACACTGATTAGGATTATCATCACAAATCTGACACTTCTCATGAAGACCTTTCCAATAACCCTTGTTCCTTTAACTTCTTGATCACAACAGTCATCGGAGTTTTCACTTTGTCGACATCTCTAATCAATTCAGCCCTTCGATCGTCCTCAATCATATTAACCACAGGTCCACCATGAATAGGCAACAGATTAGTCTGTATATTGGGACACTCCTCAGTAAGTGTCAGTATTTTTTGATCCGTAAGCTCTTGAACTTTGGCCTTGAGAACAATACAATCTTCGGTAGCATGTCCTATGTACCCAACATGGTAAGTACAGGATGCATTCGGATTATGCTTTGGACCAAAAGGAGGAACTGCATGTGCAATATCTCTAGGGGTTATTTCCCCTTGATGAATCAAATAAGGAAACAACTTTGTGTAAGGCACATGAATTCTTTCAAAATTCATCTGCTTGCGGTTGTTCTGATTGTTGTTCTATTTGTTTTGATGCTGGTTTCTGTTGTTTCGCTGAGATTGTTGTTGTTGAGGCTGATTTTGATTTTGAGAATTCTGAACTTGTTGTTGTGGATGATACTGATACGGCGGTTGTTGATATTGAGCAGCATCAACATAAGGATAAGGATAATACAACATGGGAGCCATGGGAGCCTGATACTGAGGAGAGGCCTTCGCCATCACATCATTTGCTTCACCTTCGTTTTTCTTTGAATGAATACTCTGAGGTTTCTTAGTTGGTTGTTGAACAAAGGAACTAGCAATCCTACCAATCATCAACCCGTTCTCAATCCTTTCACCAATAGTCACAATATTAGTAAAATTTATCGAAGAACTACCCACCATTTTATCATAATACAACCCTTGCAAAGTGCCCATGAAAATGTTGACCAATTCATTGTCAGAGAGAGCAGGTCGCACTCGAGAAGCCATCTCTCGCCACCTTTGTGCATATTCTTTGAATGTTTCAGTTGAACGATGTGACTGATTTTGTAACTGCAATCTGATAGGAGCCAAATCAAGATTATATTTTACGGTTTCAAGAATGCCTCTGATAGGTCTCTCCACGAGATAATCTTGCTTCGTTCCAAACCCATATACCAATCTAGAGAAGCTCCAGACAAGTTATCTTGGAAACAATGCACCAACAGTTCATCATTGTCAATATAGGACACCATCTTCCTACAATACATGGTCACATGACTGCGAGGACAACTTAAACCCATGTACTTTGGCAGCTCAGGAATTTTGAATTTCTGCGGCAGCACGACATTGGGAACCAAACACAAGTTTTTGGCTTCCATACCAAAGGCAGAATACCCTTCAATCGGACGGATTCTCTCATCCAACAACCTATAATCAGCAAGTCTGTTATGATCAGCAGGTCTGACAAGAGCCTGAGGATTTGGAAGTTGTGATGCGGCTGGAGCAGGTATCTGTGAGGAAACAAACTGAGACGAATATACCAACCCAAAATTTACCATCTGACCAGCATTCTGACCCATTTGAAAACCATACAAATAACCGGTAGGAATTACCTCATCAACAGAAGATGCCCCAGGGTAGGGAATAGAATGAACATTCTGAACCATAATTTGAGCAGGTTGGGACAAAACTAGAACATGAATAGGAGGACCCTTATACGCATGCTCATCTTCGTCAGGAATCTCAACATCAGTAGACACATGAGTTTGGCGGACCCGTGTCTGAGGAATCTCGTGATCATCATGATTCACCACATGAGGTGGAATCGGAGTAGGCATGCCCCAAGGATAAGCAACAGAGTTACCATTGGGCATAGGCGCAACGAAAGGTTGATATAGACCAAAAGCACTACCACCGGCGATCTGAGGTGTGAAATTCGGAGGCATTCCCCACGGGAAGGCAGCATGCATTCTATTCAAACCAGGCTAAACAAAAGTTAGATTTACAGCGGACTGAGCAATAGTCTCAACTGGAACTTTGACAATTACTGGGGAAGAAACAACGACAGGAGTAAGGATCACTATAGGAGTGACAACAGTAGCATCAGTAACAGTTGCAACAACAGAAGTAGCAACAACAACGTCCTTCTGAGCATGAAGGAAGTCTATGATAATATCCATGTTAGTCTAGAATTGATCCATCTGACCTTGAAACTGAGCCAAAGTCTCCTTGTAGGCAGCGTTCTCTTGTTTAATGTCAACCATGATCCTGGTCTTGTTTGAGCGAGTGAAATAGCGATGTCGAGTCGTCATCTTGCTAATAGTGTAAGCGTGTGGTTTCCAGGTGAAGGACATGTATATGAATATGATTGAATGCAATGTATGCAAAAATAAAGTTTTAAATTCTAGGAATTCGTGAGCATTATCTTTGTTAGCAATAGTCATAAAGCATATAAGTAAAGGCAAGAAAAATATTTATTTGATTAATGAGATAAAGAAGTACAAGCTTCAATACAACTCAAACATCTGCCTTTTGGGCTACGACAAGATCAGCATGAATCCTATCAAATACAACCCAACAAACGGACAAGAAGTGAAAAACAACCCAAAGAGTCTGGTGTGGCAGCACATCAGCATATGCATCCCTCAATAACCCTGTTAAGTCCTCCAATGCATGCTCGGCAAATATGGCTAAACGATCGTGCCTCTCACTCCAATACTTCACATCCTTTTGAATGTGAGAAAATACTTAGAAGGGGGTTGAATAAGTATGAAGATAAAAGCTAGAAATAAAAACTCAAGGATTTTTATCCTGGTTCGTTGAACTCAACTACTCCAGTCCACCCTATCTAGAGTGATTTGCCTTTCTCAAACAAGGACTTAATCCATTATTTAATCAATTGATTCCAATAGTAAGCACTAAGAACAACTGTTCAAAGTCTTTTCAAGAACTACTGATCCTAACTGGATCTTCTTAAGTTTCTCTTACAATCAAATGTAATAATAAATACAAGTGTTAAAATGCTTCTAATAAAGCTTTATCACAACTGTGATTTTTCACTTAAGATGAAGAACAATGAAATAATTCTAGCAAGAATGTATGAGTTGTATGAGAGCTTTGTAAAGTATTCTTTTCAAGTGTTTCGTCAACTGAAGAAGATGAGTGGAGACTTGCTTTTATAGGCACAGTGATCCAAGAGCTTTTCACATTGAGAATAGCGTACCAAAAGGTCTAAGCCTTTTTGTCTTCACATCATGTGACCTTACCTAGAAGAAGAATGCACAGAGAAATCCTTTTTGTTTGTGTTCTTGTGTCTAGCATAAATAAGGAAAGAGTCGTTTGGTTATTCCAACGGACATAATCTTTGAATTCTTCAACAATTTTCAGCAAGAATCATCAGAGTCTAAATTGGTCAGAGCCTTCTGATGTTCATCAGAATTTTGCTGAATCAGAGTCTTTGCAGCAAGTGTGCTTTCAACGTGTATAAGTTCAGAGCAGAGTTTTGAGTCAGATCCTCAGTACTGGCATCGTTAGTACTATCAGAGCCTTCTGAAGTAACTGTGCATGAAAACTCTTCATACAAAATTCTTCATTGCTTCAGATGCTCCTGGCTTTTGCTTCAGATTCTTCTGCAACTTCTGCTTCAGATTCTTCTGTAGCTTCTGCTTCAGATTCTTATGTAGCTTCTGCTTCAGATTCTTCTGGAGGCAGCGCTCAGAATATTCTGGAGGCAGCGTTCAGAGTCTTCTAAGAGATGCTTCTGACGCTTCAGAGCCTTGTATATTTCTTATGTTCAGATCTAATTTGCTTCTGGAGTAATATTTACTTTAACATCTGCAGCAAACATTCTCAAGCAAATTTTAGAGTATATAATTCTTTAATACAAAATTTCATAATAGTTATCATCAAAACTTAGAGATATTATTAAGAACCAATCTGTGTTCTAACAATCTCCCCCTTTTTGATGATGACAAAAACATCAGAAATTTTGTCCAATAGAAAAGAAAATAATTATAACTCCCCCTGAGATTATGAATCTCCCCCTGAATTGAATATTAATAAGAAATAGAAACTTCCCTTTTTGCATGAGTATTCCTTTCAGAATCAGGGCCTGAATGTTCTAAACATTCAATCTTGCATGTTTCAGAGTCAGAGTCTGATAAGTAAAATATTATCTAGAAGTCTTAGAGTTATGTCAGATTTATCAAACGTTCTGAAACACTAAGAGTTTACGTTAGTTAGAATTGATATGTCTGAAGTTTTATTTAGGTAGAGTTTATCTTAAACAGTCAGATCTATTTTCTCCCCCTTTTTTGTCATAATCAAAAAGTAAAAAACTTTAAAAGACAAATAAATGGAAATACAGAAAAGATAAATCAGGTAGAGAAAACATTGAGTCATTCATTCATTCAGAGCAAATAATACAAACATCAGATAGGATTCAAGAACATGTGCAAACATCAGATAAAAAATAAACTAAGTTTGTTTCGACAAAATCATCTTCAACAGGTCAGTGATCTCAGAGGAGGACTGTTCTTGCTTTGACATCCACTTAGCCATTGTTTCATTCTTCTGATCTTGTATGGACATCCACTGAGCCATGTCTTCAGACTTCTTATCTTGCTTGGCCATCCATGACTTAATCTCAGATTGACCAGCTTCTAGAACTGCAATCTTATCTGCAAGATCTGGATTTTCTTTCTTAATCTCAGATGAAGAAGGTGGGGCAGATTCTGAAGCAGGAACAGAGTCAATTTCTATAGGAGATGCAGAGTTAAGAGCTGCAGATCCAGAGGGATGTTCTACAAGAGTCATAGCCAGAGGGTTTTCTTCAGATGCAGATTCAGCATTCACTTTTGTATCACATACTGCAGAGGATGAGGGAGCATCTCCAAGAAGCAATGGTGCAGATCTTTTAACAGTCCAGATCAAACTTCTAGCAGTTTCAGCAAATCTGAGCTTCGCATCACCAGAACATACATTCTTCAGATTTGAGGCTACAATATTGAATCTGTTGATGAATCTATTCCAAATAGCATCAGATTCATTTGCATCCATTGTTGATAAGCACTTCCTCTGAACAGAGCCTAAATGCATCTCTATTTCTTTCATAAAACTTGTAAATAAATTATCAACATTCATCCTATTTTTTGGTTTTAGAAGGGTGTCCAATGTGAGTGGCTTGGGTTGAGGTGAAGGTGGAATGGTAAATTCTGGAATGATGACCAGAGGGCGAGGGTAGAAGGGTATGGATGGAGAATCAGATGAAACGACATTTTTTGATCTGATTAAGGCATTCAGTAAAGATGGTTTTGCATTTGATGCATAGGAAACAACATCAAATGTGGTAGAAGTGTAAGGAATGAACGCAGATTTATCAGATAAAAGAGATTCTGATGAAATCATTTTTGGCAGTTCTTTTATATATGTTTGGAGAACAGATGGTAGAATAATGGAAAGCTTGGGTTTAAGAGGGGTGATAGTGTCAGATGGTTCAATTTTGGTGTAGAAATTTTTGAATTTGAAACCAGAGGGAAGTTTGTGAGAGGAAAATGTTTTACACGAGGCAAAGGATACACACTCAGATGTCCTTGGCTTAGGTGTTGGGATGGGATTGGGAATGATAATTTCAGAAGAAATAGGTGGTTCTGGTTGGTTAACTACAAAAGTTCTGAGAGAGGAAGGTGAAAGAATATCTGGGTGTATATCAGATTCTGATGAGTTTGAGGATGTGGTTGGAGTACAAGACGTAGAGGACACTTCAAAAACAGTTTTGAGAGGTGTAACGTTTAGAACCTCTGTCTCAGGTAAAGTTGTTTCAGGAGGGTTGGTTGGTTCTGATTGATTCTCAGAAGGTTTTGATGGAGGTTCAGATACAGGTGGTTTAGAAATAACTTGTTCAGATGCAATAGGATCAGATGCAACTGGATCAGATGTGTCTGATTGTTTTTCTGGTTGTTGTTGTGGAGCAGATTGTTCTGTTGGTTTTGATATAGGTGTGGGAATTTTTTTTCTGGTGTTGTTGTTGTTGTTGTTGGTTCAGATGGTGGAGTAACAAATTTTTTTAGTGGAATAATGGAAATATGATCAGATGATTTTTTTGGGGAAGGAATTTTTTATGGTTCAAATTTTTGAGATGGAGTAGGAATAGATTGTTTTTGAGTAGGAGGTGGTTTAGGAATAGAACTAAATGTTGAGTCATTCATAACAATTTTAGAAAAAGAAGATACAGATGTTTTAGTACCTTTAATTTTGATACGTTTTGTGGAAATAGAAGGAACGTCACCAGAGGCTTTACTATTGATCAGCTTCTGTGGCTTGTCAGCAACTTTTGACTTCTTCTGAGCAGCAGTTTCTTCTGCTTCTGACTGACTTCTTTTCTTCATGTTCTCATTGTATACATCTGACATTGGTTCTCTTACTCTTTTCAGAATATCTGCAGGAATGGGAGTCCCAACTGCTTAGCATGAATCAATATATCTCACAATTATATCCCTTGGTTCTTCAGCACCAAACAGTGGAAAGTTTTCAATTGGAATTCGCTTCTGACTGATTTCAGAAATATTCAGCTTCTTGGGTGCAGATGTGAGTTCCTCTACAATTTTTAGTCTCTGAAGACTCTTTGCATTCATAGGTTTTCCAACAATGGATTCAAGTTCATCCTTGACTCCAGCTTCATACAGAGCAGTCACCAACCCACTCTCTGTCAGAATGTCTGAAATTAACCTTCCAAAGGGAATCCATGTCCTGATCTTCTGACCCTTATCCTTTACAGATTCTCTTGAAGCATTGATATGGTTCTATAAATGCATAAATAGAATGTAAGGAAGATCTACCTTAGTACTCTGACTTAAACGGTACATGAAGTAGAGCTGTTCATTGTTCATATAATCTGGAGAATTGGTAGATTTTCTATGATGAATGCATCCCAGAAAAATCTTTGCCCGGATTTTGTAGTCAGGCTTCAGATCTTTAAATTTGTTAGAGGCCTGTCCAGAAGTGATGACTTCCTCATAAACTTCCTCCATGTCCACACGCCCAGCTAGCAGATGACATACTCCATCAGTTTCCTCATACCCTATGAGTTTCCTGATTAGATCTTCAGTAATTATAATCTCCTTACCCAGAACAGAAGACAAGATGAACTTTGGATAAACAGATGCATGTATCCAGAATTCCTTCACCAGATGAGGGTAAACTGGTCCAAATAACCTGTCAAAGTATTTAACCCAGCCTTGAGCATCAATTATTGAACAAAATTCAAACCCATTTTCAGCTAACGAATCAAATTCCACCATTGATTCACAGAGAACTTCAAGTTTGTCAACAGGAGTTAACAAAGTCCTTTTAGGTACAGTGAATGGAGTCACACCCATATTTGCAGAAGTAACTGCAGCCATGGTTGATTGAAACTGAGCTACTGTAGAAGATGAGGTTGCCATTGAAGATGATGAAGATGATTTGGACGAAGGTTTAGGGTTTTTGTGAAGAGAGAATAGAAGACAGAAATGCATAAACTTATTTGTGATGTGAAAAGTGTGAAATTGGTGTGAAATGTGTTATTTATAGAAAACACTTAAGGCACTCAAACAGACATACAAAGCACGTTTTCACATAGCATTTAATGATAATTAATGAAAGAGAATAAAAATCATTTCAAGCATTAATTGATTCTGACAAATTGGGGGGAAAATCAAAATTTTCACTATTCAAACCATACCTCAAATGTCTCTTCAGTAGTGTACATGCTATCTTTTCAGATTTAGAGTGACACGTGTTTGCTTGCATGTGCTTCTGAATTCTCTTGAGAAATTAAACGTTAGCCAACGTTCAGATCCTCTAAGATTGGTTAGTTCAGAAACACACAAATAAACATAAATCTAATAAGCAACAGATGAAATACTTCAGAGTTATAAACATTCTACATCTGAAAAATTTGCTTCTGATAAATATTATTCTAGACAAAAATCCATACCAATATTTTTCAAAATAAATTTGAACCTATCTTCAGCAAGGGGTTTTGTGAAAATATCTGCCCATTGATGATCTGTATCAACAAAAGCTAAGTTTATAATTCCCTTCTGAACATAGTCTCTGATGAAATGATGTTTAATTTCTATATGTTTTGCCTTAGAGTGTAAAATGGGGTTTTTAGACAAACATATAGCAGAAGTATTATCACAGAATATAGAAATGTTACTTTCAAATGTCTGATAGTCTTCTAGCTGACTTTTCATCCAGAGCATCTGCGTGCTACATCCAGCAGCAGCAATATATTCTGCCTCTGTAGTTGATAGTGCAATTGTGGGTTGCTTCTTATTGTACCAAGAGATTAGATTTCTTCCTAGAAATTGACAACTTCCAGAAGTACTTTTTCTTTCCACTCTGTCTCCAGCGTAATCAGCATCACAGAATCCAACTAATTTGAAATCATCAGATTTTCTGTAACACAAACCCACATTAGAAGTACCTTTCAGATACCTTAGAATCCTCTTAACAGCTGTTAAGTGTGATTCTCTAGGATCTGATTGGAATCTTGCACACAAGCATACACTAAACAAAATGTCAGGTCTAGAAGCAGTTAAGTAGAGAAGAGATCCTATCATACCTCTGTAGAGTTTTTGATTTACTTTCTTACTTACCTCTTCCTTGCCTAGTGTACTAGTTGGATGCATGGGAGTCTTTGCCATCTTACTATCAGTCATGTTAAATTTCTTCAGAAGTTCTTTAACATATTTGGTCTGATGAATGTAAGTGCACTCTGGAGTTTTGTTGACTTGAATTCCCAGAAAGAATCTCAATTCTCCCATCATGCTCATCTCAAATTCTGCCTGCATACATTGAGCAAACTCCTTTCCCAGCATAACATTGGTAGATCCAAATATAATATCATCCAAATATATTTGACAAATTAGAAGATCTTTCTTAAATGTTTTAAAGAAGAGTGTTGTGTCCACTTTGCCTCTGATGAAATTTTTCTCCAGAAGAAAATTGCTTAATCTCTCATACCAAGCTTTGGGAGCTTGTTTTAAACCATACAGAGATTTCTTTAGTTTGAAAACATGTTCTGGAAATTTTTCACTCTCAAAACCAGGAGGTTGGTGGACATAAACTTCTTCTTCTATAATACCATTTAGAAAGGCACTTTTAACATCCATCTGATATAGAGTGATGTTATATTGTGCAGCAAAAGAAATGAGTAAACGAATAGACTCTAACCTTGCAACAGGAGCATAAGTCTCTGTATAATCAATTCCTTCTTGCTGGCTGTAACCTTGAGCAACTAGCCTTGCCTTATTTCTTTCAACTTCTCCTTTCTCATTAAGCTTGTTTCTGAAGACCCATTTAGTTCCAATTATGTTGAATCCTTTTGGTCTTGGAACTAAATCCCACACATTGTTTCTTGTGAATTGGTTTAGCTCTTCTTGCATGGCAATAATCCAGTCATTGTCTTGCAGAGCTTCATCCACAGAGGTTGGTTCAATTACTGACACCAATCCAAATAATGATGCTTCAGATGATCTGAGGAAGGATCTTGTTCTGATAGGGTCATCCTTCTTTCCAATGATCACATTCTCAGGATGAGAAGCTTTGATTCTGGAAGATGATCCTCTAACAGTTGATTCTTCAGAAATGTTTAAGTTGTTCATCTGAGAAGCCAAAGGAATTGCATCTGGCATTGCTTCTGGTTCCTTCACTTGAGCTTTGTCTGCCTCTGAGTCTTCAGAGTCTGTGAGAATTACTTCTCTATCTGCAGAATTTTCAAACTGCTTTGGCTTTTCAATGCCAAGCTTATCATCAAATCTAACATGAATAGATTCTTCCACAATCTGTGTTTCAGTATTGTATACTATGTAGCCTTTAGAGCGTTCATAATACCCAAGCATGAAACACTTTTGTGCTTTAGAATCAAACTTGTTCAGATTCTCTTTAGTATTCAACATATAGCAAATACATCCAAAAGTATGGAAATATGAAATGTTGGGCTTTCTGTTCCTCCACAATTCATAGGGAGTCTTTTCCAAAAGAGGTATTACAGACACTCTGTTCTGAATGTAACAGGCTGTGTTGATTGCTTCTGCCCAAAAGTGCTTTGCCAGATTAGTCTCATTGATCATGGTTCTGGCCATTTCTTGCAGAGTTCTATTTTTCCTCTCTACAACCCCATTCTGTTGTGGAGTTCTAGGACAGGAAAAATCATGAGCTATGCCATTTTCATTAAAATATTTTTCAAAATATTTATTTTCAAATTCACCACCATGATCACTTCTGACTTTTATAATTTTGAAATCTTTTTCATTCTGGACTTGTTTACAGAAATCAAAGAACACAGAATGTGACTCATCCTTGTGTTTTAGGAACTTTACCCATGTCCATCTGTTGTAGTCATCAACAATGACTAATCCATACTTCTTGCCTCTGATGGATGCAGTTTTCACTGGTCCAAACAGATCAATGTGAAGTAATTCTAATGGTCTTGAGGTTGAAACAACATTTTTAGATTTAAAGGAAGATTTTGAAAACTTTCCCTTTTGACATGCTTCACAAAGAGCATTTGAGTTGAACTTCAACTTAGAAAGTCCTCTGACCAGATTGAGTTTATTAATCTGAGATATACGTCTCATATTAATATGCCCCAATCTTCTGTGCCAGACCCATTGCTCATCATTAACAGACAAGAGGCATTTAACATTTTGAACTTTAAGTTCTGAAAGATTTATTTTGTAAATGTTGTTCTTCCTCTTTCCATTGAATAGGATTGAGCCATCCTTCTGACTAACAGCTTTACAACATTGTTGATTAAAGATTATATCGTAACCATTGTCACTTAATTGACTTATGGACAATAGGTTATGCTTTAATCCTTCTACAAGAAGAACATTAGATATAGAGGGAAGGTTACCATTACCAATAGTACCAGAGCCAATGATCTTGCCCTTCTGATTCCCTCCAAACTTCACTTCTCCTCCAGATTTAAGCTCCAGGCTTTGGAACATAAACCTTTCTCCTGTCATGTGACGTGAGCAGCCAGAGTCCAGGTACCATGACTAGCGTCTTGACTTTTCTGCTAAAAACATCTGCAACAGGGATAATCTTATCCTTAGGTACCCAGATCTTTTTGGGTCCTTTTTGGTTAGCTGCCTTGAAAGTTGGTCTGAACTTCTGTATTTTTACAATAGTATTGTTCTGACTTACTTTTGGCTTAAACACAGGAACGTTCTGATCAGAACATGTGTGTTTAATGTCATTCAGATGACCAAACTTGAAATGAGAGTACAAGGGAGTTTTCTTGATAATAAGTTTATCAACAGGCATTGGATTTAAATCCTTTCCAGAAGAGGATTCATATCCAATTCCTTTCCTGTTATTTCTGCTAACCTCATAGATCATAGAAGCCATCTTGCTTCTGTCTATGCTTTTAGCAAGAAATTTCTGAAAGCTAAAGTCATATTCTTCTAAAATGTTTTTGCATTTAGACTTACTTTCAGATTCAGAGTTTTGTTGAGCTATTTCAAAATTAGATTTCATTTTTAAATTGTTTTCTTTTAGCTCAGCAATTTCTGATTTTAACAGATTATTCTCAGAGCCAAGATTGCACTTAAGCTTCTTGCACTTGAGCTTAATTTGATTATAATTTTTCAGGACTTCAGATAAGACTTTAATAAGCTCTTCCCTAGTGAGATCAGAAAGTACCTCTTCTGAGTCAGATTCAGAATCAGACTCAGATCCAGATGATTCTTCATTCTGATTTTCAATGCCTGCCATCAGAGCCATGTTGGCGCATTCATCTTCAAATTCTGATGAGGATCCAGATTCATCAGAGTCATCCCAAGTTGCCATTAGAACCTTCTTCTTTTTATCAAACTTCCTTTTTGGCTTTTCTTTAAGAAGCTTTGGACATTCACTCTTGTAATGGCCAGGTTCTTTGCATTCAAAGCAGACAACTTCCTTCTTTCCAGATCTTTTTGGTCCAGAGGACTCCTTGCGCTGATCTGGTCTTTTGAAGTTCTTGAACTTCCTTTGCTTGTGCTTCCAGAGTCTGTTGATTCTTCTGGACAACAAATATAGTTCTTCTTCTTCAGAAGAAGAAGATTCTTCAGAGCTTTCCTCTAACACCTGCAAAGCTTTTACAGATTTGTTAGATTTTAAGGCAATAGACTTACCCTTCTTTTGAGGCTCATCTTCCTCAAGTTCAATTTCATAACTCCTTAGAAAGCTGATTAGCTCCTCTAGAGTGATCTTGTTCAGATCCTTGGCAAGCTTCAGAGCAGTGACCATAGGTCTCCATCTGATAGGCAAGCTTCTGATGATCTTCTTCACATGATCAGCAGTTGAGTAGCCCTTGTCCAGAACTTTTAGACCAACTGTAAGAATCTGGAATCTAGAGAATATAGTTTCTATGGACTCAGATTCTTCCATCTTGAACGCTTCATACTTCTGTATTAACGCCAGAGCCTTGGTCTCTTTTACTTGAAGGTTTCCTTCATGAGTCATTTTCAAGGACTCAAACATGTCAAATGCAGTTTCTCTATTTGTGATCTTTTCATACTCAGTGTGAGATATTGCATTTAACAATATTGTTCTAGCCTTGTGGTGATTTCTAAACTCCTTCTTTTGGGTTTCTGTCATAGATTTTCTATCTACTTTCTTGCCATTCCCATTAATGGGATGAGCATATCCATCTATGACCAAATCCCATAAATCAACATCATAACCAAGGAAAAAACATTCAATCCTGTCTTTCCAATAATCAAATTTCTCCCCATCAAACATAGGGGGTTTTGTACTGATTCTGTCTCTTTCTTCATATTTGTTGGATGTTGAAACATCAGCCATGGTAACAACTAAATATATATCAAAGTTTTTCTCACTGGATCTTTTCTGTCACTGTGAAGTGGTAGCACACACAGAACCGGAGCTCTGATGCCAAATGAAGGTGAGAAAATACTTAGAAGGGGGGTTGAATAAGTATGAAGATAAAAGCTAGAAATAAAAACTCAAGGATTTTTATTCTGGTTCGTTGAACTCAACTACTCCAGTCCACCCTATCTAGAGTGATTTGCCTTTCTCAAACAAGGACTTAATCCACTATTTAATCAACTGATTACAATAGTAAGCACTAAGAATAACTGTTCAAAGTCTTCTCAAGAACTACTGATCCTAACTGGATCTTCTTAAGGTTCTCTTACAATCAAATGTAATAATAAATACAAGTGTTAAAATGCTTCTAATAAAGCTTTATCACAACTGTGATTTTTCACTTAAGATGAAGAACAATGAAATAATTCTACCAAGAATGTATGAGTTGTATGGGAGCTTTGTAAAGTATTCTTTTCAAGTGTTTCGTCAACTAAAGAAGATGAGTGGAGACTTTCTTTTATAGGCACAGTGATCCAAGAGCTTTTCACGTTGAGAATAGCGTACCAAAAGGTCTGAGCCTTTTTGTCTTCACATCATGTGACCTTTCCTAGAAGAAGAATGCATAGAGAAATCCTTTTTGTCTGTGTTCTTGTGTCTAGCATAAATAAGGAAAGAGTCGTTTGGTTATTCCAACGGACATAATCTTTGAATTCTTCTTCAACAATTTTCAGCAAGAATCATCAGAGTCTAAATTGGTCAGAGCCTTCTGATGTTTATTAGAGTTTTGCTGAATCAGAGTCTTTGCAGCAAGTGTGCTTTCAGCGTGTATAAGTTCAGAGCAGAGTTTTGGGTCAGATTCTCAATACTGGCAGCATTAGTACTATCAGAGTCTTCTGAAGTAACTGTGCTTGAAAACTTTTCATACATAATTCTTCATTGCTTCAGATGCTTCTGGCTTTTTCTTCAGATTCTTCTGCAGCTTCTACTTCAGATTCTTCTGTAGCTTCTGCTTCAGATTCTTCTGTAGCTTCTGCTTCAGATTCTTCTGGAGGCAGCGCTCAGAATATTCTGGAGGCAGCGTTTAGAGTCTTCTAAGAGATGCTTCTGACGCTTCAGAGCCTTGCATATTTCTTATGTTCAGATCTAATTTGCTTCTGGATTAATATTTACTTTAACATCTGCAGCAAACATTCTCAAGCAAATTTTAGAGTATATAATTCTTTAATACAAAATTTCATAATAGTTATCATCAAAACATAGAGATATTATTAAGAACCAATCTGTGTTCTAACACCTTTATGAGGTTGCATAGTAAAGAATGATTAGGTCCCTGAAGAAGATCCTGTAGAATTACCTCTTTCTGATCCAAGAAGACTTGCAAATGACGACTTTGACGTTCTCAATGAGTACTCTCCAAGTGAGATTGGTTGATCTCCTCTCAGCCCTGATGTATCTGATCCTGAAACTTTTGGACATCACTGAAGACTTTGTCAAGCTCGGTTTGACATTGAGAAAGGTCTTTCACCAACCGGTCAGCACGATCCTGCTCACTCTGCATCTTTGTCTTATACTATGATAACTTTGCTCGAAGATCTACAAGTTGCTTCTTGTAGCTCAACTCATCCTTACGGGCTTGACACTGAGCATCAACAAGTTGTCTCTTCTTTGAGGCAAGTTTGTCGTAAGTACTCTTCAAAGCATCACCTACTTTCCGGCGCTTGTTTTGCTCAAACACTACCTCTTTGCTCATGAGCTCTCTTTTCTGGCGAAGATCCATTTGTAAGCTCTCCTTCTTAGATGTGACTTTGTCAAGGTTGAAACAAAGATCAACATTATCCTTCTTCAACTTCTCAATAACCTGCTTGAGCTTATCAACTTCGGAAGGGAGAACAATGATAGGTTCAGGAAACTTGACATGCACAGAAGACTTGAAAGGAAATGGTAGCAAATTCGCTTGAACTCGTTCTTTGACCCATTGTGTGTAGGATTCTTTCGCAATACAATTCTTCTTACCCAACTCATCTCTACTCTCACGGTGAATTTGTACCCATGCAGCACTGAATCTCTTCAACAAACCCATGTCATCAACCCCCTCATGAAAGATGAACTCTTCCACTACCTTAGGATCTGGTTTGTCAAGCATCGGATATCCCAACTGACGGAAGGCGAGCCTTAGATTGTAGTTAATTCTGCCCTTTGTACCCAAGAGAGGTACATTAAGGAATTTACCACAACAAAGAACGATCTTGATACCATCATAGGCTCGAGAATACCAAGAGATGTCATTAGCAGTGAGAGACATGATCCTTTGAGACCACTTGAGGTTCCCGCTATTCTCCACAAAAGGACCCTTCTGCGGAAGGTGAGACATGAACCATCGATACAACATAGGAGCACAACAAGTTCCTTTCTTCTTTTCATTCCTTGAATGAATAGAATAGTAGGTACCAGCAAGAAGTGTGGGAACATGATTCTTGGACAAAAAGATATTGATGGCAGCCTGATCGATGAAATCTTCCATGTTCGGGAACAAGACGATCCCATATATCAGAAAAGAAAACACAGCGTTGAAAGCCTTCCATTTTCCAACTTCGACAAAAGAAATGGCCTTGTCTACTAGAAATTTTGAAGCATACCCTCGAATACCCTTTCCTTTAGTCTTGAGATTGTCTTCCACATCCTTCTTACTAAGGCCAAGAGCTTCAGCAATAAGAGGAGACTTCGAACAACTGCTGGGGTAGGAAAACGGAACCTGACTCTTGATCTCATCCCCTAAAATATGAGAGTACTCCTCAAGTGTAGGTGCTAACTGGTAATCCCGAAATGTGAAACAGCTCAGTGGCGGGTCATAGAACAGAACAAGTGTATGAATGGCGGTAATGTTGACTTCAGTGTTGAGAATGGCCACAAGATTCCCATAATCATCTTTGAAAACACCCATGTTATCTTCAACCAGACAAGATGCCAAACCTCTCAAAGTCTTCAATTTAGGCTCTACAAACTTGTAACTAAAGATACCTCTGCAACCAGTACTCATCATCTATGACTATGCCAACAAAAAATAAGCTCTCAAATAACCTGGAAAATGCACGTGCAAAAATTTTAATGATGAAATGACATGCAACACACAAATGGCAAAGCCAAGCACAAATCCGAACAATCAAATCTGCAAAATCTGAATATCCAAATCTGCACAAACTGAATATCTGTGTAATTCTGTGTCGGTGCAAAAATCTGACGTGCGTGAGAGAACAAAAGGCATGAAGAGTCTTGGTTTCCTACAAAAAACCCATATCCCACTCATAGGTATGATCTAGACATAACAAGGTGGTCCCTAGAAAGGTCGCCCAAACCATATGACTCAAATGAAAACCCCCCGCCGCAGCGAATTCTCGCAGGACAGAAGTATTCTCAAGCGAATCACGATCTGGGATGTGGCTCTCGTGACAACCCAACGCGCAAAACGCAGGTGTCACGACTATCCATGTTCTAGCCTGTATGTGTGCTCAAGCCCGGTGTTAGGACTTATCTCTCCAATAATATCCACCCATTCCAACAACAGCAGAATATAGCATATATCTAGACTATGCAGCATATGAATATTTGAATCAGTAAAGAAATGCAGTAAATAACATAAAAGTAAAGTGAGTAAAGTATAAAGATAAAGCAAATAAAGTATAAAGATAAACACCCATGCAAGCAGGAAATAGCAAGCAAAACTAGGCGAGACCCCAACTTGCAAGCGTAAGGACTCCTCAGCAGAGTCGCCAGCTGAAGCTAGCGGGATTATACCTGAGTGAATCACACACTCAAAGATATAATAGAGTCGCCACTGAACTTTATTTAGTCCCAAAGGACAGGGAAAATATCGATAAAACCCAAGGGAAAGAGAAATTGGAAAGGGAGTCAGTTATGCGAAAGGAAGGTACTAGCACCTTAAGCATCTGTCGTACCCAACGGGAACCATTTCGCATACTTCTAGGCTTGGATGGGTTATCTATCTAAAGGCTTCTAGCTAAAGAAAAGAAAAGGATAAGGAAAGAAAAGAAAGAAAGAAAAGAAAGTGTCCGAGGAGGATTGGGGCCCTCGTGTCTACATAACCTCATAGTGCAATGAGGAAGTTAGAGCTCTGTAGTTCAAGGAACCAAGGAAAAGAAAGAAGAGGATCTGGACAGACCAGAGAGATAGAAGAATGGAAGAAGACGGAGGAAGGTGGCTCACCAAGATTTCGCAATCTTGTGCCTACGTACCCTCATAGTGCAATGAGGAAATTAGAACCTACGTAGTTCGAGGAACTAACGCTGAAAAAGAAAACAGAGACGTCGTTAGAGCCAAGAGCAAAAAGAGATAGCAAGACCCAACTGGGGGATGCAAGAGAATTGGTGTTGAAACCAATAAAGGAAACGAAAGAAAACTATGCTAAGGAACACAAAGAAGCAAGGCAAGAACTCTGCAGGGACATGCAGGAGAAAAGAGATAACTCCACTAGGGAGAAAATAGAAGAATGGTGACGGGGCCAAGGAAAAAGGGACAAGAATCAATTATAAGATCCACATGGGATTCGGTGCATTAACTGGCAGACAGTGATTAACCGAAGAAAGATAAGAGTAAAACTTTGTGGGGAGAGTAAAAGGTTAGGTGTCAACAGATGGGCCGCGACGAAACAAAAGAAAGAGAGTACTGAACCAAAGAAAGATGTTTGACTTGGAGGGGAAATCGGTATATTAACTGATAAACAGTGGTTAACCGAAAGGATAAAGGACCTGGTTTTAAAAGATAAATAGTGATCAACCAAAAGAAAGGATGTGGAACCAAGCAAAGGTTGTGACCCCAAGGATGGTACACTGACTGAACAAGCAGTACTTGACCAAAGGAAAGGTTATTCGACCCGAATGAAGGTTACTAACCCAAAGATGGCAGTATTTGAACCAAAGAAAGGTTGCTAACTACAGGGGGTTCGGTAATTAACAGACGAACTATGATTAATCGAAAGGAATGAGTGATTAACCAAAAGAAGGTGATTAACTCAAAATAAACTCAGTATCTTAACAGGCGGACTATGGTTAATTGAGGAAAAGGGTTATTGGTTCTAACAGGCGAACTGTGATTGACCAAAAGGCGGGTGATTAACCAAGAGAAGGTGATTATCCCAAAGAAAAAGTGGGTTTTAACGGGCGGACCGTGATCAAACAAAGATCGGGTGATTAGCCAGAAGAAGGCGATTAACCCAAAGAAAAGATGGTTTTAACGGGAGGACCGTGATCAACCAAAGATAGGGTGATTAGCCAGAAGAAGGCGATTAACCCAGAGAAAAACTCAGTATTAACAGACAGACTATGATTAACTAGAGAAAAGAGAATTTAATGCTTGACTGTTAAACAATGATGACCCAAACAAGAAGGAGAAAGAACTAAGAGAAGGTTGCAAACTCTGGTGGGGGGTAGGTTAGAACAGGAAGATTGTGTAAACCAGAGAAGAAAGATTGACTTAGCTGAGGAAGAAGGGAATTAGGTTTAAGCTGAAGGACAGTTGATCAACCAAGGAAAAGAGTGATTACAAATCTCTGGGGAAACCAAGAATGGTGATTGGCCGAGAGAGAAAAGAGTGTTGGCTTGAAAAGAAGAAGCCACTTCCAAAGAGGAGGTAAAGGTGCAAGTGATCAAGGATCGACTCGAATGGAGAAAGAGGGATACCACAGTAAGGAGGTAGAGACGACTACTCTAGGCACAACGTCATTTGTCTCCTACCAAAAATGGTCAGAATGAGTGTAGGAATTCTCCACTCTCATTCCTTCTCTAACACTAAAGTGCGATGCAAGAATCAAAATTGATAGCACAGCGATGCCAAATTTGTAGAATGCTCCAATGCATTGCGAACCTTCAAATTTTTAGAAGGATCGATTAATCAAAACGAAGTTTCGATTTATCAATCAAAAGGGGAATATGCTAATAATTTTCCAAAGGGATGAAAAAACATTAAAGCAAAAGGGTGATTTATTGATTATACAAGATTGAGTTCATTACAAAGAGGAACAAACTCAATGCAAACATGAATAAAAGTGAAAAACAATACCAAAACAATTAGCATGCATCACAAACCATGTAGCAAGTGATCAAAGAGATATGCAAGAATGATCATTATCAAAGTGTCGAGAATGCACATAATCGAGAATTGACAAATGACATATTGAAATATTGCATAAATGCTTCAAAGAATAGGTGAATAGCTCATAAAACATCCACAAATATTAATCATATCAAGCCATGGAAGTTATATGAGGAAAGAAAAGCAAACGAGTTTGAAAATGGGCAAAAAATTACATTCTACCCTTGAGTAACTGGTTACTTTAAGCAGGTAATCAGTTACTTGCTCAAAAATGGAGAAAATAGGCTAAAATTGTGCAGAGTAACCGGTTAATCTATATAGAGTAACCGATTACCACTATAATAGTGGCAAAAACAACTTTTTGAAAATCACTTTTTACAACCAAAAGATTTTCCCAATCATCCACATGCTATGCTTGACATTTGTGCACAAAAAATGAAGTTCAAAAGCACTTAAACATTAATTAATCATCAATGGAAAGCACTAAACATGGAGAGCAAAGATCAAGAAATCACATGATTAAGAAAAATCAAAAAACGATCGAACTACATCGTAAACGCGCGAAATAGATCAAAACGGTAAATCAAGTGAAAGATAACCAACCTACAAGGCTGAGATTTGCATTGGATGTTGTTGTTATTGATATATGATGAGAAGAAGCAAAGAAAACCATAGAATTCATAATTTAATACCGAACCCTAGCGAAATCAAGCAAATTGCGACGAAATCTCCAAATACGAAATTGCACCGAATAAGGTTGAAGTAATCACTTGAGATGAATCAAAAGCCAATAAAACTCCAGAAAATAAGGTAGAATCACAAGATGATGATCGCTAAGCTCAAGAGAAAGCACTTCCAATGAAGAATTTGCTACTCTTTAATGGAGGATTTGAGCTTTAGTGAGGTTTTGGGAAGATGATGGAGATGAATGTGCAAATGTTGCAGAAAATTCAGAGAGATTGTAAGAGAATTGAATGATCAATGGAGAATTTGGAAAAAATGATTGAGCCCCCTTGTGAAATGGTGGTGATTTTCTTATACAGTGTTTTGCTTCGGAGTTGCTAGGTACGGAGTGAGCTTTGGATGTAGCCTCGGAACTAGCCTTGGAGTTAGTTAGGCTCAACTCACTGAGTTGGAGGTTAACTCAGTTAGTTAGGTAGTTGACTCGGTAATCATCCCAATGCAAGTTAAAAATCCAATGGTTCATGTGCTTGGAAACAAAGGTGTATGGTGGTCTTGATTGCAAATGATGTATTGGAGCAAATGCCTTCAAGTGTCTTGAATGTTCTCGAAGTCTCTAGAATTGTCTAGAAATGTCTATAATGTTCCACACAATGCTAGAACCACATAAACCCTAAAATGTAGAGAGAAAAGTTGATATCCCAAAAAATGCAGTAAAATTTGCATTTTTGCATTAGGTAACCGTTTACCCTACTTTACCTAGAAAATAAGTAACCGGTTACTTCAGGAAAAATTTGCCAAATTTGCTTGCAAAATGGTGTTGTAGCCACGGTTCCGATTTTCGACCTTTTGCTTTGATAAATAGACATATGAACCTTCATTTTGTGCTTGTTTTGATGAACTGATATCTTTGAGAGGATATGATTAATCGGGCTTACAAAACCTGAATATTCCTGCAACAAAAATCATAGAGAAAAAGTGCAAATGCGTCTGTCAGTGATGCGAATGCACATGCTTATGCAAAAGGGAAAAAGGAGGTCAAATTTTGGGTTACGAGAGCAACTACCAAAAAGGAGTTATTGGCCGTAGCGTATTCTTTTGAAAAATTCAAGTCATATCTGCTTGGGTCCAAGATTGTTGTTTATACTGACCATGCTGTGTTGAAGTATTTGCTTGCCAAGCAGGAATCAAAGCCTTGGCTTTTGAGGTGGATCCTCCTTCTTCAGGAATTTGATCTTGAAATTAGAGACAAAAGGGTTGTGAGAATATTGTTGCAGATCACTTATCCTGCATGTCCCCAATAAAGGAAACCAAAAAAGAGCATCCAATCTAGGACACATTTGCAGATGAGCGAATCCTGGCTATTACTGGTGTTCCATGGTTTGCCGACTATGGAAACTACTTGGTAGGTGGAGTGATACCTGATGATTTTAACTCTAACTAAAAGAAAATGTGTTCTGGAAGGGGAGTGGATGGTTAATCAGAAGATGTGTTCTGGAAGAGGAACAAAGAGAAATACTAAAAGCCTGTCATGATTCTGAGTACGGGGGACATTTTAGTGGAAACAAGACAGTTGCAAAGGTCCTCCAGCCAGGGTTGTAGGCTTACCTTATTCAAGGATGCTCATCATATCGTCTGAGAATGTGACAGGTGCCAAAGAACAGGTAACATTTCTCGAAGGAACCAGATGCCTTAGAATTCTATGTTAGAGGTAGAATTGTTTGACGTATGGGGTATAGACTTCATGGGACCTTTCCCACCATCCTTTGGCAAAAACTATATTTTGGTCGCTGTCGACTATGTGTCCAAGTGGGTGGAAGCTGTAGCGTTACCCACATATGATGCTAAAGTGGTGGTGCATTTCCTTAAGTACAACATCTTCTCTAGGTTTGGAGTACCGAGAGTTTTAATCAGTGATGAAGGCACTTATTTTTTTGAATAAGTTGATGGAAAACTTGTTGATGAAGTATAATATGAAGCATAAGATTGCCACTCCGTATCATCCGCAGAAGAGTGGGCAAGTTGAAGTGTCTAACAAACAAATAAAACAAATCCTTCAAAAGACTATTAGTGCTTCTCGAAAAGATTGGCCAGTGAAGCTGGATGACGCATTGTGAGCATACAGAACAACGTTCAAAACATCTATAGGTATGTCCCCTTATCAATTATTTTATGGTAAGTCGTGTCATTTGCCTCTCAAACTCGAGCACAAGGCCTTTTGGGCTTCCAAGTTCCTGAACTGTGATCTTTTGAAAGCTGGTGAATCCCGAACTCTTCAACTCCACGAGTTGGAAGAGTTTAGGAACCAGGCGTATGAGAATGCCAAGATTTATAAAGAAAAAACAAAAAATTGGCAAGATCAGAAGATCTAGAAAAAGGAATTTTGGGAGGAACCGTTAGTTTTGCTGTTTAATTCCAGGTTGAAGTTGTTCCCCGGAAAGTTACGGTCGAGATGGTCAGGACCGTTTATGGTGAATAAGGTGTTTTTGCATGGAGCAATCGAACTAAAAAATAATGCTAATGGATACACCTTCAAGGTCAATAGACAGAGGCTTAAGCCTTACTACCAAGGCTAAGAGGGTGGTCGGATCGAAGATGTTCGTCTTACATGATAAGATGAACGACCATCGAGCCATGCGACATTAAAAGAAGCGCTTCGTGGGAGGCAACCCACGCATTTATGTTTAACGCTTTATTTTTCTTTTTGTTTTTGTAGGATTGTTAAGTTTGTGCAAAGCCCTCACAACAGAGTAAAGTCGCCCCAAGGAGCAGGATGTTTGAGCATACAAATGAAAAATCAAGCGTACTTGAGAAAAATAGGAAAACAGGAAAAAAGGGGAAAATTTTGTGTGAAAACAGGGGCCTAACACGGTCGCCCGTGTCACCGGAAACAACCCATGTCAGGCCATGAGACTTGGTGAAAAAAATGGAAAAATAAAGGATTCCAGTAGGCTGACATGGCTGCCCATGTTAGGCCTACTGGGGAAAGTTTATTTTTGGCACGAAGGAAGTGCAAACAATGTGTCCTGACACAGCCGCCCGTGTCAGCTGACACGGCCCGTGTCAGGCATGCCGAGCAAAAGTTTTTAAAATTTTCTTTTGGGTGTAGTGGACCCCACACGAATCCCATCTCTTAACCACCCAATTAAACCTCATTATCACTCATCATTTTAGATGTTCCCCGTTATTTCACCACCACTTTTCATCTTCTACCTCCATTCTTCTCAAATTCTCCAAAAAAACTCCATAACCATACCACCAAAAAGCTTCAATTTTTCCACAATCCATAGACCAAAACACTATCCCACCTTCATAAATATTGCTCCTCTCTCCATCCTCTACATCGTTCTGCAATTTTTTTCCCTAACCCTGTAATTTGTTTTCTTGATTTTCTCTATGTTTTAGGTACACGAATAAGATTGCATCCCAGACGTGTGGTTAAAGGGAAACAGCCGGAAATAGAAACTTCAAGGCCGAGGAAACGATCCAGTCAGATACCTAACGCACATGACATCATTTTTGACAATCCAGAACATGAAAAATGCTACGCATGCCACGTCAAACATAAAATAACGCTGACCAGCTTCGACTTATGAACGCATAAGTTGGAGTTTTTAAGTACTATTGACTTTCATTTAAAGAAAAGATGGACAGGTGAAATGAGATATTTTTATTGATAAATGAAATTTGTGCTATTTAATACTGATCATGACCTCAACATCGAAGAGTTAGGAGGCATCCTCCGACTCCCACTTTATGGCTCCGGAGCTGTCTCGAATAATTTTGATGCAAAAGCATTTTGGACGGCCATTACTGGTAAGTCTGATTATATCTCAAAGGGTGCCAAGGCGTCAAGGATCTAGAATCCATGTTTTAGGTATGCGCAGAAGGGCTTGGCATACACTTTGTTTGGTAGGGGAGAAAGTATCAGAGTTGCTACTCAGAGAGAGTTATTCTTCCTTTATGTTATGGCAAATTCCGAGATGGTAAGTGTGGCTACTTTTGTAGCAGATTATCTAAGCAGAGTAGGCAGGGAAACACAGGGAGGAATATATGTCGGTTAGCTGACCTTAATAACTGGATTCATGGTAGTACCGTCCAAGATGAGGATGAGTACCATGTTGACCCTATGTCTGCAGGTGAGCATGAAGAGGAGGACTCCCTAGAACATGAGCAGTTTGTTCCGTTTCATGAGGGACCCACCTATGCAGGTACTAGAACCTAATTTGCAACTGAAGATAACTGGTCGTGGGTGCATGGTGAAATCGGGTATCTCCAGGCGGAGCAAACCCAACAGGGAGAAGAACAAGCTCGTCAAGGGGCGATCATGATTGAATTGCATTCCATGATGCAACAGTTGATGTTGCGATTCCCTTCTCTGAAGTGAGCCCCTGTGAGTTCCTCTCTCTCACTTGTACTGAAACATTGAGGTCAATGTTTGGTTCAAATGTGGGGGTTTTTTTTGTTGGTTTTCAGTATTTTTATTTGTTTATGCTATTTTCATTAATTGTTATTCATAGTTACTTTGATTTGGGTATGTTTATATTGTGTTGGTTACTAATTCGTAGGTGGATGTTGTTTGAGAAACGAGACAGGTAGTAGTGAATGAGAAGATGCAACCTAAATTGGCTCTCCAAGAAGCCCCAAAAGGTTGACACTGTTGAGTACTATGTTAGACACAACTCTGTGACATTGGACCATTTTGTATACTGTGCACCCAAGCTGGATAGGAATTTGCACCATGTTAAGAAGCATTTTGGAACCTGTCGAGCTAGACTAAAATATGGTGAGAAATAAAAAGCCATACACTTTAATCATCATGAGAGAGATGCAGGCATGTCTCTATCACTCTGAGCTTGAGTACTGACTGTTTAAATTTCACCACACACTTATATGCATCGAGGCAATTTCTTTGTGTTAACCCAGAGCCTTTCTAGCCACCCTGTATGTTTTACCCCTTGCTAACCAAAGTTGAGCCTTTTTCCCCCTTTGTTTATTTATAACCTTGTCAAGTGAACCCGTAGCATAAACATTTTCCTCACCCTGTTCAGATAGGTGTTGCTAGCATAATCTGTGGAAAAAATTCTAAGATTGGGGTAGTAATACCAAAAAGAATTAAGTAGGTGCAGAGAAAAAGAAAAAAAAAGAAAAAAAATAATAAGAATAATGAAGCACCTACTTAGAAAAAGAAATAAAAAAGTTAGTTTGAAAAATCAAAAATTCATGCTCAAGAATTTGAGTAGAAACTAATCAATTCCAATAAAAAGGTATCGAATGCCCCTAATCAGTGCAAGTTACATAGAGGAACTGACGACACTGACTCTAAACCATAACCTTTTGTTTTTCCTTTTCCTTGTTTGTTTATCCCACTATGATCCTTAGCCCCATTACAACCATGAAAATACCTTGAAATGTGTGTGTGTGTGTGTGTGTGTGTGTATTAAGATAGATGGTATTCAAGTTTATGAGTTGATTTTGCATAATCTGCTTTGAGTGTAAACACTTTAACCAGGAGAGATATTCGTGAGGGTGTGAAAAAGCTGACAATTGAAGAAATGCTTTGATGTGGAAGTGCAGCAGAGAGTTCAGAATGGGAAGCAGGAAACATAACGGAAAAGTGAAACGAGATTTGCGAAAGACATCAGCATTGTTGTGGTAAATTGGTTTCGAAATTGGGGTGAACTTGAATGCTCTCTAAAAGCATTGCTTGAGGACAAACAATAAGTTTGGGGTTGTGATCGATCACCATTTCTATGTTGTTTCCCACACTTATTCGACATCTAATCCACGAATCGGTAATGTTTATGTTATTTTTTAATTGTTTTTGAATAAAAATTACTATCTTTATGTTTTTCTCGGGTCGTATGTTTTTCTAGTGATTATGTTATATTTGGTGCATTTTACGCGTTTGGTAGTGGTCTTGATGATTTCAGGTCCATACAGAGAAAGGCAGAGGACTTGGGCGAAGAAATAAGAGATTCGGAAAAAGTATGAGTTTCTCAAGCATTTCAGTGGCCTGACACGGGTCGTGTCAAGAGAGAATCTATGAGGCCTTGTTGGAGGAGAAAGCAGGGGGCTGACACGGGTAACCATGTCATCTGACACGGCCCGTGTCAGCAAGTGTGACATGGTGATTTATGTGATCAGTGGAACAGGGAGCCAACGTGGCTGCCCGTGTCAGCTGACACAGCCCGTGTTGACTTGGGTGTGTCATTCCCCAATTTCCTATCATATTTGACTATTTTGACCCCTGAGGGTATTTTTGGAATGTCCTGAATTTTGTATTTGATATGTTAGTATTTAAGACACATTTGGACAAGGAAAAAAGGACTTTTAAACTTTTTGGACAAGAGAAGAATTTGACGAGAAGGATTGAGCGATCAAGAACAAAGGGAGAACAAAAGGTTTTCAAGGGCGGGAGCAATTGAAGATCAAAGTAATCCCCCAAATATTCTTGTAATGTTAAATCTAATTTTTGAATTTATTTTTATTATTATGAGAGGCTAAACCCCCAATGCTACGCGGGTGTCCCTGAATTGCTATTGTATTGATATTATTTTCATGTGAATGACATAAGCACGTATTTTACTAATAAAGTTTTATCGTTCAATGATTCTATAACTTTTTCAATCGGACAAATTGGTTTAGTTTTACGGTTAACCTTAGGTCGGAAAAACCATTGTTAACACAATTTGATCGATATTGCCTCAGATATTTCCTAGGACTAGGATTACTCTGTTGCACTTGAATACTGCTGAAACTATTTTCAATGCTTGATTTCAAATTGATTATCTATGGACATAGCAAATTGATTATGATTTCAAAGGTTTTCTCACTAAGGCTTTAGGAGCGAACAAAATTAGCAGTCAAGAACTTAATAAAATTATGGTCATGTTTAAGAAATAAGGATTAATATTTTTGCAAGGCAATTCATACACTGCCCCTAGTATCCCCTCTTATCTTGTAGAATCTTATTCATTAGTTTGCTTTATTTTAAATATTATCTTTTTATCATATTCAAACCAAATCTAAAAACCCCAATTGATTTTTGTTTGATTGAATTCAAATTACCCTTATATTGTCTAATGCAGTCCTCGAGATCGATACTGGGAATAAATCCCTTATTTTAACTACAAACGGCAGAATAGTACGCTTGCTATTTTTTCCGATCAATGAGTCAATAAGGTTATTGACTAATGTTAGGTATATGCCTGATCTTTAGAGGAATTTGATTTCTCTTGGTGAATTCGACAAGAAAGGATATGGTTTCTAAGGAAAACAAAATATCCTAAGGGTAATGAAGGGGTCGAAGGAAGTCTTGAGAGGCGTAAAGAAACAAGGCTTGTATACCCTTGAGGATGAGGTTGTAAGTGGTTCAGTAGATTTGGTATCCATAAAACCTAGATTGGACTATGGAACAAGAGACTTGGTCATGTCTGTTAAAGAGGCCTGGTCAAATTGTCGAAATAAAATTTGTTGTATGGTGACAAAGTCAAAAAATAGGAGTTTTGTGAACCTTGTGCATTCGGTAAATCTTGTTAAATAAAGTGTAGCAAAGGTAAACTAAGAACACGTGGATCTCTTGACTATATTCATGCTAATCTTTGGGGACCTACAAGGAATCCTTCACACTCAGGTGCAACATATTTTTTATCCATAGTTGATGATTACTCCATAAAGTTATGGGTATTCATCCAGAAGACTAAGGATGAAACTTTTGAAAATTTTAGAAGTTGGAAGACTCTGGTCGAAAACACAACTGATAGGAAGGTCAAGAGGTTGAGGACCGACAATTGTCTTGAATTTTGCAATGAGGCTTGCAAGAGCTATTATGCTGCATCTGTTATTGCGAGGCACAAAACTACTGCATGTACTCCCCAACAAAATAGTCTGGCTAAAAGGTTTAATCAAACCATTTTGAAAAGGGTGAGGTGCATGTTAATAAGTGCATGTTTAAAGAAGGTGTTTTGGGCAAAAGTTATTGAGACTGCAACATACCTAATAAATAGGTGTCCCTCGACAACCATGGGAATGAATACATTTGAGGAAGTATGGTCCAAACATCCACCTAATCTCGACAAGCTTAGAGTATTTGGCTGCTTAGCCTATGCTCATATTAGGCAAGATAAGGTCGAAATTAGAGCTTCGAAATGTATGTTCCCTCAATACCCTAAAGGAGTCAAAGCTTATAGGATATAGTTTCTAGAGCCAGGTCATAGGAGGTGTATCACAAGTCGAGAAGTAGTTTTTAATGAAGCTTAGATGGCTTTCAAGAAAACTGATGACATTAGTCAAAGTTCGAAGATCTCTGAAGAAGACCTAGAATAGGAAAAGATTCCTATTAAGGTGGAGCATAGTGATGTTGACTTGCATGACCCAGATGAATTTGAAGAAGAAGCAGAAGCTGATGTTGAAGTTGAAGAGTCTGATAATGACTACTTTCTGGTAAGAGACAGGTCGAGAAGAGTCATCAAGCCACCTTAGAGACTTGGTTATGCAGACCTCATAGCTTATACCTTAATTTCTGCAAGTGAGGTTCTTGATGAAGAACCTAAAGACTATATGGAAGTTATAAGGAGTCGAAATAAGACTGAATGGCTGAAAGCCATGGATGATAAGATGAACTTTCTCCATGATAATAACACTTAGGAGCTGATCGAGAAACCTACAGGAGCCAGGTTAGTTAGTTGTAAGTGTACTTTCAAGGTTAAGAAAGGAATTGAATGAGTGATGTCGAAGTTTTTAAAGGAAAAATAGACTTCAATGATGTATTATCACCTGCTGTAAAGCATAGATTCATTAGAATGTTGTTAGCTATAATGGTGAAGTTCGACCTAGAACTTGAACAGATAGATGAGAAGACTACCTTTCGATATGGTAATCTAGATGAAACAATTCTGATGAGGCAACCTAGAGGGTATGCAAAAAAGGGAAAGGAAGATTATGTGTGCAAGCTGAATATGTCTTTGTATGGCTTGAAGCAATCTCCTCGACAATAAAACAGGAGATTCGACAAGTTCATGGCACACATAGGTTTCACTAGGAGCCAGTTCGACCATTGTGTTTACTTTAGATTTTGACATGGAAATTCACTTGTTAATTTGTTGCTTTATGTGGATGACATTGATCGGTAAAATAGCAAGTGTACTCTTTTGACTGATGTAGTAATAAAGGAAAGGTTCCCTGA
Source organism: Lathyrus sativus (assembly GCA_963859935.3). Classification (NCBI taxonomy): domain Eukaryota; kingdom Viridiplantae; phylum Streptophyta; class Magnoliopsida; order Fabales; family Fabaceae; genus Lathyrus; species Lathyrus sativus. The sequence continues at coordinate 446,323,417 of OZ012740.1, read as the reverse complement.
ATATCGATCTCGAGGACTGCGTAGGAATACAATTTCTATAATAATGCAATTGAACAAAAGGTCAATGGGGTTTTGGTTTGTTTAATTTGTAAAAGTAAAAGACAGAAGGAAAAAGCGTAAAATAGGTTTTTGATAGATATGTGGAGCATGCTAGGGTATGGTGTATGAAAAGCCTTGTAACAACCTTAGTTCTTAGTTTCAGAAATCACCGCTCAATTCAATCATTATTGGTTTTGAAGATTAGTTGACTCTAATTCCTTAGCAGAAAACCCTTTGGTATTCTCCCTATGCCCCAATTCCTTGACAGTATAGGAACAATACCAAGCAATTTATTTTATCTAAAATATTACGGTTACTATAGGGTATCCCCATTCCTAGGCAATATCTACTATAATATTATCCTATAAAAGCCATAACAATAGTTTTTCCAAACCTAAGGTTAACTGTAAAGTGAATCCTTGTTTGTCAGATAAGAAAAGCCTTAAGAACATTATACGATAACAACGATCATGAGAAAGCAGTGAAATCACTAATTCAAAGAAAACAAGGTTATTACAGAGTCAATTCAGGGACACCCCTTAGCATTTGGGGGTTTAGCTACTCATAATATTTAAAATAAATTCAACAATTAGATTGAACATTACAAGATAATAGGGTTGCCTTGATCTTCAATTGCTTCCCCTCATGAAAACCTTCAGTTTCCCCAATCCTTGATCGCTACAATCTTGATCGTGAAATTCTTTTTCCGTCAAAAGGTCCATTTTTCCTTCTCAAAACTCGTCTTAAATAGTCTGAGGTCCAACCCAGCAATTGAAAAGTACCCAAAATACCCGCATGGGTCACAAATGCACAAAATCAAAGAAAATTAGAAGATGAAGCGTTCCACCCAACACAGGCCGTGTGAACTGACACGGGCGGCCGTGTTGGCTCTCTGTTACGATGTACACAAATTCCCGTGTTCCAGGTGTGTTGGCACGGGACGTGTCAGTTGACACGGGCGGCCGTATCAGCTCCCTGGTTTCAGCATATTTTGCACCCTCTGAGCACTTCCTGACACGGGCCGTGTCAGGTGACACGGGTGGTCATGTCAGGCTACTGGTCCACTTCAAAACTCTTCCGAATTCTTGTTGTTTTCTTTGTTTTTTTTGCTCTTATTCTCCTTGATTACTTACCTAAACCTAGAAACAATGGGAATACCAAACTGACGCGTAAAATGCTTTAAAAACGAATAAAATGCAACTAAACAATAAAAATGACCAACTAAAACTAATGGTAAAATAACGTATAAAAACCACTGATCAGACATCCTCATAGCATGCAACAATGCCGAAGATGTTATTAAGGTGAAAGCTCAACTCAATAAGGAGTTTGACATGAAGGATTTGGGAGCTGCCTCTAGAATTCTTGGAATTGACATCCAGAGCGATAGGAAGCAGTCAAGATTATGCTTCTTTCAAGAGACATACTTGAAGAAGATTATCGACAAGTTTGGTATGTCGAATCAAAGCTTGTTCTAACACCGACTAATCCTCAGTACAAGATAAGTACGACTCAAAGTCCTAGTACCAAGTCGAAAGAGCCTATATGAATACTATTCCATATGCTAGTATAGTAGGTTCTTAGATGTAAGTTATGGTCTATACGAGGCCAGACATAGCGTATAAAGTGAGCCTTGTAAGAAGGTATATGGCCAATCCAGGGAATGCGCACTAGCAAGCATTAAAGTGGATTCTTAAGCACATTAATAGGTCTCTAAGAAGAGTGTTGATTTATGGTGAAGCTTGTGATGATGATAAAAAAGTTAAAATCGAAGAATTTGTCGACTTTTATCATGCAGGTTGTATGGATTCCAAAAAAAATCTATTTTTGGATATGTGTTCACTATGTTTGGCACAACCATTAGTTGGGAAGAAACACTTCAGAAGGTTGTTGCCTTATTAACCATTGAAGTAGAGTATATCACCCTCATTGAAGGTGTGAAAGAAGAATTTTGGATTGAAGTTTTTGCTAAAGAGTTGAAACTTTATTGTATGCAGTAGATATATGTGATAATCAAAGTGCAATACACCTGTCAAAGAATTCAACCTTTCATGATCAAACCAAGCACATTGATGTGAGGCTGCACTTCATCAGAGAGAAAACCGAGTGTGGAGAAGTCTAAGTGTTGAAGGTTTCAACTAATGATAATGATGCTAAAATGATCACCAAGACATTGCCAAGTAGCAAGTTTTTTCACTGTATGCAGTAGATAAAGTTGCATGATGAAAGCTAGTTAGCTTCATTTTTAGTATAAATTTTGCTCTAAGGTGGAGATTTATGGTATTTGGATTGAAATCTAGTGTCGACAAGGGTAACTTCATGGTTCGACAGGAGTTGTGCATGTTGTAGTCGAAGTTTGTTCAAGCATGTCATCAAAATATATTAGCTTTGTGTTTAAGTTAGTACTGAATTGGGCCTTTCTTGTAAGCCCAATTGTTAAGTTAGCTTATAGCCTAAGTTAGATTAGTAGTCTATAAATATACTAGTTCTCTCAGGATATTGAAAAAAAATTAATTGTTGTTATTCACTTGTAATCTTTGAATCCTTATTGAGAAAGTGAATAGTAAAATAATTTTAACCAATTCTTCTTCCTCTTATCTCTCTTTCGTAAAACCTAATAGGATTTCTTGTGTTTGTTCAAGAAACTCAATATTTATATCATAGTTTTGTTCTATTATTGACGATATCATTTCAGAATACATGCCATTGCTGAGGTGCTTGGGGAAAGCAGAGGCCAATTATGCCCTTTTGGAAGTGCATGAAGGAATCATCGGAAAACACTTGGGGCAAGAGCATTGGCTAAACATGTTTTGAATTCGGGATACTATTGGCTGAGCATGGTTCAGGATGCCAAGGAATATGTGAAAAATGCAACCAGTGACAAAGGCGCGACGACGTCTTCAACGCCCCAACCGCTGAACTACACATATTAATGTCGCCTTTGTCATTCGTGCAATGGGTAAAGAATATTCACTTCCCCTTTGCTATGACACCAGGGTAACTCAAGTATCATATCTTTGTAGTTGAATTTTTTACAAAATGGATCTAAGCTGAGGTATTAGCTAATTTCATTTTGATAAACGTCATAAAATTCTTTAAGAACATATTGGCCAAGTTTTGTAACCACTTGAAGCAAATATGAAACAAATACTTTCTACGTAAGTTTATATTTTATGAGACTTTTAATAGTATTTTCTTTGACTTTGTAACTAGCTTAGTGTGTAATGTTTAAATTGTTTTCAATAGATAGAGTTGTGGAAGGAACCAATATGTTGAACAAAGTTAAAAAAAAAAAAAGGCCCTGATTTTATACGCCTTTGGTAAGTGTATTACTTGTGACATTCATTTATCTATAATTACATGTGTGGTTATATATTCATGTAATATTTAAATGTAGATGAGGAAACATCCAAGAGGATACGAGTGTTGTTATTATGTCATTAAACACATGATAAACATTTTCCAAGGGGGTATCGTTGATTCTTAAGAGCATGTATATATATTTATAATAACATATTAATGATTTATACCTCATGCATAAAAGTTTGTTATTATTTCAAATCAATTGATCTTACAATTCCTTCAATTTTACATATAGACGTTTGAAGACACTACACCATTCTTACAAGACTTGAAAGACGTTCACACACATTGGACATGTTGCTTCAATGCGGTTTATATGCCAAACTGATCATACTGATTTTGTAATATATGTTCACAATATTTTTTGGGTTTGACGAAAAAAATATTTAGGCTTGTTTAACATTTTGGTACTATATTGAAGCCATATTTTAGTGCTTATATATAATGTATAATTTTGTTTAAAAAGTTTCTGCATATGTTGGTTCATCTTCTGTTATGGTAGAAAATGTGGTATACAATACAGGAAGTAAATAATGTGGCATATATAGAATATTAAAATATTTATTTTAAAAAATAACAAAGTATTTCACCATGGTTGTATCAGTCAATCGTGGTGAAATGTGGCACACCAAATATTATATATCCATGGCATGACTGGGAATCAAACCTACGACCTTTTAGACATCTCACCACTATTGATTGTGATGACAATAGTGAAATGTGGCACGCTAACTACTTTCTCACCATTGTCGCTCGCCCATAATGGAAATTAGCACACTTACTACCACAACCTACGTTACCACGACCCATAAGCCATGGTGAAATCATATTTCTAACCATGGTGAAATGTATTTTTTGTAGTAGTGGAGCAGTGGATGTTTGCCTTATCTTGCAAAGAGCTATCAAGCTCTGACTTTTTTCTACAGCTTAATGAAATCCTTCTGAAGAGCCGAGCACTTATGCCCATAACTTTACATTTTCCCTTCCAAGTGCCCATTTCTTTGGAGGAATTTCCAAGAGCAAGACATCTCATATGCTAGCTGTGACGAGGGGGAATAATGAGGTAGCCTGATATATGTTATGGGTGACCTCAGAAACAAGAACCATATTTTCCCCAGCTGAGAGAATTTGGAGGAAGGACAAGTCATAAATTGAGACAATAGTAGCAGTCTCCTCGAGAGTTCGGGCAAGTTGGGACGAGAATAAGGCTGGAATCATCTCCAAAGAAATGAGTCCTCTTCGGAGATCAATCTTAAGGGGGGAAAAGATTGGTCCTTGTCCGGTCCTTCTTCGTTAGAATCGGAGACGAAAGCTCCTGTGCCATAGTAAAAGTAGATGCGACATCAGTAAGCTGGTCGATTTCAGGCGCAGAAGTGGAAGTCTCTACATATGAGATGAGAGTCGTAGTCGAAGCATGAGCAGTGATAGTTGGATGGGGCACCACAACCTTGATGCCTTGGACATTAGCAAGATAATAAGCATATTAAGTTTGTCTATATCATCTATAAAAATGTAATCAGACATGTTTTAAAAAACTATAGGACCCTATCCTCACCAAGAAAATCTTGCCATTCATTCTGTTTGGCCGCACTTAAAATACCATTTCTTCTTCTTCTTCTTCTACTTAGAAATAGGAACCTCATTGGGCCCAAATCCTTCTTTGTAGCTGAGGGCATGAAACCAATAGTACAATCCCTCTTTCATCATTATTCCCTTAATGGAAAGAGGACTAAACCTGGTGCAAAAGGAAGAGACGTCCCAGATGAAGTGAGATGAGGACCAATACTTCAAATATGAAGTTCTACATAAGTTAGAAGACCTAGAAAGTGAGTATAACATGGTGATATGAACCTCTAACTTAAGGGGCCTCACGAGCAGAAAACACCATAAGAAATCACCCTAGTCCCGGGTGAAGGGTTCGAACCAAGGGTTGTCTGGATAGAAACTTACGAGCCATTGGTCATAAAAATTGTCTTGAGAATAACACTTCAAGTGGAACAGATTAAGGAACAATATGAGGAAGGTTTCCACAATTTATGCTTGGCACACATATGAAATACCCTCATAAAGGCCCACGACCTCGAATGAAGTTGGGAAGAAGCAACTTTTAAGTGCTTTAGGATAATCACTTCGAAGTCGAAGAAAGGTAGTTGCAGTCATATCCTTATGAACAAGTATTCATAGAGATGGACAACATAGTTGTGAAAAGTGAAGGTAGAGAAAAACTCAAGAAAGGGGGGGTTTGAATTGAGTTTTTAACAAAGCTTTAGTTATTGAAAAATTTTGACACAAAGATTAACAAGAAAGAATGAACAGATAGACAAAAATATTTTTATCTTGGTTCCCTGTTAACAATGTTACTTCAGCCAACCTGCCATGGTAATTTTGCTTTCAGCAAGGACTTAATCCAATAATCTAGACAGTTTACAACAAGTTCTTATAAGTGTTTAGAAAAACACCTTAACCCTATCAAGTCTAAACACTAACACTTAGTCACTTGAGGAAATCAATATCAATGAAGATACAAATAATTTGTTTACAATTTTTCTTCTATAAAGCAGATGAAACAAAAGTTTAAGTACAAGAGATTACACAAATATGAGAAACAACTCTTATGTATATAGAATGAAGATAGACTGAGCATGTTTCACTTCTTTTTGTTCTTTGCAAGAAGGAGTGATATATTTATATAGCTAGACGTAGTAGCCTTGAGGGGTATAAGCATAACTATAAATCCCAACTGTTACAACGATAACATTTAACCCGTGAGAGATAATAGTAGCAAAGTCTCACCACATCCCATGTAGCAGTACTGACTGAAAATTAGTTTATATAAATATAGGCAAGTCTACACGTACAAATACTTTCATCACATGTTTTTGTCATGTCCATCTTTTTTTAGTATTTTATCTTTGTAAGACTAGAGAATAAAATAATAAGTGATATTTGAGTCTTCAAGGTCTTCAGAATACATTCAGCAGAACTTAGAATTCAAAGCCATCAGAGTTTGATCTTCATAAATGATGCCTTTAGAATCTTCAGAACTTCGTTCAACGGAACTTTGTCTTTAGAGTCTTCAGAGTATTTTATCAAAGCTGGAAGCGAGAACTTCTTCTTAGAAGCACATATTACTTTCTTTATCTTTAGAAGCATTCAACATTCATCAGAACTGCTGATGTTTCTTCAGAAAGGAACGGGATGGATTCTTTTTAGACAAACCTAAAATTCTGATTTGAAATTCTTAAGAGTTATTCAGAATCAGTTTTCACTAAATCACTGCATACTTCAAGAAACTCATTAGAGTACCGAATTGTTACATAAGAAATATTTGTATTGTTATCATCAAAACTAGAGATTACATGCAGAACTAAAATCTTGTTCTAACAATCTCTCCCTTTTTTATAAAGACAAAACCATGTATTTGATGAAACAATATGTACGAGTATATATGCAAAAAGGTATCAAAGATTCATAAGTATATCAGAGTTAAGTTAGAAAATTCCCCCTGAGATATATCAGCCCCCCTATGTCAGAAACCGGTTGATTGATAATAATTTTAAGAGATATTAGAACCTTGATGACTTATCAGAGCTTGATTTTTTTCGAAACTTCAGATGGTTCCCGAAAGAAGATATTCATTAGTTATTGAAAACTTTTGACACAGGATTAACAAGAAAGAATGAACAGACAGACACAAACATTTTTATCCTGGTTCACTGTTAACGAAGTTACTCCAGTCCACCCGCCAAGGTGATTTTGCCTTCAAAAAGGACTTAATCCAATAATCTAGACAAATTACAAAAAGTTCGTCTAAATGTTTAGAAAAACACCTTAACCCTCTCAAGTCTACAGACTAACAATTAGTCACTTGAGAAAATCAATATCAATGAAGATACAAAAAATTTGTTTATAATGTTGCTTCTATAAAGCATATGAAACAAAAGTTTAAGTACAAGGAATTACACAAATATGATCAATAACTCTTGTGTATATAGAATGAAGATAGATTGAGCACGTTTCACTTCTTTTTGTACTTTTTTGTTGTTCTTTGCAAGAAAGAGTGATCTCTTGATATAGCTGGACGTAGTAGCCTTGAGGGGTATAAGCATAATTGTAAATCCCAGTTGTTACAACAGTAACATTTGACCTGTGAGAGATAATAGCAGCAAAGTCTCACCATATCCCATGTGGCAGTACTAACTAAAAATCAATTTATATCAATATAGGCAAGTCTACACGTACATATACTTCCATCACACATTTCTGTCATGTCCATCTTTTCTGAAAATTTTATCTTTGTAAGACTAGAGAATAAAATAATAAGTGATATTTGAGTCTTCAAGGTCTTCAAAATACGTTCAATAGAACTTAGAATTCAGAGTCATCAGAGTTTTATCTTCATAAATGATGCCTTTAGAATCTTCAGAACTTCGTTCAACAGAACTTTGTCTTCATAGTTTTCAGAGTAGTTCATCAGAGCTGAAAGCGAAAACTTCTTATTAGAAGCACATATTACTTTCTTTATCTTTAGAAGCATTCAACATTCATCAGAATTGCTGATGTTTCTTCAGAAAGGAACGAGATGGATTCTTTTTAGACAAGCCTAAGATTCTGATTTGAAATTCTTGAGAGTTATTCAGAATCAGTTTTCACTAAATCATTGCATACTTTAAGAAATTTATTAGAGTACAGAATTGTTACATAAGAAATATATGTATTGAATCATCAAAACTAGAGATTACATGCAGAACCAAAATCTTGTTCTAACAAAAATAACTACATATCCTCTTATATTGGCCCATTGAAAGAGTCAACCATTCTAGAATATTATTGACCATGATATTAACAACCTCTACTTCCGCCCCTTTGCTCAAAACAGATGAAGTACCCATTATTTTTGCATCATTACAATCATACTC